>CM064498.1:25384906-25614906 GCA_032716605.1 Paralithodes platypus
TGTTGTCTTAGTCAAAAAGAAAGATGGGAGCAACCCGTTTTTTTGCGTCGATTACAGGATGTTAAATGACATAACCATTAAAGACGCTACGGCCCTTACACCCCGATAGAGACGATTTCCCTTGACTCTTCCCTATACGGATCCAAATGGTTCACTACCACTCGCCTTGCAATGCAGGGTAGTTGGCAAGTGGCCTATCAAGGTCCGAGGACCCAAAAGAAAACAGCATTTTTTCCCACTAGTGGGTGGCCATCCACTCATGAATTTAACGTCCTAGACCTTTTGGCCTCTGTAACTGACCCGCCACTTGTTCCCTCCCGTTTGATTGCAACCGGTTTATTGCATGGCCTAACCTGGGGAAACCCTGCCTATCTCCTATCTGGACGATATTATTGTTGTACCCTCCAACCTTGGAAGAACACCTCCTCAGTTTGAGAACAAGTCCTGCAAAGAATCCCGAGCCGCCGGGTTGAAATTAAAAAAACCCTCAAAGTGCTTAGATTGCCCGGAATATGTAGATTTTCTTTCTCTCGGACACGTGATTATCTGAACATGGTATTGCGCCAGACCCAAAGAAACTTCAAGCCATACAAAACCAAACCCCCACCCACCACGGTTTTAAAGGAATACGTTCGTTTCTAGGTTTATAGGAGCCATGTAACTACAGACGTTTCGTCCCCACTTTGCCACCATAGCCAGACCCCTCCACCAAACTCTTTACCCACAAAGACCCCGTTCGCCTGGGACACCATGAAAGAGACCTCGTCGTTTAACACTTTGAAGTCAAAAGCTAATCCAAGCCCTCTATTGTCGTTTTTCCCTTCCCCTGAACCTACCAGAAACCTTTCCGTCTGTATACCGACGTATCTCGTACGCCATAGGTGCAGAATTAGCTCAATTCAGAGATGGAAGGGAACATGTGATTGCGTATGCCAGCTACCCCTCACACCCACCCCAACTAGAATTACGCAGCCACCAAGAGAGAGTTGCTTAGGGATCATTTGGGCACTTCAGCCACTTCCGTCATTGTTGTTAGGCGCAAAACTCGAATATTTACCGACCATCAATCTTTACAATGGCTGTCGTAGGTGCGAAACCAACTCAGCCATTTTGGTACGTTTGGAGAGAGACCAACTAGAGGACCTACGACTTTTACATACAACATCGTCCCCGGGCAAACGTCCATACCTAAGTGCAGACGCCCTGTCACGTTTGCCAGTACCAAAAGAACCCCCCCCCCCCCCACCACCTAGCCGCCTTACAAAACACTCCAATTGGTAATCCGTACCCCACCCCCACCTCCCGACAGAATGCCCCCCCCAAGGGCCCCCTCCCTAATTCAATCTTGGGAAGCACTAATCAGACCCCCCTGGATACCATTAAACGTCTTCAGGAAGACTTGACTCGCTCGCGGGAGATCAACTTGCCACAGACACTGATTGCACATAATCTTGGACCCCACGCATAGCCCACGACTTCATGATTGCCATCCGCGATGGGAACGGCATACACCTTGGACAAAAGAAAAGTTAAAGATGCTTCCACAGAACCAATACTGGACCCCTCCCCCCAAGCCCCTCCAAAATTGCACAACGAGTGACAGAATCCTGCAAACCGTGGTTTTATTGGGAAAGGATAGATCACAGCACCCCAGGCCCAGCTGGTACCATTTCTGCCAACAAACCGTTTCCAATTCCTATCCCTCGGACATCATGGGCCCGTCCCTTCTTACGCTGCAACCGCTATATCGTGCACATTTTGTAGACGTAATATTGCAAAATTTCTAATAGCCTGGCCCAGTTAAAGACCACACAGCCACCACAGTCGCCACACTGCTTGCCACCGAAGTGTTTCCCCTATATTCGGCCTTCCCCTTGCCTCTTCTATCGGACAATGGCCCCCGATTTAGTGGAACACCGTTTTGGGCAACAATTCCACCCAACAATGCGGGATCAAGATTTAAACACTCATCCCCGTACTGGCCACCCCCCCCCCACCCCCCCCCCCCAAGTGAAATGCTATCTGCGTAACGCCAGGCCATCGCAAACCATCAACAACCAGTTACGTACAAAGAATGATTGCTCTTAATACCTCAGACCTGGGCCATCACAACTAAAGATGATACAGTGGGGTATGAACACCTGTCCTCGGGAAGTACGGTATTTCCCCTCATGAACGTGTTTACTGTGTAACCCCACCCCCCCCTGTTACTGCCATTGCCAACCAACCACGCATCACCTTCCCTCCACCACCTCCACAATTGACCCATTGCAACATCTGCAAAACCACCCTCCATACCGCCCAGATCTGTCAAGACACCAAAACTGATTAACATCGCTGAAAAAAAACCCTTTCGCCATCCATGACACCGTCAAATGGTAGCCAACCTCCCTATCACCAACAAGTTAGGCCCTGGCGCTCATGTCGGACCCTACACCGTAATACAAGTCCCAAATGCCTTTCAAGTCACCAGTCGACTATCACGGCGTAACTCGCAACGCATCCGAACTAGATTCGTCCGAGCGTTTTAAACCTCTAAGCCACAAGACATTACCCCACCCCACACGTCCGACCCTAAATTAAATACGCCCTACTCACCCCCTTCACTCAGGCTACGAATATTCCCATACCCAACCCCTAAGGACCTAAGCCCTCCAGCAACCGAACCGACAAATCTTTTCTCAGCCTAGGCCCCCCCAACTAACTTCCACAAACCCCAAGCCCCCACATCACAACCCTCTCTCCACCATGACACCTTCTTTCACTTCCTGATAGTCAAGTTCCTCCCCAACTTTTCCCAAGTACAAAAACCTCCACCCACAACCCCGACCACAACAGAAACCCTCCCCGGTTCCTAGGACCCTGACATACCCTCCACCAGGCACCACAGTGATAAAACCAACCAGCCCGCGCAACCGCCCAACCAAGTACAACACCCACCACCCCCCAACCCAACCACCCATGCGACCACACCAATCTACCCTCAGTACCTCACGCTACAACTTACGCCCACAGACAAACATCGTTTAAAACCTCCAGAAAACACACCCTACTACCAAGTTCCGTAGGTGGCGTGCCAGACCACTACCCTCCTCCTCCTCCTCCCTCCTCTTCTTCTTCTTTCGTCGAATATTCTCGCCCCCACAAAGGGAAAGAAGACGAATAATCACCAACACATCACCAACCTCACCAAACAACACACGCCCCTACCCCCATCCCTCCAACTTAAATCTACACTCCTTACGATCCCGTCTAGCCCCCCCGCATCCGCCCCTTTCCCCTCCACGATCCCCAACAACCCACCCACACACCGACCAACCTCCTCATCTCACCGAACCCCCAACCAAAACACCCCCCCAAAGTCACCCCCGAGAAACTCCCACATGTCATTTACCTATAAAACATGCTGCCCCTCACTATAAAACATCGTCGAGCGACTCAGTCCCACGACAAACATCTACCTTCCCACCAGGACCGCCAGAGGTAGAATAATCAACAGACCCATCAGATTTAAAGACAGCGATACAAAAATAACACCCCGTTCTGACACTAAGGACCCAAGCCACACAACACACACCCCCCTCCTTCCCACACACCTCCGTCACCCACCTTACCTACACCGATTTTTGCGCATTGCCTCACTATATATTCCCAACCTACAACACCGCCTAAGAAAACCAAATAAACCCAGACTCACATTCCCCCTTCATCCCCAGCCCTGTTGTCACGCGCGAATCCCCTTGCGGTTAGTAACCCATTCACCACACTAAACAGACTTCCTGTCAATCCCACACACCTCATTCCGACCCCCACGGGGGAAAGCTACAAACCATTCATACGAAAGGTTAAAGTAAAGACCCCCACTGGACACTTGGCCCGTGTACCACACCCACACCAAGCCCGGGCAGCCGCCCCCCACAACACAGAGGTCACATATTACAGGTATACATTGACCTGCAAAAGAAACCTGACCGTCGCTCTCGTGTTTGGTGGACCTTTCTAAATACCCTGAAAATGACCCACCATTACTATGATTCTTTTAACTTCACCCTTGTGGCTCCACGACGAGCCTATAATGAAGGAGAGGGAAGTAAAATGCCCCAGAACAAGAACCCCACCACAGAAGCCACGAGCGAACACCACACAGAAACACCCGGAAGAAAGGTCCACAGAACGCAAGGACCAGCTGACCGAGCCCGCCATTCCAGACAGGCCCAAGCCCGCAGGGCTAAACAGCTCCAGGACACACCCATTTACCTTTTCTAAACCGACCATTTTCCACACCTCACGTACACTAACCCCCTCGTGTCCTACACTTATTAACTACAAAGATGATGAACAGGAATATACATTCATATTAAAAACACCCATGCCTGTCCCGACGTTGAGCCAATGCCAACACATCAGACAGCCATAATTATATCTATGTATGTTCTTACATCCGAGAAGTAGATGTTATATATCTTAGAAGTTCAAACACCCACGCTTGTCCCTAGACCTCTTATATAATTTTCCATGACGAGTATAGATATGTGTAACCCGTGCTCAGTCACCCCTTGCATTGTTCCTCTAGTAACTAAGTATTAATATTAACTGCCACCAGCCATTGATGCGACATAGCGGCAGTGTCCTTGTGTCGTATTATGCCAAGTACAGATCAACCAGGTTTCATCACCTTATTAGGACGACGACTATAATGTCATCGTTCATCGATGTATGCAATCTTTAGGTTAAGTATTTTATCCGCCATTGTGTTCACCTTTTTCCATTTACTTTCCACAATTGTCATACGTCTTCCCCTTGCCTCCTTCGTATCCACAGTCCACACTACGCCAATTTACTTCGTGTCTTACACCTCTTACCCCAACCAGAGATTATATAAGATAACCTGGTTATCAGTATCTGTCATAATTACCCCGAAACAATAACTAAGTACCCCTACGAACTGCCGCTGTTGTGATATTATATTTAATAGAAAACGCAGTTCCCAGGGCCAACTAATAGTATCCATAACCCTCGGACTGATCACATAACTCTATCTTTTCCAGACTCCTATACCACCCCATAGTTGCATTCCCCGGTAGCATTTGGCTAACGTATTCTACTGCCTTTTCAAACTTCCATATCAATTGTAGCCTAATGCCACCCCCACGCCCAGGGACCTTAGGGGCAAAATTTCCCTGTAGCCCTTGAACTCTCCCCCCCCTCTCATTAAGACACCCGCGCTTCTCGACTCTTGTCCGACCTAGCCTCTCTCTCATACCTCTTGAAGATCCTTGAATTGTCCGTTACTAACGCTCTCCAACCTTTTATATATATACTCCTATCCAGCCTACCTTCACTTAGTAGGCCAGAACAACATTAGAACTTTACTAGCCCCTTGCATGCCATCTATTCTCTTACAACACATTCACAACCCTGCACCCAATGGTCGTCGGTGCGAGGCTAGCCGCCCCGCCAGTAACTAACTTCTATTGCCATACTTCCAGATAAATGTGGCAGAGTTAGCAACCCAGTCTCCACCATATCCAGCAAACCCTACAATTAACCACCAGCCGAGTAAAACCAGCTAGCTAATGCACCTTCGGTTTTGGTATTAAAGACACTCACATCTGTCTCATACACAGAGGGTTATTACAAACACTGGTGATATGGCAAGCCCCTAGCCACAGCCGCCGGACGACTATATCAGAGAGAGAGGGCGCCCAGCTCCCCCTTTTTGCCCACCCGAGGAGGGAGACCCCCACCCCCGCGGAGGTATACCTGGCCCCTGTTTTGACTTTCGAGTCATTGCCAGGTAGCACAGGAATTCTTCCTATCAATGAACTAACCATGAATGACTAACACCTTTACTAACCTCTATTACCTCACAATAAACCATTTACCTTTCTTGCATGCTCTGATCACTAAATTAGCACCTCAGCTATACCATAGAATGAAGATTGAACAATCTAGAGAGACGCTCCTATCACAGCTGTCCCCATCCTCCTCGCAAAGTAGATCCAGTCTCTCTCCCCTAAATACGTCCAGTATAGCCAAAATAGTACCTCTTACTAAGGCTCAGTTATATGAAAATATAAAGGCTTCCTATCGCCCTGTGCCACAACAGTAAATACCATCTTACCTAGTCCCCATATCTATTGAGAGCTCAATTAAGTCCATAAGACTCGAGATCCCTACTGTCTACAGGGTCCAGAACCGAGCCTATAAATCTAACTCCCACCCCCAGTCAAATCAGTTGAAAGCTAGACACCAACCAGTGGTCACTACCCTGCAGTTTACCTCTAGCTCTGCCCTTGTGTTGTTCCGGAGTTGAGAGATTCCAGATCCGGCAGACTCCGTGGCAGAGAAGACTGATACAAGCATCTGTCCATGTACAAGTCCTAACGTGCACCTTATAATTCACACAAATTCGTGGGTATATAAGTGTGTAGCCAGCAACGATCATCAAGAGATCCGACTTGAGAACTTCCTACATTTTGGACCATCTGGACGGCCGAGGAACCAGTCGTTAGCCCCCAACATCACCGGAAGCAAGATAACCAGGACCAGATCTACCCATACTATTCAAGATTCATGTTACTAGTACTAAGTGTTATAGTACTAGCTTGATACTCACCTATTAACTTCCTATAAAGTGGCTAAGACCTTGCCCAGTGTAATTCATATTTAACCATTCCATTTGGGACGTACTAAGCGATCAGTGTTTTTTATTAACAGGCGACCTTGACTCTCGTAATTACCTTATTCAGATATTAAAACTCTAGTGATATCTAACGTTCGCCCACTGATTTGTGTTCTACATATTTCTGCCTTAAGAATATCAAACTTAGTTCAGTACCCCCATGAGGTTTCTAGAGATTTCCGTGTTCTATAATATACGCGTCTAATCCTAACTGTGAGTTTGCTACGTGGGCACGCGACCAGCCAGCAAGAGGTAAAATCAGTGACATTGAATTATACGAATATATTGAGGTCTTCCAGTAAAATATAAACTTGCTAATTAAACCCGTGATCAGAAGAATATACCTGAACGTTGGAAGTGGGAGACTAGGCTCCATCCAGATCCGCTAATGCTAGCAGTTCCCTTCTATCATTTGTTTTGTGCGAATATAACTATCTTTCTATGCTCTTTATTTCTTTATTTCAATAAACGTGAACTTGTGTCGTGTTACCGTGTGTTTATTTTGTGTTCTCTATTCCTCATACCTTGTATTGTGCATGCAGCCTTCTATACCCAGTCATTCAGAACTCACATTACCCAAGTTAAACCTGTAGAAAAACAGGGCATAACATTGGCGGCAGCGGTGGTTCTTGATTCGGATAAAAGGTTGCATTACATTGCAAGTTTGGAACAGCTAGAACACGAGAACATCATGGCGCAACCTAACCACGTTTTCATCCCAAATTATGATGAAACAAATTATGGGATCGAAGTATTCATGGACATAGTGAAACCCTTACTTGACATTACTTATACCACGGACGCACATAAAATAGCCGTAACATTACCACACCTGGGAAAAGCCGTTTCCCTGGTGGCCTATCAAGTGCGCCCTGATCTCACCTGGAACGAATTTCGCACAATAGTGATAGAAGCCATTAAACCTTCGTTGGGCGTTTTCGTGGCCCACACCCGTATTCTAGGCACGAAATTCGAAGGCGATCTAGATGCCACAGTCAGTAAGCTTGCCCAACACATAAAAAATTCTTTCCCCACGTTGACCAAAATCCAACAAGAACAGCAAATTCTGGTCAACCTTGTGTCGATATTGCCCTCAGCAGTAAAAGACCATTTCCGGGTGCACGATTTCGTCGGATACAAAAAAGACCTCATCACGATCCGACGTATTTTGGCCGTGCGCACAGAAGCACCCACCCAAATCGCTGCAATCAAGAGGTTTCCCACGCACCCGCAGCCAACCAACCACCAAAACCCCAAGAATGCCTACCCAGCCTCATCTTTCAACAACAGACCCACCTACCCTTCCGGCAAGCCCCAACCCAGTAGACCCCGGTTCCAACCGTCCCAGCCACGCAGAATCTTCAACCGGAACAGCAACTACAACACCTACCAAAGTAAAAACCCTACCTTAGTCATTATCAACCCCTATGATTTCCCTGCCTGTAAAGCTCAGTGTGCCCTCCACCAAATTCGTGACTCTGCCAAACCTCGCCCCTCTACTCCTCGCATTTCTGTAAATGAAGAGGAGTGGGGACAAGAGGAAGAAATTGCCCCCCATACCATGACCTCAGACGATACCGAGGAAACCCTGGAAGAGGTAGATACCGACCCCCAGGATTTTTAAAGTATCCCCCGCCCACGATGGGCTCGGCGGGGGACGCCATAACTAGTCGCACTGCCCCCATTTATTACATGGCCAAAATCAAGGACATTCCTGTCCGCTTGCTAATCGACACGGGAGCTGCCAAGTCATGTTTGTTCAAATCTTACTATGAAAACATCCCCGACGATTTGGCCCTTTGTTAAACACCAAAACAGAACTCATCTCAGCTGCTGATACTTACTTAAATCTCCTAGGAGACACTTTACCCCTATCAGTAACCACTCCTGGCCCCCATGCTCGTTGTTATCACACATTTACAGTATTTTCCTCCAACTGTAAACATTATGATGGTTTCCTTGGACTTGACCTCCTTCAAAAACTAGAGGCCCAGATTGACTGCGGCCAAAGGCTGATCTCATTCAAAAACAAATTCCAGCCCAAAGCCTCTGACAAACCAATCACGCAGAAACCCATTCCCAAAAAGAAAAAACAACCTCCCCCTCAACAAAACCTGATTCAGGGTTACCAAGTTTGCAGCTAGCACTAAGGTTACTCCTAAAACCTCCCCTTGCCCCGAGATCTCTCAAAACCTCACTCAATTCAGTAAAAAAATGCCTCAACAAACGAAAGAAGACAAGTCCAAGCAACTCCCCCTCGGTAATCCCCTCAATTCTCGTAACTCTGTCCAGAATAAATCCTCCCATGTTTTCAGGACAGACTCTGATATATGTAACCCTAATTCTATCCAATGTTTATGTACACATGTTTCCAGAGAAAATGCCGACCAATGTACCCAACAATGTTTCCCCCCTGCCCCCAGAAATGTTAACAACCCCAAATCAATACACCAGTCCTACACCAATAACCCATGTTCTACACCTAACTTTTTCCCCACCAACCCTCCGCAGTCCCCCCAGCAAATCCCGTTTTCTAACTCGCTCACCTCGCACCCTTCTGAACCGCCCGCACGCGCCGTTAATCCCCCCCTCACGCGTGCCGACCGAGGGACACAACCATGTTCCCACCATGCCCCCAGAAATGCCCAGCTATTCCATCACCCTCCCAATCCCCCTTGTGACAGTTTTTCGTCAGTAGCTCCCTTCCACCCCCCCACAATTCACACCCCTAATAAACTTCAAAACCCCACACTTGACTCACCCCCTCATGACAGACAAACCCACCAACCCCAGATAACCTCTAAACAAACCGTTACTGCCACCGACAACGCTCCCCCCACCAACCCTCCGCAGTCCCTCCAACAAATCCCGTTTTCTAACCCCCTCACACCGCGCCCCACTGATCCTCTCACACGCGCCGTTAATCCCCCCCTCACGCGTGACCCCCACCAAAGTGACCTTGCCCCCCTTATAAGTACCAAGCACCTGCTCGCCAGTCAATCCCCCACCATCATTAGCCCAGCGGTAGTTCAGGATAAATGCCAAATTCCCCCCCACCATCAAAAATGGGTGAACCTGCGGCCCATACCCCAAACTCACATGGTATTTTCCCCCACTAACACATCCCCCAACCCCCATCGCTGCCTCTTACAACCCGCCATCATTCCCGCTCGTATCAACCACATTCTCGTGGCTAATATCTCAGAGGAACCCCTGACATTACCGAAAGGTCTCATTATAGGAGACCTCGAAACTTTCGATGACCTCCCCATACATTGTAACGACACCCCTACCAGCCTCCAATTGCCCCCTCTTCCTGAGACACTATCTGACCACCAAAAGAACGGCATGTACGACCTACTGATGGAATTCAGTGACATCTTTGCCCAACAACCCACCGAAATCGGACAGACGGATGTAGAACAACACATCATTAACACCACAGGCCCCCCCATACGACAACCGTCCCGTAGAAAGAACCCCATACAACGTCAGGAAGAGGAACGCCAAGTCCAGGAAATGTTAGAGGCCGGGATTGCCACCCCGTCCATTAGCCCCTGGTCTTCCCCTGTTGTCTTAGTCAAAAAGAAAGATGGGACAACCCGTTTTTGCGTCGATTACAGGAGGTTAAATGACATAACCATTAAAGACGCTACGCCCTTACCCCGAATAGACGATTCCCTTGACTCCCTATACGGATCCAAATGGTTCACTACCCTCGACTTGCAAGCAGGGTATTGGCAAGTGCCTATCAAGGCCGAGGACCAAAAGAAAACAGCATTTTCCACTAGTGGTGGCCATCACTATGAATTTAACGTCCTACCTTTTGGCCTCTGTAACGGACCCGCCACTTTCTCCCGTTTGATGGAAACGGTATTGCATGGCCTAACCTGGGAAACCTGCCTAGCCTATCTGGACGATATTATTGTGTACTCTCCAACCTGGGAAGAACACCTCCTCAGGTTGAGACAAGTCCTGCAAAGAATCCGAGCCGCCGGGTTGAAATTAAAACCCTCAAAGTGCGTGATTGCCCGGAATAAGGTAGATTTTCTCGGACACGTGATATCTGAACATGGTATTGCGCCAGACCCAAAGAAACTTCAAGCCATACAAAACCAAACCCCACCCACCACGGTTAAAGGAATACGTTCGTTTCTAGGTTTAGCCATGTACTACAGACGTTTCGTCCCCCACTTTGCCACCATAGCCAGACCCCTCCACCAACTTACCCACAAAGACACCCCGTTCGCCTGGACACCTGAAAGAGACCTCGCGTTTAACACTTTGAAGCAAAAGCTAATCCAAGCCCCTATTGTCGTTTTCCCTGACTACCAGAAACCTTTCCGTCTTTATACCGACGTATCTCTGTACGCCATAGGTGCAGTATTAGCTCAATTCAGAGATGGAAAGGAACATGTGATAGCGTATGCCAGCTACACACTCACCCCACCCCAACAGAATTACGCAGCCACCAAGAGAGAGTGCTTAGGGATCATTTGGGCACTCAGCCACTTCCGGTCATTTGTGTTAGGCGCAAAACTCGAAATAATTACCGACCATCAATCTTTACAATGGCTGCGTAGGTGCGAAACCAACTCAGCCATTTTGGTACGTTGGAGAGAGACACTAGAGGACTACGACTTTACAATACAATATCGTCCCGGCAAACTCCATACTAATGCAGACGCCCTGTCACGTTTGCCAGTACCAAAAGACCCCCCCACCAACCTAGCCGCCTTACAAAACACTCAATTGGTATCTACCCCCACCTCCCGACAGAATGCCCCCCAGCCCCCTCCCTAATTCAATCTTGGGAAGCACGAATCAGACCCCCCTGGATACCATTAAACGTCTTCAGGAGACTGACTCGCTGGGGAGATCAACTTGCCACAGACACTGATCACATAATCTTGGACCCCACCATAGCCCACGACTACATGATTGCCATCCACGAGGGAAACGGCATACACCTTGGACAAAAGAAAATGTTAAAGATCTTCACAGACCAATACTGGACCCCCAACCCCTCCAAAATTGCACAACGAGTGACAGAATCCTGCAAACCGTGTTTATTGGGAAAGGATAGATCACGCACCCCAGGCCCAGCTGGTACCATTTCTGCCAACAAACCGTTCCAAGTCCTATCCCTCGACATCATGGGCCCGTTCCCTTCTTACGCTGGCAACCGCTATATCGTCACATTTGTAGACGTATATTCAAAATTTCTAATAGCCTGCCCAGTTAAAGACCACACAGCCACCACAGTCGCCACACTGCTTGCCACCGAAGTGTTCCCTATATTCGGCCTTCCCCTTGCTCTTCTATCGGACAATGCCCCCGAGTTTAGTGGACACGTTTGGCAACAATTCACCCAACAATGCGGTATCAAGATTAAACACTCATCCCCGTACTGGCCTCAAGGAAATGCTATCTGCGAACGCAGCCATCGCACCATCAACAACCAGTTACGTACAAGAATGATTGCTCTTAATACCTCAGACTGGCCATCACAACTAAAGATGATACAGTGGGGTATGAACACCTGTCCTCGGGAAGACGGTATTTCCCCTCATGAACGTGTTTACGGTGTACCCCCCCTGTTACTGCCATTCCACCACCACGCTCACCTTCCCTCCACCACCTCCACAATTGACCCATTGCAACATCTGCAAAACACCCTCCATACCGCCCAGATCTGTCAAGACACAAAAACTGATAACATCGATGAAAAAAACCCTTTCGCCATCCATGACACCGTAATGGTAGCCAACCTCCCTATCACCAACAAGTTAGGCCCTCGCTATGTCGGACCCTACACCGTAATACAAGTCCCAAATGCCTTTCAAGTCACCATCGACTATCACGGCGTAACTCGCACGCTCCGAACTAGATTCGTCCGAGCGTTTAAACCTCTAAAGCCACAAGACATTACTCCCCCCCCGACGTCCGACCCTAAATTAAATACCCCTACTCACCCCCTCACTCAGGCTACGAATATTCCCATACAAACCCCTAAGGACCTAAGCCCTCCAGCACCGAACCGACAAATCTTTTCTCACCATACCCCCCCAACTAACTTCCACAAACCCCAAGCCCCCAATATCACACCCTCTTCCACCATGACACCTTCTTTCACTTCTGATAGTCAAGTTCCTCCCCAACTTATCCAAGTACAAAAACCTCCACCCACAACCCCGACCACAACAGAAACCCTCCCGTCTAGCCCTGACATACCTCCACCAGGCACCACAGTGAGAAAACCACCACCGCCACCCCAAACCAAGTACACACCCAACCGCACCACACAATCTACCTCAGTAACCTCACGCTACAACTTACGCCCACGACAAACATCGTTTAAAACCTCCAGAAAACACACCCTACTAACCAAGTTCCGTAGGGCTGCCAGACCACTACCCTCCTCCTCCTCCTCCTCCTCTTCTTCTTCTTCGTCGAATTCTCCCCCACAAAGGGAAAGAAGACGAATAATCACCAACAAATCACCAACCTCACCAAACAACACACGCCCCTACCCCCAACCCTCCAACTTAAATCTACACTCCTTACCCTCCCGTCTAGCCCCCCCCGCATCCGCCCCTTTCCCCTCCACGATCCCCACCACCCCACCCACACACCGACCAACCTCCTCATCTCACCGAACCCCCAACCAACCCCCCCAAAGTCACCCCCGAGAAAACTCCCACATGTCATTTACCTATAAAACATGCTTCCCCTCACTATAAAACATCGTCGAGCGACTCAAGTCCCACGACAAACATCTACCTTCCCACCAGGACCGCCAGAGGTAGAATAATCAACAGACCCATCAGATTTAAAGACAGCGATACAAAAATAACACCCCGTTCTGACACTAAGGACCCAAGCCACACAACACACACACCCCCTCCTTCCCACACACCTCCTTCACCCACCTTACCTACACCGATTTTGCGCATTGCCTCACTATATATTCCCAACCTACAACACCGCCTAAGAAAACCAAATACAACCCAGACTCACATTCCCCCTTCATCCCCAGCCCTGTTGTCACGCGCGAATCCCCTTTCGGTTAGTAACCCATTCACCACACTAAACAGACTTCCTGTCAATCCCACACACCTCACTCCGACCCCCACGGGGGAAAGCTACAAACCATTCATACGAAAGGTTAAAGTAAAGACCCCCACTGGACACTTGGCCCGTGTACCACACCCACACCAAGCCCGGGCAGCCGCCCGCCACAACACAGAGGACACATTCTTACAGGTATACATTGACCTGCAAAAGAAACCTGACCGTCGCTCTCGTGTTTGGTGGAACTTTCTAAATACCCTGAAAATGACCCACCATCACTATGATTCTTTTAACTTCACCCTTGAGGCTCGAGGACGAGCCTATAATGAAGGAGAGGGAAGTAAAATGCCCCAGAACAAGAAGCCCACCACAGAAGCCACGAGCGAACACCACACAGAAACACCCGGAAGAAAGGTCCACAGAACGAAAGGACCAGCTGACCGAGCCCGCCATTCCAGACAGGCCCAAGCCCGCAGGGCTAAACAGCTCCAGGACACACCCATTTACCTTTTCTAAACCGACCATTTTCCACACCTCACGTACACTAACCCCCTCGTGTCCTACACTTATTAACTACAAAGATGATGAACAGGAATATACATTCATATTAAAAACACCCATGCCTGTCCCGACGTTGAGCCAATGCCAACACATCAGACAGCCATAATTATATCTATGTATGTTCTTACATCCGAGAAGTAGATGTTATATATCTTAGAAGTTCAAACACCCACGCTTGTCCCTAGACCTCTTATATAATTTTCCATGACGAGTATAGATATGTGTAACCCGTGCTCAGTCACCCCTTGCATTGTTCCTCTAGTAACTAAGTCTATAATATTAACTGCCACCAGCATTGATGCGACATAGCGGCAGTGTCCTTGTGTCGTATTATGCCAAGTACAGATCAACCAGGTTTCATCACCTTATTAGGACGACGACTATAATGTCATCGTTCATCGATGTATGCAATCCTTTAGGTTAAGTATTTTATCCGCCATTGTGTTCACCTTTTTCCATTTACTTTCCACAATTGTCATACGTCTTCCTCTTGCCTCCTTCGTATCCACAGTCCACACTACGCCAATTTACTTCGTGTCTTACACCTCTTACCCCAACCAGAGATTATATAAGATAACCTGGTTATCAGTATCTGTCATAAGTACCCCGAAACAATAACTAAGTACCCCTACGAACTGCCGCTGTTGTGATATTATATTTAATAGAAAACGCAGTTCCCAGGGCCAACTAATAGTATCCATAACCCTCGGACTGATCACATAACTCTATCTTTTCCAGACTCCTATACCACCCCATAGTTGCATTCCCCGGTAGCATTTGGCTAACGTATTCTACTGCCTTTTCAAACTTCCATATAAATTGTAGCCTAATGCCACCCCCACGCCCAGGGACCTTAGGGGCAAAATTTCCCTGTAGCCCTTGAACTCCCCCCCCCTCTCATTAAGACACCCGCGCTTCTCGACTCTTGTCCGACCTAGCCTCTCTCTCATACCTCTTGAAGATCCTTGAATTGTCCGTTACTAACGCTCTCCAACCTTTTATATATATACTCCTATCCAGCCTACCTTCACTTAGTAGGCCAGAACAACATTAGAACTTTACTAGCCCCTTGCATGCCATCTATTCTCTTACAACACATTCACAACCCTGCACCCAATGGTCGTCGGTGCGAGGCTAGCCGCCCCGCCAGTAACTAACTTCTATTGCCATACTTCCAGATAAATGTGGCAGAGTTAGCAACCCAGTCTCCACCATATCCAGCAAACCCTACAATTAACAACCAGCCGAGTAAAACCAGCTAGTTAAGGCACCTTCGGTTTTGGTATTAAAGACACTCACATCTGTCTCATACACAGAGGGTTATTACAAACACTGGTGATATGGCAAGCCCCTAGCCACAGCCGCCGGACGACTATATCAGAGAGAGGGCGCCCAGCTCCCCCTTTTTGCCCACCCGAGGAGGGAGACCCCCACCCCCGCGGAGGTATACCTGGCCCCTGTTTTGACTTTCGAGTCATTGCCAGGTAGCACAGGAATTCTTCCTATCAATGAACTAACCATGAATGACTAACACCTTTACTAACCTCTATTACCTCACAATAAACCATTTACCTTTCTTGCATGCTCTGATCACTAAATTAGCACCTCAGCTATACCATAGAATGAAGATTGAACAATCTAGAGAGACGCTCCTATCACAGCTGTCCCCATCCTCCTCGCAAAGTAGATCCAGTCTCTCTCCCCTAAATACGTCCAGTATAGCCAAAATAGTACCTCTTACTAAGGCTCAGTTATATGAAAATATAAAGGCTTCCTATCGCCCTGTGCCACAACAGTAAATACCATCTTACCTAGTCCCCATATCTATTGAGAGCTCAATTAAGTCCATAAGACTCGAGATCCCTACTGTCTACAGGGTCCAGAACCGAGCCTATAAATCTAACTCCCACCCCCAGTCAAATCAGTTGAAAGCTAGACACCAACCAGTGGTCACTACCCTGCAGTTTACCTCTAGCTCTGCCCTTGTGTTGTTCCGGAGTTGAGAGATTCCAGATCCGGCAGACTCCGTGGCAGAGAAGACTGATACAAGCATCTGTCCATGTACAAGTCCTAACGTGCACACAAATTCGTGGGTATATAAGTGTGTAGCCAGCAACGATCATCAAGAGATCCGACTTGAGAACTTCCTACATTTTGGACCATCTGGACGGCCGAGGAACCAGTCGTTAGCCCCCAACATCACCGGAAGCAAGATAACCAGGACCAGATCTACCCATACTATTCAAGATTCATGTTACTAGTACTAAGTGTTATAGTACTAGCTTGATACTCACCTATTAACTTCCTATAAAGTGGCTAAGACCTTGCCCAGTGTAATTCATATTTAACCATTCCATTTGGGACGTACTAAGCGATCAGTGTTTTTTTATTAACAGGCGACCTTGACTCTCGTAATTACCTTATTCAGATATTAAAACTCTAGTGATATCTAACGTTCGCCCACTGATTTGTGTTCTACATATTTCTGCCTTAAGAATATCAAACTTAGTTCAGTACCCCCATGAGGTTACTAGAGATTTCCGTGTTCTATAATATACGCGTGTCTAATCCTAACTGTGAGTTGCTACGTGGGCACGCGACCAGCCAGCAAGAGGTAAAATCAGTGACATTGAATTATACGAATATTGAGGTCTTCCAGTACAATATAAACTTGCTAATTAAACCCGTGATCAGAAGAATATACCTGAACGTTGGAAGTGGGAGACTAGGCTCCATCCAGATCCGCTAATGCTAGCAGTTCCCTTCTATCATTTGTTTTGTGCGAATATAACTATCTTTCTATGCTCTTTATGTCTTTATTTCAATAAACGTGAACTTGTGTCGTGTTACCGTGTGTTTATTTTGTGTTCTCTATTCCTCATACCTTGTATTGTGCATGCAGCCTTCTATACCCAGTCATTCAGAACTCACATTACCCAAGTTAAACCTGTAGAAAAACAGGGCATAACAGACTGGATATAACGGCATATACTCCAGAAAAATACTAGATCCCTGTAATATAATGTACTGAACATTATTGCAACATATCTTCGCTACTCAACGCATTCAGTAACCCTTTCAATCAGATAACTTTTTATTATATTCCACAGCTTCCTCCAGACTATTTTATTGAGCTTAGGAAGGGTCTCTAAGAATTCCAGCATAAGCAGTCACCTTAATGAGCCCTCTCACACCAAAAAGTTATTCCTAAATTGAGTAATATTGGTTGGTAACAGCCAAAAATATATATAAACTTTGGAGTTATCTGATTGAAAAGGTTAATACATTAGCATCATACTGTTTTCCTGCTTAGAAGTTTGCCAGTCATATACAGGTAACAGAAGGGTTCTTTTTCAAAGGGGCTCTAAATACAAACTGAACTCCCTCTCTCTCAATGTCTTTCCCTCCTATGACTTAAATTGCTTCAAGCTCCATGTGCCCACAGACATTTTGGCTCTCTATCACTCTTTCAACTTGGGGGAGACACTTGTTCTAGGCAAGTTTTCCTTTAATCTCCATAATACTATCTATCTATCTATTGCCGGATGCCTTACTCCCCTTTATGAGGGTGGCCATACACAAAATGCCCCCAAGCGGACCTATCCCCTGTGAGAAGGACAACCCATGCCAGTTTGCTGAAGGACTTACAGGATTGACCACTAAATTTAGGGTCCGTCCGTCTCCGAGGCCTTCTATGTATCTTTTTAGCACCATTTTTCTACAGTGGTGAGCGGTTAGTCCATCCTAACAGTAAGGATTTGTATAAGGTTTACTCCCCTAGATAGGTTGCCGACCAAGGCTGACGAGTCCCTTCCACCTGGACATCATACACATAGATAAAACAAATAACAATAACCCCATTGAATTAAGACACCCTTGCTGTTCTCCACCTAAACTTCCAAAGGTCTCACTTTTAAAATCACCGTTCTTAAGTATAATCCCTCAATGTTTTCCTTTATAAAAGTATAAATCATGAAAAGGAAACAGTACTATATTCCCACAGTTCAATATTTCATTATGGGAGTGTGTCTTATCATTTCAGCATATCATAACAAAACTAATAATTGTTCCTTATATTATAGCATTTTGAGCAGAGCACCATATACTTTTTGCCTATCAGCAATGCATAGGTTTAGAAAAGTTCATTGAAATTATCTCCTCGAGAAAAAATGTCTGTAGCATTACTGACCATATGAAACAAAAATGCATACCGTACTGTATGCTGTATGTAAAAAAAAAATCCCCGATAATACCATCTCTTCTTGCTTTTGTGAGTTAAGTGTCAGCAAGAGGTTCATGTACTGTACTATCAACTCATCATACCTGTATATCGGTTTGTAACATGACCCCAAGGATCAAAACCATCTAACTTACTGTAAATATCCAACACTACCTAATACTGTATCCCCATTCCCACTTGGGAAAGGAAGCATAATGTATGAAAAAGGAAGAAAACAAATCCAATGTTCCTCCTGCACGTCATAAAGAAGTAACAAATAGAGACGAGTGGACATGATATACTTGGGCATGGCAGTAAACTCATCCAAGAAAGGAAAACACCCAATAAAAAACACTTTCTTACAAGTAGATCTTTGTATGAAAGTTGGGATTATAAATGGCATCTGCCCATTAAAAACATCATACTGTACTCATAACTTTCAAAACATTGCCTCTATTCACAGACTAGTGACTCTAGTACTCTAGGACTGTAATAGGATACACACAGACAGAGCCATACTATCATTGATGTACAGTGTTCCTTCAAGTAATGTTACCCAGACTACTGTAAACCTGTAAACCCTTACTGTAAGTCAGATTTTTTTTGTAAAGTACTGTAGGTAGTTAATGCTACTGCCAAATTATTTTGCTCAGCTTAAGGACCTATAAAAATCGAAGGGTTAAAGAGTAGCTAGAATTAAACACAATTTAATTATATAATCTGATTGAAAGGGTTAAACCAAACAAATGAAAAAGGTTGATAAAGATAAGCAGGTACTGTTTCATAGGCTGGACTGAAACAAGATATAGATGAAAAAACAGAAGAGAGTGATACAGGGCCAAGATTTACTAACCAATACAAACTACGATACAAACAAAATTTACCACAAATACAAACAAATGATCCTTAAGAGTGTTGTAAGTCTTCCTTAACTCTACCCTAACTAACTTGTTTCACACTTATGGATAAATCTGGACCCAGGACTGTACAGTAGTTACATTTATATATATATATTTTTTTTTACCATTCGATTTATTTATTATTATAAATATACTATGTGACATGCTATTTGCCTGATTTGGGGGTATCAAAAGTTGTCATTGTCAGATTTGGGGTGGGTTACTTACCAATTTGTCCGTCCCTATTGTATTTTCCCCCATAAGAAGCCAACTTCGCATCTCAAACATTTAAATTTCACCCTTTTTATTTGTCCCTATTGTGTTTAAGATGCAAGATTTTACTGCATAGTGAGTGGTATATCTTCTCTCCAATATTTCAGATACAGAGATGTAATGATTTGCAAGTTATATATAGAATGGATAACATATTGTGAGCTAGTGCATACATGGTACACCTTTAACTGTCTTGATAGCGTAATGGTTAGCGCGCGGAATTCGGTGTGAGTATCCTAGGTTTGAATCCTTGCAGTAACACATGTATTCATTAGTTTCATTGATTTTATTAATTAGGTTTATTTGTAAGTTAATTGGTGGGTTGGTGACAATATGAATTAGACGACAAACTGAGATAAAAGATTTATCTATCTCTTTTCTATCAAAGATCAACATTTAAAAAAATACTAAACTACAGTATGAGCTTTCTGAACATAGTCTTGCAGAATTCGTAAAAAGGCCTTAAGACTGAGTCTAGATGATTCATTATATAATAGTCTGTTTTGTTTTTTTAAAGCTGATGAGAAACTGACTTGTCCCATCTTAATTACTCAGCTATTACAAAAATTTCAAACCCAATTTTGTTGTTAATTGTAAAAAGTTACCATTATTATGATACAAGGCATAGCAGTTTTTTAATTGTCCAATATTTACCTTGAAATCAGCTGCTAATGTAGTAAAATTTCTGCCAGGATAAACTAAAATGGAGTATAGTCAGAGCTCTCTGTCTTATGAGTAGCGTTGGGAAATATACCACAATTATTGTTGTTGTAGTAGCCCAAAGACGCCCTTTATGGGAATCATGCGGCGTCCAGGTAGTCCGCCACCTCCCTCAGGTGGCTCCAGAGAACTCTGAGTGAGGTCATGTTCAAGTTGTGTCTGTGGTGGGCAAGTGTTGGGCAGTGAAGTATTAAGTGTTCTGTGTTGTCGGTGGGATGTTGACAGCGGGGACAGTTGAATCTATTCTGTGTTTGTAATCTTCCAACGACTGGTGACTAGTGCAGGTTGGACCTGAGGCATGCAAGTGTAACTCAAGTTTCTCTAGAAAGTGTGTTTTCTGATGGATTAATCTTGGGAGGTAGAGAGTTTAGGATTGTGTTGTGTGAGATCTTGTTGATGGTTGTTGTGTGAGGTTTAGGTGTAGATGCTACTGTTTGTTGGTATTGAGGCATGGGTGATGCATTAGGGAGTGACATGGGTGAAGTGGACCTTGGGCTGAAGAGTAGGACTGTGTTCCTATTATGTCTAAATAAGTCTTCAGGGGAAGGATATGTGATTCTGTATGTATGTGATTTGCATTTGTGGCTTATGTGCAGTCTGTTATGATTTTGAGGGTTTTATTAGAGTGGTTTGTAGTTTCTTCTTGTTTGTGGTTGAGGTGCAGGGTGACCAGGCTTGAGATGCATAGTGCATGGATGTTCAGGCTGTACCACAAGTATCAGGCTGCAACTGTACATCTTTGCAGTACATCTGTACATCTGCCAGATTTTGAGTTCAAATCATTACACCCTCTAGAAAATCATAATAATACTATCAACAATATAAGTATATTTGGTCTTTTCTGTAATACCAACAGCAAACATAGTATTGCTTATATCGTACTCTGTTAATCACAGTGCATTACTACTCATTTGACCCTATTATATAAGGTACCCCTAAATATAGTATAGACAACATTAGTTCTTCACCTTCCAGTATTATGTTATTTGTCATGACTTAAAAGAAATATTTGGCTATAGTTACATCAACCCAGCTTTTACACCGATGACACTTTTTGGTAATTTGTTTTAATTTATTTATTATTATTCTAGTTTCCTCCCTAGACCTCCATCAAACTTTAAAAAACAACCCCTATACCCCTTTCAAGATAAAAATGTAAACAAAATTTGGTTGAAAAATGTCCCGGCCGAAGGCTGGTTTCTCCTAAAACTACAGGCTCGCTATTGCTCGGCAAGAAAACTACAGGCTCGCTATTGCTCGGCAAGAAAATATCAACATGTAAATGGCACAAAAGGTCTTAATATTGACAAAGAAACGGGGTGTGAAGGTCTGAAAATCGACAAACTAATGGAACAAACGTCTTAAAATCTGAAAACTAATGGGGCTAAACATGAGGGAGAAGGGTGTCCAGAAAAACGGCCCATCTCCCCTTAAGGGAACAGTTAGGCAACTATCAACTTTTTGTGCCATATACAGTATACCATAAGTACCATATATATTTATCTGTATTCCAATATATCCAGTTACCACAGCTTTGACAGTAAATATTGTACTACACTGTTGGTACAAATCGCTGTACAGTACATGTATTTTCTTTTAAAGTAACCCCAAAATGGCACCATGATGAAGAGTTGCCTGATCTCTGTATGCTCAAGGGTATCTATTCTGACCCACCGTACAGTTACCTACTAAATTACAATGCAAAACTTGCAAAATAAACAAACCAAAACAGGTACGACACATTATAAAGGCAAAAAAACTTATCAAAAACACTACAGTATTTGGAAATAACGCTTTAATCAAATAAAATTATGAAATAAAAGAACACAAAACCACCACATATTATCACTACATGAGCAAGTTAATCTGTTTCCCAAGTAAACTAATCACACATAGTGACATATAACAACACACTATCGTCACATTCAAGGAATTAGTCAATTTGGGAAGTTCAGGATGTTCTGGTAAATTTACTAAATTCTGTATGATGCTCATCTGCCAGCCAACAACTTACCTTACCTAATTAATATTAAAATATTCTATTAAAGCACATTTGCAATTTGACAAGATACAATATTAACAAAAGTACAAAATACATATAGCACTCACTAACGATAGTCTGATCACCTCTCATACCTCTATCACCATATGGGGGTATAGTCTTAAACATGGGAGCCCCTTCCCAATACTGTACTTATGAAATAATAGTCTTAATTAATCCTTTTAACAATACAGTTTGTTTCATCCACCCAGCTCAACATAATAAGGCTAGAGTATTAATAATAATATTAATACAAAATAAAAATAAAATAAAATAAAACAAAATTAGTCTATAATATAATTTAACTCTATTTGTTTCATTTACCTACATCAGCCAACTTATTTCATCTTAAGTACTAGTACTGAATTGAATCATATACTAAACCACTACCATCAATTCACATGACATTAATCATAATTATCTAGAGTAACCAGTGAGGTGCTCACAATCACAGAAGTGATGGAGATGCAGGATAGGCCACAAACTCATATATTAATAAATTAGATATATGAATGTAGGGTGAGTTGGGGATGGAGCGTACACTTTTTTTTCAAAAAATCAGGAAAAAAAAGATTGAGTGAAAACTGAAAAACTTAAGTATACATCAGAAAATATAACCTTTTTACTACATTGTGTGTAAGGCACAATTCTGGCAACATGAAATAATTGAGTGAAAAATAGGCCTAAAAAAAATATCTCAAATCGTACGGACCATCCATAGGTGAGGACGGTCCATACAGATATCTATCAAAATGTAAAAAATATATCTAAAAACATAAAAGCAAGCAAAGTTTAATTATGGCAGCATATTTCATTAAATGGACCCTAATGATGATTTCAAATTAATTTTGATTAACAATATTAAAATGCCCCAGAACGAGAAGCCCACCACAGAAGCCATGAACGAACACCACACAGAAACACCAAAGGAAAGGTCCACAGAACGAAAGGACCAGCTAACCGAGCCAGCCATTTCAGACAGGCCCAAGCCCGCAGGGCTAAACAGCTCCAGGACGCACCCACTTACCTTTTCTAAACTGACCATTTTCCACACCTCACGTACACTAACCCTCTCCTAACTCCTAACTCCTAACTACAAAGATGATGAACAGGAATATACATTCATATTAAAAACACCCATGCCCTGTCCCGACGTTGAGCCAATGCCAACACATCAGACAGCCATAATTATATCTATGTATGTTCTTACATCCGAGAAGTAGATGTTATATATCTTAGAAGTTAATACACCCACGCTGTCCCTAGACCTCTTATATCATTTTCCATGACGAGTATAGATATATGTAACCCGTGCCCAGTCGCCCCTTGCATTGTTCCTCTAGTAACTAAGTCTATAATATTAACTGCCACCAGCATTGATACGACATAGCGGCACTGTCCTTGCTACAAAGATGATGAACAGGAATATACATTCAGATTAAAAACATGCCTGTCCCGACGTTGAGCCAATGCCAACACATCAGACAGCCATAATTATATCTATGTATGTTCTTGCATCCGAGAAGTAGATGTTATATATCTTAGAAGTTCAAACACCCACGCTTGTTCCTAGACCTCTTATATAATTTTCCATGACGAGTATAGATATGTGTAACCCGTGCTCAGTCGCCCCTTGCATTGTTCCTCTAGTAACTAAGTCTATAATATTAACTGCCACCAGCATTGATGCGACATAGCGGCAGTGTCCTTGTGTCGTATTGTATTGTGCCAAGTACAGATCAACTAGGTTTCATCACCTTATTAGGACGACGACTATAATGTCATCGTTCATCGATGTATGCAATCCTTTAGGTTAAGTATTTTATCCGCCATTGTGTTCACCTTTTTCCATTTACTTTCCACAATTGTCATACGTCTTCCCCTTGCCTCCTTCGTATCCACAGTCCACACTACGCCAATTTACTTCGTGTCTTACACCTCTTACCCCAACCAGAGATTATATAAGATAACCTGGTTATCAGTACTGTCATAAGTACCCCGAAACAATAACTAAGTACCCCTACGAACTGCCGCTGTTGTTGATATTTATATTTAATAGAAAACGCAGTTCCCAGGGCCAACTAATAGTATCCATAACCCTCGGACTGATCACATAACTCTATCTTTTCCAGACTCCTATACCACCCCATAGTTGCATTCCCCGGTAGCATTTGGCTAACGTATTCTACTGCCTTTTCAAACTTCCATATCAATTGTAGCCTAATGCCACCCCCACGCCCAGGGACCTTAGGGGCAAAATTTCCCTGTAGCCCTTGAACTCTCCCCCCCCCTCTCATTAAGACACCCGCGCTTCTCGACTCTTGTCCGACCTAGCCTCTCTCTCATACCTCTTGAAGATCCTTGAATTGCCCGTTACTAACGCTCTCCAACCTTTTATATATATACTCCTATCCAGCCTACCTTCACTTAGTAGGCCAGAACAACATTAGAACTTTACTAGCCCCTTGCATGCCATCTATTCTCTTACAACACATTCACAACCCTGCACCCAATGGTCGTCGGTGCGAGGCTAGCCGCCCCGCCAGTAACTAACTTCTATTGCCATACTTCCAGATAAATGTGGCAGAGTTAGCAACCCAGTCTCCACCATATCCAGCAAACCCTACAATTAACAACCAGCCGAGTAAAACCAGCTAGCTAAGGCACCTTCGGTTTTGGTATTAAAGACACCCACATCTGTCTCATACACAGAGGGTTATTACAAACACTGGTGATATGGCAAGCCCCTAGCCACAGCCGCCGGACGACTATCACAGAAGAGAGGGCGCCCAGCTCCCCCTTTTTGCCCACCCGAGGAGGGAGACCCCCACCCCCGCGGAGGTATACCTGGCCCCTGTTTTGACTTTCGAGTCATTGCCAGGTAGCACAGGAATGCTTCCTATCAATGAACTAACCATGAATGACTAACACCTTTACTAACCTCTATTAACTCACAATAAACCATTTACCTTTCTTGCATGCTCTGATCACTAAATTAGCACCTCAGCTATACCATAGAATGAAGATTGAACAATCTAGAGAGACGCTCCTATCACAGCTGTCCCCATCCTCCTCGCAAAGTAGATCCAGTCTCTCTCCCCTAAATACGTCCAGTATAGCCAAAATAGTACCTCTTACTAAGGCTCAGTTATATGAAAATATAAAGGCTTCCTATCGCCCTGTGCCACAACAGTAAATACCATCTTACCTAGTCCCCATATCTATTGAGAGCTCAATTAAGTCCATAAGACTCGAGATCCCTACTGTCTACAGGGTCCAGAACCGAGCCTATAAATCTAACTCCCGCCCCCCGTCAAATCAGTTGAAAGCTAGACACCAACCAGGGGTCACTACCCTGCAGTTAACTTCTAGCTCTGCCCTTGTGTGTTCCGGAGTGAGATCCCAGAGCCGGCAGACTCCGTGGCAGATTTGGATAGAAGGACCTGCCCACGTATTGAAGAACTTCACACATATGGCCCCCCTGGACGGCCGCGGAACCAGTCGTTAGCCCCCAACATCATGTACGCAAGATAACCAGGACCAGACCCATCAGATACTACCCAAGATTCCCTTTAGCAGTACTACATATTACTGTGCTGTTTAGAGATTCACTAATTAATATTTCTACGAAGTGGCTAAGACCTTGCCCAGTGTAATTCATACTTAACCATTCCATTTGGGACGTACTAAGCGATCAGTGCTCTTTAATTAACAGGCGACCTTGACTCTCGTAATTACCTTATTCAGATATTAAAACTCTAGTGATATCTAACGTTCGCCCACTGATTTGCGTTCTATGTATTTCTGAAACAAGGATATAAAACTTAGATCAGTACCCCCTGAGGTTACTAGAATTCCCGTGCTCTAAAATACGCGTGTCTAATCTAGTCTGTGAACTACTACTTGTGCACCAGAGCTACCAATAATAAATCTAACAGTGAATATGAATCTATAAGTAACATTGATGATCTTCGGTATATAAACCTGTGGAATCGAAGCCAGTGATCAGAAGATTAATACCTGAACGTTGGAAGTGGGAGACTAGGCTCCATCCAGATCCACTTATGCTAGTGTTGTTCAATTCTATTGTATTGTCTTACACAAGTATTCTGCAGTGGTATATCAATAAACGTGATCATGTAACTTGCTACCATGTGTTTCTTTGTGTTCTCTATTCCTCATATCTTGTATTGTGCATGCAGCCTTATATACCCAGTCAATTTAGAACTCACATTACCCAAGTTAAACCTGTAGAGAAACAGGGCATAACAAATATACCTTTGCAAGATAATATAATCAATTAAAAGATGAACATAAAAAATATGCAATTTAATTTAAGCCGCATTTTCTTTTACCATCACTATCTCCGATAGACTGGAAATGGTGTCGTATTTCACACCCAAATGCCATAAAAGGGTGTCCAATATCAAGCCAACTCAACCCTGCTCTTCCACAGGGTCTAAACTCAACCCGATTCAGACTTTCGGAACTTGATAACAGTTTTAAGACTTTTTGTATATATCCATATATAAATAATCGATTTGGATGTCATAATTATAAATGTACCTAGCTATATCCTCAGAATCTCCAAAAGAAGCGTCATAATCCTATAGAAGGCCGATAACCTACCGGAGTTATTATATATAATACCTCAAAGCGGCTCGCTTGGTGTAGTGACTAGCGTCTCGGACTTCCACCCAGAAGGCCCGGGTTCGCGCCCACGCTCGGCGCATTAAAGATTTTTCACAAGCACTGAGTCGTTACCATCCCTCATGAGCAAAGGGATGGGGTAGTAGTACAGGACCCCAATGGAAATACGCCTAATCGGCCATATTGAGCTATCCTTAGCTAGCTTAGCATGCGCTAGCTTTAAGAACTATTATTATTATATTATTATAAAGTAAGCGATTATATTATAGGAATAGTCATCCCAATTTTGTACAAATTCAACTAGATCAAAATAATATCGAAATGATGGATCATTAACCTGACAAGCGCGATATAGACCTAGGTGCTAGGGTAGTTATTTGTGCATTTCTAGCCCTGGATTCTGACAGAATTCGTTATATTTACAATATAAACCATTATTTGTTTTCGGTATGCTTTTATTTTACATATATGATGTATATATGAACCTTCAAGAGTGCTAAAATAAGTGGGAAAAGCATTTGGGTGGTGAAAAACGAAGATATTGGCCACCCGGTCATAATCTCAGGCGAGAGAGAGACACAGGCAGCCCTCCCCTCTCGCTGTCTGGGAGTCAACTGAGACGAGCGGGGCGGTGTGTGCCGGTGTCTGGGTGTTGCATAACGATCTTTTATGCAACCCACTTGTGCTACATTATCGCGGGAGAGAAAAATAACCGATAAATGATGATAATAAGAGGAAAAATAGGTGATAATTGAGGAGGGGAGGGAGGGGGGAATAAGGTGGGGAAGGAGGGGAGGGGGGTGGGTGAGATTTACATGGATGAGTACTGGAGGGGAATTATCTCACCTAGAGACAAATTCCTTTGTTTTGATAGGCCCTTTTTTTTTATGGAAGGCTTTTTTTATGGTCCTGCTTCCGTGAGGCCTATCGCGTTCCCTATAGGAAGCCTTCCGTGAGGCCTATCGCGCTTGCCGGGTTAATTATTGATCTTGATATGTAGGCCTAAAGCGTGTGCCGCAGCCGCGGTGCCACTCCATTTGATCCTAATCACGATTATATTTCGGTGTATTCTTACTTAAATGTATATCATTCGGGTTGATTAGGTTACACAATACAATATTACTAAGTAACAGTACGCGCATATTAAAATGCCCCAGAACGAGAAGCCCACCACAGAAGCCACGAACGAACACCACACAGAAACACCAAAGGAAAGGTCCACAGAACGAAAGGACCAGCTGACCGAGCCAGCCATTTCAGACAGGCCCAAGCCCGCAGGGCTAAGCAGCTCCAGGACGCACCCATTTACCTTTTCTAAACTGACCATTTTCCACACCTCACGTACACTAACCCTCTCGTGTCCTACACTCTTAACCTCTGAAGTGCGCATGGGGGTAATTAGACACCTCTCCCTGTGCGCATGTATTTGAGGTGTTTCCGTCACTAAAATATTCATTGTACCATTAATAGCATTAATACTTATCCATATGCGCCTATTATGGGTTGATTATAAAGGTATTAACCTGAAACAACAATAAAACGAGTGAAAACAGCGTTTGGATGGTCAAAATCGGAGATATAGCCCGCGAGTTGTATAATGTATGGGTGAGGCAAGCTGCTTTCCCGCCAATTTCCCCCAAGGCCACTGAGACACAGTCGATCGATACTCTCTCTCTCTCTCTTGCACTCGCTTGCCATCAGTGATGACAACACCCTGCTTGCAACTCGCTAATGTTAGCACGGAAATATACCTCAGAATAAGGGAATAACAGGGAAAATAGGTGATAACTGAAGGAGAGGAGGAAAGTGGGGAAGGAGGGGAGGTAGACGACTGAGATTTTGCATGGCCCAGGGGCCAAAAAAAAAAAAAAAATCGATGTCAAAAGTTGATTTTTTTTTCACTCACTCTTAAGAGTCTCCCCGCAGTCCGCCGGGGGAACTCTTAAGAGTCTCCCCGCAGTTCCCGGGTTAACTACAAAGATGATGAACAGGAATATACATTCATATTAAAAACACCCATGCCCTGTCCCGACGTTGAGCCAATGCCAACACATCAGACAGCCATAATTATATCTATGTATGTTCTTACATCCGAGAAGTAGATGTTATATATCTTAGAAGTTAAAACACCCACGCTTGTCCCTAGACCTCGTATATCATTTTCCATGACGAGTATAGATATATGTAACCCGTGCTCAGTCGCCCCTTGCATTGTTCCTCTAGTAACTAAGTCTATAATATTAACTGCCACCAGCATTGATACGACATAGCGGCACTGTCCTTGCTACAAAGATGATGAACAGGAATATACATTCATATTAAAAACACCCATGCCCTGTCCCGACGTTGAGCCAATGCCAACACATCAGACAGCCATAATTATATCTATGTATGTTCTTACATCCGAGAAGTAGATGTTATATATCTTAGAAGTTAAAACACCCACGCTTGTCCCTAGACCTCGTATATCATTTTCCATGACGAGTATAGATATATGTAACCCGTGCTCAGTCGCCCCTTGCATTGTTCCTCTAGTAACTAAGTCTATAATATTAACTGCCACCAGCATTGATGCGACATAGCGGCACTGTCCTTGTGTCGTATTGTGCCAAGTACAGATCAACCAGGTTTCATCACCTTATTAGGACGACGACTATAATGTCATCGTTCATCGATGTATGCAATCCTTAGGTTAAGTATTTTTATCCGCCATTGTGTTCACCTTTTTTCCATTTACTTTCCCACAATTGTCATACGTCTTCCCCTTGCCTCCTTCGTATCCACAGTCCACACTACGCCAATTTACTTCGTGTCTTACACCTCTTACCCCAACCAGAGATTTTATAAGATAACCTGGTTACCAGTATCTGTCATAAGTACCCCGAAACAATAACTAAGTACCCCTACGAACTGCCGCTGTTGTTGGTATATTTATATTTAATAGAAAACGCAGTTCCCAGGGCCAACTAATAGTATCCATAACCCTCGGACTGATCACATAACTCTATCTTTTCCAGACTCATATACCACCCCCTAGTTGCATTCCCCGGTAGCATTTGGCTAACGTATTCTACTGCCTTTTCAAACTTCCATATCAATTGTAGCCTAATGCCACCCCCACGCCCAGGGACCTTAGGGGCAAAATTTCCCTGTAGCCCTTGAACTCTCCCCCCCCCTCTCATTAAGACACCGGCGCTTCTCGACTCTTGTCCGACCTAGCCTCTCTCTCATACCTCTTGAAGATCCTTGAATTGTCCGTTGCTAATGCTCTCCAACCTTTTATATATATACTCCTATCCAGCCTACCTTCACTTAGTAGGCCAGAACAACATTAGAACTTTACTAGCCCCTTGCATGCCATCTATTCTCTTACAACACATTCACAACCCTGCACCCAATGGTCGTCGGTGCGAGGCTAGCCGCCCCGCCAGTAACTAACTTCTATTGCTATACTTCCAGATAAATGTGGCAGAGTTAGCAACCCAGTCTCCACCACATCCAGCAAACCCTACAATTAACAACCAGCCGAGTAAAACCAGCTAGCTAAGGCACCTTCGGTTTTGGTATTAAGGACACTCACATCTGTCTCATACACAGAGGGTTATTACAAACACTGGTGATATGGCAAGCCCCTCTAGCCACAGCCGCCGGACGACTATCACAGAGAGAGGGCGCCCAGCTCCCCCTTTTTGCCCACCCGAGGAGGGAGACCCCCACCCCCGCGGAGGTATACCTGGCCCCTGTTTTGACTTTCGAGTCATTGCCAGGTAGCACAGGAATTCTTCCTATCAATGAACTAACCATGCATGACTAACACCTTTACTAACCTCTATTAACTCACAATAAACCATTTACCTTTCTTGCATGCTCTGATCACTAAATTAGCACCTCAGCTATACCATAGAATGAAGATTGAACAATCTAGAGAGACGCTCCTATCACAGCTGTCCCCATCCTCCTCGCAAAGTAGATCCAGTCTCTATCCCCTAAATACTTCCAGTATAGCCAAAATAGTACCTCTTACTAAGGCTCAGTTATATGAAAATATAAAGGCTTCCTATAGCCATGTGCCACAACAGTAAATACCATCTTACCTAGTCTCCATATCTATTGAGAGCTCAAATAAGTCCATAAGACTCGAGATCCCTACTGTCTACAGGGTCCAGAACCGAGCCTATAAATCTAACTCCCGCCCCCAGTCAAATCAGTTGAAAGCTAGACACCAACCAGGGGTCACTACCCTGCAGTTAACTTCTAGCTCTGCCCTTGTGTTGTTCCGGAGTGAGATCCCAGAGCCGGCAGACTCCGTGGCAGATTAGGATAGGACCTGCCCACGTATTTGAGAACTTCACACATATGGCCCCCCTGGACGGCCGCGGAACCAGTCGTTAGCCCCCAACATCATGGACGCAAGATAACCAGGACCAGACCCATCAGATACTACCCAAGATTCCCTTTAGCAGTACTACATATTACTGTGCTGTTTAGAGATTCACTAATTAATATTTCTACGAAGTGGCTAAGACCTTGCCCAGTGTAATTCATACTTAACCATTCCATTTGGGATGTACTAAGCGATCAGTGCTCTTTAATTAACAGGCGACCTTGACTCTCGTAATTACCTTATTCAGATATTAAAACTCTAGTGATATCTAACGTTCGCCCACTGATTTGCGTTCTATGTATTTCTGAGACAAGGATATAAAACTTAGATCAGTACCCCCTGAGGTTACTAGAATTCCCGTGCTCTAAAATACGTGTGTCTAATCTAGTCTGTGAACTACTACTTGTGCACCAGAGCTACCAGTAATAAATCTAACAGTGAATATGAATCTATAAGTAACATTGATGGTCTTCGGTATATAAACCTGTGGAATCGAAGCCAGTGATCAGAAGATTAATACCTGAACGTTGGAAGTGGGAGACTAGGCTCCATCCAGATCCACTTATGCTAGTGTTGTTCAATTCTATTGTATTGTCTTACACAAGTATTCTGCAGTGGTATATCAATAAACGTGATCATGTAACTTGCTACCATGTGTTTCTTTGTGTTCTCTATTCCTCATATCTTGTATTGTGCATGCAGCCTTATATACCCAGTCAATTTAGAACTCACATTACCCAAGTTAAACCTGTAGAAAAACAGGGCATAACACATATATATAAATATCATAACATTTGTAAAATGCCCCAGAACGAGAAGCCCACCACAGAAGCCACGAACGAACACCACACAGAAACACCCAAAGGAAAGGTCCACAGAACGAAAGGGCCAGCTGACCGAGCCAGCCAATTCAGACAGGCCCAAGCCCGCAGGGCTAAGCAGCTCCAGGCCGCACCTAGATACCCCTTCTAGACTGACCATTTTTCCACACCTCACGTACACTACCCCCTCGTGTCCTACACTCTTAACTACAATGACGAACAGGAATATACATTCATATTAAAAACACCCATGCCTTGTCCCTATGTTGAGCCAATGCCAACACATCAGACAGCCATAATTATATCTATGTATGTTCTTACATCCGAGAAGTAGATGTTATATATCTTAGAATATATACCCACGCCTGTCCCTAGACCTCGTATATCATTTCCCATGACGAGTATAGATATATGTAACCCGCGCTCAGTCGCCCCCTTGCATTGTTCCTCTAGTAACTAATTGTCTCTATAATATTAACTGCCACCAGTATTGATACGACATAGCGGCACTGTCCTTGTGTCGTATTGTGCCAAGTACAGATCAACCAGGTTTCATCACCTTATTAGGATGACGACTATAATGTCGTCGTTCATCGATGTATGCAATCCTTAGTTTAAGTATTAACCTGACAAGCGCGATATAGACCTAGGTGCTAGGGTAGTTATTTGTGCATTTCTAGCCCTGGATTCTGACAGAATTAGTTATATTTACAATATAAAGCATTATTTGTTTTCGGTATGCTTTTATTTTACATATATGATGTATATATGAACCTTCAAGAGTGCTAAAATAAGTGGGAAAAGCATTTGGGTGGTGAAAAACGAAGATATTGGCCACCCGGTCATAATCTCAGGCGAGAGAGAGCCACAGGCAGCCCTCCCCTCTCGCTGTCTGGGAGTCAACTGAGACGAGCGGGGCGGTGTGTGCCGGTGTCTGGGTGTTGCATAACGATCTTTTATGCAACCCACTTGTGCTACATTATCGCGGGAGAGAAAAATAACCGATAAATGATGATAATAAGATATAAAATAGGTGATAATTGAGGAGGGGGGGGGAGGGGGGAATAAGGTGGGGAAGGAGGGGAGGGGTGAGAAACACATGGATGAGTACTAGAGGGGAATTATCTCACCTAGAGACAAAATCCTTTGTTTTGATAGGCCCTTTTTTTTTTTTGGAAGGCTTTTTTTATGGTCTTGCTTCCGTGAGGCCTATCGCGTTCCCTATAGGAAGCCTTCCGTGAGGCCTATCGCGCTTGCCGGGTTAATATTAACATTCCCTAACATCTTGTCTTGCCAGACTAAGCTTCTGAAGACCCATCGCCCCATAAATCTATGTATTCAATCCTTAGGTTAAGTATTTTTATCCGCCATTGTGTTCACCTTTTTCCATTTACTTTTCCACAATTGTCATACGTCTTCCCCTTGCCTCCTTCGTATCCACAGTCCACACTACGCCAATTTACTTCGTGTCATACACCTCTTACCCCAACCAGAGATTGTATAAGATAACCTTGTTACCAGTATCTGTCATATAGTACCCCGAAACAATAACTAAGTACCCCTACGAACTGCCGCTGTTGTTGGTATATATATATTTCATAGAAAACGCAGTTCCCAGGGCCAACTAATAGTATCCATAACCCCTCGGACTGATCACATAACTATCTTTTCCAGACTCATATATACCACCCCATAGTTGCATTCCCCGGTAGCATTTGGCTAACGTACTCCACTGCCTTTTCAAACTCCCATATCAACTGCAGCCTAATGCCACCCCCACACCCAGAGACCTTAGGGTCAAATTCCCCTATAGCCCCCCTGAACTCTTCCCCTCTCATTATAAGACCCCGCGCTTCTCTACTCTTGTCCGACCTAGCCTCTCTCTCATACCTCTTGAAGATCCTTGAATTTCCCGTTGCTAACGCTCTCCAACCTTTTATATATATACTCCTATCCAGCCTACCTTCACTTAGTAGGCCAGAACAACATTAGAACTTTACTAACCCCTTGCATGCCATCTATTCTCTTACAACCCATTCACAACCCGGCACCCAATGGTCGTCGGTGCGAGGCTAGCCGCCTCACCAGTAACTAACTTCTATTGCCACCATACTTCCAGATAAATGTGGCAGAGTTAGCAACCCAGTCTCCACCACATCCAGCAAACCCTACAATTAACAACCAGCCGAGTAAAACCAGCTAGCCAAGGCACCTTCGGTTTTGGTACTAAGGACACCCACATCTGTCTCATACACAGAGGGTTATTACAAACACTGGTGATATGGCAAGCCCCTAGCCACAGCCGCCGGATGACTATCACAGAGAGAGGGCGCCCAGCTACCCCTTTTTACCCACCCGAGGAGGGAGACCCCCACCCCCGCGGAGGTATACCTGGCCCCTGTTTTGACTTTCGAGTCATTGCCAGGTAGCACAGGAATTCTTCCTATCAATGAACTAACCATGCATGACTAACACCTTTACTAACCTCTATTAACTCACAATAAACCATTTACCTTTCTTGCATACTCTGATCACTAAATTAGCACCTCAGCTATACCATAGAATGAAGATTGAACAATCTAAGAGAGACGCTCCTATCACAGCTGTCCCCATCCTCCTCGCAAAGTAGATCCAGTCTCTCTCCCCTAAATACTTCCAGTATAGCCAAAATAGTACCTCTTACTAAGGCTGTTATATTAAAATATGAAGGCTTCCTATAGCCATGTGCCACAACAGTAATCACCATCTTACCTAGTCCCCATATCTATTGAGAGCTCAAATAAGTCCATAAGACTCGAGATCCCTACTGTCTACAGGGTCCAGAACCGAGCCTATAAACCTAGCTCCCGCCCCCAGTCAAATTAGTTGAAAGTTAGACACCAACCAGTGGTCACTACCCTGCAGTTAACCTCTAGCTCTGCCCTTGTGTTGTTCCGGAGTTGAGAGATTCCAGAGCCAGAAGACTCCATGGCAGAGAAGACTAATAGAAGCATCTGTCCATGTACAAGTCCTAACGTGCACCTTATAACCTTCACACAAATTCGTGGGTATATAAGTGTGTAGCCAGCAACGATCGTCAAGAGATCCGACTTGAGAACTTCCTACATATTGGACCACCTGGACGGCCGAGGAACCAGTCGTTAGCCCCCAACATCACCGGAAGCAAGATAACCAGGACCAGATCTACAAATACTATTCAAGATTCATGTTGCTAGTACTAAGTGTTATAGTACTAGTTTGACACTCACTTATTAACTTTCTATAAAGTGGCTAAAACCTTGCCCAGTGTAACTCATATTTAACCATTCCATTTGGGACGTACTAAGCGATCAGTGCTCATTAATTAACAGGCGACATTGACTCTCGTAATTACCTTATTCAGATATTAAAACTCTAGTGATATCTAACGTTCGCCCACTGATTTGTGTTCTACGTATTTCTGCCATAAGAATATAAAACTTAGATCAGTACCCCCATGAGGTTACTAGAGATTTCCGTGTTCTACAATATACGCGTGTCTAATCCTAACTGTGAGCTGCTACTTGGGCACGCGACCAGCCAGTAAGAGATCAAATCAGTGAAATTGAATTACATGAATATATTGAGGTCTTCCAGTAAAATAAAACTTGCTAATTAACCCGGCAAGCGCGATAGGCCTAACGGAAGGCTTCCTATAGGGAACGCGATAGGCCTCACGGAAGCAAGACCATAAAAAAAGCCTTCCAAAAAAAAAAAGGGCCTATCAAAACAAAGGATTTTGTCTCTAGGTGAGATAATTCCCCTCTAGTACTCATCCATGTGTTTCTCACCCCTCCCCCTTCCCTCCTTCCCCACCTTATTCCCCCCTCCTCAATTATCACCTATTTATCCTCTTATTATCATCATTTATCGGTTATTTTTCTCTCGCGGGATAATGTAGCACAAGTGGGTTGCATAAAAGATCGTTATGCAACACCGGCACACACCGCCCCGCTCGTCTCAGTTGACTCCCAGACAGCGAGAGGGGAGGGCTGCCTGTGGCTCTCTCTCGCCTGAGATTATGACCGGGTGGCCAATATCTTCGTTTTTCACCACCCAAATGCTTTTCGCACTTATTTTAGCACTCTTGAAGGTTCATATATACATCATATATGTAAAATAAAAGCATACCGAAAACAAATAATGCTTTATATTGTAAATATAACGAATTCTGTCAGAATCCAGGGCTAGAAATGCACAAATAACTACCCTAGCACCTAGGTCTATATCGCGCTTGTCAGGTTAAGCCAGTGATCAGAAGATTAATACCTGAACGTTGGAAGTGGGAGACTAGGCTCCATCCAGATCCACTTATGCTAGTGTTGTTCGATTCTATTATATTGTCTTGCACGAGTATTCTGCAGTGGTATATAAATAAACGTGATCGTGTAACTTGTTACCATGTGTTTCTTTGTGTTCTCTATTCCTCATATCTTGTATTGTGCATGCAGCCTTATATACCCAGTCATTTAGAACTCACATTACCAAAGTTAATCCTGTAGAAAAACAGGGCATAACAATTTGTGAAATATAGGTTCGACCGCGCTAAGCACCACGGCTGCGTGAGGGCCAGTAGGAACGTAGATATAGCGGGGGGGGGGGGGGGGGGGGGGGAATCTAGCCTCGTGACCTTGACCAAGAGTCAAGTTCAGAAAATCAGTGTTCGTCACGGTAATTAATCTGTCGCTCCTCAGAATTATTGAAATGTCTATGTATGCGAATATTTCTTGCTCTACTATTAACCTCTGAAGTGCGCATGGGGGTAATTGGAAACGTCCCCCTGTGCTGACGTATTTGGGTTTCCGTCACTAAAATATTCATTGTGCCATTAATAGCATTAATATTTATCCATATGCGCTATGGGGTTGATTATAAAGGTATTAACCTGAAACAACAATAAAACGAGTGAAAACAGCGTTTGATGGTCAAAATCGGATATAGCCCGCGAGTTGTATAATGTATGGGTGAGGCAATCTGCTTTCCCGCCAATTTCCCCCAAGGCCACTGAGACGCAGTCGATCGATACTCTCTCTCTCTCTCTTGCACTCGCTTGCTATCAGTGATGACCACACCCTCCAATCGGATTTCTAATGTTAGCACGAAAATATACCTCAGAATAAGGAATAACAGGGAAAATAGGTGATAACTGAAGGAGAGGAGGAAAGTGGGGAAGGAGGGAGGTAGAGGACTGAGATTTTGCATGGCCAGGGCCAAAAAAAAATAAAAAAAAAAAAAATATAAAAAAATATTTTTTTTTCGATGTCAAAAGTTGATTTTTATTTTCTCTGACTCTTAAGAGTCTTCCCGCAGTGCGCCGGGGGAACTCTTAAGAGTCTCCCCGCAGCTCCCGGGTTAAACAAATAAATATGTTTTATAATTTCACCTAATATGTAATGTCACAACACATCTTAAATTGTATATATTCAAATTTATTGCAGATATGTTCTGTTGTCGATTATTCCAGTCCCTGACATACATCATGATATTTGGTATATTACGCTATTTCGCTTTTATTTTGTCTTTATTTGCTTTGTAATAATTATTCTGCAATGCATATTTACTTTCATTCTTAAAAATAGTCAGGAAAGGTTGTCCATATACAGTAATGTATATATTTAAAAGTCTGGATCGCCCCTTGTCATTTTGTGCCACCACACTTTAATGAGAGTGGGTTATCAGACTTTGGGGTGACACAAAATGCAGCATTAGACTTTGAAGTGCCTGGATACATTTTCTTAGAATCAATATTTGCAATCAAATTAATAGTTTCATTATCTTACACAATGTATATAGTCATGGAAGTGCTCCTGTAACCCTTCCAGGAGAGATTCTTTTAATAATCATTAATTAATTTATAATAATTTTAATGCAATATCAGGAATCTTTTTATTTGATTTAACTTACAATTGCTTGGAATAATATTGTGGCTGCATCTTGCTTGCCATTTTTCGTAAACAAGTACACTGAATTTCAACCTCACGAAACATTCAGTATGTTTGTTTACATTTAAAGGGTGTCATATGGATACTCCGTACATAGTATCCAGTGTAAACAAACAATTTATTAGTGGCCCCTCCATCATTGACGAACATGCCTATTACATAAGGCATCCTCTTCAAACACTAATCCGCCGTAGTTTGAATCTACCGCGCAGAGCATTTAAAAACTGAGGAGCCTTCATCATGAGCGCACGCGACCTCACTCATGGCTTCAGTCATTATGAATTGGGTTCTCACTACGAAAAAACTTCGTAAAAAATAAAAACAAAAAGAAAATAAGAATAACTATCCAATAAGCTTTCCATCATATCGTGGATGTACTTGTGTGGATTTCTGACCAGACGCTGATTCAGGCGTCATTCCTCCTTCTCTGCTCTGCGCTCAGCCTGCCCGGACCTGCCCTGCCACGCTCCGCTGGTTCCGCATTCGTTGCGTCCCTAGTGAGTTTTTTCTCATTTGTTTACTCCAGGATGTATCGAGTAAGGTTAGGATAGGCGTAGCAGGAGTGTCCTGGGCTGGTTGCCCGCAGTGCAGTGTATTTTGGGTCGTGTGTATGGGGCATCTATTTCGGATGTACCCTCGTGGTCCTGTTGTGGACACGTGAACTTTTCACAGTTGTGTTAGTTTGTGATGCAGGCGGCTTTCATTACGCGTTAATTATTGCTGCCTTTTATCCTTCTGATGAGGTAAGCTGTGTTTTTCTGACGTTCCCAGCGTATTTTTCTTCACTTAGTGAAGTTTTTTCTGGGTCCTTGTCAGGCTTCCCGGGGTGGGAAGTTGTCGCTACGGTGGTGTTGGCGGTGGTTCCTGTTGTGTTATTCCAGTGTGTGTTTATATTTCAACTATTTTCATGCCGTCTACCTAGGCCTAGCCAGCCGCTCGTAGCTTTGCCACATGTCTAGTGTTATTATTTATTATTATAAATATGCCCTACTGTGTCATGTGTATCCGGGTTTTAGTTGTGTATTGGCTAATTCCTCGGACTATAATTGTTTCCTGGTTTAGTTGTGTATTGGCTAATTCCACGGATTATGTTGTGACCTTGGTTAGTCGTGCGTGACTCTCCTCGTGTCGTATTGTTCAGATGGTGTCTGTTCAGGGTGGGGCTTGCCTTCCGGCGGGTTTTTTCTCGGTTTCACCATGAAAATCCTGACCGATGAGCCGTGTTGGGCCACACATGGTTTTTAACTCTGGCTGGTTCCCCGGCGTGGGGAGGTGTCTGTGGCTCTCCAGGACTGCGTCTCTGTGGGTGCCTGGTTTCAGGCCTCCTTTAATTCCCGGCGGGATGGCTGTACCCATCCTTATATATATATATATATATAAAAAACGACGTTCTTGCGAACATTCGTTTTTATAGGTTTTTCTACCTGGTTTACGACAACCACATGGAAAACCTAGCTGTTGTTTAGGCGTTCCTCCCCGGCGATCTTTTACAAAGAAGTGGGGTCAGGAACTTGTGGGGTTAACTTTTAGACTTCTCACCCGGCGGGTGCACCTGAGCAGGGTGGGATAAACGACTTAGGTCTCATATAGTTAACCAATCCATTTTAGTGATACTCTGTGTATCGCTGCCTTTACTCTTACGGCAATTGAAGGTTCAATGAGGTTTAACCAAATCGATTCCCACACCCGGCGGGTGCTCCTAAGTGGAGGAACTAAGGAATTTATAACAAATTCAATTTCGATTAACCTTAATTTGGTGATACATTCAGTATCGCCGCCTTCTATTTTTACAACGATCTTTTGGGACAATTCGTTAAAATATCAGATCTCGTATATTCCTGCCCTGGGCTATTCTACTAAAATATTTCAAGGGCCGGCGTCTTTATGAGGGGGGCTTTGTTACAAAATTGAATCTTGAGACAGTCACCACCTCCTACAGACTATAAGTGCCATGCTGGACCATTATATCAGAGGGTATTCTTCATGTTCTTTAGCTAAAAAGATTTGTTTAGCCTCTTTACACCCCGCCGCGTAGCAAGATGTGTTAGCTGTGTCTTTGCATCCCGTTACCCGGCGGGTTATTAACACTTGTATGCGAACACTTGGGTTAACCTTATGAGCATTAATTCCTGGAAATTTTTCTTTATTTTTCCAGAGCTGAGCTCCGGCGGACCAATACAGACCCGGCGGTAGTTTCCTCACACCAGTCTCTGTCATGGCTACTGTGGCCCCAGTTTTTGCCCTGTGCATTACCCCTACTTGCGCGGGTATCCCGATTTTTGCGCATACCCTTTGCATAAGGTGTGTTAAATGTCTAGACCGTTCAAGGGGTCTCTGGGTTACACTTAATTGTTCCTTTTGCTCCCAATTAGCCAATAAAGTCCTGTGTGACAATGACAAGACCGCGGCGGTAGCGTTGAGAGAGGTCAGACAACAGATGTCGGCCTACACTACCATTGTCGCACATAAGTCACTTCAATGTGACAACGTCCCACTTTGGGATAAGTTGCTATCAGAGCACCCTCCCCCTAAACGTACCTCTAGAGTAACGGGTTTTAAGCCGACAGAGACTAGCCAGGGTTCTGTATCGTCTGTGGATACGTCTAAACGCCCGAGAGAGCCTACTCCCCCGGCAGCCACCTCCTCGTCGCGGGCGAGATCGAGGTCAAGGTCACCTCTCAGACAGCAGTCTTCAAGTCGTGCCTCTTCCCCGGCGAGTAAGAAGAGTAAGACGGAAGCTTCCACCAGTGGTCATGGTGGTGATTCTTCCAAATCTAAGTCTAGTTCGCGGTCACACCGTAGCCACAAATCCTCCAAAAAGGATTCCCATAGGAAGTCCTCTCGACATTCTCCTAAGTCTAGTGCATCTCGTCGTACCTCTACACCTGAAAATGTTTCTGTTACAGCCTCAGAGTATAGTGAAGCGCCTGTCCCTAAACAAGATTTACCTATTGATATTTTAACCCTAGAAATGGAAAGTTCAGGAAATTCAATAATTGAGAATGTTTCAGACTCTCAAGAGAGCGTAGGCCAGAGCCTCGGTGTTTGGCGGTTTGCTCAACCAGGGTCTGACCATCCACGTCCGACTCATACGAGTCACACAGTAGCCGATGTCCACAGGGACGCGGCGACCCCATCCTCTATCCCTGACTTATCTTGGAAACAAGGTACCCCTGCCTCGGCGGGGTCTTCTCAGGAGGATCGGGAGGAACAAGATGAAGTGTCAATAATTTCAGATAGGGAAGGACAAGGGTCAGGCTCAGGCTTGGACGCCGCCCATGATAATACTGATTCACCTGTAAGTTCTGCATCTAACCAGTTTGTTACAGCACAAGAAATTGATGGGTTACTTACTCATGCTCTATCTAAATTCTTTAGTCAACAACAAGAAAAACCCCACAATGGACTTGGGGGCTCCCTTGACAAGTTCTGCGGTACGGCCTCTGATAACGTCAATCGATTTATCTAAGATTCCTAACCCTCCTACTCTGTCACCGGCAGGGAGCTCTAAGCCAGCTACGGCGGCATTCACTACATCAAATGTCAGGGTCATCACGGATGTTAATCCACCCCCTCTAGACAAAGCGCCTCTTAGAAAGGTAGCTATGCCCCTGCTTTATGGGCCAGATGAGTCATGGGTTCTTTTGAACCCCTCTAAGCCAGAGCTTGCCCAGCCTACCTTGTCAGGGGAACTCCCGGTACCACGTGAGTGGTTTATCCAGGGAAATAAGTCAAAGAAATTAAGGGCATTGGATGCCTTGGGTAATGTTTTGGACGTAAATATCAAGGCTATACCTAGTTATTATCATCAGGATTATTTTGTTTATGCATCTAAGCCTGCTTTACCCCCTGCCTCAGCTTCAAAACTTTTTTCAGACTGGTCTAAGCTGGATGGGTTTAATGATATTAAGGCTCTGTCGGCTCTTACTCCTGAACTAGATTTACAGACCGTCACAGACGAGACAGCTAATCCAGTTTTGAAGGTGGGACAGTTGGGACCAGGACCTTGGGTGGATTGGGAGGTAGAGGCTCAAAACTTTGCAACCACTTTCACTTCTAAATCTTCCCACCAGATCCCTCAGGATACACATTCATGGTTCTCCATGCCGGTGGGTTCTGCCGGCGGAGTTCCGTCAGCTTTATTTTCTTTTCTAGCTGCCCCTAAGATTAATCTTTGTGAACTAAAGGATACCTCACCCGCCGGGCGATAACGCCGGCAGGGGGGCCAGACGCCCTAGTGACAGACTGGAACAGATGGAGCTCCATCTATCTGTTTCCGCCGCCAGATGCGTCACTAATGTGCCACGTAGTGAACAAACTACGAGTTTATCGAGGCTTAGTCTCGCTAATCGCGCCCCTGTGGCCGGCGCAGGTGTGGTACCAGCAATTAATAATGTGGTGCCCGGACCCGGTATCGCTCCCGGTCGGGTACTTCCACTTAGACACGATTGGCAACCTAGCGACCTCGCTGACTTTTGCATTATGGACATTCAGGAGGCCAAGTGGCTAGCACCATACGGTAGGGATGTGACCAATAAATTGCTCAATCAATATACTCAGTCTACTAAGCGACAATATCAATCACATTGGAAAGCTTTTACTTCTTGGATTGTTAGAACGGAACAAACTGTACCCTCAGTGGCATTGGTTTTTAATTACTTGAACTATCTGTTTGAGCAGAAACGTTTATCTGTGGTAACTTTGAAGAATCACTTAACTGCGATTAGAGTGCCCTTTTTCGACCTTACAGGTCTATCCATACCGGTGGCGGAGGAAACAGGATTTATGAGAGCGTGTTTTAAACTCCGCCCACCTCCCCGTCAGCTCATGCCTACTTGGTCTCTGGACAAAGCTTTGTCTTTACTTCATTCTCGTCTGTATCAAAATACTGCAGACTTTGCTTTAATCTTAAAGAAGGCAGTTTTCCTTTTGGCTTTGGCCACCGGAAACAGAGTGTCTGAGCTGGCGGCGATGAGCAACACACCTAATTGTCTTAGGTTTGGTAGACTTAATGATTCAATTTCCATTGCACCCTCCCCGGCGTTTGTAGCCAAGAATGAGCATAGTGCACACATGTTTTCTGAGTTCACGGTGCCGGCGTTAAAAAGGGGAAAGGTGCATCATAATTTATGTCCAGTGCAAGCTCTAACCAAATATTTGAGAATAGCTCCTCAAAACCCCCAAGGTGCTTTATGGGTAGCGAGTACGGGTAAACGCTTACTTAAACGGCGATTAGCCTCTCTTCTGGTAGAAGTCATTAAAGAGAGTAATCCCGGCGTTGTGGGTAGGGCCCACGATTTACGCAAGTGGGCGGCCTCTTTACGTTTCCTGAAAAACTTTTCAGTTGAAGATATTGCGTCCACACAGTTGTGGGCGTCTAATCATACGTTTCTCTCTAGATACTTGTCAGTTGCTCTAGACAAACCTTCCTTACCATGTATAGCTTTAAGGCAGAGGGTCTAGGTGGCCCTGCAGTCACTTATGTTTACTTTCACGGAAGGGGGGGGGGGGGGGTGCAGTCAGTTGACATAGGACAACCTAGACCCCGCCGGAGTATGAGAGCTGTGATACAATTTAAGGTTAAAATGTGATATGAAAATTTCTCTGCGAGAAATTGTGCTAGTACAAGGTTTAGTACAAAACAACGGTGTTGTTATAGTAGTTTTAGCTGCGAAAGCAATGTAATATTAGTTCAATGGAGTTCATTTGCAATTGATCTCCACATGTATTTTGGGGTTTATGATGTGCACATATAAACTTATAACTTATTATTTTTGTCACCACTCGAGTGGGGTGCCTTTTGTAACTACAGATCTGTGTTCAGAATCTTCAGGGTTACCCATTTTTGTCGGGCAGGCTTCTTTGAAGCACGCACCTGCCTGAACCCCTTTTTCTTGTATATTTCCGGCCTACGCCGTATTAAATACATTTTTCAAAAGTAAGAATACTATGTGGTTGTTTTTATTATCTGCTTTTCTAGAGTTATGATATGATTACGAATGTCCCCCTCCAGTCTTAGATATCAGGCATGTTCGTCAATGATGGAGGGGCCACTAATAAATTATAGGTTTGACTCCTGTAAGGAGATAAAGAAAACCTAATATTTAGTAGTGGCCCCGTAATCATTGACGACTGGGGCCCTCCCGACCGTCCCCTTCCCATTCGTTGATGTATTAAGGATTTTGGTTTACTTGATATGTCAGTGAAGGAGGAATGACGCCTGAATCAGCGTCTGGTCAGAAATCCACACAAGTACATCCACGATATGATGGAAAGCTTATTGGATAGTTATTCTTATTTTCTGTTTGTTTTTATTTTTTACGAAGTTTTTTCGTAGTGAGAACCCAATTCATAATGACTGAAGCCATGAGTGAGGTCGCGTGCGCTCATGATGAAGGCTCCTCAGTTTTTAAATGCTCTGCGCGGTAGATTCAAACTACGGCGGATTAGTGTTTGAAGAGGATGCCTTATGTAATAGGCATGTTCGTCAATGATTACGGGGCCACTACTAAATATTAGGTTTTCTTTATCTCCTTACAGGAGTCAAACCTATAATTTATACATAGGCTATGGTATAGTTAAGCATACTTATTGTAATGCCCTCGAAAATGTCCCGCACCCACAATAATACTAACCCGAGTTGACGTCAGGTATAGCGTAAAATAGTCGTAGATGGTAAGTCCAATAAACTCATCACGTGATAACACCACGAGACTATCACCTGGTTCTTTAAAATCGGACTAAGGTTGCTATACTTTTAGTACGTCCTCGGTAGTATAGTGGTGAGTATCCCCGCCTGTCACGCGGGAGACCGGGGTTCGATTCCCCGCCGGGGAGCCAAATGTAATGCCCTCGAAAATGTCCCGCACCCACAATAATACTAACCCGAGTTGACGTCAGGTATAGCGTAAAATAGTCGTAGATGGTAAGTCCAATAAACTCATCACGTGATAACACCACGAGACTATCACCTGGTTCTTAAAAATCGGACTAAGGTTGCTATACTTTTAGTACGTCCGTGGTAGTACAGTGGGTTAGCGCGCGGGCCTGGTGGGGATGGTTGGGTCACTAACCAGGGTTCGAACCCCACCCAAGGCATCTCAAAACCTGTGGGTTTTTAGGGGGGTTAAATTCCCTTCAGAGGTTCGTACCCCGCGCCAGGTACCAGGAAAAGTTGATCCTAAAGGTAGCCTGGGGATATTTCAGGAGACCATGAATTCCCTTCACACCCAGCATTTCATTGGTGGCAGCGGTGGGATCGTGACCAGGTATCTACGTGGAGCACCCGTCACGCGAACCCTATACCAACAATATTGAGATTGCTGAGGTGATACAGCTACGATACCTTACGACCTTAAAATAGGCTAGGGACTACCCTAGTTAAAGAAGGATGTAATGTAATGCCCTCGAAAATGTCCCGCACCCACAATAATACTAACCCGAGTTGACGTCAGGTATAGCGTAAAATAGTCGTAGATGGTAAGTCCAATAAACTCATCACGTGATAACACCACGAGACTATCACCTGGTTCTTAAAAATCGGACTAAGGTTGCTATAGTTTTAGTACGTCCGTGGTAGTACAGTGGGTTAGCGCGCGGGCCTGGTGGTGATGGTTGGGTCACTAACCAGGGTTCGAACCCCACCCAAGGCATCTCAAAACCTGTGGGTTTTTAGGGGGGTTAAATTCCCTTCAGAGGTTCGTACCCCGCGCCAGGTACCAGGAAAAGTTGATCCTAAAGGTAGCCTGGGGATATTTCAGGAGACCATGAATTCCCTTCACACCCAGCATTTCATTTGGTGTCAGAAGTGGGATTAGGTTGGATGTTGGATGTTGTTGAGAGGATTTTGGGGAAGATTTCTGTGATTCGAGGGTGGAGGCTTTTCTTCTTTGTTTTAAATGTAATTAAACGGTCCCCGCAATCTAGTTGAACTTGCAATTTTTCCATGACGTCTAATCCCATGTAGCCGTCATATAGGGTGCAGTTGGAGTGGAAAATTACAAAAGGGTGGTGACAGTTGGCCTCGCGCTTGGGGGTCGTGACGGGCAGGGGCGTGGTCTCTCCTCGAATAGCTAAAGGTGTGTCCCCGGCACTGATTAAGTTGTTTTTGAACGCGTGCAGTGCTCCAAATCTTTTGTGATGCTGTTTGTAAAAAGAATTAAACAGGCAAGACCGTGCGGCTCCTGTGTCGATGAGAAGACGCACAGCGACGCCCTTTATCTTAGCTAGGTGATAGATGGGTGGAGTACTCCATGGTACAGACTCCCCCGCCGAGGCCATAATGGGCGGGGGAGGCTTTAAAAACCCTGGGATGGGTCTTCCATCTCCTCGTCGTCCTCTTCTTCTGGGTTGTCTTCGATGGCTTGAATATGGTCCATTATCTCTGGGGGACAGTGTTCTTCATCCGTATATGCGGTATCCACGTCCTGGGATTGCTCGTTGGCTGCTAGGATCCTGTTGAGCGACATTCTCTTCTTAGCTTGATCCCTTATATCATGGATCGGGCAAGCGGAAGTACAGGCCTGGAAATCGTATGGGTTTATCATAACGATGGGGCTGTCACGGTTGTTTTTGGGGGGCCCGTTTTGTTGAGGGCCTCGGTTCCGTTGTTGGTAGTTCTGGTAAGGACGACCGGTGTGTTGGCGGTTAGGGTAGATTCGCCAATTTCCTTGTGGGCGGCCTGACGATGAGGGTTGGGGGCGGCCTTGAGATGAGTATTGCGGTCTGTTTCCCTGGTAATTTGATTGTCCGGGTCTTTTGTTCCCCGGTGGTTGTGTGGGGAATTTCTTTATGGCTCCAATCGTAGAAGTTTGTGGCTGATTTTCCAGCAACTTGCGTATGGTAATGAGGTCCGTTACGTACCCTACGGGATCGTGGAGGGCGAAATGTTTCCTGACACTTGCTGGCAGGATTCTTAAGAGCACGCAGAATATTTGTTTTTGTCGCTGCTCTAAGGTGTCTAGGGGGTAAGCGGTTTTCACCAACTCGGTCATCTCCCCCAGGGTCACGTCCAGATTCCCTCCGTACGTGGCTGCGTTGATTTTGTTGATGGCTGCAACAGGGCCCAGTGATGGCTTTACAGCGTCTATCACAATTTTCCGGAAGTTTTCCCAAGTCAACTCTCGGGTTACTTGTCCGGACACCAAGGGTGTGGCCTTCCCTAGGTGAATTAATGCGACAGAGATCTTCTCTCGATCTGTCTGATACGCCAGGTCTAGTACTGGGTGGACTATGTCTAGGTACGTGCGAATATCGAATGTCTCCTCCTCATACTTGGGTATGGGAATGTGTGAACGTGTTGCAGTCATGATGACGTATGTGCTCTATCTCTTCCCTGAGTACTGTGCAAAACAACTTCCTTCCCGAATCAAGAACCACCAGCTGCCGCCAATGTTATGCCTTGGGTGGGGTTCGAACCCTGGTTAGTGACCCAACCATCACCACCAGGCCCGCGCGCTAACCCACTGTACTACCACGGACGTACTAAAAGTATAGCAACCTTAGTCCGATTTTTAAGAACCAGGTGATAGTCTCGTGGTGTTATCACGTGATGAGTTTATTGGACTTACCATCTACGACTATTTTACGCTATACCTGACGTCAACTCGGGTTAGTATTATTGTGGGTGCGGGACATTTTCGAGGGCATTACACTTATGATTGGGTAAGTACCCATACCATAAGTAAACATTGTTTGTTTACACTGTGGATACTATGTACGGAGTATCCATATGCTGCCATTTAAATGTAAACAAACATTCTGAATGTTTCGTGAGGTTGAAATTCAGTTTTACCATTTCGGTACATCACAATTGAACATATTTCGATACTCAATACCTTGCCACCACACTCCTGGCATATTCATGAACACAAGAGACTGGTAATCAAAGGCCTAATATTATATCGAACATAAGAAAAAAAAAAAAAAATCGCCCATAAAATCAGCCAAGCGTCGTCCATAGAAAACTCGTTCGTGCATCTGAGCTAACCCATTTTCTTTTGTTACTATTAGAGGGTAACTATTCTAAACCTATAAATATGGCCAAGGGAGTATTTGTATGTTCCGTCCACTAGTACGGTTCCTCCCTAACTCACCCTACACCTTAATACTAGGATACAAAACCGGTACAGTCAAATATGAGAACTTCCCTAACTTACTATTCGTAACATCATACCAGTTACAGATCACCAGTATATCTAAAGAATGAATTTTAAAAAAATTCTTTGAAAAAAAAAAAAAAAAAAAACATACTGTATTGTACTGTATTAATATATTATACTGTACTGTACAGTACTGTGTAGATTCCATACTGTAGGCTACAGTACATTACTACACATATGTTTTTCCTCAACTTTCCCTTCATACAGTAAACCCTCGCTACATCGGACCTCTTAATGTAGGAAATCCGTACTTGCCGGATCGGCATCGGCCTGTCGGACAAGTCCTCCCAGTTTCCGGACCTTTCCGATATTGTTCTGACAGTCTCTAACAGTGTCGGAAGATGCTCTAAGTTTTCGGAAAAATAAGGGCAAATGTCCATCATAACCGTCCAATGTACGTCGTCTGAGATCTCGTATGTTCCCGAGATGTGTCCGACAGTCTCGAACAGTGTCGGATGACACTGGAAAATAAGTCAATGCCCATCAAAACGTGGAGACGCCATTTTGATTCCGGGACCAGAGTCACCCTCTTGGACCTACATGCGTCAGTACGCACTAGAAGCTGTTGTATTACACATCTACTCCGTGCATTTTCCCATTTATCATGCCTCCCAAAGAGAAGCTTATGCGTAAGGTGACCTTGATATCACTTGAGATGGTGAAGGGGAGTGAGGTGGTCAAGGAGAGTGAGGAGGAGAAGGACAGTGAGATGGAGAAGGGGAGTCAGGTGGAGAAGGAGAGTGAGGTGGAGAAGGAGAGTGAGATGGAGAAGGGGAGTGAGGTGGAGAAGGACAATGAGGTGGTCAAGGAGAGTGAGGTGGAGAAGGACAGTGAATGGACCTGTTTACAATGAAGGGGCGAGTGTCCGTGTAAAGTACATTACAGTGCAGCACTATAATGTACTGTACAATACATATTGTTTCATATTAACCACTGTACTGTATGTGCTATTATATTAATATATTAAAAATATATTGAAATCTAGGGTACGAATAGGGTAGTCTCCGTTTCTATGTTGACGCGGACTTCCCTCTTGAGGTCGTAATTTTTCCGTAGTCTCCGTTTTCATGGTTGACTCGGAAATCCGCTCGTGAGGTAGATTTTTTCCCTCTTTCAGATCGGACCCAAGCCTGAGTTCGGACATCTTGGAAAATCGGACACTACGGACTGGGTCTCCCCCCTATTAGCCTGACTTAGCGAGGGTTTACTGTAATTGTTGAGAGGCACAGGACTCGCCTGGGACCGGCTTCGGTCACCTGGGCTTTCTTATTGGTATAGCAGGGAGGGTTCTGTGGGGGCGCTCGTTTATGGCCTTGGTTTGCTCGGGATCTTGGGGCTGTTCTGTCAGACAGCCTGGGGAACAGAAATAACAACTACAAAAATGAACCAGTATACATAACCAAAAAAAAACTACTACAATTATTACAATATAAAGAGCATTTTCATATACAGTATGTTTCAGACAGTATTTTTTATATTTCTTTATTTTAATATACAATTAGTTTAATTTAACCAGACCACTGAGTTCCCAAATAGAACTCCCATAGGGCTGGCCCGAAGGATTAGATCATGATGGGCGATCAATCAATGCAGGAATGGAATGATCAGGAAAGGATTAAATGAAACTAAGGAGAGAGAGGAGTCTTTAAGGAAGCGGCGGTAGGGGGAGAAGGACGGAGATTCTGCTAGTATGGCACGAAGGTCATTATTGCCAAAATAAAGAAAGCTTAGACAGGAATACTTTCGACAGCCTGTAAAAATGTGGCGAATCGTCAGAGGCGTGCTGCATGTGGAGCACTGAGGTTGAATACCGTGTGGGAACGACATCAAATAGCCATGGGTTAAACGCGTATGACCAATCCGGAGATGGGTCAGAAGAACTTCGCAATGACGGGTAGATTGAAATGAAGATTGCCAGGGCCAACTGTTGGTTTGACAAGGCAAAGAAGGCAAAGGCAAGGCAAAGAAGGACCAAAATATTTGCCATCGCCGAGCAATAACTGGTCGCAATGCTGCAATCCAGTCGTCGATGGGCAAAGCATCATGGGTGACTACGTAAGTCTGCGGACTCCTTTGCAATCCGATCGGTAATTTTGTTCCCCCGGATGCCGACATGGGCAGGCACCCAGCAAACTTGAATTGTGAAACCAAGGTTATACAGGGAATGGACGGAGTGGTGAAAGCAGTGGGGCCATAATGGTGTGCCCAATTGTTCCATACTGTCTTACGCTCACAGCCCACTGGCACAAGTCGGCCTTTCTCTCTCTGTCGAAGGGATGCGGCGCCCCACCGCCTGCAACTTTGTTGGTGCAATCAGCTACTGGACCAGTAATCCACTGGTTCCTATCTTCAGAAAATTCCTATGCTTGGCATGCTTCCAGCCAGGACTCCACTGGGGTAAATATAATAGCAAAACAGTGGTGGAACTGCCATCCGGGTGTGGGACTGCTCTGGGTCTGCTCCTTCAGTGCTAAGGGTCATAATCCACTGTGGAGTGGGTCAGTGGAGGCATGTCTGGGAACCTGGAGGCAGTTTCTGCCATGGCCATCCCTTTTGGGGCGCTTCCTCTGGAAGCGGGGCGTCAAATTGATGATGATGATGATAATGGATGGACCGCTGGAGTTGTTGTACTACTTTACAGTATTTCGTGGTTCGAACATCTGGAGGACAGCTAGTGCAACTCCGTGAGTCACTATACAGTATATAACATACCTTGACGGAAGAGAGCCGTAAATTATATAAAATGCAGCAAGTATAGCATACAACTCCGCTGTAAAAACTATAGCCTGGGGTGGGAACGAGATCTGTATACGTGTAGTGGGGGACATCGCAGCACAACCGACACCCGAGGAAACCTTGGGTCCGTCAGTGTAAATCGCTACATGGGGTGACTTGCGACGGATATGATCGAGTGCATGTTGGCATAGGACATCAGGAGCAGTGATATTGTGTTTTGATAAAAAGGATAAATGGGTGGGAACGAGATCTGTATACGTGTAGTGGGGACATCGCAGCACAACCGACACCCGAGAAACCTTGGGTCCGTCAGTGTAAATCGCTACATGGGGTGACTTGCGACGGATATGCTCGAGTGCATGTTGGCATAGGACATCAGGAGCAGTGATATTGGGGTTAGATAAAAAGGATAAATACGTGCATACCTGTGGTAGACGGAGCGTCCACGGTGGACACAAAGGAATGGGAGGGAGGAGGCAGATATTGAGGGAAGAAGAGGCAAGAAAACGTGAAGCCCTGCCAGGGAAGGTGAGGTCAGAAGCAGGATTGGAAGAGGTCACGAACAGGGGAGTCAGTGTCTTGAAACCGTAATGCCCGGTGCATAGTAACTAAATCACGATGGTAGTGCAGTGGGAGTTCCCTGCAATCAGCCAACACTGACATGAGTTGGAGAGAATCGGAAAGCTCCAGTGCAAAGGCATAGTCCTTGATGGTGTAGTGGATCAAGTCGTCTCAGACGCAGCTCCATAGATGGAGTACCCTTAGTCCAGGATAGAAAGAACAATGGCTTTATAGAGTAAGGTCAACGAGGAGCTTATAGCACCCCAGGAAGTATGAAACAATTTCTTGAGGAGATTAAGTGCCGAATGACATATCACCCGAACCAACACAATATTAAGTGCATTCCAGTTAAGATGGGAATCGTAGACAAGACCTAAGAATTTTACCTCTGGGTAAAACAAAATGAGGGTATTTAAAATACATAACTGGATGTCCTGATCTTTCAACCACCGCTTAACTTTGTAAAACATTATTGCCTTTGTTTTCTCTGTGGAAAACTGGAAACCAATTTTCAGACAGTAACCTGGCAACTTATCCAATAGAACATTTCAACCAGTAGGTCTTGAGCCATGTCAACTTATCAATGCAGTTTGGCCTACTTCATACATGTTTTTCATAGGCAGGAGTAACGCGGTTGGGCTAAATGCATGGCATTCACATGAGTGTGTATTACATCCGTGGGAGACTCGTCAGACACTTTGGTTGCTAAAGCAAATAGTGGGTTCTCCCGTCACACTCGTCTGAAGGACCCAACTGGCATAAAGATATTTTCAACACGCCCAGCGTGTAGCGGGTTACCAGTTCAGGCAAGAGGCAAGCGGCATGATATTACCTGTGACGCATTCATGTTTGCAAGTTTTACATTATAATTGTCCCATTCACTCACACTGAAGGCAAGGAAAGGTTAGGCATTTAGCTGGTAGTACCAGTTGAGTTGGCCCTGACTAAGATTGACCAGTTGAAATCGACCAGTTGAAATGGCGTAGTATTTAAAGTGTCCAAAAACCCTTTCGAACCCCAGCAGGTTTTTGAACATTACGAGAGTGCGTTGTTATATGTGCAATGGATTTTTTTGGGAAACAGATTCACTCGCTCATGTAGTGATGTACATCTTATATGGTGGTTTTGTGTTCTTTTATTTCAAAATTGTATTTTACTAAAACTTTATTTCCACATAGCGATTTTGATAAGTTCTTTTGTCTTTATATTGTGTCGTCCCTGTTTTGGTTTGTTTATTTTGCAAGTTTTACATTAAAATAATCCAAGGCTTCCGACTAGGAATTCAGTCTGGACTCTACCTCTCTATATTGGATGAAGTCCGAAAGTAAGAGGTAAATAACTGAACAATGGTACTGGACTGTATTTAGGGCCATATTCTGTTTTCACACAACCCGACCAATCAGGAATACCTTTAATATATTATGATCTCATAGACCATGAAAATACAATGAATCGCAACTACTACTGGAGGAGTGTGGTGTGGTAATTTGAACGTAAAACTTGCAAAACAAACAAACAAAAAATACGACCCTTAGCCCGAACATTTAGCTCTCTCTTTCGGAAAACAGTCTGAAGACAGAGGTAAATATCTGGACATCTCATATCTGGTTTAAACTATTTACCGAGGTGTTCGCATTTCCAGGCAGAGTCTACTGTACCTCCATTTAGTCCAAAAGAGAGAATAAAGAATACAATCAAAATAATTATAATAATAAAATGTATTATACTGTACATACATACCGTTAATCAAAATATATAATTAATTCCCCAACAATCTTGATATCATCCCAGTCACAAATGCAATCCCCTCATGGTCAAGTTCAAGGCAAGAGACCACCCCTGAAGTTAACCAGGCGAGGAACACACTACAGAAGAGGATCTGCTCAAAATCTATTAGGAAAAATCAATAATTGATATTGAAAGGCCTAGATAGATACATGCACACATGACAGACATGCATGTCCGTGTGAGCCCTGGCCACTCAAAGGCTGCTATGGAAACAGAAAGGGTTATCCCCAACACAGCAGTTATATGGTAGTCCCCAGCTCCAGCACCACATTACCACCTCCAGGGAACCATATGAGACTGTTGAGAGCTGTGTTCTCTCAACTATAGGGCCGTACGTCCTAATTGCCGCCCCAGGCTATACTTTCAACCTTGACATGATGCTAGAAAGTATAACTTATCAATGACCTGTTACACTTTTCAGCAAAAATGGCATTCTCTGACCAACATATTGACCACAGAATGCGAATGATAAGTGTCCCCCATCTACCAAATTAATAAATTAAAATAAAATATCTGTGACATTTTGATTAAGAACAATACTAACTATTCTAAATATTAAATAAAGCATAATAACTACTCAACTGCGCAAAAACAATACCTACACAGGATGCATAAATTAAAATGTAAAACTTGCAATCTAATACATAAAACTGAGAGCTAAGTGTGTCACAGAAAGAACAGTAATATAATGATAGAAAAGGTGCTAATTTTAGTGAAAATAAAAATAAAAACATGCATACAAATGAATGACTACACCAACACCTTCCTACCTATAACTGTAATATAGCTCATTGTTCATTCTTTAGAGTGAGATGCCTCTAAAAAAAATATACATAAAATACAATAATTATTTTTATAATAATAATATACTGTACAATAATTGATCAATGAACAATTAACTTCTTTAATATAATGGTATAATTTTATTTTGTAATAATTAACACAGAAAATGTCATTCACTCAAGAAGAACCTTTAGGTATCATATGGGTTAAACCTATTTCAATGAACTGTTTGGCTCCCACAGATTCTTCCTATACTGAATAAAATTGTTTAATGATAACCAGAACCAAAATAAGAAAGGCACCATCAAACTGAAGGGTTTAATATTCCTGAATAGTCCAGTGCTCCTCATTACACCTAGCTCCATACCTTACACTGAATTAAGTAAATGCGACCATATCACAAGCGTCTTGTTAAAACCTTACCTATCACTTAATCATATAATAACAGTTCCCTTCTATTAAACATGAAACTGTTAATGAACACCAAGAAATAAAATAGTCTCTCTTGCTACACTTTACATTTTGAAATAAAGAAACAACACAGGCTGAATCTACAGTATATACTGTAATACATACTGTTTTAATCTTGCCACAATAAACCTCTTGGACTTCATGAACCAAATAACATGAGAATTATATCATTACCTTTAGAAAGATATGGTTGCAATCAGAAGATTGTGATTAACTTCATATATTAACTATTCAATGCTGCCTGTCTTGTAAAATATTTAGGTGCCCCACAAATATCTCGGAATGAAAGCTAAAAGTGCAATGTATCAAGGGATAGTTGTACCAACAGTGATGTATGGGGCTGAGACATGGGTTTAGAAGGCACAAGAGAGAATAAAGTTGGATGTGATGGAGATGAACTGCTTGAGGAGTATATGTAGAGTGACGCGTAGAGAGAGATTGAAGAATGAAGAGGTACATAAGAGAGTGGGACAGCAGACACCCTTGTTAGCCAGAGTGGACAGAAAGGTGCTGCGCTAGTATGGATATGTTGAGCGAATGGGAGATGAAAGGCTTACAAAGAGAGTTTATGAGTCAGATACAAGGGAAGGTAGCGAGAGAGGAATACCTCGGTTGAGATGGAGTGATGGTATAGCACAAGCATTGGAAGGTAGAGGGGTGACTGAAGAACTGGCAAGAGAAGTGGTAATGAATAGGAATGAATGGAGAATGCTAGTGTATAGAGGAGTTATAACACAGTCGTTGGGAGAGGGGGTCGGGCGCCAGTTGAACTAGATTATAGGTTTGACTCCTGTAAGGAGATTAGGAAAACCTAATATTTAGTAGTGGCCCCGTAATCATTGACGAACATGCCTATTACATAAGGCATCCTCTTCAAACACTAATCCGCCGTAGTTTGAATCTACCGCGCAGAGCATTTAAAAACTGAGGAGCCTTCATCATGAGCGCACGCGACCTCACTCATGGCTTCAGTCATTATGAATTGGGTTCTCACTACGAAAAAACTTCGTAAAAAATAAAAACAAAAAGAAAATAAGAATAACTATCCAATAAGCTTTCCATCATATCGTGGATGTACTTGTGTGGATTTCTGACCAGACGCTGATTCAGGCGTCATTCCTCCTTCACTGACATATCAAGTAAACCAAAATCCTTAATACATCAACGAATGGGAAGGGGACGGTCGGGAGGGCCCCAGTCGTCAATGATTACGGGGCCACTACTAAATATTAGGTTTTCCTAATCTCCTTACAGGAGTCAAACCTATAATTTATTAGTGGCCCCTCCATCATTGACGAACATGCCTGATATCTAAGACTGGAGGGGGACATTCGTAATCATATCATAACTCTAGAAAAGCAGATAATAAAAACAACCACATAGTATTCTTACTTTTGAAAAATGTATTTAATACGGCGTAGGCCGGCAATATACAAGAAAAAGGGGGTTCAGGCAGGTGCGTGCTTCAAAGAAGCCTGCCTGACAAAAATAGGTAACCCTGAAGATTCTGAACACAGATCTGTAGTTACAAAAGGCACCCCACTCAACGAGTGGTGACAAATAATAAGTTATAAGTTTATATGTGCACATCATAAACCCCAAAATACATGTGGAGATCAATTGCTAATGAACTCCATTGAACTAATGTTACATTGCTTTCGCAGCTAAAACTACTATAACAACACCGTTGTTTTGTACTAAACTTTGTACTAGCACAAATTCTCTCAGAGAAATTTTCATATCACATTTCAACCTTAAATTGTATCACAGTTCTCATACTCCGGCGGGGTCTAGGGTGTCCTATGTCAACTGACTGCACCCCCCCCCCCCCCCTTCCTTGAAAATAAACATAAGTGACTGCAGGGCCACCTAGACCCTCTGCCTTAAAGCTATACATGGTAAGGAAGGTTTGTCTAGAGCAACTGACAAGTATCTAGAGAGAAACGTATGATTAGACGCCCACAACTGTGTGGACGCAATATCTTCAACTGAAAAGTTTTTCAGGAAACGTAAAGAGGCCGCCCACTTGCGTAAATCGTGGGCCCTACCCACAACGCCGGGATTACTCTCTTTAATGACTTCTACCAGAAGAGAGGCTAATCGCCGTTTAAGTAAGCGTTTACCCGTACTCGCTACCCATAAAGCACCTTGGGGGTTATGAGGAGCTATTCTTAAATATTTGGTTAGAGCTTGCACTGGACATAAATTATGATGCACCTTTCCCCTTTTTAACGCCGGCACCGTGAATTCAGAAAACACGTGTGCACTATGCTCATTCTTGGCTACAAACGCCGGGGAGGGTGCAATGGAAATTGAATCATTAAGTCTACCAAACCTAAGACAATTAGGTGTGTTGCTCATCGCCGCCAGCTCAGACACTCTGTTTCCGGTGGCCAAAGCCAAAAGGAAAACTGCCTTCTTTAAGATTAAAGCAAAGTCTGCAGTATTTTGATACAGACGAGAATGAAGTAAAGACAAAGCTTTGTCCAGAGACCAAGTAGGCATGAGCTGACGGGGAGGTGGGCGGAGTTTAAAACACGCTCTCATAAATCCTGTTTCCTCCGCCACCGGTATGGATAGACCTGTAAGGTCGAAAAAGGGCACTCTAATCGCAGTTAAGTGATTCTTCAGAGTAACCACAGATAAACGTTTCTGCTCAAACAGATAGTTCAAGTAATTAAAAACCAATGCCACTGAGGGTACAGTTTGTTCCGTTCTAACAATCCAAGAAGTAAAAGCTTTCCAATGAGATTGATATTGTCGCTTAGTAGACTGAGTATATTGATTGAGCAATTTATTGGTCACATCCCTACCGTATGGTGCTAGCCACTTGGCCTCCTGAATGTCCATAATGCAAAAGTCAGCGAGGTCTCTAGGTTGCCAATCGTGTCTAAGTGGAAGTACCTGACCGGGAGCGATACCGGGTCCGGGCACCACATTATTAACTGCTGGCACCACACCTGCGCCGGCCACAGGGGCGCGATTAGCGAGACTAAGCCTCGATAAACTCGTAGTTTGTTCACTACGTGGCACATTAGTGACGCATCTGGCGGTGGAAACAGATAGATGGAGCTCCATCTGTTCCAGTCTGTCACTAGGGCGTCTGGCCCCCCTGCCGGCGTTATCGTCCGGCGGGTGAGGTATAGAGGGAGCTTGTGAGTCTCCTCGGACGCAAAAAGATCCACTTGTGGATGGGAGAGCTCCGCAATCATTAGGTCGAAAATGGGTTGCTTGAGCTCCCATTCTACTGTCGTGCTCTGTCTCCGGGACAGAGCGTCTGCCCAGACGTTCGCTACGCCTGGGAGATAAGATGCGTGAAGATAAATATCTAGACTGGTGGCTAGGACAAAAATCTCTTCCGACACGAGTAGCAACTTCCTTGACCTCGTTGACCCTTGTTTCTGAATACAGTGAACTGCATTCAGATTGTCCATTCTGAAGGCCACTGACTTGCCCCGTAACGCCGGGCCGTGAGCCTGAAGGAAATACAATGGGACTAGTAACTCTTTGACATTTATGTGAGCGATTTCTAAGTGGGACCAAAGTCCCTGACCCTGGTGCCCCTGATTTGACTGAAATCCCCACCCTATGGTGCCTGACGCATCCGTGTCTACCCATACCGTTGGAGGAGGAGAGGTCCATGACATGATTGAGTGCAATGTTTCCCTCTTCGCCCAGACCGCTAGTAAGGTGTGGATTAATTTTGGTATGGGCCATAATTTTCCCGCCGGTAAGAGTGGGAAATATTTGTTGCCCTCCAATATTAATCGTTTTACTTTCAACCGGCCCAACTTGACAGTTAGCTGAATCCAGTTGAGAGAGCCGACCAGAGACTCCCAGACTCTTCGTGTCGTAGTCAGACTGTGAAGAAACCTGAACAGTTTCCTGCGAAACCTGTTGCGATTGTCCACACTCTGACTCAGAGTGAGAGCGGCGGTGTCCCAGACCAGCCCTATCCACTGAATTACTCTTGAGGGAACAAGGTTTGACTTTACCAGATTTACCTTGAAGCCTAGAGTTTTGACATGATTTAAAATGATATTGACATGTTTTATGCATAATTGTTGTGTCTCTGCCACCACCAGCCAGTCGTCTAGATACCACAACACTCTGATTCCCTGTTTTAACAATGGCATCAGGGCTTGCCTGACTAGTTTTTGTGAATAATCGAGGTGCTAGGTTCAAACCGAACGGCATCCTCTGAAAAACAAAATTTTGGTGCCTGATCCTCAAGGCCAGAAACCTTTGAAATCTTTTGTTGACCGACACGTGCCAATAGGCGTCTGTCAGGTCTAGGGAACACATCCAGCCACCCGGCGGAAGTGTTAGCCTGATTTGATGAACTGTTAACATTCTGAAAGACTCGTTGTAAATGTGAAGATTCAGATACGACAGGTCTACGACCGGCCTCATCTGAACACTGTCCCGTTTGGGAACCAAAAACAGTTTTGACGTGAATACAGGGTAATCTGGGGGTACCGGGATGATGACATTCTTGGCAATCATCTCCTGGACCAGCAGCTCCACCTCTAATGAAACACAATTTGCCGTTGTCGGCTGACGTAAGCGAGGTCGCCGGAGCCACTGCCAAGTGATGCCTTTGCGTGCCACCATCCGTGCCCAGGTTTTTAACGGCCATGCTTGGTGACACGTTCGGAACGACCCAGTTAGCAGACAAGGGTTCGCCGGCTGTACTTCCCTCGGTTCCTCCGGCTCTAAGGTAGGCACTGGGAGTGAGAAAGACTTTAGTTTTTTGATGGTGGTTTGGTGGTGTTGGCCGCTTCGCCGGCTGGCTGGTGTGGGCCGAAGACTGGCCCTGACCCGGCTTATACTGGCCGCGTCCCCTCTGTCCTGAAAACCCTCTCTGTCTATGCCTGAACTGACCCAGGGGGGATTGGGAGGACTTAGGCGGAAGAAACGGCTTAGAACCCCCTGGCTGAGCTTTAGTAGGAGGCTTAGGTTTGGGGAAGTTAAATGCGGGTTTCTTAGCCTGTGCGGGACTGTGCTTCATGGCCTGTGCCATGTTAAACACTGTTCGCCATACATCAGGGGACATTAAAGAAGGTGTAAGTACTGGGGACATAACCACCTGGTTAGCAATGCGATCAGGCAGCTTGCGAACTAATGACATTCTAAGATCCTGTCGTGCTCGCACCGCCTCAAGTAAGGCTGTGCGTATGTCACCTAAGGATTGAATTGACGACTGAAGAATCAGACGCCGGGATAATTCAACTGATCTTCGAGCACCCGCGTCTGCGATTGCCTGAGTAGACCTGAGTAAAGACTTAGCCACCTGTTGAGAAACTATGTACTGTGAAAACAGGCGGAAAGCTTTTCCCCTAAGCCTAAATTCTCTGTCTAGGTGAGAAGGGGTAGGGGTAATGAATGGTTCCTTTAGTTCACAAAGATTAATCTTAGGGGCAGCTAAAAAGGAAAATAAAGCTGACGGAACTCCGCCGGCAGAACCTACCGGCATTGAGAACCATGAATGTGTATCCTGAGGGATCTGGTGGGAAGATTTAGAAGTGAAAGTGGTTGCAAAGTTCTGAGCCTCTACCTCCCAATCCACCCAAGGTCCTGGTCCTAACTGTCCCACCTTCAACACTGGATTAGCTGTCTCGTCTGTGACGGTCTGTAAATCTAGTTCAGGAGTAATAGCCAACAGAGCCTTAATATCATTAAACCCATCCAGCTTAGACCAGTCTGAAAAAAGTTTTGAAGCTGAGGCAGGGGGTAAAGCAGGCTTAGATGCATAAACAAAATAATCCTGATAATAATAACTAGGTATAGCCTTGATATTTACATCCAAAACATTACCCAAGGCATCCAATGCCCTTAATTTCTTAGACTTATTTCCCTGGATAAACCACTCACGTGGTACCGGGAGTTCCCCTGACAAGGTAGGCTGGGCAAGCTCTGGCTTAGAGGGGTTCAAAGGGACCCATGACTCGTCTGGCCCATAAAGCAGGGGCATAGCTACCTTTCTAAGAGGCGCTTTGTCTAGAGGGGGTGGATTAACATCCGTAATGACCCTGACATTTGACGTAGTGAATGCCGCCGTAGCTGGCTTAGAGCTCCCTGCCGGTGACAGAGTAGGAGGGTTAGGAATCTTAGATAAATCGATTGACGTTATCAGAGGCCGTACCGCAGAACCTGTCAAGGGAGCCCCCAAGTCCATTGTGGGGTTTTCTCGTTGTTGATTAAAGAATTTTGATAGAGCATGAGTAAGTAACCCATCAATTTCTTGTGCTGTAACAAACTGGTTAGGTGCAGAACTTTCAGGTGAATTAGTATTATCATGGGCGGCGTCCAGGCCTGAGCCTGACCCTTGTCCTTCCCTATCTGAAATTAATGACACTTCATCTTGTCCCTCCCGATCCTCCTGAGAAGACCCCGCCGAGGCAGGGGCACCTTGTTTCCAAGATAAATCAGGGATAGAGGATGGGGTCGCCGCGTCCCTGTGGACATCGGCTACTGTGTGACTCGTATGAGTCGGACGTGGATGGACAGACCCTGGCTGAGCAAAACGCCAAACACCGAGGCTCTGGCCTACGCTCTCTTGAGAGTCTGAAACATTCTCAATTATTGAATATCCTGAACTCTCCATTTCTAGGGTTAAAATATCAATAGGTAAATCTTGTTTAGGGACAGGCGCTTCACTATACTCTGAGGCTGTAACAGAAACATTGTCAGGTGTAGAGGTACGATGAGATGCACTAGACTTAGAAGAATGTCGAGAGGACTTCTTATGGGAATCCTTTTTGGAGGATTTATGGCTACGGTGTGACCGCGAACTGGACCTAGGTTTGGAAGAATCACCACCATGGTCCCTGGGGGAAGCTTCAGTCTTGCACTTCTTACTAGCCGGGGAAGAGGCCCGACTTGAAGACCGTTGTCTGAGGGGAGACCTTGACCTCGATCTCGCCTGCGACGAGGAGGTGGCTGCCGGGGGAGTAGGCTCTCTCGGGCGTTTAAACGTCTCCACAGACGATACAGAATCCTGGCTAGTCTCTGTCGGCTTAAAACCCCTTACTCTAGAGGTACGTTTAGGGGGAGGGTGCTCTGACAGCAACTTATCCCAAAGTGGGACGTTGTCACATTGAAGTGACTTATGTGCGACAATGGTAGTGTAGGCCGACATTTGTTGTCTGACCTCTCTCAACGCTACCGCCGCGGTCTTGTCATTGTCACACAGGACTTTATTGGTTAATTGGGAGCAAAAAGAACAATTACGTGTAACCCAGAGACCCCTTGAACGGTCTAGACATCTAACACACCTTATGCAAAGGGTATGTGCAAAAATTGGGATACCCGCGCAAGTAGGGGTAATGCACAGGGCAAAAACTGGGGTGACATTAGCCATGACAGAGACTGGTGAGAGGAAACTACCGCCGGGTCTGTATTGGTCCGCCGGAGCTCAGCTCTGGAAAAATAAAGAAAATTTCCAGGAATTAATGCTCATAAGGTTAACCCAAGTGTTCGCATACAAGTGTTAATAACCCGCCGGGTAACGGGATGCAAAGACACAGCTAACACATCTCGCCACGCGGCTGGGTATAAAGAGGCTAAACAAGTCTTCTTAGCTAAGAACATGAAGAATACCCTCTGATATAATGGTCCAGTATGGCACTAATAGTCTGTAGGAGGTGGTGACTGTCTCAAGATTCAATTTTGTAACAAAGCCCCCCCTCATAAAGACGCCGGCCCTTGAAATATTTTAGTAGAATAGCCCAGGGCAGGAATATACGAGATCTGATTTTTTAACGAATTGTCCCAAACGATCGTCGTAAAAATAGAAGGCGGCGATACTGAAAGTATCACCCAATTAAGGTTAATCGAAATTGAATTTGTTTATAAATTCCTTAGTTCCTATACTTAGGGACACCCGCCGGGTGTGGGAATCGATTTGGTTAAACCTCACTGATCCTTCAAATGCCGTAAGAGTAAAGGCGGCGATACACAGAGTATCACTCACATGGATTGGTTAACTATAAGAGACCTAAGTCGTTTTATCCCACCCTGCTAAGGTGCACCCGCCGGGTGAGAAGTCTAAAAGTTAACCCCACAAGTTCCTGACCCCACTACTTTGTAAAAGATCGCCGGGGAGGAACGCCTAAACAACAGCTAGGTTTTCCCCGTGGTTTGTCGTAAACCAGGTAGAAAAACCTATAAAAAACAAGTGTTCTCACGAACATCGTTTCTTTATATATAACTAAATATATATGTAAGGATGGGTACAGCCATCCCGCCGGGAATTATAAAGGAGGCCTGAAACCAGGCACCCACAGATACGCAGTCCTGGAGAGCCACAGACACCTCCCCTCGCCGGGGAACCAGCCAGTGTTAACAACCACGTGTGGCCTAACACTGCTCATCGGTCAGGTTTTTTCACGGTGAAACCGAGAAAAACCCGCCGGAAGGCAAACCCCACCCTGAACAGACACCATCTGAACAATACGACACGAGGAGAGACACGCACGACTAACCAAGGTCACAACATAATCCGTGGAATTAGCCAATACACAACTAAACCAGGAAACAAATATAGTCCGAGGAATTAGCCAATACACAACTAAAACCCGGATACACATGACACAGTAGGGCATATTTATAAAATAAATAATAACACTAGACATGTGGCAAAGCTACGAGCGGCTGGCTAGGCCTAGGTAGACGGCAAGAAAATAGTTGAAATATAAACACACACTGGAATATCACAACAGGAACCACCGCCAACACACCACCGAAGCGATAACTTCCCAACCCCGGGAAGCCTGACACGGACCCAGAAAAAACTTCACTAAGTGAAGAAAAATACGCTGGGAACGTCAGCAAACACACAGCTTACCTCATCAGAAGGATAAAAGGCAGCAATAATTAACGCGTAATGAAAGCCGCCTGCATCACCAACTAAACCAAACTGAGAAAAGTTCACGTGTCCACAACAGGACCACGAGGGTACATCCGAAATAGATGCCCCATACATACGACCCAAAATACATTGCACTGCGGGCAACCAGCCCAGGACACTCCTGCTACGCCTATCCTAACCTTACTCGATACATCCCAGAGTAAACAAATGAGAAAAAACTCACTAGGGACGCCACGAATGCGGAACCAGCGGAGCCTGAAAGGAACGTCCGGGCAGGCTGAGCGCAGAGCAAAGAAGGAGGAATGACGCCTGAATCAGCGTCTGGTCAGAAATCCACACAAGTACATCCACGATATGATGGAAAGCTTATTGGATAGTTATTCTTATTTTCTTTTTGTTTTTATTTTTTACGAAGTTTTTTCGTAGTGAGAACCCAATTCATAATGACTGAAGCCATGAGTGAGGTCGCGTGCGCTCATGATGAAGGCTCCTCAGTTTTTAAATGCTCTGCGCGGTAGATTCAAACTACGGCGGATTAGTGTTTGAAGAGGATGCCTTATGTAATAGGCATGTTCGTCAATGATGGAGGGGCCACTAATAAATAATAGTCCATCAGGCGCCTGGCCCGGGGAGCCGGTGTATATGAAGGGACACGCCTGGATGTGAGGTGGGCGGGCATTGTGGTATGGTTCCGCTGCGTGTATGGCTACTGAGACCGGAACCTCTCCGGGAGGTCTGGGAACGGGGGAGTGCTGGAGGCCCTTAGGTCTCTGGGTCTTCTCCTTGGCAACCTACTGTAGATGTGTGTGAATTTTTAATTTTGTTTTTGATGTTGTGTTGTGTTGTCCCTGGTTCAGGCTCTGTCTCGAGTCGGCCACCCCCAGCTATGGGGTATGTGCCTGAGTATATACATACATACATGCAAATTATAATATTAACTTGCAAAATAGACAAACCTAAACAGGGACGATAACATACATACATACAAATATTTGATTGCAACTATACCTGGACATGAAACAGCTAGCTTGTGTTCCATTATTTAATTTTGTGTTCTTTTATTTCAAAATTATATTTAGCTAAAGCATTATTTTCACATAGCAATTTTGATAAGTTCTTTCGTCTTTATATTGTGTCATCCCTGTTTTGGTTTGTTTAGTTTGCAAGTTTTACATTATAAATTCACACAGAATATTATCAAAAAGCATCAATATGATACCTACTTACCATACCGGTACTTTAAAATCTCAAAACAAATAATATTAAAAATTTGTGATAATACTCACAAATTAATTAATAAATTAATTAATGATAAATATGTCTGGAATACTGTATAGCTACAGTGTTATACAGTATTTAAAAATAGTTTATTTAAACAATAATAATGGAACAATAGTTAACCTGAATGATTATTTAGCTAATTCATACCTCTAAAACACAATGGCTTTGGCAGATAAATAGCTATCAGTACATAATATCAACAATATCAGTCATGTTCACAATTCAAACTTAAGGCTAACTAAATTTGATGCAATATCTTTTTAATACTATGGTATACAATACTGTACATTGAACAGAATTCAATATATCACTCTGGTATTGGTATTTCTCATCATGACTAACACAAGTACACAGTGAATAGAGCACACTATTGTATTTGTCACACTGGTCTCTGGGCCTTCTCCTGGGCAACCTAGATGTGTGTGAATTTATGTGGTTTTCTTTTTGTGTTGCCCTGTTCGGGCTCCGTCTCGAGTCGGCCTACCCCCAGCTAAAAAAATAAAATAAAAGGGGTATGTGAATGAGTATATAGATAGATAGATAGATTATATTTATATTTAAAAATTTCCTATTTTTCTAAGAATTGGGTGGTGGTCTATTTATTTAAGAGTGTGAATTCATTAACCTCAGTACCTCATTGCTCTATACCTCCAGGTAATTGGAGGCATCAGCTCTGCTATGCTCTGGGGCAGAGAGCAAAAAGAATATTCGCCCATATCCAAATGCATGTCGTCTAAAATGGATTGACTAGGAAAGGCATCTTGCCATAAGAAATGGTACACTTCTAGCCCATGGCAGTTCCAGGCCATCAGTGCACTTTTTCTAACCTTCAGAGCAGTGATGCTGTCCTGGGAGTATTGCCATGGAGCGGGCACACTCAGGCTGAGTCAGGCTGTCATGGATGTAAAGTGACTCTATAGTGGCACTGCCCATGTGACTGCTGTAGGACTGTAAACCCCAAGAAGAAGAATTACTTTAGTCAATATTTATTTAAGAGACGTGTTGAGACATATAAATATTTGTATAAAGTGTTGCATCAAATCCTTGAAAGTCAATGAAATGGTTTATGAATATGAGCATATGTAATACTGGTGTAAAGATAGGTGCCTGGCCTTCATTCTGGCCGTGTTAATATGAGCATATGTAATACTGGTGTAAAGATAGGTGCCTGGCCTTCATTCTGGCCGTGTTAAAAGGTGCATCACAGAGACAATAGTAAACCGGTCGTACAAGCACTTTTTCCAGCATATCTTTTGATGGATAACTTTATTCTAATAAGAACTCGGGGCTATTCTGGACTGTTATTACAGTATCGACTATACTTGGTAGTTTGTTGTTTGTGACAGAATTTTTATTATAATTTAATAGAAGCAGTTAGATTAGATAATAATAATAATAATCTGGTCTTTTAATTCTCGCAAGCGCCAGTTCTTCCAGAGGAATTCACTAGCACTCGTAACACATTGCACCACAATCAAGAGAAGTGTGGTGCAGTTCACCTGTAGTTCAAGCAACAACAACTATTTAACAACTATTTTACCAAAAAAAGTTGGAAACACAAAACAAAACAATTAAAGTAAGTGAACCTGTCTTTAAAAGTTTGAATCCCGGGAGGACTATATGCTTTTTGAATCCCGGGAGGACTATATGCTTTCATTAGTTTATTCAAGTACATTGGGGGTTTGTAATTGATGATTAATACTTATTTAAAGAGTTAAGATATTAAAGTACAGTACAGTAGTGAGGGAATAGTTGCTGAATATCACATAAAAGATCCATTCCAGAGTTTGAAGATATTTTCAAAATATAAACTGCAACTTTTGCAGCTTTGCTTTTGGTATTTGGTACTAGAATGGAGACAAATGAGGTTAGTTTCATTCTGATAATATCTTTCAATCAGAATAGGGTAATAAGCAAATTCAAAACTATAGTTACAGTATTTGTTTCATGGGTAGTTTCACATGTAGGATATGTACTGTATATACCTATATGTTGCATAATTTCTATAGCTTTTTCATTACAGTAAATGGCAGACATACGTACAGTACAGTTGGCGAAAGTTTTCAACCTTCTAATAAATAGGTACTTACCCGATAGCACTATCGTTAGTGAGTGATGTATGGTTTTTGTACTTTTGTTGATATCTGTCAAATTGCAAATTTAGCTTAATATAAAATTTGATATAAATCGTAGTTTCTTTATTCATACAGAATTTAGTAAAATTTACCAGAACGTCCCACCTTCCCAAATTGACTAATTCCTTGAACATGACGAGGTGCATTGTTATATGTGCGATCAGTTTACTTGGGAAACAAATTGACTTGCTCATGTAGTTGTGTACACCCTATGTGGTGGATTGTGTTTTTTTATTTCAAAATTTTATTTTATTAACTTAAGACGTGCGCATGGGGGGTATGAGACACCACACGCCTGTGAGCACGTATTTGAGCTGTTCCCATCACTAACATCGTTATTTTACCATAAATAGCATTAATACTTATCCATATGCACCTATTTTAGGTTGATTATAAAGGTATTAACCTGTTACAGCAATAAAACAAGTGGAAACAGCGTTTGGATGGTCAAAATCGGCGATACAGGCCGGGAGTTACATAATGTATGGCTGAGGCAACCTCCCTTCCCTTGTCTGGAGAGACACTGTTACGCAATAGTCTCTCTCTCGCTCTTTCCCACGCTTGGTAACAGTGATGACAACGCCCTGCTACCAACTCGCTAATGTTAGCACGAAAATAGACCACAGAATAAGGGAATAACAGGGAAAATAGGTGATAACTGAAGGAGGGGAGGAAAGTGGGGAAGGAGGGGATGTGGACGAGTGATATTTGGCATGGCCCAGGGAAAAAAAAAAAAAAAAAAAAAAAAAAAAAAAAAAGAAGAAAAAAAAAAAAAAAATGGGGGGTGTTTTAACCTCTGAAGTGCGCATGGGGGTAATTGGAAACGTCCCCCTGTGCTGACGTATTTGAGGTGTTTCCGTCACTAAAATATTCATTGTACCATTAATGGCATTAATACTTATCCATATGTGCCTATTATGGGTTGATTATAAAGGTATTAACCTGAAACAACAATAAAACGAGTGAAAACAGCGTTTGGATGGTCAAAATCGGAGATATAGCCCGCGAGTTGTATAATGTATGGGTGAGGCAAGCTGCTTTCCCGCCAATATCCCCCAAGGCCACTGAGACACAGTCGATCGATACTCTCTCTCTCTCTCTCTTGCACTCGCTTGCCATCAGTGATGACAACACCCTGCTTGCAACTCGCTAATGTTAGCACGAAAATATACCTCAGAATAAGGGAATAACAGGGAAAATAGGTGATAACTGAAGGAGAGGAGGAAAGTGGGGAAGGAGGGGTGGTAGAGGACTGAGATTTTGCATGGCCCAGGGGCCAATTTTTTTTTTTTTTTTTCGATGTCAAAAGTTGATTTTTTTTTTCACTCACTCTTAAGTCTCTCCCCGCAGTCCGCCGGGGGAACTCTTAAGAGTCTCCCCGCAGTTCCCGGGTTAAATGGATTTTTTTAGGCCCAGGATCTTAAGAGTCTTCCCGCACTTGCCGGGTTAAGCGTTGTTTCCACATAGCGATTTTGATCAGTTCTTTTGCATTTATCTTGTATCGTCCCAGTTTTAGTTTGTTTGTTTTGCAAGTTTTACATTATAAATACCCAGGGCCAAGTTAGAATTATACAAAACATGTGTGATTTTGTGTTGTTTTGTTTTGTCTTTCTGATGTGTGTGATGTCCCATGTTCGAGCTGTCTTGAGGCAGCCAACCCCATAAAAGAAAAAAAGAAAGAAAACAAAACAAAAAAAGATAACTGGGGTAAGTACCAGTGTGTGTATATATATATACAGGGTGATTCAGTAACCCTTTTCATAAATTTAATGGCAAATTCGGGAGACAAAAATAAGACTAATTTACTCTATGACCCTTAGGGTGAGTCTTTGATATGATGGAGATATTACACCTTTAAAGTTATCGATAGATAGAAAAGAAAAAAATCTAAGGAGTGAGAATGAAAATGTCGTTGCTAACTGGCAGGGTAGCGTAATCAAGACTTGGTATCAAAATGGCTGCATATGGTAGCTGGATGCAGTTGGTTTCCCAATTTACAAAGGTACATTACTATTTGTACTATCATCATCATCATTATTATACGTACATTATTCATAGTAGTAGTAGCAGTTCTTTTGAGCATTGAGACAACTGCTACCATATGCAACCATTTACGTACCACGTGTAAGCAAAGAAACAATCTTTTAGATTCATGTTCAGATTGATTCAAGATTCATTAAGACGAGCGGAGTATCAAAGCTCAAAGTCGGCAGGAAGATCCCTCCTCCTCCACTTACCCATCTTCCACCACTTACTCCTCTTCCTCTTACTTATCCTCCGCCGCCTGCTTCTCCCCTTGCTACTACTACTACAAATACAATGATTATTAATAATAATGATGATGATAATACAAATACAGTAGTAATGTACCTTTGTAAATTGCGAAACGAACTGCATCCAGCTACCGTATGCAGCCATTTTGATACCAAGTCTTGGTTACGCTACCCTGCCAGTTAGCAACGACATTTTCATTCTCACTCCTTAGATTTTTTTCTTTTCTATCTATCGATAACTTTAAAGGTGTAATATCTCCATCATATCAAAGACTCACCCTAAGGGTCATAGAGTAAATTAGTCTTATTTTTTGTCTCCCGAATTTGCCATTAAATTTATGAAAAGGGTTACTGAATCACCCTGTATATATATATATATATATATATATATATATATATATATATATACTGTGTGTATATATATATATATATATCACCACCCATAACGAGAGGCGTCGCGCTCCTTGGTGCCGCTAGAAGAGCGGCGAACACATCAAAAGGTAAAGGTATATATATATATATATATATATATATAATATATACAACTCATTCTAGCAGAGTGAATCTATTTTCTTGCCTAACCATAACAAAAGTTGGTTTCTATTCCTTAACTGTTACCGCAAAATTGCCAACAAAAGTTCTGTTTTACCTCTGTAGCTTCAACATCACTTCTCTATAGCTGTAGACAGACAGCATTACTGTACTGTATAACCAAGCTTGTCCAGGTGTGTTAGAGGAAATTTTGTTCTTAAATAGATACAATTCAATCTGTAGTTGTGGAGGTGAGACAAGACTTTAGTGGATGACTGTACCATTTTATAACAATAGTTGGTGCCTTTATAAAAAGCTCTCTGTGGGTCGGGAGTTCCACACATTATTCACCGGTTTCTTTATATAATTTGACGTCTAATATTTACCCTATCATTCTTTACAAACCTAAACTAATGTAACTTAGGTTAAGAGGCAAGGTAGTTAAGGTAAAAAATGGATGTGATAATCATGTAAAGACCTAATTTACCTAGAAAGATGAGGGATTAGGCCCTACGATCTGATCTCAAATACAGTATTAACCCGTACAGCCCCAGCGACGCGCCTGACGCGTCGGCGATGTATGTAACGCACAGCCCCAGAGACGCGCCTGGCGCGTCACCCTAATTGCGCCGACCGTAACCTCAGGTGTAGCCACTCAAGAGGGCTCAGATTTGTATGGGAACTGTGTACGTATCCCACGCAACCGTGCCGATGGTTGAAAACTCTCAAAGTCCACGTGCGTGCGCGTGAGCGCGCAATAACCTGGTTTTTTGGGGTAATTGCCTTCAATTTTTTACTCTTGTAAAATACGTTTTCGGGGGCTCTGTAGGACCATTCTTTAAGCTTTTTGAGCGGTTTTTCGTGGTTTTTCCTTCATTCCTAACCCATTCGCTATTGTTTCTGGAATAAAAAAAAAAAATTGAAAACCGGCCGGGTTCTGGTGAACAAACATTACAAAACTAGCCGGGGATGGACGGGTTAAAAATTGAAAATTGAGTCAGCCACCAATAAAACGCTGCCATGAAGACATATGACTAAAACTGTACTATACCCCCTATGACCACTGTCCTCAAACTGTATGTATTTAAAACTGTCAAATAATGTGCAGGACTCATAATCTGCAAGGGCTTACTCAAAATGCACTGCATAGTTATTAACACTTGATTGATACATGTTACTACAGTAGAATAAAAACCTGTAAAAATGGCTATACAGTACACTATTTCTATATATTCTACATTCACTTAGCATTCATATAAATGACTGGGTCTCTTGAAATATTAGCTGGATAGGGTAAAACGGGATAATTACGCTGTGGGGGGAATTTCGCCACAACGGCACGAATACCAATTCAAATGCTCATAGCTCCTAAAGTATAGCATGGATTCAGCTGCTATTGGGCTTAGGTTATAGAGGGATGCCGACCTAACAATGTCATATGAGGTTTTGATCCACTGGCTTTAGAGAAATGAATTAGTTTTTCATGCGGTAATTGTTTCGAGTCGGCCACCCCCATAAAAAAAGAAAAGAAGGAAAACTGGGGTAAGTGCCAGAGTAGCCTATATACATACATAGGCTACATACAATTTTTTAATTGTTGTGCCAATACGATCGGCGATTAGGCGGCACGTAATAATCAACTTTAGTCACCACATAATCCTGGGCGAACCACTTGCCCTAATGACTACTGGATTTCATCATTCTCCTGAGGAAGATTAGAGCTTGATTTAGCAATTTAGTGGATGTTTTTAATCCTTTCCATTCCGTGGGACATGGCATGGTCAGTAGCGCGTCTGACTGTTGATCGAAGGATCTGCAGTTCGATCCCACCCTGTGTCATTGGTAGACGTCAAGAGTGTGGACGCTCAGGTTTAGAAATTCATGGTAAATGTCCAGTAAAGTCCCTGTAACCAGGGTACGCCCTAGCCCTGGCAATCAAGGGAGTGTAGTGTTAATAAATGCATCATCATCATCACCTCACGGTGAAATTACCCCGCCCGACAGGGTACCGGTAATTTCAACGCAAGGTACACATGTAAAACATCTGTGGCGTGACTCAAATTCTAATTTTGTTTTGACAAAAATGATTATAGTTATCATTAGCAGATGACAAATATATAAAGCCAAAAACAAAAAAATAATAAACTATTCCATATGTGGCGGCTTATATTGAGCAAAAATCACCTTTTGCAATGAAATTACCCTATTTTACCCTAAAATAAAGAGTATCACTATAAACATTTGTATCATCTTTAAATGCATTACAAGTTATAATAATTAATATATATTCTATCCATTTATAAAACTTATTTTTATAGGCACTTTTTGCATTACTACTGTATATTTCCATGCATACCTGTATACCGGTACTGTACTGTATATCACCAATGTCCCGGGTGGGCGGGTGCCCAACCCCGAAAGGGGTTGAAATAGGGGAGCTATCCCCCCGCCAAAGGCGGCTTTCTAGGGCCTTTCCTAGCTGATGCTGAGAGGATTGGGTTCTAGTCATGTGGTGATGGGCTGGTCTATCAGAGTGAGAGCTGAGCAATCTCTGCCATACCCATAGCTTACTCTGACTGTTCCTTTTACTTATATTTTTTCTAGATCTCAAGTGACGGCGTCTCTTCCGTGGATTGACCTTCCAATCTACCAAGATTGGAAGCCAAAGCGTCACATTTTCCCCTTGCCCCTCAACTTTCTCTTCATAATTGCTGAGGGGCACAGGGCCCTGGGTGGGGCTTTGGTTTCCCGGGCGTTTCCGCACCCTCCTCAGCTCCCCACCATGGAGTGGCTTCGGTCACCCAGGCTTTATTGTGGTCGGCAGGGAGGGTTCTGTGGAGGCGTTCGGTTATGGCCTTGGAATTGCTCGGGGCCTTGGGGCTGTTCGGCCAGGCAGCTTGGGGAACAACAACAACAACAACAACAACAACAACCAGTGTCCCTTATATTAGCCCTACCATTCAATTTACTTGATCTCTTTTCTAAATACTGTACCACAAAAAACCTAATTAGGCAATCAATTCTTTAATTAATTAAGCTACTGCCAGACAATATTAGTAACTTTTAAGGACATCTAACAATTAAAGCAGCAACGGTTAATGCTGCTGTTAGATTATTTTACTCAGCTTAGGAGTAACCTGTAATAATCAACTCTTTCAGTATACAAGGATGCTCATTTACAATATTTTGGCTAACATTAAAATTGTTTACTCTGTAAGAGCCTCTAGAAATCAATGGGGTTGCCACATTTAACCCTTTGACTCCCACAATTGATAAACAGATTAACTTGCTTATGTAGTGATGTACACCCTATGTGCTGGATTGCCTTCTTTTATTTCTAAATTTTATTAAATTAAGCGTTGTTTCCACATAGCAATTTTGATAAGTTCTTTTGACTTTATCTTGTGTTGTCCCAGTTTTGGTTTGCTTAGTTTGCAAGTTTTACATTTTAATACCTTATTGAGCTGAATATAATCATCCTATAATAGCCAGAATAAAAGATAAAAACAAGTAATCATATCACAAAGGGGTTAAGGGGACCGACCGGTTATTTACTAACTTCCAGGCCTTACTTCCAATGTAAATGCAATTTGGCACAGGTGTATGTGACCATAAAACTATTTTTTTTTTTTTTTTTTTTGCTTTTTTCTTACAATTTAGGCAAAAAAAGGTTGCAAACTATAGCACTACTACGACCCATTCTACTCCTACAGAAATCCCTATAGCACGTGCTGTATGTGATCAAACAACTCACAATAGGTGTGTCTGTAGTTGCTATAAGGAACATTTTATATATTTTGTGTATTTTCGGATTTAGGTGATTATGAATTAAAGTGAAATTATTTTGTAGAATTTTACGACTGTGACAACATGCTGCAACCAAACAAAGTTGGCTAGAGTAAATTGGTTTTATAGGACTTGTAGTGTTTTTAAATTACCTTTCCAATGGTATATACACCATTCCTATAGGTCCAATAAATTTTGTAGAGTAACATCCGAAAGTGCGACAATATAGGTTCTGAGAAAAACGTGTGAAAGTCTAAGGTAATTAGGTGAAAAATTTTAGTTTTTTTTTTTAGTTTTACAATATTTTACGCAGGAACACGGCAAAGTAGAAGATAAAGCGTATGGGAGGTTGTAGAGTAGCTTACACTCTTTCCATTTATATAGGTATGCTCCTCGTACGACCAGTAGTTACTGAGCATGTTCATTTCAAAGTTTGCTATATAACGTTTTTAGAATTACAGGAAAAGTTTGGAAAACATAAAAAAAAAAAATTTCCAATGGGTTTTCACTAATAACATTTCACTGGCTTATGAAGGGATATTGACTCTTGTTGAGTAAACACCTATTGGTATTTTCAGGATTTTGAGTTTTTAAAGCCTAAATTAACCGGTCGGTCCCCTTAAGTTTAAAGTTTTTAGTCAATTTTTTTCAATTTAGACACGGTAATAGAAGACTAAATACATTTAATAAAAAGAAAAATAGGTCTGATATTAAAATTATTGTTAATAATTTATATTCATTATATCGAAATTTCGGAATTAAAAAATTAAAAGATTCATTGAAAGGCCTACAAAAGAAAAGTTTTGCTCCTTTTATAGAAAATATTCTAAATAATAAACATAATTTCACAAATAAATTTAAGAATATAGTCTTTGCTTTTATGGGATATATTAGAGCTAATTCTAAGAAATCCAAAGATAACCGTATTAAAGATAAAGTCATGTCCACTTTAAATTATTCCTCTAAAATTTTAGACAAAATTAATGTTAACAGTCTTATTAATTCAAAGAAAGTTAAGTCCATGTTACCAGATGGTTGTAAAGATTTCAAACCATTAATAGTGTATTCATATGAACGACCTGTTGGGTCTATTATTTGTAATTATAATAAAGTTTTAGGAAATCTTTCAGATAATGATATTTTCAATAATAATAAATGCGTGTGTGAAAGAGTCATGGATATGCCAGCTAGCAGACGTGATGCACTAGCAAAGTTCATTTATAGTCCGATATGTCGCATATTAACAGGTGATGTAGAACTAGTTAAACATTTTGCAAACGACAAATTAGCGGAGCTATGTCGTAAAGGGTTTAAATTTAGAATAGGGAGTAATAAAGTAACATGGGACATAATTTTAAAAGATATTGTTTTTTCAGTCAATAAATTAAAAGATAAATTGTTAAAAATTGCGTGCTGCAATGCAAGAGAACTAGAAGCATGGTCTAAATTATTAATTAAGTTAATTAGAAATAAAATTTTCTCGCTTAAAAATGAATTTAATCTTTCAGATTTTATAGACTATAATTATAATAAGCTTAAAGCTGATTTAATAAATTTACATAAACATTTTGTAATCACTACAGTAGATAAAGCCAGCAATAATTATAGCTTCACATGTAAGAAATTTTATCTTGAAAATATGAACAAAGAATTAGGTATTAAGGGTAACATATTACGTAAAAATATTTGCGGTAATTCTGTTTATGAAATTCAAAATAATCTGAATATTGATAACTTAATCGATGAACATACCAAGAAAAATATAATATTTGATATTAAACTTTCTGATAAGAACAAGTGCATTGCAAAATTATACATGTTACCTAAATTTCATAAAAGACCTTATAAATATCGCTTTATTGCCGGAGCAAAATTTGCTACCACTAAAACTCTATCAGAACAAGTCGTAAATTGCTTAAAATACATTAAAAGTACTCATAAAAGATATTGTAATACCATCATGAAAAGAACTGGCATTAACTATTATTGGAGTGTTGACAATTCGTTAGAAGTTATTGATAAAATAAATACCATGCCGAAAGTTACCTCGGTACATAGCTTCGACTTTTCAACTTTGTATACCAATTTGCCTTTAGATTTAGTATATTCAGAGCTTTGCTTTATTATAGATTTGCACTTTGACAGGTTCGTTAGGAATGGTAATTATTTCATAAATGTTTATACATATTTTAATAATGCATCACTTAGCTCTACTCCCACTAGTTCTGTATATTTTGATAGAACTAAACTTAAAGATGCCCTTAAATTCCTCCTTTCAATACTTATGTTAGATTCGGGCCGTACATTTTCAAACAAATATTAGGAATTCCTATGGGTGGAAATGCTAGCCCTTTAATTGCAGACTTATTCTTGCTTGCTTTAGAATTTAAATATATAAAAGACTTAGTTGACAGTAGCAAGAAAAATAAAATTCCAGAAAAATTAGCACTTGCTAAACTGTTAAGTAATAATAGTAGATATATTGATGATATTCTTGTTTGCAATTTGTTAAATTTTAATCAAGTTGCTAAACTTATTTACCCTAATTCTATTCCCCTCACACAATGTAACGTAAATTATAAAGTTGAAAATTTTCTTGATATAAATATAGAGATTGTTAATGAACAGTGCATACTTAAAGTATATCACAAAGTTGATGATTTTAATTTTAACGTAATAAACTTTCCTTTCCCTAGTAGTAATATCGATAGTAAAATAACTTATAATTGTTTTTATTCCCAATTAATAAGATTTTGTAAAATCTGCACTAAAGTAGATGACTTTTGGGCTAGAGCTAGGTTACTATACAGACTCTTAGTGGACAGAGGTTTTGAGGCAAGTAAATTGTTCCATAAATTTAATCTTTTTAGGGTCAATTATTGTGACTGTATTCTAAAATTTGACATCAATAATTTTAATCAAGCATTTTTAACTTGAAGTTTCTTGTATAACCTCTGCTTACTTTTTGTCTGTATTTATTGTTTATCTTTTTCTTTTTCTATTATTATTATTATTATTATTAATATTAATATTGATGATTTTTTAAATTTATTGTTCTTGTTAAAAGAGTACTCTTTGTTTAAATCTGTTGTTACTTCATATTTTGCAATTATTTGTCTTTATATTATATGTATTCATTGTTGATAGTATCAATTGCTTACTTTTGTGATTTCCTTAGTTTATTTGTGCTATAAATGTAGGTTATTTGTAGGGTAGTTATTGATAGGGGTCACTTGAGGCATGCTATGCTTACAGGTACCTACCCGATAGCACTATCGTTAGTGAGTGCTGTACTGTATTTTATATATTATTTTGTAATAGTATATATATCTTTCGACCATTCGATATATCTTTTTCCAGGTTCGACCTGGAAGTTATGGAGGAAGTGGAGGAGATGAGCAAGGTGTTTAAGGATGAGATCTGTGCAGCATGTGAGGAGGTGTGTGGAGTGAGGAGAAGAGGGAGGGGAGTGAAAGGTACAGCATGGTGGACAGAAGAGGTAAGAATAGCTGTGGAAGAAAAGAAGAAAGCATATAGAGAGTGGTTGGGTAGTAGAGGGAATGAAGATTCCGAGAGACAGAAACGAGCGAGGTACGTGGAGAGTAAGAGGGTGGTGAAGAGAGTAGTGAAGGAAAGTAAGAGAAGAGTAGATGAGGAATTTGGAAGGAATCTGAGTGTAAAATGGAGGGAGAGTAAGAAACTGTTCTGGAAAGAAGTCAAGAAAGTTAGGGAAGGTAGCAAGGGAAACAGTAAGGGTGTGAAAGATAAGAATGGGAGAATGCTAGCCGAGAAGCAAGAGAGAGTCGAAAGATGGAGGGAGTACTTCAGTGAGTTGCTAAATGAAAGGAATGAAGAGCCAGCAAACATAGCTGGATATGGTATGGGAGGGAGAAGAAGAGAAGTAGTGGAGGAGGAGGTGGGGATCAGGAGGTCAGAAGTGTGGGAAGCCATGAAAAGAGTGAAGTTGGGGAAAGCACCAGGAACAGATGGAGTGTGTGGGGAAATGTTGAGGTATGGTGGTGAGATAGTGATAGAATGGGTATGGAAAATGTGCAAACTAGCATGGGAGAAGGGGAGTGCACCCGATGACTGGAAGACTGGCATAATAGTCCCCCTATATAAGGGCAAAGGGGAAAGAGGAGTGTGTGGTAACCACCGAGGAATATGTCTTCTAAGCGTAGTAGGGAAGGTATACAGTAGGGTAGTGATTGAGAGAGTGAGAGTGAGAACGGAGAAATGGATAGGCGACGAGCAGGGAGGTTTTAGGAAGGGAAGAGGATGTGTAGATCAGATTTTTACCCTGAATTGTGTTGTGGAGAAGTATCTGGAGAAGAAACAAAAGGTGTATGTTGCCTTTATGGACTTGGAGAAGGCCTATGACAGAGTGGATAAAGAAGGTTTGTGGAAAGTACTTAGAATATACGGAGTAGAGGGCAAGTTGCTGAAAGCAGTGAAGAGCATGTATGAGGGTGCAAAGGCGGCAGTACGTGTGGAGAGTGAGCAGAGCGAGTTCTTTGACCTGAATGTTGGTTTGAAACAGGGGTGTGTGATGTCCCCGTGGTTGTTTACTGTATATATGGATGGAGTTATGAAAGAAATACTATCAAGAGCAGTGGATGTTGGTGTATCGCTGAAAAGGGAGGGAATTGAGTGGAAGCTACCTATACTGCTGTTTGCAGATGATACAGTTCTGATGAGTGATAATGAATGGGAGTTGCAGGGTCTGGTAAATGAGTTTGGAACAGTGTGCGAAAAACGGAATTTGAAGGTAAATACGGGGAAGAGCAAGGTTATGGTCTTCGAAAGGGGTGAAGTCACAGAGTGTGAGGTGAAGCTGAACGGTCAGGCTATGGAGATCGTCAACTCTTTTAAGTATCTGGGCAGTGTGTTGAGTAAAGATGGGACTATGGATGAAGAGGTGCGGGAGAGGGTACAACAGGGGAAGAGGGTTGTAGGAACGCTAAAAGCAGTAACAAGAAATAGGGTGGTCAGTATGGAAGTGAAGAAGTCCTTGCATGACAGTGTGGTAATCCCGACACTGACTTACGGAAGCGAAGCATGGACGTTGGTTGAGAGACTCAGACCAAGAGTGAGAGCAGTGGAAATGAATTACCTAAGGAGTGCGTGCGGAGTTACATGGAGGGATAGACAGACTAATGAGGAAGTAAGAAGGAGGTGTGGTGTGGAGGTAGATGTGCTGGAAAGTGTGAAAAGGAACAACTTGAGATGGTTCGGCCATATGGAACGTATGGAAAGCGAGAGAATGACTAAGAGGGTGTACGAGAGCGAGGTGGAGGGACAGAGAGGGAGAGGTAGACCGAATATGAGGTGGAAGGATGGAGTGAGGAACTACATGAATGAAGGCGGTGCTGGTTGGGGGGAGGGGCGTCGACTGACTGGGGACAGAGGTGCATGGGGGCAGTTCGTTCGTGGCCACCCCTTCGGGGATCACGGCGTCAGGCAATAGATAGATATATATCTTATTAATATTTGTATTTTGTACTATTGTTAATGTCTTGTCATGTTGCAAATTTGATTTTAAATAATATTTTGACATTTAACATGTAGTTTCTTTATTCATGCAGAGTTTAGTAAAATTTGCCAGAACGTCCCGGACTTCCCAAACTTGACTACTTCCTTTAACGTGACGATAGTGCGTTGTTATGTGTGCGATTAGTTTGCTTGGGAAACAGATTAACTTGCTCATGTAGTAATGTACACCCTATGTGGTGGATTGTGTTCTTTTATTTAATAATGTTCATTTTAGTAAACGTTGTTTCCACATAGCGATTTTGATAATTTAATTTGACTTTATATTGTCCTTGTCCCAATTTTGGTTTGTTTAGTTTGCAAGTTTTACATTTTAAATTATATATTTTTTTAATTTCCTCCCTAGATCTCTATCAAACTTAAAATAACAACCCCAGGATCCCCCTTCAAGATATATAACAACCCCAGGATCCCCCTTCAAGATATATAACAACCCCAGGATCTCCCTTCAAGATATATAACAACCCCAGGATCCCCCTTCAAGATATATAACAACCCCAGGATCCCCCTTCAAGATATATAACAACCCCAGGATCCCCCTTCAAGATATATAACAACCCCAGGATCTCCCTTCAAGATATATAACAACCCCAGGATCCCCCTTCAAGATATATAACAACCCCAGGATCCCCCTTCAAGATATAACAACCCCAGGATCCCCCTTCAAGATATATAACAACCCCAGGATCCCCCTTCAAGATATATTTGTAGAATTTTTGGTAGAAAAACCTCCTAAATTATAGGCTCGCTAACGCTCGCCAGGAAAAAATTGACACTAAATGGCACAAAAGGTCATAAAATTGCCAAACTATTGAAGCAAACTTCTTAAAATCTCAAAACTAATGGGAATAAACATGAGGAAGAGGGCCCAGAAAAATTACCCATCTCCCCTTAACCCTCGGAATCCGGGAGGCCTCATATGAGGCAAAAACAAAAATTGGCAGGAATCCGGGAGGCCTCATATGAGGTGCTAAAAATCGCAGCTAAAATCATCATAACTCGGCAACCACGCATCGTAGCGATGTCATCTCAACGGCAGTCTACAGACAACAAAAAGTTCTAAATTTGCAAAAAAAAAAAAAACAATCTCTAGGTGGTCTCAATCAGTAGCTACTAAATTATGAAATTTGCCTGTACCAAAAGGGCCCCGGACACAGCGATCGGGATCATATGAAGCCTCCCGGATTTCGTGGGTTAAAGGTTAAATAACTATCTACATTAAAAATTTAACTTTGACAGGTCTTTCCTATATGGAATAAAATCATTTGGAAATGACTGATTGATCTGATTGAAAGGGTTATCATAATAATTAGGATATTTTTCTTATTTTTTTAATATATTAGTTTAACCAGACCACTGAGTTCCACAAAAGAACTCTCATAGGGCTGGCCCGAAGGATTGATCAAGATGGACAACTAATCAAGTCAAGATAGATAGGGAAGGGGAGGAGGTGAACAAAAATCTAGGAAGGTGAAGATACGCAGACATTTCTCGCCATTTCATCAGTTCAGCCGGACCACATGAGCTCCACATCAGAGCTCTTATAGGGAAGGGCCGAAGGATGGGGCAAGAACTGCTACACTGCAGCACCAACCAAGAAGTGATCAAGGGCGAAGAATGAAATATCAGGACTAAGGTATAAAAAAATCACAGCGAGATGCAAAAAATGCATTACCGAATGGAATCAAGTCAGCTCGGCTACATCAGCAACCGAAGAGACAAATCAGGTCAGGAGTCTACTACTGTACCTAGCCAGGCCAGGGAGACATGAGATATTGGCTGCCCGAGGACAACCGAATGGGACAGAATAAGAATAGAAGGGGAAAAACATAGAAAGAGAAATGGAAAAACTACTCAAAATTAGTCAAGCTGACGACAAAAGCTCGAGGGGAGAGAGGAAGGGAAATCACCACAACCATCCCCCTGGGACCATATCTGCACATGTGTTTTTAACCATTACCATATTGTAATAGTGTTGTTAGAAGTCAGACCACTAATTCAAATTAATAAGTATACATTGACCTTTTACAGTAATTATATACATCCACGTCTCATGGCATTTGTTCCAGGTTCAATCTTGGCAGCTATACACTTCAAGATTTAATTCTGACCCACTATGAACCCTCGATCAGCAAAACCAAACTCAAAACCGTATAAGATAGGTAAACAAAATAATTAGAAGATTCAATTCAGTCCAGGATAGTTTAAAAAAACTTAAGGACACGGTTTATGTCCTATAATGTGAAACTTGCAAAATATACAAACCAAAACAGAGACGACACAATATATAGGCTAAATAAATCATCAAAATCGCTATGTGAAAATAACGCTTTAATCAAATCAATACAATAAAATGCAACTTAACTCAAATCTAGTCCAAGACACACTACAGTATTCATCTGTAGTCGGTCAAAACAAGTTAAGAAAAGGGTTAGAGTACTTTGATTACCTGTACTGTCTTAACAAACTCTTTTAATCAGGTGATGCCATTAGTACTTTGATTACCTGTACTGTCTTAACAAACTCTTTTAATCAGGTGATGCCATTAGTACTTTGATTACCTGTACTGTCTTAACAAACTCTTTTAATCAGGTGATACCAATATTGGTTTTATTCTAGTTGACATACATAACAATTTAAGGGGGAGGTAGTAGTTTTTTCTGGACCCCATTCTCCCTCATGATGTTGTTGTTGTTGTTGTTGTTGTCGTTCCCTAAGCTGCCTGGCCGAACAGCCCCGAGTCCCTAAGGAAGGCCATGGCCCACATGGTCTACACTCAAGGAGTGTAGATTATGTTGTTGGTGTAAGTGATTGTGTAGAATGCAGTCTTCTATGATGTGTTTAATAGTATGGGGTGCCGTGTTGCATCCTGGGCAGGTGTCGACGACGGAGACATCCAGTCTTTTCTGATAGCTCAGAAGAGCTGCATGGTGCCCACATCTCAGCCTGGCCAGGTGGACTCTGTCCTCGTGAGGAAGGGAGGATTCAGAAGGATGGATTTCGGGAGGTCGTGCCTGCGGCTGCGTGTTGTCTTTGAGTGATTGGATGGAATGGCGAGAGATATGAGTATGGATGTGTTTCTGGAAACTGGTTTGGGGTGGGCGGGGAAGGAGAGATGACAGTATTTGTGTGTGATATCGTGTGCTGGGTGTTGTTTTGATATTCCTTGGTGTCTGTGGGTGTGCTGCCATATAGTGTAGTGGGTGGTGTTGGTTTGTGGAGGCTGCAGCCAGGAATTGAGTGCCTCTCATATCCAGGTGGTCTTTGACTTTGAGGACTTTTCTTTCTTGATGTAGGTGATCTGTAGGTGTAGTAGCTGTGAAGCCTATGATGATTTTTAGGGCTTTGTTTTGAATAGTCTGTAAGGTCTTGTGATGTATTTCAGCTAGGTTAAAAGCCCAGGCAGGGTTTGCATATTCCATCACTGATCTTATGTATTGTTTGTATACTGTGGTGGTAGTTTCTTTGTTGTGTCCAAATTGTGTGTGGGCATATGACCTGAGGGCATTAAGTCTGGGTGTCAGTTTATTTTTATGTTTGTGATATTTTGTTTGAATGTCATTAAAGTATCATATGTTACTCCTAGGATTGTGTGTGTGTGTGTACTTACACTAGTTGTATTTGCGGGAGTGAGCATGCTCGTTAATTCCCGCCTCCTAAGATATGTTTGTCATACCGTGCTTTGAAACTATGCACTGATGGTGCAGACACTACTTCGGCTGGCAATTTGTTCCACCCACTAATCGAGTTGGTAGGAAATCTTGTGTGTGTGTGTGTGTGTGTGTGTGTGTGTGTGTACTCACCTAATTGTACTCACCTAATTTTAGTATACAGGATTTGAGCCTAAGCTCGTGTTGTCCTGTCTCTCTCTCTACATTTATCCAATTTTGCTTTAAAAGTTTGGATATTTCTTGCTCCCACCACCTCCCCATCCAACTTATTCCAACACTCAATGCTTCTATACGGGAAGCTGAACTTTCTTACATCAGACTTACATATAACTTTCCTCAACTTACAATCATGACCCCTGGTTCTTCCCTCGTCCCTCACCACAAAATCTCCCTTGTCGATCTTCTCAAAACCTTTCACACACTTAAACATCATGATCATGTCACCTCTCTCTCTCCTCTCCCTCAGCGTTGGCAACTTTAGCCTCTCCAATCTCTCCTCATAAGGTAGGTCTCTAAGGCTAGCTATCATCTTAGTGGCAACTCTCTGAACTCTTTCCATTTTTATTATGTTTTATAAGGTGTGGAGACCACACCACTGCTGCATACTCCAGTCTTGGTCGTATTATTGTCCCTATTATTTTTGCTAACATCTCTTCATCTAAATAATTCAGAGCTATTCTCATGTTAGTCAACACTGCATAGGTTTCACCAGTTATTTTATTTATATGCTGTTCAGGTGACAAGCTGTCTGCCACAACTACCCCTAGGTCTTTTGCTTTCACAGCTTTACTAATTATTTCATCTCCTATTTTATATCCCCAAGAAGGTCTATATTTACTTTTTCCCATCTCAAGAACCTGACACTTACTCGTGTTGAATTCCATGTGTGTGTGTGTGTGTGTGTGTGTGTGTGTGTGTGTGTGTGTGTGTGTGTGTGTGTGTGTGTGTGTGTATTTACCTATTTGTATTTACCTATTTGTAGTTTACAGGAATTGAGAAGCGCTCGTGTTGTCCTGTCTTAGTTACTTTATAATCAATCCATTTTACTTAGACAAGTATCGTAATGGATATTCCCAGTTCCCAGTATTTTTGGACTAACATATCATAACTTATGTTGCCCTATTTTCATATTTACTTTTATCCAACCTAGATTTGAACATGTTAATGTTCCTCGCTCTCACCACCTCCTCCTCCAAGTTGTTCCAAGTCTCTATACTCCTATATGGGAAGCTGAATTTCTTTGTGTCCTTACGACATCTGCCCTTCCTCAGCTTAAACTCGTGCCCTCTTGTCCTTCCATTATCCCTCACGAATAGATCTTCCCTATCTACTCGTTCCAAACTTTTTACTCCCTTGAACATCGTTATTAAGTCGCCTCGTTCCCTTCTCTCTTTCAAGGTAGGCAGTTGTAGTGTCTTAAGTCTTTCCTCATATGTCAACTCCTTCAATCTTGGGATCATCTTCGTTGCTATCCTTTGGACTTTCTCTAATTTATTTATATGTTTTTTCAAATGTGGTGACCATATCACTGCTGCATATTCTAATCTTGGTCTTATCATAGTCATTATCAGTTTTCTTAACATTTCTTCATCCAAATAGTTAAATGCCACTCTCATATTGGTTATTATTCCATATGCTCCTCCAATGATCATGTTAATATGCTTCTCCGGGGATAGATCATCTTGTATTATCACTCCAAGGTCCTTCTCATGCCGTGTTTTGCCGATTATTTCAATTCCTAATTTGTACTTTGCCTTATCTCACTTCTTCCCACTTCCAAAACATGACACTTTTCTGCATTGAAACTCATTTTCCAGGTTTGGCTCCATCTGTGCAACTCATCTAGGTCCTTTTGAAGATCCTGACAACTTTCTATACAGGTGACATTCTTCATGATCTTAGCGTCATCCGCAAACATATTCATATGACTATTCAAGTTCTCTGACATGTCATTTACATAAAGTAAGAACATTATCGGACCCAACACTGATCCCTGTGGTACTCCGCTCGTCACACTCCTCCACTGTGAATATTCATCTCGTATCGTGGTCCTCATTTCTCTTCCTATTAAAAAGTTTTCCATCCATTTTAACATCCTACCATGTACACCTCCAACAACCTGCAATTTCCACAATAATCTTTTGTGAGGCACTCTGTCAAAGGCCTTTTTCAGGTCCAGGTAAACACAGTCAACCCATCCCTCTCTCTCTTGTGTTGGTTGGTGGAGAGAACATAATAATAACATCTACAACTCTGCTATAAAAGCTTAATAAATTAGATACACAAGATCTCCCTTCCCTGAATCCAAACTGTTTCTCGCTAAGCACCCCCTGTCCCTCAATGAAGTGTGTCCACTTTTTCCTTATAATTTTCTCACAAATTTTACAAACAATGCTGGTGAGGGACACCGGTCTGTAGTTAAGCGGATTTTCTCTGTCTCCTCCTTTGTAAATTGGTACTATGTTAGCTCTCTTCCATTCCACTGGCAGGTCTCCCTCATTCAGTGAAGATTTGATGATTTCATAGATTGGTTCCACTAACTCTTCCGCACATTCTTTGAGGATCCATCCAGCCACTCCATCTGGTCCCATTGATTTCCTCACGTCCAAATCCTGCATCAATTTCAGCACTTCACTTTTTGTCACTTTCATTTCAGGCATCTGTGGTGTGAGACGAGAGCTCTACCTACTAGGCTACGGGCTGTACTTACACTAGTTGTACTTACACTAGTTGTATTTGCGGGAGTGAGCATGCTCGTTAATTCCCGCCTCCTAAGATATGTTTGTCATACCGTGCTTTGAAACTATGCACTGATGGTGCAGACACTACTTCGGCTGGCAATTTGTTCCACCCACTAATCGAGTTGGTAGGAAATCTTTTACTTTTCAGATCAGATTTACTATTTAGCACTTTTAGTTTGTAGCTGTGACCTCTTGTCCTCTCACCTCCATCCCTCTCTATGAAGTTTTCTTGGTCGATTTTGTCAATACCTCTAACACATTTATATATCTGAATTTGCTGTCCTCGTTTCCTTCTCTGTTCCAGTGTAGGTAGATTCAATCTCTCGAGCCTCTCTTGGTACTCCAAATTTTCCAAACCTGGGATCATCCTCGTAGCTGCTCTCTGTACCCTCTCAATTTTGTGGATATGTTTCTTCAAGTGAGGGGACCACACTACAGATGCATATTCCATCCTGGGTCTTATTATTGCCGTTATTATTTGTTTCATGGTGTTTTCATTAAGATAATTGAAAGACATCCTAATATTTGCCAATAATGCCAGTGATTCTCTCACTATCTTATTTACGTGGCTTTCTGGAGACATGTTATCCCTAAATTCTATCCCCAAGTCTTTTTCTTTTTCTGCTTTGGGAATCACTTCGTTTCCTAGTTTATAATCTTTTCTAGGTCTGTACTTGCTTTTACCCATTTCTAGAGTCTTACATTTCCCTGCATTGAACTCCATATTCCATTTGATGCTCCATTCATGGATCTTTTGCAAATCTGCTTGGAGCTCAAGGCAATCCTCCTGGGTTCTGATCATTTTAAGAAGCTTAGCATCGTCCGCAAACATACTCATGTAGCTTGTTAGTCCCTCAGGCAAGTCATTTACAAATATTAGAAACATGATTGGGGCTAGAACAGATCCTTGTGGTACCCCACTCGTAATTTGAGTCCAGTTTGACGATTTCCCCCTTACTGTTGTTCTCATCTGTCTTCCGCTAAGGTAGCTCTCCATCCATTTCAGCAGTTTGTCTCCTACTTTTCCCTCATGTTTTAATTTCCATAGCAATCTCTTGTGTGGAACTTTGTCAAATGCCTTTTTAAAGTCTAGGTAGGCACAGTCTACCCATCCTTCCCTCTTGTCCACTGTGTCTATTACTCTAGAGTAAAAACTCAACAAGTTGCTTATACATGATCTGCCACCTCTGAATCCAAATTGCCGGTCAGTAATTAATCTTTTGGATTCCAGGTATTTCACCCATTTGTCCCTTATTAATCCTTCCAGAATCTTCATGAGGATGCTCAATAGTGATACAGGTCTATAGTTCAGTGGTTTATCTCTGCTTCCTCCCTTAAATATAGGAATAATGTTTGCTCTTTTCCATTCTGTAGGTACTATCCCTGTGTCCAATGATTTGGTCATTATGTCATATAACGGTATACTCAGTTCCATAGCATTTTCTTTAATAATCCAGCCTGATACTCCGTCCGGTCCAGCGGCTTTGTTTGGATCCACCTTACTCATTTTGTCTATGAGCTCTGGTCTGTTAAATGTTACTTCCGGCATTTCCTCTGTACCTATCTCATTGGTTTCTGGTGCAATGAATTCTCCTTCTTTTGTAAATACTGATGCAAAATTTCTATTTAGTTCTTCCGCAATCTCCGTATCCTCTTCTATGATTCTGTTTCCACTTTTAATCTTAACGATCGTGGCTTTTATCTTCCTTTTGCCGTTTACAAACTTGAAAAACATTTTTGGATTCTTTTCATAGTTCTCCACTATCCCTTTCTCATGGTTTGCCTCTGACCTCCTCCTCATTTCTGTGTATTTGTTTCTCTCCTCTTTATACTTTTGCCTGTTATCTTCCGAATCCCAGTTTCTCATCTTTTTCCAGGCTTTGTTTTTTGCTTCCTGTGCTTGCCTACATTCGCGGTTAAACCATACTTTGCGATTACTTTTTTTCCTTTTATTAATGTACTTAGGGACAAAAGTTTTTATACCAGTATCATAGATCTCCATGAATGCCTTGAGTTTTTTGTCTACCTCACTTTCAGATAACACCTGATCCCAATTTTGTGATTTGAAAAAATCCCGTAGTCCTACGAAATCGGTTCTGGAATACATCCAGTGTTTTTCCTTGTGTTTTTCCCTTCCCTTGGGTAGATTATACTTCAATAGTAAGTCTATGTCTAGAACTGCATGGTCGCTTTTTCCTAGTGGGCATAGGTACTGAATACTTTGAACCTCCTCCTCCCTTCTTGTGAATAGAAGGTCCAATCTAGCTGGTTGATCACTTCCCCTTACTCTTGTTGACTCTTTTACATGTTGGTATATAGAATTTTCCATGGCCATACTTAAAAATTCATAGCCCCAACTTTCCTCTCCTGCTCCGGCTTCAAGATCTTCCCAATTCACTTCCTTGCAGTTAAAGTCCCCACACATGACTATTTCATTCTTTGAAGCCAAGATATTTCCTAGCACACTAATTGTTTCCTTACGCATTAGGCTATGCTCCTCCTTACCCCATGTCTTCGTCTTGGGAGGTACATACGCTACTATCACCACTATTTTTTCGTTTCCACCAATCTCTATTGCTAAAACTTCTGCTGTTGAAGTTACCAGTTTTATCTCAGACACAATCAAATCTTTCCTAGTAAGGAAGGTGTGTGTGTTAGGGGGGGTGTTGTTTATGGTGAGGTGAGGGGTGTTTTTGTATTTGGCTGTCCAGCTTGTGAGGAGGGTTGCAGTGGATTTGGCTGGGGCTAATTTAAGTATGTTTGTAGTGCACCAGTCACGTAGTGTGTTGAGATAGGGTTGAAGGAGAAGTGTTGCTCTGTCTGGGTCTTGGTGTGTGCATGTGAGTGTAGTGGCCTGAACCCATGTTGTGTTGGAGCTAGGGGTAGAGCGGGTGTGGTCAGTTGTAGTACGAGGCGTTCTGAGACTTTGGAGGGGGTGCAAAGGAGTGTGATGGGGCGGTGTGACTTTGTGAGGAGGGCAGCGTGGGGTCTTTGTTGGGTTTGGGGAATGTAATGATAACACCATGCTTCCAGATGTCTGGCATTGTGTTGTGTGAATAACTGTAGTTTGATATGTTGGTGAGTGCTTGTATGCCCTGTGGTCCTAGGTGTCTGAGGTGTATGTTGGTTATGTGTTGCCCCCAGGGGGTAAGGGGGCCTTCATCTAATGGTGGAGGAAAAAAAGAATATGCCTCATGCATCCTACTGCATGTCGTACAAGGCGACTAATAGGGGGGATGGCGATAGACTTTTGGACCAACAGCCATTACTAGACAATAAAGTCTTTATCTTAGCACTGTCTTGGTATGGCACTGCCGAGGCTGGTGGGGTGCGGATAGGTGCCACAGGGGACTGAGTCTTACCTGGGCGCCGTTTGGCACCACACCTGTGTCGGCAACAGTGTTGGGGCAGGTCTTTATTGTTTTATAGTCCAATTGCCTAATATACAGTAGAGTCTTGTTATGGTGCTGTCTTTTTGTAACACTGTTAAGGCTGGTATGGTTGCAGATACTGCAGGTGCAAGTGCTGCAGGGGGACTCTGTTGAGTCTTGCTGAGGCACGGTTAGCACTATACCAACATCAGCCACAGTGATGACTTGGTGGGGCAGTGCTGTGGCAGAACTTTATTGTACTACAGTACACTCCAACTACTGAAAGGCAACCCCGTCTGAGCCGTTACAATGCATGTAATGGAAAAATGACGTTAAACCAATATATGTATGTATGTATGTTGTCTGGACCACAGGCTGGTGAGTGCTTGAGATTGTTGATGATGTGCTTTGTCTGGTTATTGGTGAAGGGTGCATAGTCAGGGTCTGTGGGGAATTGTCTCTTACGTCGGATGACACGTCGGTCGTCTTGATGGGGGTTTAGGTGGCTGACATGAAAGAAGTAATTAATGTGAGTGTTTGTTTGTTGTTTATATGAAGGAATAGTCTGTTGTTATGATTGCGGCATGTGATTTTGTTGTGTTGCTTTTGGAAAGTGTGATGCTGTTTAGTGTTTTGTAGTTTTTTGGGGTCTGTTTTGTGATCAAGTGTTTGAAGGTAGTTAATCCAATTTAGTGTTTGTTGTTCTAGTATTTTTTTGCTAATCTGTTTGTTGAGTGCTTGGATTTGTTGTGTGATGTCCTGTGTGTGGGGTGCTCATATTTATCATAATAGTATTGAGATTTTAAGACGTTTGTTCCGTTAGTTTAGCAATTTTGAGCCCTTTCATCCCATTTCTTTGTCAATATTAAGACCCTTCGTGCCTTTTAGGTGTCGATTTTTCTTGGCGAGCGATAGAGAGCTTGTAATTTTAGAAGGAACTGGCCTTCGGCCTAAATGTTTTTCAACCGAAAAATGTAAAAATATATCTTGAAAGGGGGTCTAGGACTCTAGGGGTTGTATTTTTAAAGTTTGATGGAGGTCTAGCGAGGAAACTCAATAATAAAATAATAAATAAATATATAGTTACAGTTATGTAGAGCAGATTAACCAGACCACTGAGCTCCATACGGAACTCTCATATATATATACCGGTATACTAAAAAAACAAGCACTAATCTATCTTAGAACCAATCTTTAGTAATCAAAGGGTTAAATACTATCTCAAAATACCCTTATAACTCAAGAGGTTATTCTACAGTTAAATATATATTGTCTGGGGGTTACTAAATTACAATTGAGAAAGGTGCCATCAGATTGAAAGAGGTTAAAATATATTAAAACACCAATATCCCATATTTTGACACATTTTTCTACTGAATTTGTTAAAAGACCTTAGATTAGGAAAGCACTTCAATTTAGAGTTGCATTTAACCCACCAATAATATATTTAATGAACTAACAATTAATATTGTCAATCATGGAAAATTTGAACTAAATTTATCAAATTAATTAAAATGCAAATACTACTTACAGTATCTAGTATGAAAATAATTGGTAGGCCCTGTAAGAATCAACAATTAAAATTTCATGTATTTCTGACACCAAATGAGCAGCAGAACCCATCATAATTCACTGGCATTTCCTTACCAATAGATATACACAGGCATAGAAGGTATTCTAGCCAATTTGTACACAGCGGTCCAATTAATTACCTTGTGACAAGAAGAAAAAGAAAAAAAAAAAAAAAAAATTACACTCTGATACCATAGTCTCTGGCCCACTCATAAATATTTATGGAGTTCACCTCTTTCTAATTATGGAAGCATATCTCTGGAAACTGATTTAAGAAAATTTGTCTTGACATTAAGTACAAAACTACATATGTTATTTACTGAGAAGCAAGTTCTATCTAAAAATCAATCCGAATAATCAAAATTGCATAAAGAAATCATAGTTGGTCCATGAACTTGTATGAGTGGGCTAGAAACTATGGTACGGTATCCGAGTGTACCTTACAAATTAAACAACGGTAAGTAGAGTTACCGGTATATTAATACAGCTAGTGTTAGGTGTACGGTACCTTAAATATCCTACATTTTAATGCTATATCTATTTATCTAACAGTCTAACTGAACTAATGTTATTTGATTTTTATCAAATTTGTGTACAAATTGTCTAATTCAAGGTACCATTAACTTAGTTGCCTAATTAGTTGGCCCCAATCAAAACAAAACCGTACACCCCTATTATCCCCATTATTTCCAGTTTATACCGGAACTATACAGTTTACAAAGTAATTTGCCAATTACACTAAACATTTCTTAGTCATAAAAACTGGTGTGTTGATGCTAAGATAAAAAAGTCTTAGCTATACTGTACACAACTTTCTATGTGTTTTAAGACCAGTACCAGTATCCTCAATTATAACCACTGAACTTAAAATTGTAATAATTTGTTCTCAACTATACTGTAGATGACTTACACACAATTTCCAAAACAACTTGTGTGATATATATATAAGCTCTTTTTTGGACCCAAGATTATACACAAATTATCTGTCACTTGTATGAGATTTCAATGAAGTCACTCTGTAAGCTAAACAAGTTAATTAGGTTCATTCATTGGATCTAAAATTACATCACATTTTTCTTCCAATTATGTTTCCTGTCAACATTTGTTTCAACTACAAGATATTTCAAAGAAGTTTCCCTGCCATTTACCAAGTTATACATATAAGCTTACTGTATGTACAACTATAGAAACAAAGTCTTTCAAGTACGGTACAGGTATAATAAATACCGGTATATATCACATCATTTTTGGGGTAATATTTCATTACCTATTAATTTTCTTGGTAATATTTCACTTTCAATTATAAGATTTTAATGAAATTTCCTGGAAAATATTTCTTTCAATTTTAAGACATTTCAAAGAATTTTCTGGACAAGCTTGCAAACTTAACTACATAGCTTTTTTCTCTAAACTACTGTACAGTAAAAATATAAAAGATTTCAATTAACTTTGCGTGCCAGCTTGCGAGTTCAAAACGAGCGTTTATTGGAGCCGTACGAGAGAGGTTCGGAGGTGATAAGTCCTTCCTCTTCCTCAACCATGGGGTCTGTATGGTTATTACTCTGTTGCTCTGAGGAATCTAGTACGGAGTCTCGGCGATCCCCGGGGCTGGCTGAGAGCATGGCCGACATACCCTGCCATGACAGCTCCATATCCCTGGTCAAATATAATGAAGTTAGTGGTGGCATGTAGGGAGGTACAATTGTCAAGATATCAACTTGGGATCAATGCTGTCAATAAGTGATGGGATTTAAGGGGGAGGTAGTCGCTTTTTTTTTTCTCCCTTATGTTTAGCATATTAGTTTTGAGATTATAAGACCTTCGTTCTGTTAGTTTGGCGATTTTGAGACCTTTCGCCATATTTCTTTGTCAATATTAAGACCTCTCATGTAATTTTAGAAGGAACCGACATTCAGCCGGAACATTTTTCTACCGAAAAATTTACAAATTTATCTTGAAAAGGGGTCTAGGGGGTGTTTTTTAAAGTTTGATGAAGATCTAGCAGGGAAACTAAAACATAAATTAATTAATAAATATATAGGCCAAACAATACTCCCTTAACAATTTCACAGGTTTATTTATAAGCTTAATCGTGAATTTATGTGTTTACCTATCTGTACTGTAATGTATGTGTTTACCTATCTGTACTGTAATGTATGTGTTTACCTATCTGTACTGTAATGTATGTGTTTACCTATCTGTACTGTAATGTATGTGTTTACCTATCTGTACTGTAATTTATGTGTTTACCTATCTGTACTGTAATTTATGTGTTTACCTATCTGTACTGTAATTTATGTGTTTACCTATCTGTACTGTAATTTATGTGTTTACCTATCTGTACTGTAATTTATGTGTTTACCTATCTGTACTGTAATTATGTGTTTACCTATCTGTACTGTAATTTATGTGTTTACCTATCTGTACTGTAATTTATGTGTTTACCTATCTGTACTGTAATTTATGTGTTTACCTATCTGTACTGTAATTTATGTGTTTACCTATCTGTACTGTAATTTATGTGTTTACCTATCTGTACTGTAATTTATGTGTTTACCTATCTGTACTGTAATTTATGTGTTTACCTATCTGTACTGTAATTTATGTGTTTACCTATCTGTACTGTAATTTATGTGTTTACCTATCTGTACTGTAATTTATGTGTTTACCTATCTGTACTGTAATCATATTTTTTTGATTGAGTCAATTCATTCTCAATAACAATATACATTAATCTGATAAGTGGTTGAATACAGCATCCAGGATCATCTCTTCGCAACAGTACCTGAAAGTAATTTAGTCAGCCATATATCCTGTTACGCAACCAGCTAATCAACCACCCGTTTTTGGTGGTCGTTTCGCTGCCATGTAGTGAAGATGGAAAGGTTTTTGAACAACTGGATTAGCAGGAAGGAGACTGAGAGTACCCTAAACAAAACCCAAATACTGCAGCAGGCTATGTCCTTCTACTGGGTGATTGCTGAAAATAAAAAAATTCGCCTGGCAACGTCAAAGCATCGACAGACTGGCTGTACATTTCATGGCCAGGAAGGAAATTAGTAATGTTAGGCTGACGGGAGAGAGTGCTTTGGCAGACGAGTTAGCCGCCAAAGAGTTCCCGAACCTTCCGAAAGCAGAGATCATGGAGGTTTGATACCACCCGGATCTCCACTATAAACAAATGCCAAACTTTACATTCCTTACAAAACAAATTAAACAGGCTAGGGGAAGGAAAGTCGATAAATCAAGCTTCACTGTGTTATTTTGCTGCAACCTGATGGGAGCCCATAAAATATAACCCCATGTAATTTAGTGAGTGAATAACATGGTTCAGTACTACAAAGAACTCCACGACAAGAAGGTTAATGGGAGGAGTGCAGACCCTGATGTCAATATTCCTTCGCCCTGCCGCACTACTTGAGCCCCAGTTAGGCCCTTCATACCAGGATGACAATGTCATGTCTGTTGACAGTGACCTTGACTTTGAAGGCTGTTCAGGTGAATGAGCTGAGGCATTCTAGGGATATGCCAACTTTTAACCCAGAATATGAAAAGGATGAGGATGCTCTGCTGGGTGACGGTGCTGGGCCTCAGTAACCAGCACCCAGAAGCCTCAGCATCCCCGTCCCCTGTACATAATCACCATAAAAATAAAGTTAGTACCGTAACCTTATTATGTGCATTACTCTATGTTATGTTATGAATGAGTATGCCTGAGTATTATTCAATGTGGGGTATTTGCTAGCTTCCAAAAATCTAGCCTATAAACTCAGGCTCAGCAATCCACCAAATTAGCTTTTTCCCATATTACATGTATCGAGTAGTGTGAAGTCAATTAGCGTGAGCTCGTGAGTCCATTAGAGTTCAGTGTTAAGCCCCCTCCTCTTTATTATGGTCCTGGAGGCACTGTCTAGAGTTTTTAGAGGCAGACTACCGTTGGAACTGTTCTATGCAGACGATTTAGTCCTAATGGCTGACAGTATGAAAGAAGCTGAGGCCAAATTCAGAGAATGGAGAGAGGGCATGGCAAGCAAGGGTTTAAGAGTCAATATTAACAAAACCAAGGTTATACATTGTAGATTGAGACGAGGCAATGTGGAAAAGAGCGATGCATACCCATGTGCAGTGTGTGGAAAGGGTGTGGGCATTTAACGCGATTCAATGTAGCATCTGTCGACGCTGGGTGCACCATGGGAATAAGCGCTGTAGTAGAATAAAGGGACCCCTGCCGAAGGATAAGTCAGAAATAGAGAAATTTGAGTGCGTAGTGTGCAAAGGTGAGCTTGTGTTAAGTGATGATCCTGTGGCTGTGAATTTTGGAAATGAGTCATTGGAGCTGGTGAACAAGTTTTGTTACCTAGGAGATACCATCTCTGCCGGTGGTGGGGCCGAGGCTGCCACTGTTGCTAGAATTAGATGTGGCTGGGGGAAGTTCAGAGAACTGCTGCCAATCCTGACCATGAAATGAATGCCTCTCCCCCTGAAGGGAAAGGTGTATGCCTCATGTGTTAGAAGTGCAATGATGTATGCCTGAGAAACATGGGCCGTTAAAGTAGAGTATGTCAACAGAATGGAACGCAATGAGATGAGAATGGGGAGATGATGTGTGGGGCCAGGCTACAGGATAGAATAACAAATGTTGAGTTGAGGAGACGTTTAGGTATAAAGAGTATTAGCGAGGTGATGCGTACAAGTAGACTTGGATGGTATGGACATGTGGAGAGAATGGGTGAACAAAATTGGGTGAAAAAATGCAGGTCTGTGATTGTGGAGGGAGCTGCACCAAGGGGTGGACCGAGGAAGACCTGGGATCGGACTACAGTATACGTGCCGATCTCAAATCCAAGAACTTGACAAGTGAAGCAGCCCTTAACAAGGTTGCCTGGAACGCCGCCATTAGAACAAGAGACTGAAACTGCACGTATGTGTGGAGCACTCAGTCTTAAAATTTAATGTATGTATGCATGTATGTGTACCTACCACATTTTTGTGCTATTCGGGACCCTACTGTAGGCATACAGGTACCGGTACTCACTTGAAGCCATGAAGGATACCTATAACAGTAACCACAGAACAAAGTAATTATATAGGCACCAGTACTTACTTGAAAGCATGAAGGATAAAGATACCAATGACCACAGTACAGAAGCCAGCTATGACCCCTATAACTTCCTTGGCTGGCAATCCCCGCCACTCCTTGAACAAGACTGCCGAGGCCAGTATGACACATGTGGTGAAGAACACATAGTAGATAGGGGTCACCAAGGATATGTTGAAGATATCCAGTGCCTGTGGTATTATATAAGTATCATTAGAGAAGTAGCAGACATCATCAAGACTTTATCCATCCAGCTAAGATGGGATTTAAAATATCCAATGCGTGACATCATACGCCATTCTAGAAGTAAGAAAGTATTACTAAGCACAGTACTTCCTTCATCCTTTATTAATTAATTTACTTAAATATCCTAGAAGATAAAGCTCATTAGCAATACCAGTATCAGGAAAATAAGTTCAAAGTTGGCAATGTTTATAAAATGGAAAATTTGACATGCAAATTATAATTGTTGATGTATTGTATTGTCCCTGTTCGGACTCTGTCTCGAGTCAACCACCCCCAGGTATGGGGTATGTGCTCGAGTACATACACATACATACATACTAAAGTAATGTTGTAAATCCTGGTTCACACTCATTGATGGTGGCCAGGCAGAGCTGTAGATGAAGTCTTCCAAAATTGTAAATGCATCTTTTCACTTAAGGGAATAATTACTTAAATTTTTGAAAACTAATATAAACTTGCAAATGCCACTTCCTTATTCAGATAACTAATTTAATGAATCTTCAATCCTTTTCAATTTTATATGATGGGCTCCTTTTTCCTGGATAGGCCAACTGCCAGAGGAATATATTGAGCTTAAAAATATTTAGACTACATATTATAATGTTTTGCTATTGTTTGTGTTGAGATTTTAGTTAATGTTTTGTTTTGCTGTGTTCAGCATGAATTTCAGTTAAGTTGTCGAGTATCATATATTTTGATACTCCTAATCCTTTACCTTGTTCAAGTAGTTCATCTGGGTGCTGACACACACAATCAGGCTGATGATGGCTAACCAGGTGATCCAATTTTTAAACTCGTTTGTCCCTTGTATGGTTTCCTGAAGGTGAGACAGAAAGGCATTAGCTTGTCTTATAATGCCACAATTAAATGCTTAAAATATTTATAGCATCAATTACTGTTATTTACTTGCTGACATCGAATATGAACTGTTTCTTTAAATATGAACCCCATAACAATGGATTGTGTCACTAGGGAGAACACCAATGCTGCTGACAAAGGATGAAGGTTTCTATATCTCAACTGAGTTCTGCAGCAGATGAGTACATCCTTACCCATTAGTTAACTAGTTAATTACTTCTATTCAGGAAACAGTTTCATTCTGTCAAATTGTTTAAAGGGCAGCTCAAGTCCCTTCTCTTTTAGAAAAGTTATTATCTTGAAAATGGTGTTATGGCGGAGGACGACTGAGTTTAGTTGATGCCATCACAGTGTTATTGCAGTTTGTGTATCAATGAATGTCACTGATCCTGAAATTTCACTGTTGCAAGGGGAAGGGAATGCAGCGGCGGGGTAGTCTATCGACGTCAACACATCAATCCACACAAAAAAGTCATTAACAGGTCCAAAACAGTTCTTATTGATACTTAATGTATTCTATGTTATGTCATATGATGTTGGTGGTATAATGCAATACACTGTACGTCGGTTGAAGAAAGGCAAAAAGGGTCAAAAGGGGGACTTTGGGAAAGTAGGTGGAACGAATTAATTCATTCCCATAATTCCTATTATTTCTAAAATACGGTTTTGGTATAAACAGTAGGTATACGGTACAGTTTGACCGCGTACTGTATATCGAGACCTGACTGTACATACATTACCGGTATTGTTATTATTACAGTATTATCATTAATATTACCGGTAATATTACTATTATTCTTATCATATATTTTTTTTTGCTGACTCGACTACATATTGGTCATACTAGATTAACACTTGGGTACTTGATGTCATCGCGTCATGACCCTCGTCCGGGATGGCATTCTTGTAGCGTACTGTACCTCTAACCATTCACCATATTTTTGTTGAATGCCCACTTTACGCTCACTCACGTACTGAATATTTTGGTAGAAAGAGTCTTACTCTGACATTTTGATGGACTCACCATCCTTCTCCATCTATCCTATTGTTCGTTTCCTTGCATCCTGTTCACTCCTTGGTAAGATCTGATTATTTATGTCTCATCCAGAACAGCTTCTAACGTTCTCGAAGAGCTCGTGATTTCTCCATAATACCTGTATTGTCAAATCCTTAGCTTTGGCCGAGGCCAGTGCTATTAGAGCTTCGTTTTGTAACTCAGTGGTCTGGTTAAACTACAATAAGAATATAATAATAATAAAATAATAATAAAAAAATTAAAATATATAAATAAAAAAATAAAATTATTGACAAACCCCTGCTGCTGTGCGTTTTTTTTTTTTTTTTTTTTTTTTAAGAGACAATGAACGGAGGAAGGAAAAACACATACAACAAAAAGGTCCATGTGCCTAAAGGCATCCGCCATTCATAAAATGTTTGTAACAACTGGATTTAAACATTTGTAGATTGTAAGTTTGTGGAAAGCAATTCGAGGGAAGTGAATTCCAAAGAGTAGTAGCTCTGGGGATAAATTAATTCTGATAAGCAGAAGTTCTGCATTGTGGAGGAGAAAGTGTAAATTCATGGGCGCTCTCAGCTGCCCTAGTTCTACGGGGAAAGATGTGGAGAGGCGGCCCAATTGAAGCAAGTTCCTCGGAACAATTGCTGTGAAAATATCTGTAGAATAATGCAAGGGATGCAACGTTTCTTCGTATGGATAATGTAGGAAGGTCCTGTGTGATTGCAGGGTTATTGATTAATCTAATAGCTTTATTTTGAATTTTGTCCAACTGCCTCAATGCAACCACTCCACTTCCACCCCACAGAGGTGAACAGTAATCCATCTGAGAACGCACATGACTTTTATATATTACGGCCAACTGCTCGCCAGTGAAGAATTCTTGAACTCTGTACAGGAGTCCCAGTTTTTTAGAGGCATTCTTAGCAATGCTTCTAACATAATGTGTGCAGCTCAAGTTAGTAGTTAATGTTACACCGAGAATGTCAATACTAGGGGAAGTGGGAATATTTACATCATTAAAAAATATATGGGAGTCAGTGAGATTCTGTCGGTTAGAAAATTGAATGTACTTGGTTTTCTGTGCATTAAAGGAAACTAGATTCTTTTGTCCCCATTAATTAATTCTAGAAAGGTCCTGGTTCAGAGAAATTGCAGTGTTTATTTTTTAATTTATAAGATCGGGTTGGGTGAAAGAATTGGTAAATGTGAAGGAACTGTGGAGTGTTGAGTAATCTGCGTAGGAATGTATTGGATTATGAGTGGTAGATATGAGATCATTGATATGAATGAGGAACAGAGTTGGGGCCAAAACTGATCCCTGGGGAACACCAGCATTTATTGAGTGAAATTGAGAATAAAGGCCATCTACCATTACACATATTTTTCTGTTATGAAGATAAGAAGAAATTAGTGGAACTAATGATGCAAGGCCGTAGTGTGACATCTTCGACAATAAGGATTGATGCCAGACTCTATCAAATGCCTTTGATATATCCAGTGCTATTGTATGTGTTTCACCATGTTGGTCTGTAGCTTGGTTGATTTGATGCGTAAGAAGGCAAAGAATGTCTGCAGTTGATCGACATCGTCTAAAACCATATTGCCTATCACTGATTAATTTATTATTCTCAAGATGCTTAATTATGTGATTATTTAATATAATTTCAAAGACTTTACCAAGAGTGGAAGTTGTTGTTGTTGTAACAACAACAGCTATTGGTCTGTAGTTTGATGGATCTGAAGAGGCACCTTTTTTAGGAACTGGATGGATGTTTGCTTCTTTCCAGGGTACTGGGAAGCATGAGGTATGATTATTATATGAGGTATGAGGTATTATAGAGAACATTCCTTTGGACAAAGGCTAGGGGATACCCTGACTAACAAATTCCTGCTGCCTTGTGAGCCTCTATACAGCAATGGCTAGGCCCACTGCCAATAATTGTAGTTAGGGTCAGGAAGGGCATGTGCCTGTCAGGAATGGCACAGTACCTCTGCTGTCTAATGACAACTTGAGACTGAAAGAGTACCGTAACTTTTTATAGATCACTGTCTTTAACCCTTTCAGCACTATGACGCCTTTTTACCTTTGATTCTGGCTATAATTACTGTAGATGATTGTATGCAGTTTAACCCAGGAAAGGCGCAGAGACTCTTAAGAGGTTTTACTGGGCGAAGGCGCCGGGACTCTTAAGAGGTTAGGAATAAAAATCCCTCCCAAAACAACACACTGGCACTCAATACAAATCAATGTGTGATTAAGTGAGATAATGCCCCTCCATACCTCCTATCACTTCTCCACATACAGGTGTCCAAACCCCCCCTTCTCCCCACCCTCAATTATCACCTATTTTTCCTCTTATTCCCCCTTTTATCAGGTAATTTTCAGCGTGAATTTCCCGCTCGCGGTCTCAGGGGAGGCAGTTAGAGATCCTAGCAACAGAGAGACTTCACTTGCAAGACGTCAGTATCAATCGGGAAGTGAGAGAGGGTATACGTTGCGCCGGCTCTCCTGATACGATCGGTCGGCAATAATACGTCTTTTTCACTCCCCAAATACTATTCCCACTTGTTTTATTGCTGTTACATGTTAATATCTTCATATTAAACGTAAAATAGGCGCATATGAATAAGTAATAACGATATTTATGGTAAAATTATGATTTTCATCGGGAATGAACCAAAATACCTTCACTTGGCAGGAGGGTTTGAACTACCATAGCTTCGCCGTTTAAAGGTTAAGAAGGACCTATGTTACTAAGTGGGTTTATTAAGATCGTTCTTATTTATTTTAGTTGTATGGGTAGATTGCAACCTACAGATAATCGTCTCATGGTAACCAGAATATGATGAAAATTACGTCATGGTGGTGAAGGGGTTAAAAAGTATGTACAGTACTGTACTGTATATACTGGTATTCTGTATGATCAGCAAAATACAAAATTTAAGTACTGTATGAGTAATACCCTACAGTAATTTGTTTTGTAAGAATGGATTTATCATGAAAATAAATTTGTCTCACTTTCACAGCCAGTCCAAAAGCCTTGTACCCAAGAACCGAGAAACCTAGTAATATTCTCAGGTGATTTTATTCAGCTTATGAAAAGCCAGTGGGAGTCGAAGTGTGGTTCACTGTAAGTTCGTTAGAAAAAAAACCTAAAACAAAAAACAAACAAAATATCTTAAATACTAACCTTGACAGCCAGGCCAATAGCCTTACAGCCAAGTACAGAGAAGCCACCAATGAGTGAGCAGATGGCAATATAGATGGTGACGTTGCGGGAGCCGTAGCGCGGAGCAAAGTGTAGGATGAGGGCTAAGGAGATCGCCACCACCACAGCCACGTACACCATAAATACTGTGAAAGGTAGAAAGAATAAGAGAGATTATATAGCTACAGGAATAAGGATCAACTTAACTGTTCCATGCACCCATGCTGAAAACTCTGGGTAAAACTATCTACCGTATATGGCCAAGGCATGCAAGGATTTGAATCATTAAAGTTATTGTGGTGCAGTGGTAATGTCATGGGTTCTCATCTGACAGTTCAAAGTTTGAATGCCACTGCTAGCTAGTGAAATGTTAATGATGATGAAGCTTGAGTATGCTATAAAAGAAAATAAATAATAACTCCCTCTCTCTGACCTGGATCAACCAATTTAACAGCCAAGTCTTCCATACTGGTGACCTCAGACTCCCTGGGTGCGTGTATGACCACCACCGTCGCTCCCAGTAGGCACAACCCACACCCCAGCTGAAACACACATCAAACAATTATACTACACATACCCAAATGTTATATCTTATCATTTTGATTACTGTATACTGGACACACATGGCAGACACAACTCTCACACCAGCTGAAACACACAAGGCAACCATTTATGCTAACTCCTTAGCACCTTGTCTTACAATTTATTCTAAATACATTGAACATGTGGAAAACATTTTATAAACTTTTGGTAACATCTTTAAATTCCCTTAATTCTGACAATAATGGAAAACACAACCATTATCCCAGGAGACTTGCAACTGCCCCAGGAGTCTCACATTGCCCCACTTTATGATACCATGGATAAATATCTAAAAATCCAAAATAACTTCAGATTTCATAGCTAGAGAAGATAGCATTGTACAGAACAACTACAGTACTGTATTCTGTCACATACTAACTGAGAGTACAGTACTGGATTACTGAATTTATCACATTACATTTACTCTATATCTTTTTTGTATTGGAGGGTGTGAAGAGGAACACCTTGAGGTGGTTCAGTAATGTGGAGTGTAAGAAGATCGAGGGAATTACTGAAGTAAAAGAGTGCATGGGAGCAAGGTGGAAGGGCAGAGAGAGAGGCAGACAGAGAGCGAGATGGAAGGATAGGGTTGAGAGGTACAGTATATCTATCTATCTATCTATTGCCTGATGCCGTGATCCCCGAAGGGGTGGCCACGAACGAACCGCCCCCATGCACCTGTCCCCAGTCAGTCGATGCCCCTCCCCCCAACCAGCACCGCCTTCGTTCATGTTAAGAACGAACTTCTGCTTATCAGAATTCATTTATCCCCAGAGCTACTACTCTTTGGAATTCACTTCCCTCGAATTGCTTTCCACAAACTTACAATCAACAAATGTTTAAATCCAGTTGTTACAAACATTTTATGAATGGAGGATGCCTTTAGGCACATGGACCTTTTTGTTTTATCTGTGTTTTTCCTTCCTCCGTTCATTGTCTCTTAAAAAAAAAAAAAAAAAAAAAAAATGTACTTCCTCACTCCATCCTTCCACCTCTCATTCGGTCTACTCTCCCTCCACCTCGCTCTCGTACACCCTCTTAGTCATTCTCTCACTTTCCATACGTTCCATATGGCCGAACCATCTCAAGTTGTTCCTTTTCACACTCTCCAGCACATCCACCTCCACACCACACCTCCTTCTTACTTCCTCATTAGTCTGTCTATCCCTCCATGTAACTCTGCACGCACTCCTTAAGTAATTCATTTCCACTGCTCTCACTCTTGGTCTGAGTCTCTCAACCAACGTCCATGCTTCGCTTCCGCAAGTCAGCGTCGGGATTACCACACTGTCATGCAAGGACTTCTTCACTTCCATACTGACCACCCTATTTCTTGTTACTGCTTTTAGCGTTCCTACAACCCTCCTCCCCTGTTGCACCCTCTCCCGCACTTCCTCATCCATAGTCCCATCTTTACTCAACACACTGCCCAGATACTTAAAAGAGTTGACGATCTCCATAGCCTGACCGTTCAGCTTCACCTCACACTCTGTGACTTCACCCCTTTCGAAGACCTGCATTTACCTGCATTTACCTTCAAATTCCGTTTTTCGCACACTGTTCCAAACTCATTTACCAGACCCTGCAACTCCCATTCACCCATTCAGTGGCTTCGGTCACCCAGGCTTTATTGTGGTCGGCGGGGAGGGTTCTGTGGGGGGCACTCGGTTATGGCCTTGGAATTGCTCGGGGCCTTGGGGCTGTTCGGCCAGGCAGCTTGGGGAACAACAACAACTCCCATTCATTATCACTCATCAGAACTGTATCATCTGCAAACAGCAGTATAGGTAGCTTCCACTCAATTCCCTCCCTTTTCAGCGATACACCAACATCCACTGCTCTTGATAGTATTTCTTTCATGACTCCATCCATAAATACAGTAAACAACCACGGGGACATCACACACCCCTGTTTCAAACCAACATTCAGGTCAAAGAACTCGCTCTGCTCACTCTCCACACGTACTGCCGCCTTTGCACCCTCATACATGCTCTTCACTGCTTTCAGCAACTTGCCCTCTACTCCGTATATTCTAAGTACTTTCCACAAACCTTCTCTATCCACTCTGTCATAGGCCTTCTCCAAGTCCATAAAGGCAACATACACCTTTTGTTTCTTCTCCAGATATTTCTCCACAACACAATTCAGGGTAAAAATCTGATCTACACATCCTCTTCCCTTCCTAAAACCTCCCTGCTCGTCGCCTATCCATTTCTCCGTTCTCACTCTCACTCTCTCAATCACCACCCTACTGTATACCTTCCCTACTATGCTTAGAAGACATATTCCTCGGTGGTTACCACACACTCCTCTTTCTCCTTTGCCCTTATATAGGGGGACTATTATGCCAGTCTTCCAGTCATCGGGTGCACTCCCCTTCTCCCATGCTAGTTTGCACATTTTCCATACCCATTCTATCACTATCTCACCACCATACCTCAACATTTCCCCACACACTCCATCTGTTCCTGGTGCTTTCCCCAACTTCACTCTTTTTATGGCTTCCCACACTTCTGACCTCCTGATCCCCACCTCCTCCTCCACTACTTCTCTTCTTCTCCCTCCCATACCATATCCAGCTATGTTTGCTGGCTCTTCATTCCTTACATTTAGCAACTCATTGAAGTACTCCCTCCATCTTTCGACTCTCTCTTGCTTCTCGGCTAGCATTCTCCCATTCTTATCTTTCACACCCTTACTGTTTCCCTTGCTACCTTCCCTAACTTTCTTGACTTCTTTCCAGAACAGTTTCTTACTCTCCCTCCATTTTACACTCAGATTCCTTCCAAATTCCTCATCTACTCTCTTCACCACCCTCTTACTCTCCACGTACCTCGCTCGTTTCTGTCTCTCGAAATCTTCATTCCCTCTACTACCCAACCACTCTCTATATGCTTTCTTCTTTTCTTCCACAGCTATTCTTACCTCTTCTGTCCACCATGCTGTACCTTTCACTCCCCTCCCTCTTCTCCTCAATCCACACACCTCCTCACATGCTGCACAGATCTCATCCTTAAACACCTTGCTCATCTCCCACCTAGTCGTCTTTCCAGTGCTCTCCTGTACTCCTCCCCGACTTCCTCCTCCTGCAACCTCTCCACCCTCCTCACCATTGCACCCTCCTCTTGCCTCCCTCCAGCTCTCCTCACCCACTTCTTTTGTATCCTAACCTTAGCTACCACTACATAATTATCAGACAGACCCCCTCCAATACCCCTATACACCCTAGCATCCATCACAGATTTCTTCATTCGTTCATCCACACATACAGTATATGAGGGAAAGTATTGTTGGGTGGGAGTAGGGGAGCCAGCTGACAAATGACAGAGGAGTATGGAGGTGATTCAATCATGGCCTTCCCCTCAGGGATCAAGGCATCTAGCAATAGACACAACTTTTTTTGTCCTCTAACCATCAATACCCAAAGTTGTCGTTTCCTTACAGTACCGGTACCGTACCAGTATTATCTAAGTGCTAATAATTGTCATTTTAGTTAACCCGTGGAGCCCCGGCTAGTTTTGTAATGTTTGTTCACCAGAACCCGGCCGGTTTTCAAAAAATGGTTTTATTCCAGAAACAATAGCGAATGGGTTAGGAATGAAGGAAAAACCACGAAAAACCGCTCAAAAATCTTTAAAAATGGTCCTACAGAGCCCCCGAAAACGTATTTTACAAGAGTAAAAAATTGAAGGCAATTACCCCCAAAAAACAGGTTATTGCGCGCTCACGCGCACGCACGTGGACTTTGAGAGTTTTCAACCATCGGCACGGTTGCGTGGGATACGTACACAGTTCCCATACAAATCTGAGCCCTCTTGAGTGGCTACACCTGAGGTTACGGTCGGCGCAATTAGGGTGACGCGTCAGGCGCGTCTCTGGGGCTGTGCGTTACATACATCGCCGACGCGTCAGACGCGTCGCTGGGGCTGTACGGGTTAATGACCTTTGTAAATAAATATTTGAAACATTCAATACTGGAGTTTATGCAGAGAATTTGCTCTCTTTGATGGTAAAAATTAGTGATATTTCAAGATATTAACAACAGTACACGCATTGCATCGGGTTACTAAACACTGTGGCTACCCAGTACCGTACCTTTCCAAGTATGTTGAGGTCTTCACTGAGGAAATACTGTGAGAGTATGGCGGTAACGATGACTGACAGAGCTCCCAGGGGCGTCACCAGCGTGGCTGGGGCAAAAGCATATGCGATGAAGTTCAATGCCTCCCCAAATCCCATAGACAGCAGCCCCGCCCACCACAACCAGTGTCGCAGGTACCCATAACCCCCCGCACCAGCTCTCACGCCTCCTGATTTCCCCAGGGCCAGCAGTGACTTCTTTTTTAGTATAAAGCTCGAACCGATGAATATAGACGATGATATTGAGAGTCCCAGGCCAATGTAGAGGTCTGGGCCATATGGAAGAGCATCAGTGACCGGGACTGGTGGGACACTCACCGTTTCCTCATCCATCCTGTTCTTACCCGACACCTTCGGTCTTGGCCACTCTGAAACAATTATTATGAAAAGTTGATATGACACAATGGTAGGAAAACACCACATAAAGATAGGTCTTTAGTACGACAATGTTTCTCTTTACAGATTCTGTAGTCGACTTGAACAAGTTGTAAAGTAAAATATCAAAATAAAGGCCTATCACATGCTTTTTCTCTTCCTAGCAACAATAACATACGTCACACGAACAATGATGTCTTAAAATCTTAACTAGCACTTAATTTTCATTGTGTGTCTAATTTTTTTGCAATACCATAACACAGCTATATAAAATACACCAAATATGCTCTGAGCTGCCTTATGTTTCAGCAGTACAGTACTGTACATATATACTGTACTTGATAAACTATCTATGATAATTAATTCTAACATACCGATTGTTGCTGTGAGCATTCCCTGAGTACTAGTATGAAAATATATTAAACCAGAAATCTAAATACATACACAGTAGGGTCCCGAGTAGCATGATTCAAGAATAGCCTGAGCTACAGAATATTCAACCTCAAATTACTATTAGCGCCAACAAGTATTAACCTCTGAAGTGCGCATGGGGGGTACGGTATGAGACACCACACTCCTGTGCTGACGTATTTGAGCTGTTCCCATCACTAACATCGTTATTTTACCATAAATAGCATTAATACTTATCCATATGCGCCTATTATAGGTTGATTATAAAGGTATTAACCTGTTACAACAATAAAACAAGTGGAAACAGCGTTTGGATGGTCAAAATCGGCGATACAGGCCGGGAGTTACATAATGTATGGCTGAGGCAACCTCCCTTCCCACCACTTTTCTCCACGTCTGGAGAGAGACTGTCGATCGATACTCTCTCTCTCTCTTGCACTCGCTTGCTAACAGTGATGACAATGCCCTGCTTGCAACTCGCTAATGATAGCACGAAAATATACCACAGAATAAGGGAATAACAGGGAAAATAGGTGATAACTGAAGGAGGTGAGGAAAGTGGGGAAGGAGGGGAGGTGGAGGAGTGATATTTGGCATGGCCCAGGGGCAATACAAAAATATATATTTTATTTTTTTCGGTGTTTTAAATGGATTTTTTTCCCCTTACTCTTAACCCGGTGAGACCCAGCGTCGCACGTGATGCGTCGGCAGTGTTTGATCACCAACTCCCAGCGACGCATCACGTGCGTCCGACATATAAAAAACACTTACGTGGGTCGTAAGGTAAGAAATGGCGGGAGAATAGGAGGGGGAGGTACCGTAGTGTGTGTGGGAGCCGGGCCGGTAGGTGTGAGCGGGCCGAGACAGCCGCGCGGCTGGTGGTGGTGGGCTTAGTGGGGATACTTTACACCCTTAGTTCACCGCCACTTTGAACCTTCATTACTCCGGTCGTATGGGAGCTAGAGGCTTGAGATTTATGTGAGACACTCCTTAGGATGTATGCCGTACAATGCCATACTCAGTTTTCACCCTAGTGCTCCCGGGCGGGTGGTCATGCGGGGGAGATGAACTTTCGACCCCCCCCCCCCCAAATGACCGAGGTGAGTTTTTGTTTTATTTTTTTCTTCATTTCTCACCATTCTCTTCCATTTTGGCTCAACAATTTTTTTTGTGGCTCCCCCCCCCCCCAAAAAAAAATATCCGAGGTGATTTTTTTTTTTTTTTTTCATTTCTCATCCTTGTCTTCCATTTTAGCAAAAAAAAAAAAAAGAAGTGAAAATGGCTTGGAACTGGGGTGAACAAAATATTATAACTAGCCGGGGCTCAACGGGTTAAGAGTCTTCCCGCAGTCCGCCGGGGGAACTCTTAAGAGTCTTCCGGCAGTTCCCGGGTTAAGTAGTGCAAGCGGCAGACCAAAATTATTTAAATCCGAGGAGAAACCAAATTATGCGAGCGAAAGCCATTTACATGTAGCGTTGAAAACCAGTTACCCATATAGAGTAGATGTACATGTATATTCCTTATTAACCCGGGAACTGCAGGGAGACTCTTAAGAGTTCCCCCGGCAGACTGCGGGAAGACTCTTAACCCGTACAGCCCCAGCGACGCGTCTGACGCGTCGGCGATGTATGTAACGCACAGCCCCAGAGACGCGCCTGACGCGTCACCCTAATTGCGCCGACCGTAACCTCAGGTGTAGCCACTCAAGAGGGCTCAGATTTGTATGGGAACTGTGTACGTATCCCACGCAACCGTGCCGATGGTTGAAAACTCTCAAAGTCCACGTGCGTGCGCGCGAGCAATAACCTGTTTTTTTGGGATAATTGCCTTCAATTTTTTACTCTTGTAAAATCCATTTTTGGGGGCTCTGTAGGACCATTTTTTAAGCTTTTTGAGCGGTTTTTCGTGGTTTTTCCTTCATTCCTAACCCATTCGCTATTGTTTCTGGAATAAAACCATTTTTTGAAAACCGGCCGGGTTCTGGTGCACAAACATTACAAAACTAGCCGGGGCTCCACGGGTTAAGAGTCAGAGAAAAACAAAATCAACTTTTGACATCGAAAAAAAAAAAAATAATAATTTTTATTTTTTTATTTTTTTATTTTTTTTTGGCCCCTGGGCCATGCAAAATCTCAGTCCTCTACCTCCCCTCCTTTCCTCCTCTCCTTCAGTTATCACCTATTTTCCCTGTTATTCCCTAATTCTGAGGTATATTTTCGTGCTAACATTAGAAAGCCGGTTGCAGGGTGTGGTCATCACTGATAGCAAGCGAATGCAAGAGAGAGAGAGAGTATCGATCGACTGTGTCTCAGTGGCCTTGGGGAAAATTGACGGGAAAGCAGCTTGCCTCACCCATACATTATACAACTCGCGGGCTATATCTCCGATTTTGACCATCCAAACGCTGTTTTCACTCGTTTTATTGTTGTTTCAGGTTAATACCTTTATAACCAACCCATAATAGGCGCATATGGATAAGTATTAATGCTATTAACCCGGTGAGACCCAGCGTCGCACGTGATGCGTCGGCAGTGTTTGATCACCAACTCCCAGCGACGCATCACGTGCGTCCGACATATAAAAAACACTTACGTGGCTCGTAAGGTAGGAAATGGCGGGAGAATAGGAGGGGGAGGTACCGTAGTGTGTGTGGGAGCCGGGCCAGTAGGTGTGAGCGGGCCGAGACAGCCGCGCGGCTAGTGGTGGTGGGCTTAGTGGGGATACTTTACACCCTTAGTTCACCGCCACTTTGAACCTTCATTACTCCGGTCGTATGGGAGCTAGAGGCTTGAGATTTATGTGAGACAATCCTTAGGATGTATGCCGTACAATGCCATACTCAGTTTTTACCCTAGTGCTCCCGGGCGGGTGGTCATGCGGGGGAGACGAACTTTCGACTCCCCCCCCATTTCGGTCATTTGGTCATTTGGGGGGCGGGGGGCCCCCCAAATGACCGAAATGATTTTTTTTTATTTTTTTATTCATTTCTCACCATTCTTTTCCATTTTGGCTCAACACATTTTTTTGAGGCTCCCCCCCCAACCCAAAAAAAAATGTCCGAGGTCATTTTTTTTTTTTTTTTTTCATTTCTCATCCTTGTCTTCCATTTTAGCAAACAAAAAAAAAGAAGTGAAAATGGCTTGGGACTGGGGTGAACAAAATATTATAACTAGCCGGGGCTCAACGGGTTAATGGTACAATGAATATTTTAGTGACGGAAACACCTCAAATACATGCGCACAGGGAGAGGTGTCTAATTACCCCCATGCGCACTTGTTAGGTTAACCCCATATAACGGGCGACATTTTGAGGCTACAGAATTATGAGTCCTGAGAGTGAGGCCAGCTGTTGCAGGCAGCGCGGGGAAACGTCAACCGCAGCCTACAGGCTGCGAGGACACACTGAGGTCTGAGAGACAGCTCGCTCACTTATGTGCAGCGTCACGCATAGCGAAAACAGCAAAAACTTTGTAATTTTTACCGATTTTGGCCTTCGTTTGCAAGATACCCAGATGTTGCACAGGGATGATTCAGGTGTCATTCGAAAGCTCTATCATTGTACTTTCACGGATATACTGTATACCGTAAAACCGGGTAACTTCGGACATTTTTCAAAGTATTTTAACAATTTCTCCTGACTGTAAACACATTATAGAGATTTAACTAGGTCAAGTGATGTGTGGTGATAGTGGGCCGTAATCCAGGAAGCCTCCTAAAATTATCCCCCATAATAAGAGAGCTATCCTTATCCTAAATGATGTCCGAAGTCATCTTGAAAAGTGGATGACTTCGGACATACAGGGATTTCTTATGGAAAATGATTGCCAAGAAAGCTGGGATAAGTTCGGACAAACAGAGGAGGACTTCGGACGTATGTTCGTGGCTTTATTTCATTCATTTTTCGGCTCCTACTATTTTATATAAATATTTTATTCTATCTATCTATCTATTGCCGGACGCCTTACTCCCTTTACGAGCGTGGCCGTACACAGAATGCCCCCAACCGGACCTATTCCCTGTGAGAGGGACAACCAGAGCCAGTTTAGTGAAGGACTTACAGGATTGACCACTCAATTTAGGATCCGCCTGACTCCGAGGCCCTCTGTGTATCTTGTTAGCACTATTTTTCTACAGTGGTGTTCGGCTAATCCATCCACTAACCTGCCTTACCCTTAGGTAAGTAGTACGGATTTGTATCAGGTTTACTACCCTAGACAGGTTGCCAACCAAGGCTGACGAGTCCCATCCACCCGGATTTGTATAAGGTTGTCTCTCCTAGATGAGTTGTCGACCAAGGCTAACAAGATTATTGCTGTTTATTCCTGTCCGATGTCTTAGTGGAAAATGCACAGTCAATACTTTTAGGCCTGTATAATTAGTATAGGAGGGGGTTATATACGATGTTTAACAGATATTCTTTTTGGATCTGTTCTCGTTAGGCATTGAACTCATTCTTAGAAAATATTGAGCAGGAAAAATAACCAATGCTGTCAAATCAATAACTCGAAAAATAACTAGGCCTAGTGAAAATATATAGGTATGTATACTCTATCACTGCATATACATTTTTATGAATTTGAGCATTTTTATAGGTATAACATATGTGTGGGTGTTTCTTTCGGCAGATAAATTTTTTTTTGGACAAGATGTATGCCTCTCCTAATTTATACCAGTATATATTATATATCCAGAATTATCCTAAATACATAAATCGGTTACCATATTATCATATTTTTATGGGTTTTTGGACTCAGAGAATGATTATTTGATCTTTAACCACCATTTTAATGATAAACAAGTATTATGAATTATTTTCATAGGGCAAATAATAACAAACGATTTGTTTGTTCCATGGCCGAAGTTAATTTTTTTGTTTTTGGAAAACACAATAGGTTAAATGATAGTGTTCTAGCTAGAGCATTATACAAGTGTAACAAATTTCCTTTGGTGGATGTTATCTCTGGTAATTTTACTACAAAATTATATCAGTTACAACATCATTCATACAAACAAATTTCTTCGGGGTGATAGAAGTCTGGCAGGGTAGCGAAATTTTTTGTTTTTTTCGTCATATACAGTATATAATATTTTTTTTGTGTACATATACTCATGTCAGTTCCCTAGGGCTTTTACATGCTCTTCCTTTATCGCCGATGTCCGAAGTTATGACCGCAGTCCGAAGCGATCCGGTTTTACGGTAATTGTATTACGCTCTGGTTCTTGCTTATGCATGAAAATGAGCAGAGAATGAAGGTAATTTCGGGGCAATATGCCCGCTCGTAAGGAGTTAATGAACAGAAAACAAGACAGTGGGAAAATTCCCACGACTGCTTGTATGGCAACATACATTATGTTACATAAGGCCTAATGCAAGTTCAGAATCTGGCTGTAAAGATGAAGGAAGAAATATTATTGACTTAAGTGTCATTTCAATATTTATGTGTTGGTAGGATAATATTCTTTTCAATTCTATCGCAAAGGAAATTATTCACTGACCAATACAAGAGACAAATACAGACCAAACAACAAATATTTCTGTTCATTGATAAGGGAGATAGCTAGAAAGCAGATGACAGGAGATATGATAAAACTGGAGAAATAGGGATGAGAGAATTTTTTTGATAAATGAGAATCAGATAAGAAAAAGGGAAGGAAAGGGAGATCCCCAAATTATCAATGATTTAATGAGAAATATAAGTTAAAGAATCATCAACTGTTTAACCCTTCAACCCCGGGTGGTACACGTGTGTACCATTATGTTTTGCCCCCAGGAACCCGGGTGGTACAACATTGTACCATTGCTTGAAAGCCTGTGAGCTTCGTGTGCGAGGCGTCGGTCCGACGCATGTAAACAACAGCCGGCTGGACCGACGCCCCGCATCTCCGGCCACAAGAAGGAGAGCGTCGCTTGTTCGTGTGTGCCTGTATGTTGTTGTTAAGTATCGAAAAGTAGTGTAAAGTGGCTGTTTTGGCCATAAAGTTATCTCCAATGAAATCATCATCACAAATCAAGCACTTGACTTAGAGAGCTCTACTTAACGCCATTCTACAGATAAATAACACAGCTACGCTTGGGGATGCGCGGGAATGCGGGAAGCAGTCAGCATAACAATGATACGGTAGCCTAGCCTAGACGTTTTTCGGCCAAAACACCCGGATTTCGGGGAATATTTATGTAATGCGTAGCCGGGGCGGGAGGGTTAATGAAACAAACATACAGTATATGAAATAAGCCTAACTTTCTGAATAAATGCCATTTATGGGAGGAATTGTCCCAATTACTTTATTGTTATCTTTATCCATTTAATTCTTGATACTGTATGCCTTAAATTATTGTTCTGCTCTGTACACTGTAAATATATTTACATGCATTATTCTATGTTATGGTATGCCTGAGTACCGTATTATTTAACCCTCGTCGCCCGGCCAGCTTTGAACTTTCACGCCACTTGTATCTGAGGGGGTTTTCGGCAATTTTGTGATGCTTACATATTCATATCACCGCAATGATGGCCAAACCAAGGTAAAATTGTATGTCAAAACACAGCACTCATGGTTACCTTGGGAATGTTGAAGACAGGAACACTCTACACCAAGTGTATTTTGTTTGATGGTGAAAATAGTAGGATAGTTTTGGCGCGTATCCGAGTGAATTATCATAATTTTGTCTACTTCACCTATACAGTACTGTATATATCTACCTTTCATTGTTTTGGCCATCCTTTAATGGCCTCGGTGAGAACTGTTCCTCCCCCGAGTACTATTTCTGCAATAGTACTGCCTAGCCAAGGTAAACTATATATCAGAATCTTGGTGAATGTCGAAGACTAGAATACTCTGCACAAAGTGGTTCTCATTTGATGGTGAAAGTAAGAGGATAGTTTTGGCCGGCACACGACTTCCGCTTATAAACACTTGTGCAAGTATTGATTATTTTGTATTATTGTTATATTTCACCATTGTAACCATTCTCATGTCACTGTACACTGCTTGCATGCATTGGTTCAGACACCATTGGAATGTATTAATCGCTTGCTTGCATGCCTGTAGCAGACATCCCACTGAACCAGAGTGGGTTTGTTTACGTTCTGGGTACACACTAAACTTTCTCGTGCCGGTAGTAATAGACTTGTAATAGCTCATGGTCACTCATGATGCCATCCAGACTGTGTGGTGCAAACTCGCCATAGACACTCACAAGGACATCCGGGTTCTATCTATATCTATTGTAGACTTCGCCACGCTGATAGTGGCTTGATGCTTCGGTGTGTGTAAAGTGAGTGGGGGTAAATGTAGAACAATATTATACTGTTGGAATGGCTGTGAATGTGAATGTAGTCTGTAACCAGTGTAATCAGTGCGATCCTGCTGATCTAGTGCTAGCATATACATGTGTACATGTGACACTGGTCTACCGCACCTCTAACATCCGCCAGTGCACATCAGGGCATGGAAAGCCCTGTCCGTAAGTCATTATACTTGTGGTGCTCCAGCAGGGAATCGAACCCGGACCTCCCACGCACGAGGTGAGTGTGGTATCACTTAGCCACACTTGCTCCATGGGTTAATGTGGGTATTTGTTACCTTTCAAAAGTCTTGACTGTAAACTCAAGCTCAGCCATCCACTGGATTATTTTTTCCCCAAAAGTTTATGTTCTGTGAACGTGGGGGCAGCTGCGCATAGGGGTAGACCTAGAAAGATGTGGAATCAGGTACAGTACTCCGGTCTGATATAAAAAATATAGAACTTGACAACAAAGGCAGCCCATGACAGGGTCGCCTGGAATGCCGCCATTTAGGACGTGAGACTATAAACACACAGCGGTCTTAAAACTAGTATGTATGCATGTACAGTATGTTACATGTATAGCATAGCGTATTTCGATTAGTGCAAGCTTGAGCGTCCACCGAATTATCGCGTAATTCGGAACCTATCTGTACAGTATATGTACGTATTCTGTAATGAGTATTATACAGTACTTCAAGTACTGTACTGTACAATCTATCCTCCTATAACACGATCCTCCTTTAACATGAGGGGGGGGACCCCAGTTATATTGTTAATTGTGGCAATGATATTGTAGATTCAAACATTTTCTAACTAATTCCTCTATTACTTATTCATATTTTTATATATTCTAGGAACTAATACATCCTAGGTCTTTGCTAGGGCGGCCGATCGGTCACTTTTATTTACCGCCGTATAATATGTGATCGCATTGTGCGAATTTCATGTAATGCTTGAATCGGATTGACCCCTAACAATCATCTTTTTCTTCATTTGTTTCAAGTTAAGTGATGTCTTTTAATATTTTTTAATGGTTTAATGATATCTGGTAGGTAATATACTGTAGGTGGTTATTTAGCAAGAAATCTGGAAAAAGGGGCAAAATTGGGGAGCGTTTACCCATATAGAATTATCTCCATATAAAGTGTTATTCCTATAACGCAAATTCCTAGTGCGCGACGGGCTCTGCCGCCCATTATAGTCGCATTATATGAGAATGGACTGTACTATACTGTATTTGGTACACTACTGTACCAGGGTGTCAAACAAGAGCTGAATCCAGTATTTTTAGTCTTTATTATTGTACTGTATATGCAAAGATAAAATTGTGGTTTAGAGCTGAAGCAATTTCTTGGGAAGTGACAAAATGGCCAAAACAACGCTATTTCATGTTAATTTTCTTGTATTTCTTGTCTTATTCATTCAACTCTTCAAACAAAAATGCTCCGGTTTGACACCCTGTACTGTACAGCTGTAATAGTACCTGTAAGATTAAGACTAAATAAATCAAGGAAGAGAGACAGGGAAACATGATATTACAGTCAAATTAAAAAGATCATCAACAACCTTGATGAAAGCTTGCATAATCACAAGATTATACAGATTTACCAGGATAATCTTCAGTTGTTTCCAATCACTCAAGTCTGGTTCTCCTCACTTCCTCTCACAGACTTGCTGAGTTACGTAACCGACAAAGTGTTTCCCTATAGTTATTGAACACTTTCTAATGAAGGATGTCAGCCAAAATTTTAATGTGAGTGAAAGACCTCCCCATGATAGCATGGATATGCATGTTTATAAACATAATGTAAATGTAGTTACGCTTAAAAGTCGCATCCAATCTTCACAACTTAAGCTATTCATTTTTTATATTGGAAACAACATTGATTAAGAGTTGAATATAAAGGCTTGAATTCATGGGAGTTAAGGGCTTTCATTTTTCACCAGAAAGATACAGTACATACACTCTAAAGATTGAGTTATCTAGAAGAAGTATGGTAACGGTAAGTTTGTATTTTATTTACCTAAAAGATAATGTCAGTAAAAAATAAAATAAAAATTAAACTACAACTTAGGAGAGAACTTTTGAGTGTGACTGTAAATATTGTTGTGCAACATGCTATACAAACCTTGCATGAAGAAGCAGGCATATGCAATTCCACAGGTGACTCCGATCACCATAACACACATACAACACCGGAATAACTTGAGCCCCGCCATAATGCACTACTGTACTGTACTGGGATACTAGTATGTGTGCCCTTCACTCACAACATTACACCACTTTTGGATACAATATGCTGGATAAAGGTCATGCATATAAAAGTACAAACCATTGCAGATTACCCGAACCTATTACTTTATAATTACTGTAAACAGATACAAGAGGGTACAGCAACCAATTCAGCTTAGTTCACTGGGGTACATGCAGAGGGCTATTCTCAAGACAGGATAACGTGTGAACGTTTGGGGAAAAGGGTTAAAATACAGTCATATCATAATTTCATAACACAATACAACTGCAGATGGCACAAAGCTAGAACTACCAACTATTCTGTGACCATGGAGAACGACTGTGAAATAGCAAACTTAAACACCAACTCTACAGAGTTGAGGAAGAGAATGGCAGTAAACTCATCCAAGCTGATAAACAGATCACTATAACAGCCAGGAGATGCAAACAGGAGATAACCGTCATGCTAACCCTACGAAAACATACACATATAGTAGCTAGCACACATATTATCCAACCACAACAGCAATCAGGAAATTTAAACGGAGATAAGCCCCATGCAATTCAACTAATCACAATAACAATCATAAAATGGAAATACAATAGGAAAAGAGGCAATACAAGCACACTAAAACACAATATAGCTACAAACAGAAACAGTCTATATAAATGAAAAACAAAAAGATAATCCAGATATACAGTGAAATTCTAACAAACAGAAATTACCTGGAAAACCTCTTTCATTAAACAAAAAATAATAATAACAATTATTATGTTCCTTCCAACAACCAACTATACTCCTAAAATCGATTAATGAAATTTACAAACACATGTGGCAGTCCGTGGATTCGAATCCAGGATGCTCACACCGAAAATCAACACCTTATGCATCGCACCACGTAGACAAGAGAGATACTCAAGAACAGTCACATTCTATTACAGGCAGAAATAAACAAAAGAGAAAATAGTCTAGAACACATGCCAATTCTTAACAGAAATTAACTGAGAATAGATCTTCCAAGCAAACCCTCTAATGGAAACAAAATGCAATGATAAACCACTTAGTCCACAAGTTATAAACCTATTGGTCAACACTACATGCAAACTTCCAGAGCTGAACACACAGTGCTTGAAAACATGAAAGCACACCAGTCAAAAAGAGATGTTAATGTACACATGTTGTTTGACAGATTGAGGCCATATAAACACCAACAACTTGTAAATGAAAAAGTAAGATGACAATAGTCTATCATAGCATGGTTCAAATAAAAAGGATTAAAACTCAAATATCACCAAAAACATAAGACATAACTTTTAAGTACCGGTACCGGTAATCATTGTTAATAATCACAACCCATAACTACTAGTAACATTGAACAGATAAACAGAATTTAGAAAGAATTTCTCAAGTTGATTATCCAAGACTGTTATAAATGAATACCAGCCATTACACAGGAGTCGTGAATAGATAACGGGTATACTTCAACTGATGGACACGAAATACAGATACATGGTCGAGCATTATCCAAACACTTAAGGGAACTGTCTGAACACTTATGACAGAGAGAGAATACAAACAGAACCTCCAAACACAAACAATTCACACAACGGAAAAGGGACACGCAGAGAGGCGAGTGTTATTCGAGTACGATGGAAATATCAAAGCACTTGAACAAATAAATCTTCAAAAAACAAAACAAGTAACATAACGGCACACACACAAACACACTGTCAGATTGCGAGGGAAATGTTAGATTACTCTTATGAACAACTCTTCTAAACTCAAACAACCAACAATAAAGTAAACACCCATACATAGGGCAGGGCGTTATCAGAGTACGGTAGCTCTACAAGGGAAATGTAAGAGCACTTATAAAAACAGATCCTTAATACAGTACCCCATAACAAGTAACATGACTATATAAAAACACGCAGAGAGGGCAGAGCATTATCCTATTAAAAGAGATACAGGTATGTTAGAAGCTGAGCATTTATACAAAAATGTATCAAAGTAAAAGGGAAATATCAAAGTACAGTACTGCACTATAGGATACTAAAACAAATGGAGCCTATAATACCTAAACAAATAACACAACTGCATGGACACACACTCAAGAGAAGATTGAGGGACATATGAGAATGAAGGAAATGAATACTTGCAATACAGAAAGACTACAAACAAATCCTCCAAGCACAAAAAAATAACACAATACAGGCACACACAGAAGGCTGAGTGTTACGGTATGTGAGTACAGTACACTTTATGAGGATTTTTTTTAGTGCACTTAAAAGAAGAAATCCACAGAAACCTATACAACTGATTCAACTGCTCAGATACATACACACCCAGAGCAGATCGAGCATCATTCAAGAACTTAACAAGGGAAACATCTGAACACTTACATGAAGAGTTATTCAAGCCAGAGGAAAATGTCAGAGCATTTACATGAATGGGATCCTCGAAAACCTAAACAACCAACATGACTGCAAAGATGCTTAAACACAGAAGAGGGCAGGGCGTTTCCCGAATAGCGTACAAAGAGTTATCCAAAGAAAGAGGGATATGCCAAGAGTACTGTCTGCTTCTTAAAGAAACGGATCCACTATAACCTAAACAACAGACATAACTGCACGGACACACACACAGAGAGGGCCGAGCATTTTCCAAGTACTGTACCATGTGAGGTACACATCAGAGCACTTGCACAAAAAATTATCCAAATCAGACCGCTTAAATGAACGGATCATTCAAAACCTAAACAACTGATGCGATTACACTAACACAGACTCAAACACAGAGTGGACTGAGCATTATCCAAGTACAGAACGAGGGAAGAGTCAGAGCGGTGATTACACTGACACAGACTCAAACACAGAGTGGACTGAGTATTATCCAAGTACAGAACGAGGGAAGAGTCAGAGCGTTTATATGTTATCCAAGTCAGTCTAGTCAGAGCACTGATCCTCCAAACCTAAACAGATGACACAACTGTAATGGCACAGACAAACAGAGAGCGGGCCGATAGTTATCTGGGTGTGAGTGGTGTCAGTGCTACCCAAGTGGACTGATTACTCTGAGTAACCTGAACAAAGATAAGAGCACACCGGACCTCCCTCTACTCAAGATAATATTTAGGAGCTATGGAAGAGAGGCACCATAGACAATACAATTATCAAATAGGGTGAGTGTGTGTGTGTATTTACCTATTTGTATTTACCTATTTGTAGTATACAGGAGTTGAGCTTTTTAGGCTTGTATTGTCCCGCTTCCTGAGTTACAATTATCTAACTTTGCCTTAAAAATATGCATGTTTTTGGCACACACCACTTCCTCTTCCAACTGATTCCATTTACTTATACTTCTGTAAGGGAAACTATACTTTCTCACATCTCCTTTACATCTTCCTTTCATTAGCTTATATCTATGCCCCCTAGTTCTACCATTATCTTTCACAATATAACCCTTCTTGTCCACCTTTTCGAGTCCTCTCACACATTTGTACATCATAATCATATCGCCTCTCTCCCTGCTATCCATTAGAGATGGTAAATCTAATTTCTTTAATCTCTCCTCATATGGTAATTCTCTCAGTTCTGGTATCATCCTAGTTGCAGCTCTCTGAACCTTCTCCAGCTTCTTTATATGCTTTTTTAGTGTGTGTGTGTGTGTGTGTGTGTGTGTGTGTGTGTGTACTTACACTAGTTGTACTTACACTAGTTGTATTTGCGGGAGTGAGCATGCTCGTTAATTCCCGCCTCCTAAGATATGTTTGTCATACCGTGCTTTGAAACTATGCACTGATGGTGCAGACACTACTTCGGCTGGCAATTTGTTCCACCCACTAATCGAGTTGGTAGGAAATCTTTTACTTTTCAGATCAGATTTACTATTTAGCACTTTTAGTTTGTAGCTGTGACCTCTTGTCCTCTCACCTCCATCCCTCTCTATGAAGTTTTCTTGGTCGATTTTGTCAATACCTCTAACACATTTATATATCTGAATTTGCTGTCCTCGTCTCCTTCTCTGTTCCAGTGTAGGTAGATTCAATCTCTCGAGCCTCTCTTGGTACTCCAAATTTTCCAAACCTGGGATCATCCTCGTAGCTGCTCTCTGTACCCTCTCAATTTTGTGGATATGTTTCTTCAAGTGAGGGGACCACACTACAGATGCATATTCCATCCTGGGTCTTATTATTTGTTTCATGGTGTTTTCATTAAGATAATTGAAAGACATCCTAATATTTGCCAATAATGCTAGTGATTCTCTCACTATCTTATTTACGTGGCTTTCTGGAGACATGTTATCCCTAAATTCTATCCCCAAGTCTTTTTCTTTTTCTGCTTTGGGAATCACTTCGTTTCCTAGTTTATAATCTTTTCTAGGTCTGTACTTGCTTTTACCCATTTCTAGAGTCTTACATTTCCCTGCATTGAACTCCATATTCCATTTGATGCTCCATTCATGGATCTTTTGCAAATCTGCTTGGAGCTCAAGGCAATCCTCCTGGGTTCTGATCGTTTTAAGCAGCTTAGCATCGTCCGCAAACATACTCATGTAGCTTGTTAGTCCCTCAGGCAAGTAATTTACAAATATTAGAAACATGATTGGGGCTAGAACAGATCCTTGTGGTACCCCACTCGTAATTTGAGTCCAGTTTGACGATTTCCCCCATACTGTTGTTCTCATGATCTGTCTTCCGCTAAGGTAGCTCTCCATCCATTTCAGCAGTTTGTCTCCTACTTTTCCCTCATGTTTTAATTTCCACAGCAATCTCTTGTGTGGAACTTTGTCAAATGCCTTTTTAAAGTCTAGGTAGGCACAGTCTACCCATCCTTCCCTCTTGTCCACTGTGTCTATTACTCTAGAGTAAAAACTCAACAAGTTGCTTACACATGATCTGCCACCTCTGAATCCAAATTGTCGGTCAGTAATTAATCTTTTGGATTCCAGGTAGTTCACCCATTTGTCCCTTATTAATCCTTCCAGAATCTTCATGAGGATGCTCAATAGTGATACAGGTCTATAGTTCAGTGGTTTATCTCTGCTTCCTCCCTTAAATATAGGAATAATGTTTGCTCTTTTCCATTTTGTAGGTACTATCCCTGTGTCCAATGATTTGGTCATTATGTCATATAACGGTATACTCAGTTCCATAGCATTTTCTTTAATAATCCAGCCTGATACTCCGTCCGGTCCAGCGGCTTTGTTTGGATCCACCTTACTCATTTTGTCTATGAGCTCTGGTCTGTTAAATGTTACTTCCGGCATTTCCTCTGACCTATCTCATTGGTTTCTGGTGCAATGAATTCTCCTTCTTTTGTAAATACTGATGCAAAATTTCTATTTAGTTCTTCCGCAATCTCTGTATCCTCTTCTATGATTCTGTTTCCACTTTTAATCTTAACGATCGTGGCTTTTATCTTCCTTTTGCCGTTTACAAACTTGAAAAACATTTTTGGATTCTTTTCATAGTTCTCCACTATCCCTTTCTCATGGTTTGCCTCTGACCTCCTCCTCATTTCTGTGTATTTGTTTCTCTCCTCTTTATACTTTTGCCTGTTATCTTCCGAATCCCAGTTTCTCATCTTTTTCCAGGCTTTGTTTTTTGCTTCCTGTGCTTGCCTACATTCGCGGTTAAACCATACTTTGCGATTACTTTTTTTCCTTTTATTAATGTACTTAGGGACAAAAGTTTTTATACCAGTATCATAGATCTCCATGAATGCCTTGAGTTTTTTGTCTACCTCACTTTCAGATAACACCTGATCCCAATTTTGTGACTTGAAAAAATCCCGTAGTCCTACGAAATCGGTTCTGGAATACATCCAGTGATTTTTCCTTGTGCTTTTCCCTTCCCTTGGGTAGATTATACTTCAATAGTAAGTCTATGTCTAGAACTGCATGGTCTCTTTTTCCTAGTGGGCATAGGTACTGAATACTTTGAACCTCCTCCTCCCTTCTTGTGAATAGAAGGTCCAATCTAGCTGGTTGATCACTTCCCCTTACTCTTGTTGACTCTTTTACATGTTGGTATATAGAATTTTCCATGGTCATACTTAAAAATTCATAGCTCCAACTTTCCTCCCCTGCTCCGGCTTCAAGATCTTCCCAATTCACTTCCTTGCAGTTAAAGTCCCCACACATGACTATTTCATTCTTTGAAGCCAAGATATTTCCTAGCACACTAATTGTTTCCTTACGCATTAGGCTATGCTCCTCCTTACCCCATGTCTTCGTCTTGGGAGGTACATACGCTACTATCACCACTATTTTTTCGTTTCCACCAATCTCTATTGCTAAAACTTCTGCTGTTGAAGTTACCAGTTTTATCTCAGACACAATCAAATCTTTCCTAGTAAGGATGCACACTCCACCTCCATGTCGAAATTTTCTGTCCCTCCTCCAAATCCTGTATTCAGACCATCCTAGCAAATTTATATCGAGGTCTTCTCTTAGTTTTGTCTCAGTGAGACATACTATTTCTGGTTTCTTAGTATTGAGTAAGTCTGTTAGTTCTAGTTTCTTAGAGATTAGCCCATCGACATTGCTATATAGAATCCTTATACTTTCTAGTCCCCCATTACCTGCTCCAAGCCCCTTAACTGCGGCGGTCTGTTCCCTACCCTCTTTTACTTTTAGTTTCTTTTTACCGAAAGTTTCATAATCTTCCCCTTTCTTACTCCGTAAAAAAACTTATTCTTTTCTTGTTCTGTCCTCTTGCTATTTTCCTCCTTGGCAGTTTTCCTTAGTTCAGCCTCCTTCTTTCTCTCTTCTTCTGGTAAGTCTCGCCTGATGTAGATTTTGTCCTTACCCTCTAACCCTTTTAGCCTAGCCGCTACTGCCATGATTTCATCACGTCCTTCTTGACTTAAATTCAATTTTTACCAGTCTATTGTATTCCTTTGTATATTTTCCCAGCCTAAACATGTCTGATATTTCCTCCTTCCAGGTGTCCTCCTCATCTTTAATAGATTCCAGAATCTTGTTGATGCGACCTTCATCCTGTTCTTTTCGTGTATTTACCTATTTGTAGTATACAGGAGTTGAGCTTTTGTGTGTGTGTGTGTGTGTATTTACCTATTTGTAGTATACATGAGTTGAGCTTTTTAGGCTCGTATTGTCCCGCTTCCTGAGTTACAATTATCTAACTTTGCCTTAAAAATATGAATGTTTTTGGCACACACCACTTCCTCTTCCAACTGATTCCATTTACTTATACTTCTGTAAGGGAAACTATACTTTCTCACATCTCCTTTACATCTTCCTTTCATTAGCTTATATCTATGCCCCCTAGTTCTTCCATTATCTTTCACAATATAACCCTTCTTGTCCACCTTTTCGAGTGCTCTCACACATTTGTACATCATAATCATATCGCCTCTCTCCCTCCTATCCATTAGAGATGATAAATCTAATTTCTTTAATCTCTCCTCATATGGTAATTCTCTCAGTTCTGGTATCATCCTAGTTGCAGCTCTCTGAACCTTCTCCAGCTTCTTTATATGCTTTTTTAGATGTGGTGCCCACACCACTGCCACATACTCCAGTCTTGGTCTCACCAATGTTTTTATTATTTTCTCCAGCATCTCCTCGTTTATATAGTTAAAGGCTATTTTATTCTGTTTAGCAGTCCATATGTTTCTCCCACTATCTTATTAATATGATTCTCAGGTGAAAGATCACTCCTAACAGTTATCCCCAAGTCCTTTTCTTTCTCTGATGGGTTAATAGTGTTTTCTCCTAACTTATATTCCATATGAGGCCTTCTTTTACCTACTCCCATTTCCACTACATGACATTTATTTGTGTTAAATTCCATTTTCCACTTCTTGCTCCATTGATCTATCCTATGTGTGTGTGTGAGAGAGAGAGAGAGAGAGAGAGAGAGAGAGAGAGAGAGAGAGAGAGAGAGAGAGAGAGAGAGAGAGAGAGAGAGAGAGAGATACAGAGAGAGAGAGATACAGAGAGAGAGAGAGAGATACAGAGAGAGAGAGAGATACAGAGAGAGAGAGAGAGAGAGAGATACAGAGAGAGATACAGAGAGAGAGAGAGATACAGAGAGAGAGAGAGAGATACAGAGAGAGAGAGAGATACAGACAGAGAGAGATACAGAGAGACAGAGAGAGATACAGAGACAGAGAGAGATACAGAGACAGAGAGATACAGAGATACAGAGAGAGAGAGAGATACAGACAGAGAGAGATAGAGATAGAGAGATACAGAGACAGAGAGATACAGACAGACAGAGAGAGATACAGACAGACAGACAGACAGACAGAGAGAGAGAGAGAGAGAGAGAGAGAGAGAGAGAGAGATACAGAGAGAGAGAGATACAGAGACAGAGAGAGATACAGAGACAGAGAGAGATACAGAGAGTGAGAGTGAATGTACGGTAAACAAAACAAAAATGGGGAGGGAGAGATAACATGGACACATCTTATCTCTCTAATCAATCATATTAGTTGCAACAGCTTTATCAAATTATCAAGCGTTGGTTTATGAATGGCTAGCAGTCCACTCTGTCTACACCAGATTAGTAGCACCAATTCAACGTTCACTAGCAATCACCCAGATACTTCACTTTATTAACACTAACATAGTGCGGTTGTTAGAGCACTCGCCTGCAAACCGTGAGGTTGAGGGTTTGAGTCTCGGGCCAGCCAGTGGGCTATTTGTAAGACAACAATGCAGTGGTGGACAGTTCGGTCTAGCAATCTGTGGCAACTTGTTCACTGAAGTTCTTAATCATCAGGGCACCCACCTTAGCCCAGCTATTGAGCAGGGAGTGCATGGTGGGGTCATAAATTCATATGACAATGTAACACAGTAAGTAATTATGTAATAGTTAAAAAAGTAAAGTAAGCATGAAGTAATATGTACTGTACAACAATTTTGTTTTTCATTAGCATTACGGTAATTTGTGCTCTTTCCTATTGCCGGATACAACTCTACAATAAGTTCTGGATACCGGTATTTATCTCAGCTAACAACTGAAAGCCCAATTTAAGTGTTAGCCAAAGGAAGAACTCAAAGTGATTCTGTACATAAAGCTTTGATATTTTTCTGAAGCATTTTATCTTTTATTTATTTATATATTTTTTTCTATGTGTAAGAAGGAGACAATAGGCAGGTTGCCTTTAACGAGTGTCTCAAAAGTGACAGCCAAATTCAAGGAACGTTGGGGTCAAAATGCCTGGAAACATGAAATTTAAAGCATTTCAAGTCATAGGATGATGGAAAGATTGATTGAGGGAGAGAGTTCCAGAGTTCACTTGTAGAGTACAGTAGAAGAAAGACTGAGAAAATTTGCCAATTCTTGGGTTGAAGGGCTGGACAGAATAAGTGTGGGACTGTGTTGAAAGGCAGGTGCCTTGTTCTCACCGCAAGGGAGGGATTATGCACTGAGAGAGCTCTGAAGAACACTGATTGTTGTAATAGCGATAGAAGAGTGAGAGAAATGCAACATTGCGGCGTGCAGAAAGAGATAGTAGGGAACTAGTAAGAGGAAGGGAGTTGATTGGGCAAAATGCTTTTGACTACTCTTTCGAGAAGTGCGGTATGGGTGGAGCCTCCCTAAACATGTGTAAGACCTGGGCTTTCTTAGTGGTAAGACGGGAGGGTTCTGTGGGGGCGCTCGGTTATGGTCTTGGCCTTGCTCAGGACCTTGGGACTGTTCGGTCAGACAGCCTGGGAAACAACAACAAAAACAGGGATGCACTGTGCCCCGATACAGTGCAAGAAGCTGTGCGGGGGTGAAGAACCCACAGAGACGGTTGAGCAAACCCAACTTTTGGGAAGCCGTTTTAGTACGAGTGGTAATATGATCTTTCCAAGAAAGATAGGATGAAAAATATATACCTATAATATTGAGAGAAGATGAAGGGTTGATTTGTGTATACTGTAGTTGAAAAATAATTGACAGTCTTGCGGAACATTGCGATGCAGAGATAGAGGGAGAAGTTGGGCCTTGGAGGCGTTGAAAGCAACGAGATTTTCTCTGCCCCAATCAGAACTAATTGATAGATCAGAAGATAGGCGCTTTATGGCCTTGACACGTGAGTTTTGGAGTGTTTGCTGGCTGGGTTGATTTGAAAAACTAGTTGAATAGTGTAAGGTAGAGTCATCAGCATACGAGTGGATAGGACTAGAGGTACAGTTGAGATCATTAATAAATACGGTATTAGAAAGAGAATTGGAGACAAGACAGACGAACACCGGAGTTGATAGGGTGAAGAAGTGAGCGATGGCTGTCCACAACTGCAGCTATGGAGCGGTCTGAAAGGAAATTAGAAATAAAGGCTTTTGAAATGTCTAGCGTAGTAGAAAAAGTCTCACCGAAGTCCCGAAAGGAGGATGACCAAGAGTTAGTAAGATAAGCAAAATCACCAGTAGAGCGGCCCTTAACCCTTAAAAAGCGGCTCACCACATAAGTCGAGTTGAAAAAACTGGCAAAAAAACGGGTGGAAAAAAGGGTGGAAATCGAGTGAAAATGGGTGGGATAGTAATGATCCATACGTCCGACATCTGTGGCCTCCCGGCCCACACTAACTCCAGTTCCCCCACCGCGCGTGAGGATGACAGTGTAACCAATAGTTCGCTAAAAGTGAGCAAGGTAGCAAAATCAGCTAAACTTCCATCTTCGAGGTAACACTGTCAGTGCTCCACGAGTGCTACGTAGCTGTATGTGGCGTCATTGTGTAGCGATTTCCACCTAGTTTTCGGCGCAATACAGTTCCTTTCATACTGATGGAACGGCCCAGAAAGGCCCAAAACGGCCACAGAGCACCCGCTAGAGAAGGGTTAAGGAAACCGTACTGGCGATCTGAAAGTAGATTATGGGAAGATAAATGCTTCAGAAATTTAGAGTTAAGAATAGTTTTAAAAACTTTAGAGATGCAAGATATGAGAGCAATTAGACGATAGTTGGAGGATTGAGAGCGGTCACCCTTCTTTGGGACAGGTTGAATAAGAGCAAACTTCCAGCAAGAAGGAGAGACGTTAGAGGAAAGGCAGAGACGAAAGAGTTTGCCAAGACAGGGAGTCGGCACGGAAGAACAGTTTTTTAGTACCGTACAACAGGAGGAACACTATCCGGTCTGTATGCCTTCTTAGTTTTAAGCCCAGAAATGGGTGAAAGTACATCCATAGAAGAGATTATGATATTGGGCATAAGTAAGTGAGAGAGGAGTGGAGAGGGAGTAGCGCCGGAATCATCCAAGGTGATAAATTGAAGGTTGCACTTAAATTGCATAGACAATTTGCTCATCCATCAGCCAAGCGTCTGAAGTTGTTGCTCAAAGATGCTGGAATTAATGACTCTGATTATAATAACTTGGTAGATCAGATATCAGAAAATTGTGATGTATGTCGTAAATATAAGAAAACGCCCAGTAGACCAGTTGTGAGTCTTCCACTTGCTAGAGATTTTAATGAAGTAGTTGCATTAGATCTAAAAGAATGGGATAAGGCAAAGAACATATGGTTCTTACATCTTATTGATATGGCAACTAGATTTAGCATATCTACAATAATTCACAAGAAAGAAAAGCAGGTCATTGTTGATAACATTTTAGAGAAATGGATAGGTACAGGTTTAGGATGTCCAAAGAGATTTCTAGCTGATAATGGTGGAGAATTTGCAAATAAGACATTTAAAGACATGGCAGAAAATCTGAACATAACAGTGTTACATACAGCTGCAGAAAGTCCATTCAGCAATGGCCTATGTGAAAGGAATCATGCTGTCATAGATGATATGGTTAAGAAAATTTTGGAGGACCACCCTAATTATCCATTGTCAATAGCTCTTTCATGGGCTGTACATGCCAAGAATTCCTTACAGATGGTAGAAGGATATAGCCCCTATCAGTTAGTCTTTGGCCGTAACCCTAAACTGCCTTCTGTCCTGAATGATGAGTTGCCTGCATTAGAAGGTACAACCATATGTGACACATTCGCTAGACATATCAATTCTTTGCATTCTAGTAGATAAGCATTTATTAAGGCAGAGTCTGAAGAAAGAATAAGAAGGGCATTAAGGCATAATGTACGTGAGAACAAAGAGTTTGTATGTGATGGTGATTATGTGTATTATAAGAGAGAGGACAGCAATAAATGGAAAGGTCCAGGTAAAGTAATTGGTAGAGACGGTAAAGTAGTGTTGGTGAAACATGGTAACAGCATAATACAGTAGTACAGTACAGTAATTAAGAAAGCAAATATCTTAACATATATTCCTCTTATATCCTTCTACCATTATTAAGCCTGAATTGTGTACAGTTACAAGTAGATCCATCGATGTTCTATTGTTATTCACAGAACCAGTTGGCTGGAATATTTTTGATGCATGTGGATGATTTTCTCTGGGGTGGTACACAAGAGTTTGAGGAAAATGTAATAAGTAAAGTTAGAGAGAAATTTGAAATCAGTACCCAAGATGATACTATGTTCAAATACATAGGATTAGAAATTAACCAAAATAATTCTGAGATAACTTTAAGCCAGAATGAATATTTAGACTCTGTAAAAGCCATTCCTATCTCATATGCTAGGTCTCTTTGTAAGGAAGATGTTTTAAAACATGATGAAGTAAAGTATTTCAGGAGTATCATAGGACAACTTAACTGGCTATGTACACAAACAAGACCAGATGCCTGCTATGAAGTATTAGAACTGAGCAATTCCTTGAAGCACCCTATTGTAGCGGATATTTTGAAGGCCAACAAATGTTTGAAAAAGTTAAAAAATTATGATTGTGTTCTTCAGTTTCCATGCTTACAGAGTACTTCAAGACTTTCTCTTCATGTTTATTGTGATGCATCTCATGCAAATCTACCCGATGGTTATTCAAGTGCTGAAGGTTTTGTGATCTTTCTTGCTGATGGTAATTGTAAAAGTTGTCCACTAGCTTGGGGCTCAAAGAAAATAAGAAGAGTAGTTAAAAGTACATTAGCTGCTGAAACTTTAGCATTAGTAGATGCTATTGATGTATGTATGTATCTTAAGCATATTCTGTCAGAAATTATGCAGAGGTGACATAAATGTAAAATGTCATGTTGACAACAGATCATTGTGTGATAATGTACATTCTACTAAAAGTGTGTCAGAAAAACGTCTGCGCATAGACATTGCTAATATAAAACGGATGCTTGAAAGAAATTAAATAAACTGTATTCACTGGGTCGAGTCAAGTTTTTCATTACATTGAACGTATTTATCAATACACCAAGAAATATCAAAACAACACCCAGCACACGGTATCACACACAATTATTGTCCTCTCTCCCTCCCTGCCCACCCCGAACCAACTTCCAGAAGCACATCCATACTCATATCTCTCGCCGATCCATCCACTCACTCACAGACAACACGCAGCTGCATGCACGACCTCCCGAAATCCATCCTTCCGAATCCTCCCTCCCTCGCGAGGACAGAGTCCACCTGGCCAGGCTGAGATGCGGACACCATCCAGCTCTCCTGAGCTATCAGAAGAGACTGGATGACTCCGTTGTCGACGCCTGCCCGGGATGTAACACAGCACCTCATACCATTAAACACATCATAGAAGACTGCATTTCACACAACCACTTACGCAAACAACACAATCTACACTCAATGAGAGCTCTGTGGGAAAGCCCGATCGTGGCCATGGCCTTCCTCAGGGACTCGGGGCTGTTCGGCCAGGCAGCTTAGAGAACAACAACAACAGGCTCTGAACTATCTCACTTAACTCTTTTTACTACCACAAATCCTTCTTAAACTGCACCAAATTGTCTAAATACAGTACCGGTACCAGTAGCCTGTAGCTAAAATATAGTACAAAAGGCTGGGCGGTACAGAAGAGGTTAACCACAATGTACGTACAGTAGCCTGGAGAATGGCCATCAGGGGAACAACACATACCCAGATAAACATAGAACACTCTTTCAAGGTAAGGGGAGGTAGTTGCTTTTTCTGGACACCATTCTCTCTCATGTTTAGCCCTATTAGTTTTGTGATTTTACGACGTTCGTCCCATTAGTTTAGCGAATTTATGACATTTTGCCCCATTTCGTAGCAAATTTTATGACCCGTCGAGCCATTTAGGTGTCGATTTCTTTCTGGTGAGCGATAGCGAGGTTGTAATTTCAAGAGGAACCAGCTTTCGGCCGGGACATTTTTCTACCGAAAAATGTACAAATATATCTTAAAGGGGAGTCTGGGTACATACATACATACTGTACTTACAAGTTTAAAGATAATTTTGTCCGCAGAGAATGTGGTTACAGTCTCACGTCCCAAATGGCGGCTTTCCAGGTGGCCCTGTCAAGGGCTTCCCCTGTGCATTTCCTCACCCAGCTCTGATCATCCATCTTCTCAAGTCGGCTCGTGCGCATCACTTCACTGACACTCCTAATACCCAGACGCCTTCTTAATTCCTCGCTCGATACCCTGTCACTGAGATTAACCCCACACATCCATCTCCCCATTCTCTTCTTATTCTATTCCATTCTATTAATATCCTCCGCTTTAACCGGCCACGTCTCCGAGGCATAGGTCATCGCGCTCCTAACAAATGAGGTATACACCTTTGGGTGTTTTGGGCTCATTTGGGCATATTCAGGCCCTCCTGCATGATAAATCAAGCATCTGCATGAACAAAAAATTATTTAGCAAAAAACTAGGCACTAAAAGCTTCAAAATGAGACCAGAATGAGCTACGTAGCACTCGTGGTTCTCTTGCAGTGGTGCCACGAACATGGAAGTTTAGCATATATCGGTATATTTTTCCCAGCTATGCTCACTACTGGCTACACTGCCGGCCTCTCGAGAACACAGGGAACATGAGTTAATGGGCGGCGGTAAGCCCTGGGAGTCGGGTGTCTGGCCCGCTGCTCTCCCGGCCATTTGCACTCGATTTTAACCCTTTAAAAGCCTTAATAATGCTCCTAACTTGCTGCAAATTGGTGCACGACTTAAGTCGAGCGCCGCTCTTTAAGGGTTAAGGTGGGTTGGAAGCCCTCTCATGGTCAGGAGTGGCAACAGCTCTCTAAAGTTTCCCCAGCCACTTCTGACTCGAGCAATGGAGCCAGCTTCAGCGCCACCTCCAGCAGAAACCGTATCGCCCAGGTAGCAGAACTTATTCACACACTCCAGCGTTACACTGTCAAAATCAACACTAACAGGCGGGTCATTTAACACAAGATCTCCGTTGCACACTGCACATTCAAAGTATGCACACTGCACATTCAAAGGCTATGATTCTTGTCAAAGGTCCTCTAGCTCCACTACATCTCTTGTGTACCCAGTCACTACAGACGCAACATTGAATTCAGTTACTTCCCACCCCCTTCTCGCATACTGCGCATGGATAGTCGCCGCTTCTTTCCACAGTTCCCCGCCGTACTCCACTAATCATGACCTTTGTTTTACCTATATTAACTCTTAGACCCTTGTTTGCCACACCCTCCCTCCACTTTTAAACTTTGCCTCTGCTTCCTGCGTGTGTTTTTTTTTAAGCTTGACAGAGGTCTAGCGAGAAAACTTTTAAAAATAATGAATAAATATAGAAATAGACCATAAAATAACTACTACCGTACAATGGGGTAATTGAGAACGCAAGGGGCAACTGAGAACATCAAAAGTTAATTGAGAACAGACTATATTGTGGTTTTATTACTAAGGCTAGGATATATTTATAGTGGATAAAAAACACCATCTGAGGAAGAGCGCTTTATTGATAACGTTTCGCAGATAGCTTCATCAGGTCACTAGGAATGAATAGAGCATCTATATGTATAGTGTTCAGTGTGAGAACTAATACTTTGTAGACTTGCATTAAACATCTCGACTAGATTTTGTGAAATTAAATGACATACGGGTATGTATTAACATATGTGTTAACATTGTTTACATAGTCGCACGCTCGCAGTTACATTTGCGTCTAATTTGACTGCTGTTATTTGTCTCTGCTGGTACCGGTAATATATATAATGATGACAATACCGGTAAGTCATGGGGAGTGAGGGGGACAAAGCCCCCCTCAACCCATTATTGTATCCCATGGCCAGGTGTTGGGTAAATTGTTTTGTTACCGGCCATGGGATACATTGGTTGAGGGGGAGTAACGGAGTTTTACCTCCTCACCCCCCATGACTTATTGTCATCATATATATATTAACAGCAGAGGCAAATAACAGTAGCCAAATTAGAAGCGAATGTAATTGCGAGCGTGCGAGTTGTGACTATGTAAACAAAGCGGACGGTACGCCCGCTAACACAACTCTTCGTCTTGGTGGCTTTCAAGGGCGAATCTGGCGATGCAGGCGGTGGTCCCGTAAGTTAATTGCCCTGTCCTATGGAAAGCAAGAGATTCGTCACTTTACATAAAGGAGACAAGCCCTGTATCCCGTAAAAACTTGCAGAGCTGATGGTGACATCCCCTCTGGGCCCTGGCTGCGTCTGATGGGCCACCCACCCAATATCGTTTGTAACGTGATGTCATGGACCCCCAAGAGCATAGGTGGTCCCGTAGATAAAGGCGATAGGAGTTGAAGCATGGGCATTGGGCCAGCACATGCACAATCGTCTCAGGTAGTCCACACCACCTGCAATCCGGAACTTGTACTAAACCCAGCTTGTGGAGGTGAGCTGACAGCGAGGTATGCCCCACCCGCATTTTCAAGACAGCCACATTGTACAGACGGAGGGAATGGCCGGCCCACGGATGCGGTGATGAGTCTTCCTGGTATGCATCATTCGTCGTTGTCTGTAGACCTGGGAGCCTGGGAGGAGAGTAGCATCCCATAGTCCGACAGTATGTCGTTTTCACTGCCAATGCGTGGGCCCGCTCCGCCGCTCGCGATCATGTTCCCGTCTATTTTAACTGTATTTGGATAGCGCCCCTCGGACCTATGGTATATATGATGATGACAATATGTTATATGACATGGGGGTGGGGAGGGGGCCCCTCCCCACCCCGATGTCATATGACATATTGTCATCATCATATATACCATAGGCTAGGCCTATTGCCAGCAGAGGGCAAATAACCGAAAAAATCGCTGTAAAAATAGGCTAGACGTGAACTTAACTGCGGCGATCGACCTTATGTAGGCTAAACATGGCGGTGGCGGCGGACGCTTGCGAACATGTTCCCGTTAAATTTGACTGCCATCAGGTACAATAATATGTTGAGGGAGGGCTCTGCCCCCCCTCTACCCCCCCCCCCCCCACATGACATTGGCCTATTGTCATCATCATATATAGGCTAGGCTATTGCCAGCGGGGCTGAGCAGGGAGCTGCGAGCAAATAACCGAAAAAAATCGCCGTCAAAATAGCCTAGACGCAAACTTAACCGCGGCGATCGATCTAGCCGATGTAAACATGACGACCGTACGCCCAGACACTACATCCTTGATCCTTCCCATCATTTCTATTACTAACCTACTACCTAGTATCAGACCAGAAAAGGGTGTGGGTTGTTGATGGATGCCTGGAAACCTAAATTAAACCTCTTAATAAGTACGTGGTGGTAGCCTATCCGTCAAATGAGCGCCCCTTCAGTAAAATTCTACCCTAAATATTATTTTGATATTAAATACTATTAGCCTAGGCCCTATAGCCTACTGAGCAGCTCAGCTGAAGAGGGAGGGGTTGTCGGCTGAAAATTCTTGGGCCTTGGCAACATAGGCTAGAACCATACACTATCACTCGCCATATCTGCCAAGTTCAAAAGATATTCTATTTGATATTCGCATAGACTGACTCTTACAAACTTATAATCAATGTTAAGAACAAAAAATTGGCGCTTATTATTTCGTATAAGGTAGAAAAAGTAGGAAAAATAAGACTTACGAAGCGGTCAGGTGACTCCACACTCTTGTATACAAAATTACAAATGTCCGAATTTATGCATCCGAGATTGTATGATCATTGTTATATACATTTTATATGGATATAGTGTTTATACTGTATATACCACTTAATTAATTCAAAATATAACATATGTAGGGTAAACTAATTCATAAAATTTGTTTAAAGTGTATAAAGTGTTAACTACGCGTTATATTCAATACCGAAGACAATTCCAAGTGTCTGATGGAGATATGTATTTACAACTCGACTTATCATTCGTGGTTATACATAATATATAACTTTGGTATATTAACACTGTTTCATCCAATAATGTACAAGCATATGCAACACGCAAAATCTATGGATATATAGGCTAATGATCTTGGATAAGGATATTCCAAGTGATTATAGGCTACCTTATAACTACGGTACTGTGCGCATCCGTTCTAAAATATTCATGTATTTTCGTTGCCTGTAATGGACGGGAAGAGAATAAGCCAACACCTTGTCCTCAGCCATCCATCATCTCAAAAGCCGCTCCAGCCTCGGCGTTACGGATTGCGAGCATAAATCATGGTTCATACATACGCGAATGTGAGCTAGAGTTACCACGAGTAGGGCAAAATGTGGACTCGCGCACCTACTCGCGGTTAATCTCGATGACTCGTAGTGACTCTTGTTTGACTCGCGGCCAGTCGCAGTGGGTCGGCGATGTCCGGCAAAATTTCACCCCTGCACAAAATTTGGACCGCGAGTCCGACAACTCTCTGTCTCTCGGTGACCCGTGGTGACTCTTAGTGACTTATCTACTCGTAATTACTCTCGATAACTCGTAAATTACTCTAGCATGACTCACGGACAATTCCACGTGCGCGAGTGATTACGACGCGATGTTTTTTTTTTTTTAATATTTTAATTCCTAACAAGTGCGCATGGGGGTAATTGGAAACGTCCCCCTGTGCTGACGTATTTGAGGTGTTTCCGTCACTAAAATATTCATTGTACCATTAATAGCATTAATACTTATCCATATGCGCCTATTATGGGTTGATTATAAAGGTATTAACCTGAAACAACAATAAAACGAGTGAAAACAGCGTTTGGATGGTCAAAATCGGAGATATAGCCCGCGAGTTGTATAATGTATGGATGAGGCAAGCTGCTTTCCCGCCAATTTCCCCCAAGGCCACTGAGACACAGTCGATCGATACTCTCTCTCTCTCTCTTGCACTCGCTTGCCATCAGTGATGACAACACCATGCTTGCAACTCGCTAATGTTAGCACGAAAATATACCTCAGAATAAGGGAATAACAGGGAAAATAGGTGATAACTGAAGGAGAGGAGGAAAGTGGGGAAGGAGGGGAGGTAGAGGACTGAGATTTTGCATGGCCCAGGGGCCAACAAAAAATAAAAAAATACAAAAATAAAAATAAACAAAATATTTTTTTTTCGATGTCAAAAGTTGATTTTTTTTTTCACTCACTCTTACCCCGGGAGCTGCGGGGAGACTCTTAAGAGTTCCCCCGGCGCACTGCGGGAAGACTCTTAAGAGTCAGAGAAAATAAAAATCAACTTTTGACATCGAAAAAAAAAAAATTTTTTTTTATATTTTTTTTTTTTTATTTTTTATTTTTTTTTGGCCCCTGGGCCATGCAAAATCTCAGTCCTGTACCTCCCCTCCTCCCACACTTTCCTCCTCTCCTTCAGTTATCACCTATTTTCCCTGTTATTCCCTTATTCTGAGGTATATTTTCGTGCTAACATTAGAAATCCGATGGATGGGTGTGGTCATCACTGATAGCAAGCGAGTGCAAGAGAGAGAGAGAGAGTATCGATCGACTGTGTCTCAGTGGCCTTGGGGGAAATTGGCGGGAAAGCAGATTGCCTCACCCATACATTATACAACTCGCGGGCTATATCTCCGATTTTGACCATCCAAACGCTGTTTTCACTCGTTTTATTGTTGTTTCAGGTTAATACCTTTATAATCAACCCATAATAGGCGCATATGGATAAATATTAATGCTATTAATGGCACAATGAATATTTTAGTGACGGAAACACCTCAAATACGTCAGCACAGGGGGACGTTTCCAATTACCCCCATGCGCACTTCAGAGGTTAAGAGTCTCCCAGCAGTCCGCCAGGGGAACTCTTAAGAGTCTCCCAGCAGTTCCCGGGTTAAGAAAAAATTAGATTTTGTTCTTCGGCCGGGACATTATTCTACCGAAAAATGTACAAATTTAACTTGAAGGGGCCCGGGGGTCTAGGGTAATTTTTTCTAAGCTTGTAGTACTGGATTTATTTATTGGATTGAAGCTCCAAGGTAAATTTGACTTAGTAGATGAAAGAACAATTAAATTCTGAACCAATAGAATTGTTAATTTGAAGAATTGAAGTACCGGTAAAGAAAGAAACAAGAAGTAATAACATATAAAAAAAGGTATGGTAGGGAAAAGTTGATAAGCAATAAATAGAATGAACATAATCATAAGGAATATATGATGGAAGAGTAGATAAGGGGCGGAGGTGGATATTGAAGAAGTAATAAATATAGTACCAGGTTAAATAAAGATGCAAAAGAGATAACAAAAAAAGAAGAGGACCCCCCCCCCCACCCCTTACAGACCTAGTGTAGTTAACCGATCTTCGTAGGGAAGTTCTCTGAGCTCCGGGACTAGCTTTGTGGCTCGTCGCTGGACCTTCTCCAGCTTGTCTATGTCCCCCCTGTTCTAGGGAGACCAGGCCTGGACAGCGTATTCTGTTAAGGGTCTGATAAGGGTTATGTACAAGGCCAGGAACATATCCGCGTCCATGTACGTAAAGGTGTTCCTTATTATCTTACCCAGCATGGAATTTGCCTTGGCAGCTGATTTAGCCACATGTTCAGGTTATTGGAGACAATTACCCCAAGGTCTTTTTCATCCCTGGTTGTTGCTAGCTCCTCCCCCATGGTAGGTCAGGTGGGGTTGGACCGTAATTGGTGATGTACCGTACGACAGCCCTAAATCTCTAGAAATTAGGTGTAGCAAATAATCTTGGTAGCACTGGCAATACTGCATGCATAGCAATCGGCGGACTGAGTGACGCCAGACGGAGCATTGAAATGAGTATGTGAGGTCATTATATTGTTTTTGTCATGTCTGATGTAATTTTATGCCTTCCTATGTATATTTATGATAATCTTAAAGTATTGTAGCTCACAGAGATTTGGGTAAGTAGAATGAATATAAGCACTAAGCCTACTAACTAAGGCATGTTATAGGCCAGATTTGGAAGACTTATTTCTGTTAATAAAATTTCCCCAAATTGTTTCCCCAAAACCTAGTGTAGGTGTTGTTCCGTACATGGAAATTTCCGTGTATGGTAGGTTACCCCTGGGTCTGTAAAAGATCTTTTAACATGACTTATACATCCATCCATGCAATTATATAAGCAGCAAAAGTAATTTCTGATAATATATGCCTTCTTTTTCTTTATATGATTATTTGAAGTATTATTTGCTTAATACTTGGCCTCCAGCCAAATATGTTGCCCAATTATAGTAGGGTATCTAATATTTAAGTATAAAGGCTAAATTAATATATATCTAAGTGTAAGCAATTTTTTGGTGGTCTGTATGGCCATCACCCCGGCCCTGAGTGATGGTCCGTACAAATTGTACCCCCCTTGAATTTATTTTCCAGTGTTGCAAGCATAATGTATTTCGTAATTATCTGCATGCCAAAGGATGTGCAAGTAATGAGATTTTCATCCACATATAATGCTTCTTATTTTCAGCTTTCATGTGATTTTAGATAAATATTTTTCCACTAGTAGTACGGTCCAACCCCATCTCACCCTAGTTGTGCCCGGTGTCCTTATTAGCCTGAGACGAACCAACTGAGACAACCCAACAAAAGGTATGACCACCGCAGCATTTTCTAAGATCAGTAGCCTACACAGTTGGAAAACTATTTCTTATTTGTCACTGTTGAATAAGTAATAGCTGGAAGACTTTGGCATTCAATTTAATATTGGAATAAACACTCGTTGCACTGGTAAGGAGACGTTTACTCTAATATTTGTTTGGAATCGTGGCTCATCTAAGGAATCTGTTATTAGACCTTACTGGAAGTAACTAATATCCATTCCTCTCGACAATCTGGCGCAATTATTGTTATGCCAGGTTTTTACTGGGGTTCATTGGTTTAATTAGGTAGGTCTACTTGACTGGAGGAGCCGAATTATTTTCAATTATTATGTTCTATCCAACAACCAACTCTATTCCTAAAATCGATTAATGAAATATTACAAACACATGTGGCAGTCCATGGATTCGAACCCAGGACGCTCACACCGAATATCAACACCTTATGCATTACACCACGAAGGCAGTTAAAGAATGGTGGACACTGCCTACGATTTATTATGCAACTTCGAATCCTGCATATCAATCTATTAATAATAATAATAATAATAGTTCTTAAAGCTAGCGCATGCTAAGCTAGCTAAGGATAGCTCAATAAGGCCGATTAGGCGTATTTCCATTGGGGTCCTGTACTACTACCCCATCCCTTTGCTCATGAGGGATGGTAACGACTCAGTGCTTGTGAAAAATCTTTAATGCGCCGAGCGTGGGTGCGAACCCGGGCCTTCTGGGTGGAAGTCCGAGACGCTAGTCACTACACCAAGCGAGCCGCATCTAAGCATGTACACACATCCCAACTGCAACTCACGTAGGCTATGCATATGTAAATGGAAAAGAGCAATTAATGGGGCCTTAATAATAATAATAATAACAATAATAATAATAATAATATTTATTCAGTTAGCAATTTACAGAGTTGGTACCACATAGTATGTTACAAATATATATGACATGTACCAGCCTTGCATAATTCCAACTAAGGATAGCCCAATAAGGCCGTTAGGCATATTTCCATTGGGGTCCTTGTGGGATTAGGTTAGCTGGGGAAATGGGGAGGATAAAGAAATAGATACTTTAGAGAAAGTATTTCTAGGGGGTTATTTTAAGATACCTTACATCCTATAGTAAATATCAGTAATCCGTAATCAGTAATAATTTCAGTTTGGTTTGTCTATCTCTTATGTCGTATTTAGTAGTAGACATAAGCTTGGTGCTCCCTTCTCGCAGCTGTCTGGTTCAGGTGTTCCTTCAGGTTACGTCTGAAGGAATACAGTGTTCTCTTTTCACGAACTGACTGGGGTAGGTCGTTCCAGTCTTTGATGGCAGTGAAGAAGAATGTTTGCTTACCCTGTCCTTGGATTCTCGGGACCTTAAAATTAAACATCCTGTTTCTTGTATTATGTCCACTCCTCTCATTTGCTTTAACAAAATCATTCTTTAGATACTCTGGAGCTCTGTCATAGAACATTTTGAAGGCATTAGTGAGCTTGATTTGTTTGGCCCTGTCAGAGACATTGAGCATACCTAGTGACTGAAGTTGTTCCTGGCCAACATGTGATCTGGGTCCTAGGTTCAGCATGAACCTAACCATTTTATTTTGAGTGACCTGAAGTTTGTGCTGTGCTGATTTAGATGATGCAGAGTACCAGGATGACACAGAATAGTCAAAATGACATTGAACAAGCGCTTGGCAGAGGGTCTTTTTGGTCGCCGCGGGCAAGCATCCCACCTGTCTAAACAGGTATTTTATACGTGCTCTACACTTACTCAGGATAGATTCCAAAATTGTTTCACCTGACAAACTCGCGTCCAGTTTCAGTCCGAGATATTTAACTTGTGACACTGTTGTTATAGGAATATCATTACAGTTGACCGAAAAGCCCACAATGTCTTTCAGTTTGCGTTTTGTTCCACATAAGATGGCTTCCGTCTTGCCCAGGTGAAGAGATAGTCTATTGTCCACTAGCCATTCACTACATGATACTAGTTCTTTGGAAAGTGAAGCGGCAATACTTATTGGGTCTTTTCCTGGAACCAGAAGCACGCTGTCGTCTGCATACAGTAATAATTTACATGAGACGCTCAGTTCCATGTCGTTCACATAACTGAGAAAGAGTAAGGGACCAAGGATGCTTCCCTGCGGGACCCCACAGTTAATTGGCATAGGATCAGATATATTATCATCAATTTTGACTCTTTGGGTTCTACCACTAAGATAAGATTTAAACCAGTTCACAGACCCTATGCCCATTGCTTGTAGTTTATTACATAGGATATCATGGTCTACTGTGTCAAACGCTTTTTGTAGATCAAGAAGAACCATACCGGTGTAGTTACCTTTAGAAATTTCTTTACGAATGTGATCCGTTAAGTGGATGAGACTATAGGTTTGACTCCTGTAAGGAGATAAAGAAAACCTAATATTTAGTAGTGGCCCCGTAATCATTGACGAACATGCCTATTACATAAGGCATCCTCTTCAAACACTAATCCGCCGTAGTTTGAATCTACCGCGCAGAGCATTTAAAAACTGAGGAGCCTTCATCATGAGCGCACGCGACCTCACTCATGGCTTCAGTCATTATGAATTGGGTTCTCACTACGAAAAAACTTCGTAAAAAATAAAAACAAAAAGAAAATAAGAATAACTATCCAATAAGCTTTCCATCATATCGTGGATGTACTTGTGTGGATTTCTGACCAGACGCTGAATCAGGCGTCATTCCTCCTTCACTGACATATCAAGTAAACCAAAATCCTTAATACATCAACGAATGGGAAGGGGACGGTCGGGAGGGCCCCAGTCGTCAATGATTACGGGGCCACTACTAAATATTAGGTTTTCTTTATCTCCTTACAGGAGTCAAACCTATAATTTATTAGTGGCCCCTCCATCATTGACGAACATGCCTGATATCTAAGACTGGAGGGGGACATTCGTAATCATATCATAACTCTAGAAAAGCAGATAATAAAAACAACCACATAGTATTCTTACTTTTTGAAAAATGTATTTAATACGGCGTAGGCCGGAAATATACAAGAAAAAGGGGTTCAGGCAGGTGCGTGCTTCAAAGAAGCCTGCCCGACAAAAATAGGTAACCCTGAAGATTCTGAACACAGATCTGTAGTTACAAAAGGCACCCCACTCAACGAGTGGTGACAAAAATAATAAGTTATAAGTTTATATGTGCACATCATAAACCCCAAAATACATGTGGAGATCAATTGCTAATGAACTCCATTGAACTAATGTTACATTGCTTTCGCAGCTAAAACTACTATAACAACACCGTTGTTTTGTACTAAACTTTGTACTAGCACAAATTCTCGCAGAGAAATTTTCATATCACATTTTAACCTTAAATTGTATCACAGCTCTCATACTCCGGCGGGGTCTAGGGTGTCCTATGTCAACTGACTGCACCCCCCCCCCCCTTCCTTGAAAATAAACATAAGTGACTGCAGGGCCACCTAGACCCTCTGCCTTAAAGCTATACATGGTAAGGAAGGTTTGTCTAGAGCAACTGACAAGTATCTAGAGAGAAACGTATGATTAGACGCCCACAACTGTGTGGACGCAATATCTTCAACTGAAAAGTTTTTCAGGAAACGTAAAGAGGCCGCCCACTTGCGTAAATCGTGGGCCCTACCCACAACGCCGGGATTACTCTCTTTAATGACTTCTACCAGAAGAGAGGCTAATCGCCGTTTAAGTAAGCGTTTACCCGTACTCGCTACCCATAAAGCACCTTGGGGGTTATGAGGAGCTATTCTCAAATATTTGGTTAGAGCTTGCACTGGACATAAATTATGATGCACCTTTCCCCTTTTTAACGCCGGCACCGTGAACTCAAAAAACACGTGTGCACTATGCTCATTCTTGGCTACAAACGCCGGGGAGGGTGCAATGGAAATTGAATCATTAAGTCTACCAAACCTAAGACAATTAGGTGTGTTGCTCATCGCCGCCAGCTCAGACACTCTGTTTCCGGTGGCCAAAGCCAAAAGGAAAACTGCCTTCTTTAAGATTAAAGCAAAGTCTGCAGTATTTTGATACAGACGAGAATGAAGTAAAGACAAAGCTTTGTCCAGAGACCAAGTAGGCATGAGCTGACGGGGAGGTGGGCGGAGTTTAAAACACGCTCTCATAAATCCTGTTTCCTCCGCCACCGGTATGGATAGACCTGTAAGGTCGAAAAAGGGCACTCTAATCGCAGTTAAGTGCTTCTTCAAAGTAACCACAGATAAACGTTTCTGCTCAAACAGATAGTTCAAGTAATTAAAAACCAATGCCACTGAGGGTACAGTTTGTTCCGTTCTAACAATCCAAGAAGTAAAAGCTTTCCAATGAGATTGATATTGTCGCTTAGTAGACTGAGTATATTGATTGAGCAATTTATTGGTCACATCCCTACCGTATGGTGCTAGCCACTTGGCCTCCTGAATGTCCATAATGCAAAAGTCAGCGAGGTCTCTAGGTTGCCAATCGTGTCTAAGTGGAAGTACCCGACCGGGAGCGATACCGGGTCCGGGCACCACATTATTAACTGCTGGTACCACACCTGCGCCGGCCACAGGGGCGCGATTAGCGAGACTAAGCCTCGATAAACTCGTAGTTTGTTCACTACGTGGCACATTAGTGACGCATCTGGCGGCGGAAACAGATAGATGGAGCTCCATCTGTTCCAGTCTGTCACTAGGGCGTCTGGCCCCCCTGCCGGCGTTATCGCCCGGCGGGTGAGGTATAGAGGGAGCTTGTGAGTCTCCTCGGACGCAAAAAGATCCACTTGTGGATGGGAGAGCTCCGCAATCATTAGGTCGAAAATGGGTTGCTTGAGCTCCCATTCTACTGTCGTGCTCTGTCTCCGGGACAGAGCGTCTGCCCAGACGTTCGCTACGCCTGGGAGATAAGATGCGTGAAGATAAATATCTAGACTGGTGGCTAGAACAAAAATCTCTTCCGACACGAGTAGCAACTTCCTTGACCTCGTTGACCCTTGTTTCTGAATACAGTGAACTGCATTCAGATTGTCCATTCTGAAGGCCACTGACTTGCCCCGTAACGCCGGGCCGTGAGCCTGAAGGAAATACAAGGGGACTAGTAACTCTTTGACATTTATGTGAGAGATTTCTAAGTGGGACCAAAGTCCCTGACCCTGGTGCCCCTGATTTGACTGAAATCCCCACCCTATGGTGCCTGACGCATCCGTGTCTACCCATACCGTTGGAGGAGGAGAGGTCCATGACATGATTGAGTGCAATGTTTCCCTCTTCGCCCAGACCGCTAGTAAGGTGTGGATTAATTTTGGTATGGGCCATAATTTTCCCGCCGGTAAGAGTGGGAAATATTTGTTGCCTTCCAATATTAATCGTTTTACTTTCAACCGGCCCAACTTGACAGTTAGCTGAATCCAGTTGAGAGAGCCGACCAGAGACTCCCAGACTCTTCGTGTCGTAGTCAGACTGTGAAGAAACCTGAACAGTTTCCTGCGAAACCTGTTGCGATTGTCCACACTCTGACTCAGAGTGAGAGCGGCGGTGTCCCAGACCAGCCCTATCCACTGAATTACTCTTGAGGGAACAAGGTTTGACTTTACCAGATTTACCTTGAAGCCTAGAGTTTTGACATGATTTAAAATGATATTGACATGTTTTATGCATAATTGTTGTGTCTCTGCCACCACCAGCCAGTCGTCTAGATACCACAACACTCTGATTCCCTGTTTTAACAACGGCATCAGGGCTTGCCGGACTAGTTTCGTGAATAATCGAGGTGCTAGGTTCAAACCGAACGGCATCCTCTGAAAAACAAAATTTTGGTGCCTGATCCTCAAGGCCAGAAACCTTTGAAATCTTTTGTTGACCGACACGTGCCAATAGGCGTCTGTCAGGTCTAGGGAACACATCCAGCCTCCCGGCGGAAGTGTTAGCCTGATTTGATGAACTGTTAACATTCTGAAAGACTCGTTGTAAATGTGAAGATTCAGATAAGACAGGTCTACGACCGGCCTCATCTGAACACTGTCCCGTTTGGGAACCAAAAACAGTTTTGACGTGAATACAGGGTAATCTGGAGGGACCGGGATGATGACATTCTTGGCAATCATCTCCTGGACCAGCAACTCCACCTCTAATGAAACACAATTTGCCGTTGTCGGCTGACGTAAGCGAGGTCGCCGGAGCCACTGCCAAGTGATGCCTTTGCGTGCCACCATCCGTGCCCAGGTTTTTAACGGCCATGCTTGGTGACACGTTCGGAACGACCCAGTTAGCAGACAAGGGTTCGCCGGCTGTACTTCCCTCGGTTCCTCCGGCTCTAAGATAGGCACTGGGAGTGAGAAAGACTTTAGTTTTTTGATGGTGGGTTTGGTGGTGTTGGACGCTTCGCCGGCTGGCTGGTGTGGGCCGAAGACTGGCCCTGCCCCGGCTTATACTGGCCGCGTCCCCTCTGTCCTGAAAACCCTCTCTGTCTATGCCTGAACTGACCCAGGGGGGATTGGGAGGACTTAGGCGGAAGAAACGGCTTAGAACCCCCTGGCTGAGCTTTAGTAGGAGGCTTAGGTTTGGGGAAGTTAAATGCGGGTTTCTTAGCCTGTGCGGGACTGTGCTTCACGGCCTGTGCCATGTTAAACACTGTTCGCCATACATCAGGGGACATTAAAGAAGGTGTAAGTACTGGGGACATTACCACCTGGTTAGCAATGCGATCAGGCAGCTTGCGAACTAATGACATCCTAAGATCCTGTCGTGCTCGCACCGCCTCAAGTAAGGCTGTGCGTATGTCACCTAAGGATTGAATCGACGACTGAAGAATCAGACGCCGGGATAACTCAACTGATCTTCGAGCATCCGCCTGATTGCCTGAGTAGACCTGAGTAAAGACTTAGCCACCTGTTGAGAAAGTATGTACTGTGAAAACAGGCGGAAAGCTTTTCCCCTTAGCCTAAATTCTCTGTCTAGGTGAGAAGGGGTAGGGGTAGTGAATGGGTCCTTTAGTTCACAAAGATTAATCTTAGGGGCAACTAAAAAAGAAAATAAAGCTGACGGAACTCCGCCGGCAGAACCTACCGGCATGGAGAACCATGAATGTGTATCCTGAGGGATCTGGTGGGAAGATTTAGAAGTGAAAGTGGTTGCAAAGTTTTGAGCCTCTACCTCCCAATCCACCCAAGGTCCTGGTCCCAACTGTCCCACCTTCAACACTGGATTAGCTGTCTCGTCTGTGACGGTCTGTAAATCTAGTTCAGGAGTAAGAGCCGACAGAGCCTTAATATCATTAAACCCATCCAGCTTAGACCAGTCTGAAAAAAGTTTTGAAGCTGAGGCAGGGGGTAAAGCAGGCTTAGATGCATAAACAAAATAATCCTGATGATAATAACTAGGTATAGCCTTGATATTTACGTCCAAAACATTACCCAAGGCATCCAATGCCCTTAATTTCTTAGACTTATTTCCCTGGATAAACCACTCACGTGGTACCGGGAGTTCCCCTGACAAGGTAGGCTGGGCAAGCTCTGGCTTAGAGGGGTTCAAAGGGACCCATGACTCGTCTGGCCCATAAAGCAGGGGCATAGCTACCTTTCTAAGAGGCGCTTTGTCTAGAGGGGGTGGATTAACATCCGTAATGACCCTGACATTTGACGTAGTGAATGCCGCCGTAGCTGGCTTAGAGCTCCCTGCCGGTGACAGAGTAGGAGGGTTAGGAATCTTAGATAAATCGATTGACGTTATCAGAGGCCGTACCGCAGAACTTGTCAAGGGAGCCCCCAAGTCCATTGTGGGGTTTTCTCGTTGTTGATTAAAGAATTTAGATAGAGCATGAGTAAGTAACCCATCAATTTCTTGTGCTGTAACAAACTGGTTAGATGCAGAACTTTCAGGTGAATCAGTATTATCATGGGCGGCGTCCAGGCCTGAGCCTGACCCTTGTCCCTCCCTATCTGAAATTAATGACACTTCATCTTGTTCCTCCCGATCCTCCTGAGAAGACCCCGCCGAGGCAGGGGCACCTTGTTTCCAAGATAAATCAGGGATAGAGGATGGGGTCGCCGCGTCCCTGTGGACATCGGCTACTGTGTGACTCGTATGAGTCGGACGTGGATGGTCAGACCCTGGCTGAGCAAACCGCCAAACACCGAGGCTCTGGCCTACGCTCTCTTGAGAGTCTGAAACATTCTCAATTATTGAATTTCCTGAACTTTCCGTTTCTAGGGTTAAAATATCAATAGGTAAATCTTGTTTAGGGACAGGCGCTTCACTATACTCTGAGGCTGTAACAGAAACATTTTCAGGTGTAGAGGTACGATGAGATGCACTAGACTTAGTAGAATGTCGAGAGGACTTCTTATGGGAATCCTTTTTGGAGGATTTGTGGCTACGGTGTGACCGCGAACTAGACCTAGGTTTGGAAGAATCACCACCATGGCCACTGGGGGAAGCTTCAGTCTTACACTTCTTACTAGCCGGGGAAGAGGCCCGACTTGAAGACCGCTGTCTGAGGGGTGACCTTGACCTCGATCTCGCCTGCGACGAGGAGGTGGCTGCCGGGGGAGTAGGCTCTCTCGGGCGTTTAAACGTATCCACAGACGATACAGAACCCTGGCTAGTCTCTGTCGGCTTAAAACCCGTTACTCTAGAGGTACGTTTAGGGGGAGGGTGCTCTGACAGCAACTTATCCCAAAGTGGGACGTTGTCACATTGAAGTGACTTATGTGCGACAATGGTAGTATAGGCCGACATTTGTTGTCTGACCTCTCTCAACGCTACCGCCGCGGTCTTGTCATTGTCACACAGGACTTTATTGGCTAATTGGGAGCAAAATGAACAATTAAGTGTAACCCAGAGACCCCTTGAACGGTCTAGACATCTAACACACCTTATGCAAAGGGTATGCGCAAAAATTGGGATACCCGCGCAAGTAGGGGTAATGCACAGGGCAAAAACTGGGGCCACATTAGCCATGACAGAGACTGGTGTGAGGAAACTACCGCCGGGTCTGTATTGGTCCGCCGGAGCTCAGCTCTGGAAAAATAAAGAAAAATTTCCAGGAATTAATGCTCATAAGGTTAACCCACGTGTTCGCATACAAGTGTTAATAACCCGCCGGGTAACGGGATGCAAAGACACAGCTAACACATCTCGCTACGCGGCTGGGTGTAAAGAGGCTAAACAAATCTTCTTAGCTAAAGAACATGAAGAATACCCTCTGATATAATGGTCCAGTATGGCACTTATAGTCTGTAGGAGGTGGTGACTGTCTCAAGATTCAATTTTGTAACAAAGCCCCCCCTCATAAAGACGCCGGCCCTTGAAATATTTTAGTAGAATAGCCCAGGGCAGGAATATACGAGATCTGATTTTTTAACGAATTGTCCCAAACGATCGTCGTAAAAATAGAAGGCGGCGATACTGAAAGTATCACCCAATTAAGGTTAATCGAAATTGAATTTGTTTATAAATTCCTTAGTTCCTCCACTTAGGGGCACCCGCCGGGTGTGGGAATCGATTTGGTTAAACCTCACTGATCCTTCAATTGCCGTAAGAGTAAAGGCAGCGATACACAGAGTATCACTCAAATGGATTGGTTAACTATATGAGACCTAAGTCGTTTTATCCCACCCTGCTCAGGTGCACCCGCCGGGTGAGAAGTCTAAAAGTTAACCCCACAAGTTCCTGACCCCACTTCTTTGTAAAAGATCGCCGGGGAGGAACGCCTAAACAACAGCTAGGTTTTCCATGTGGTTGTCGTAAACCAGGTAGAAAAACCTATAAAAAACGAGTGTTCTCAAGAACGTCGTTTCTTTATATATATCTAAATATATATGTAAGGATGGGTACAGCCATCCCGCCGGGAATTTAAAGGAGGCCTGAAACCAGGCACCCACAGAGACGCAGTCCTGGAGAGCCACAGACATCTCCCCACGCCGGGGAACCAGCCAGAGTTAAAAACCACGTGTGGCCCAACACTGCTCATCGGTCAGGATTTTTCATGGTGAAACCGAGAAAAACCCGCCGGAAGGCAAACCCCACCCTGAACAGACACCATCTGAACAATACGACACGAGGAGAGACACGCACGACTAACCAAGGTCACAACATAATCCGTGGAATTAGCCAATACACAACTAAACCAGGAAACAAATATAGTCCGAGGAATTAGCCAATACACAACTAAAACCCGGATACACATGACACAGTAGGGCATATTTATAAAATAAATAATAACACTAGACATGTGGCAAAGCTACGAGCGGCTGGCTAGGCCTAGGTAGACGGCATGAAAATAGTTGAAATATAAACACACACTGGAATATCACAACAGGAACCACCGCCAACACACCACCGAAGCGATAACTTCCCACCCCGGGAAGCCTGACACGGACCCAGAAAAAACTTCACTAAGTGAAGAAAAATACGCTGGGAACGTCAGCAAACACACAGCTTACCTCATCAGAAGGATAAAAGGCAGCAATAATTAACGCGTAATGAAAGCCGCCTGCATCACCAACTAACACAACTGTGAAAAGTTCACGTGTCCACAACAGGACCACGAGGGTACATCCGAAATAGATGCCCCATACATACGACCCAAAATACACTGCACTGCGGGCAACCAGCCCAGGACACTCCTGCTACGCCTATCCTAACCTTACTCGATACATCCTAGAGTAAACAAATGAGAAAAAACTCACTAGGGACGCAACGAATGCGGAACCAGCGGAGCCTGAAAGGTACGTCCGGGCAGGCTGAGCGCAGAGCAAAGAAGGAGGAATGACGCCTGATTCAGCGTCTGGTCAGAAATCCACACAAGTACATCCACGATATGATGGAAAGCTTATTGGATAGTTATTCTTATTTTCTTTTTGTTTTTATTTTTTACGAAGTTTTTTCGTAGTGAGAACCCAATTCATAATGACTGAAGCCATGAGTGAGGTCGCGTGCGCTCATGATGAAGGCTCCTCAGTTTTTAAATGCTCTGCGCGGTAGATTCAAACTACGGCGGATTAGTGTTTGAAGAGGATGCCTTATGTAATAGGCATGTTCGTCAATGATGGAGGGGCCACTAATAAATAGGAGTCTGTCGAGTACATGCATCTGAAACCTGATTGAAACTTATAGAATAGATCATTTTGTTTGAGGTAGTGTTCAATTTGGGTGTATACCGCTCTTTCAAGGATTTTAGATACAATACATAATATGCTAACTGGTCTGTAGTTGCCAACTTCTAGTTTATTTCCTTTCTTGAATAGAGGGGTTACAATAGCTTCCTTCAGTTCAGCAGGTACTGTGTTGGTGTTAATTGACAAGTTGATGATGTGGGTTAGGGGGCCTGCTATACCAATGGCTCCATCTCGTAGAAATTTGGCAGGAATTTTGTCTGGTCCTGTGCTCTTATGTACATTTAGGTTAGACAGCTCGTCAAAAGTGTATTTTGGTGTAACATTTTGCAATCCAAATGTGTTCGGGTGTATGTCTTTATCTCTGTAGAAATTACGAAAGGTGGCCGTTGTTGTCGTGTATTTATTGAGAGGTTGAGGTAGGTTCTGTGCAAGTGTGTTTGCTATGGAAGCGAAGAAGGAGTTGAAGTAGGTCGAAATTTGTCGTTTATCGTGGCAAACCTGATCATTAATGGTGAGAGCAATATTAGTGTTAGACGAATCCCTTGTCTTGTTGCTGTAGCCTGTTGTTTTTAGGTGCCTCCATAGTTTCTTTGGGTTATTCTGATATTCCTCTGCCTTATTGTGAAAATAATTAGTTTTCGCTGATTTCATTTTCCTACTTAGTTTATTCCTGGCCCTGTTGAACTCATGTTTCAGACCTTGATCCTGTCTATGTTTCGCTAGCCTTTTTAACAGATTGTCTCTGTGTTCCAGATGGTGTAGTATGTCATTGTTGATCCATGGGTCTGACCTTGCTTTAATTCGTATGTCTTTCAGAGGAGCTATTTCGTCTAGGATGTTTGTGATGATGGTTCTGAAGCCAACCCATGCGTCATTAACGTTTGTACTTCCAAACACTGGAGACCAGTCTGTATTCCATAAAATGTCCAGAAATGTTTCCTTATTGTAGTTTCTGAGTGACCTTGTTTTGATAACCTTGTGATTCTCTAGGGTAATTTTTGTGGTTTTCCGTGTGCAATATGTGACGAAGTGATCACTTATCCCAGTCTGTATAACCCCTGATTGGGATATTTTGTCCTCTCTGTTACAGTTTATGTGGTCTAATATTGTGGCAGTGTTCTCAGAGATACGTGTGGGGGTTGTGATGAGTTGTTTGTGATTGTGCATTGTCAGTATATGCCTATATTCTCGTACAAGCCTATCATTTCGTTGTTTGTAACACAGGTTAAAATCCCCTAGTATGATGGATTCATTCCGAGGGTCTAGCGATGACAAAGTTCGTTCAAATTTGGTCAAGAATTGTGTGTCTGGTGGCCTATAGCATACCCCAATTGTGATGGGTCTTGTCCTCGGCAGGTGTAGGTCGATCCACAGAGCTTCGTGATTTTCTACATGGAGGTCGGTCCTAGTTGTGTGTGTGAGGTTGTTTTTTACATACAGACATACTCCTCCCCCATGCCTATTGCGATCATTCCTAACCATATTGAAACCTTGAATGTTTATTTCACCATCGTTTATACCTGAATCCAGCCAGGTTTCTGTGATTGCAATTATTGAAGCTTTGGCCTTATTAGCTAACAAGTTTATTTCTGACACTTTATGGTACATTGATCTGGCGTTAATGTGGATAAGATGGAGCCCTTTGTTGGTGAACACTCTGTATTCATCTTTGATTTTGAATGTGTCCAGGCTGGATTCTGAGTTGTTAATACTTGGATAATTTACATTAATATTCGGTAATGAATGCAAGGCACACTTATTGCAAAGAAATTCCCGTTCTTCACTGTTGGTCTTCTTAGAGATGCACTTAATGCCTTAACCACTAGGGAAGGCCTCTCGATAAATTACTCCTGAACCAATATAAATTATTATGTTCTATCCAACAACCAACTCTACTCCTAAAATCGATTAATGAAATATTACAAACACATGTGGCAGTCCGTGGATTCGAACCCAGGACGCTCACACCGAATATCAACACCTTATGCATTACACCACGAAGGCAGTTAAACAACACATGCACAGAAAGTAATAGAGGATAAGTATAACAAAACGTACATTCATATTATGTTTATTTGCACATGGATATCGCATACAAAATAATAAGATAATGGTATAGAACAAAATATAAGACGCATGAGTGAGGCTCAACTTATAAGTTCACTCATAAGACTGTTGCTTCGACAATATACTTTAGTACTCCCTCCAATCGAGGTATTACACTTGTACTCGATATAGATAAGATATACTGTAGATAGTACTGCTTTCAATCGAGGTATTACACTTGTATCCTACTGTTATAAAGGTAATATGTAGGCCTAGATAGTACTTCCTTCAATTGAGGTATTATACACTTATACTGTTAAATTTTAAGTAGAATTTGCGTGCCTATGAATCGGAGAAAAATACGTAGAGTTATTCTATACGATGCGACTCTGATGTTTTATTTATGATTTATGCTTTCACTGGTTCTTGGTTAGAATATTTGTACTTCACTTTGTATCAATATGACGAGATTAAATATAAGGACACTTTTTGGTAGAAAAATTTCCTGTTGGAAGGCCAGTTCCTCCTAAAATACAGGTTGCTTTCGCTCACCAAAAAAATATTGACACGTAAATGTGATTGAAAGGCCTTATAGTTGACAGGAATGGGGCAATTAAAGTGATTAAATCGCCAAGCTAATTGTACGAGCGTCTTAAAATCTCAAAACTAATGGGGCTCAACATGAGGGAAAAGGGGTCCCAGAAAAAAATATAATCAACTTGAATAGAAAACTCCCCTTAAGTGTAGAGAAACATATCATCAACAGTGGCACCAAAATGGCGGAGGTTGGCCGATCTGTTACTATAAGGTCTCTAGGGAGGGTACGTGCCCCCGACCCCCCTGTAGATAGACCATTGAGCTCATAACATCATCGTACACAAATATATAGCCTATACGCTGATCGTAATACTGTACAGTATATATTTTAGTTATCAGTAATAATTCCATTTTCTTATACGCTTATTAAAGAAAAATACTTTCTTTGCATGGGTAACTGAATGATAATGATTAAATGTCCGTAACATTAGAATGCTAGACTACTCGGCCCACGGGACAGCTCGGCCCAGTAAAAATGAGACCGCTCAGCCCCGTGTTAATTACGAGACAACTCGTAATTAACCTAACCTAACCTAACCTACACATTATGAATCGAGAGAACTAGCCTATGACATAATTATACAATAAACGAACATTTCGCCCACATTACACACACGCCATAAACCCTCCACTTAGCTCTCCCCATCCTATATCCTGACTGGTCTCGTCAAATTGCCCCATAGCAAAACATGGGGCCGAGCTGTCTCAAATAATGGGCCGAGTTGTCCAAAAGTGGGCTGAGCTGTCCGAGCCGAGTCGTCCAGTCACCTAACATTATATAGTTAATTACAAGTAAATACATGTTATATCAGCTAATTTTTGTGTTTTATTAATCAGAATGGTGGGAGGGTTTGTGGCTTTGGCTCCGCTGCATGTCTGCCTGCCGAGATCGGAACCTCTCCGGGTGGTCGGGGGCCGGGGGAGTGCTGGAGCGACCTTGGTGACCCTGGTCTCTGGGTCTTCTCCTGGGTGACCTGGATGTGTGTGAGTTTGTGCTTTTTATCTGTGTTTATTTGTTTTTTTTATGTTGTTTTTGTGTTTTCCCTGTTCTTGCTCTGTCTTGAGTCGGCTACCCCCAAAATGGGGATTGGGCCTGAGCATATAGATAGATAGATAGATAGATTAATCAGAATTAATTTACATACAATAAACAAGATTAAGTAATAACTTAATGTGGACGAGAATAGCAACAAGCATTTATGTAGATATTTTAGGATGTTACATGTATCAGATGATTCAGATCGCTCGAGAGAGACTCATATTCAAATTGGCTGTTGTGAGCGTCAGCTGTACAATTAGGTGCTGGTTGTTGATTTCGCATTAACTTGTTTATTTGCACTTTTATTGTGATTTTCGCAATACACACTTATGGTACATGTGTATCATAAGTGTGTAATCAACAACATAATATAAACACAGTGACCAACAGAGTAGTAACAAATTGTGAAATCTGGGCGAAGGTCTCACAAATTGGCACGGTGCTAGGCAGTGGGGCCTATGGCAAGGTCACTAAGGTAGAGTTTGATGGAAAACCAGCCTGCCTAAAGGAAGGTAAGATGCTACTCCACCTCCCTCGTTTCCACCATGAAGCCCAAATCCTCAGCCGTTTGGATGGCAGTGGTGGGGCCCCTTTGTTGTTCGCTGTGGCGTCGGACCAGCCTATGATTGTCATGTCCCTGTGCACGGGGAAAACACTCCACGAGTTGCTAGAGGACAACGATACCCTGTTCTGTATGTGGCTCAACATAATAAAGGGTGTCGTCTATGAGGTTTGTCGAATCCACTCAGAAAATGAAATTCATAATGATTTGAAAACAGATAATGTGCTTTTTGAAACTGGTTCAGAAGACTTAAAGGTGTCTGTAATAGATTTTGGTTTGGCTAGTTCCCCAGGGCCAAACTCACGTTTCCCCACTGGAACAGTAGCTAAATATAAGAAATACAAGCACTACGCACCGGAACTATATCTTGGTGACGTAAGTTCCACTCACAGCGACACTTGGGCGCTCGGTGATATGATTGACAAAATCATAAGGAATGTTGACATCGATACTGAGCTCCTTAAAATGGCTTGATTCACTAAAAACTCTAGTACGGGCTATGAAGCGTAGAGAGGCCATTCACCGCCCCAGCCTTCTAGTAGTATATGAACAACTATCTGGCAGTTTGGATTGTTGTCTTCATATCTTGAATAGCCCTGTCGAATCTCCATTGAACTATGAGTCTGATTCCAGCTGTAGTGAGTCAGTGAGCGAGACTGGTGTGGTAGACAAAGATGATTCAGTCTGTTCTATTGTCGAGCCCGTGAGTGCAATGAAGAGGCAAAGGGATTCAGATGACATAGATGAGGTTGGGAATGCTAAGAAGTTCAGGGTAGACGATTCCGTGTGTGTTATTGTTTAAGGTGTTTTGGAAGCTGATACCCAAAATGCTGATTTACTTGGTTTATTCTATTAAGAAGATGGTTAAAAATTTTGTTTTGTTTATGTTGTGGATTCTTTAATGGTAGCTTAGTATTGGTTAAGGATGTACGGCATATGGGAAGGAATTATACCCACATGACGGATAAACGTGTTATTGTGATGGCACGACAAGTATGGACTCTCTCTGGAGTCCTGTTCAGATATGTCAAACAGACACACCTGAAGAGAACTCCATTCAATCCTAACTTGTTGTGTCATCACAAAAATGTTTTTGCAACGTGTCGGTATAATTTTGTCATTCACGGCTATGAATTTCTCTTCCCGATGTATACATGGTTTATTTCTATACTTAACATGCATCCTTTACATTATTATAGGTTTGACTCCTGCAAGGAGATAAAGAAAACCTAATATTTAGTAGTGGCCCCGTAATCATTGACGATTATGCCTATTACATAAGGCTACCTCTTCAAACGCTCATACGCGTAGTTTGAATCTACCGCCGCAGAGCTCACAGGAACCTTCATCATAAGCACACGCAAAATCACTCATGGTTCGTCTTTATTATTGGGTTCTCACTACGAAAAAACTTCGTAACAAATAAAAAATAAAAATAAAATAAGAATAACTATTCATAAGCTTTCCATATTCCGTGGATGTACTTCTGTGGATTCTTGGACCAGACGCTGACTAGCGCATCTATCCGCCTTCACTGACATATTAAGTATACCAAAATCCTTAATACATCAACGAATGGGAAGGGGAAGGTCGGGAGGGCCCCAGTCGTCAATGATTACGGGGACACTACTAAATATTAGGTTTTCTTTATCTCCTTGCAGGAGTCAAACCTATAATTTATTAGTGGCCCCTCCATCATTGACGATTATGCCTGATATCTAAGACTGGAGGGGGACATTCGTAATCATATCATAACCATTGCAACTAGAATAGGCAGATAATCAAACAACCACATAGTATTCAAACTTTGTAAAAAACAATATATTTATGTATAAACTTTATACAACATATAAAAAGGGGTACAAGCAGGGGCGTGCTTAAAGAAGCCTGCTTGAGGACAAAAGGGTAACTATGAGAATCTGTTCCCAGATCTGAAAGTTAAAGGCACCCCACTTAAATTAAGTGGTGAAAAATAAAACTTTATGTTTACATGTGCACATATAAACCCCATTATTCTAATGTGTATATTCCTTAAAATTAGACACAAAAATAGAATAAATTCTTGTACTATCGCAGATGTACTTACTAAAATGCTACTCGTAGTTGCAACTACCGAGAACTCTTAAAATTAAATTGCTTCAACAGTGTATCCCACTGAAAGAAACCATTGTTGTACTACATCCATTGTACTTCAACAACATTTCCCGTAGGCATTACTACAGAGAAATTTTAATCACAACACTTATACATTGTATCACAGCTCGTATACTCTGTACATATCCTCCGGCGGGGTCTAGGGTGTCTTATGTTACACTGACTGCACCCCCCCCCCCCCCTTTCTTAACCTAAACAATTAGTGACTTAGAGACCCCTCTAGACCCTTTGCCGTAACGCTATACACGGCATTGATGGTTTGTCTAGTGCTACCGACAGGTATCGAGTCAAAAACGTATGATTTGAAGCCCATAGTTGAGTAGTAGCTATGTCTTCAACAGATTTTTTTTTTAGAAAACGTAAAGATACTGCCCATTTGCGTAAATCGTGGGCCCTACCCACTACACCGGGATTACTCTCTTTAATGACTTCGACTAGCAGAGAAGCCATTTTTCGTTTCATTAATCTTTTACCTGTACTCGATACCCATAAAGCACCTTGTCGGTTAAGAGGTGCCACTCTCATATATTTGGTTAAAGCTTGTACAGGACACAAATTATGGTGCACTTTACCCCGTTTCAACGCCGGCACCGTGAACTCTGAGAAAACATGTTCACTATGTTCATTCTTGGCGATGAACCCTGGGGAAGGAGCAATATGAATGCAATCATTTAGTCTACCAAACCTTATGCAATTAGGGGTGTTGCTCATCGCCGCCAGCTCAGACACCCTGTTACCCGTTGCCAAAGCCATAAGGAACACAGCCCTTTTTAATAGTAATTCAAAATCTGCCGTATTCTGATACAGACGGAAATGAAGCAAAGATAACGCCTTGTCAAGAGACCAGGTAGGCATGAGCTGACGGGGAGGTGGGCGGAGTTTGAAGCATGCTCTCATGAAACCTGTTTCTTCCGCTTGTGGTATGGTTAGACCTGTAAGGTCAAAGAATGGCACCCTGATAGCTGTTAAGTGATTTTTTAGAGTCACTACAGATAGACGTTTCTGTTCAAACAAATAGTTTAAATAATTAAAAACTAATGCCACCGAAGTTACTGTCTGTTCTGTTCTAACTATCCAAGAAGTAAAGGACTGCCAATGAGATTGATATTGCCTCTTGGTAGATTGTGTGTACTGATTCATAAATTTATCTGTCACGGTTCTACCATACGGCGTTAACCACTTGGCCTCCTGAATGTCCACAATGCAAAAGTCAGCGAGGGCTTTAGGTTGCCAATCATGTCTAAGTGGAAATACCCGACCGGGAGCGACTCCGGGTTCGGGCACCACGTTATCAATTGCTGGTACCACAACTGCGCCGGCCACAGGGGCGCGATTAACGAGACTACGCCTCGATAATCTTGTAGTTTGTTGACTACGTGGCACATTAGCGAAGCGTCTGGTGGAGGAAACAGATAAATGGAACTCCACATGTTCCAATCCGTCACCAATGCGTCGGGTCCCCCCGCCGGCGTTAATGTCCGGCGTGTGAGGTACCGAGGGAGTTTGTGATTCTCCTCTGACGCAAACAGATCCACTTGTGGACGGTAAGGCTCTGCAATCATTTGATCGAAAATGTTCTGCTTGAGTGCCCACTCTACCGTTGTGCTCTGTCTCCGAGACAGAGCGTCTGCCCAGACGTTTGCTACGCCTGGGAGATATGATGCATGAAGATGAATGTTCAGCTTGTCGGCTAGAACAAAAATCTTTTCTGACACGTCTAGCAACTTCCGAGACCTCGTTGACCCTTGTTTCTGAATGCAGTGAACTGCATTGAGATTGTCCATTCTGAAAGCCACCAATTTTTCCCGTAAAGTAGAGCCGTGAACCTGAAGGAAATACAAGGGGACTAGTAATTCTTTTACATTTATGTGGGAGGTTTCTGAATGGGACCAAAGCCCTTGACCCTGATGCCCGAGGTTTGACTGAAAGCCCCAACCTATTGTCCCTGACGTATCCGTGTCCACCCATACCGTCGGCGGAGGAGAGGTCCATGGCATGACTGAGTGCAACACTTCCCTCTTCGCCCAGACCGCTAGTAAGCTGTGTATTAATGTTGGGATAGGCCATAATGTTCCCGCCGGTAATAGTGGGAAATATTTGTTGCCCTCCAAGATTAAACGTTTGACTTTCAACCGGCCCAACTTCACAGTTAGTTGAACCCAGTTGAGAGAACCGACTAGAGATTCCCAGAGTCTCCGTGTCGTAGTCAGACTGTGGAGAAACATAAACAGTTTTTTGCAAAATCTGTTTCGATTGTCCACACTTTGACTCAGAGTGAGAGACGCTGTGTCCCAGACCAGCCCTATCCACTGAATTACTCGTGAGGGAACAAGGTTTGACTTTACCAAGTTGACCTTGAATCCTAGAGATTTGACATGGTTTAACGTAATGTTGACATGAGTGTTGCATAACTTTTCTGTCTCTGCCACCACCAGCCAGTCGTCCAGATACCACAAGATCCTGATCCCCTGTTCTAAAATGGGCATCAGGGCTTGCCGGACTAATTTTGTGAAAATGCGTGGCGCTAGGTTTAATCCAAACGGCATCCTTTGAAAGACATAAGTCTGATGCATTATTCTTAAAGCCAGAAATTTTTGAAATCTCTTGTTTACCGGGATGTGCCAATACGCGTCTGTCAGGTCTAATGAACACACCCACCCTCCCGGCGTAAGTGTTAGCCTGATTTGATTCACTGTCAGCATCCTGAAGGACACGTTGTGAATGTGGAGATTCAAATAAGACAGGTCTACGACCGGTCTCATCTGAATACTGTCCCTTTTTGGTACTAGAAATAGTTTGGATGTAAACACCGGGTAAGTCAGGGGGACTGGGATAATGACACTCTTGGTAATCATCTCCTGAACTAGTGACTCCACCTCTAAAGAAACATGATTGGCCTTTGTCGGCTGACGTAAGCGAGGTCGCCGGAGCCACTGCCAAGTGATGCCTTTGCGTACCACAGTCCTCGCCCATGATCTTAATGGCCATGCCTGATGACACGCCCGGAATGACCCAGTTAGCAGACTGGGGTTCGCCGGCTGGACTACTCTCTGTTCCAACACGCCTTTGACTGGCCCCGGGAGTGAGAGAGACCTTAGTTTTTTGCTGGTGGTGGTGTATTCTTGGATGACTGGCTGGGTTTGGCTGGAGGCGGGCCCTGACCTGGTCGTTGGTGAAACCTGTGGCCTTTACCTGAGAATTTACCCTGTTTATACCTGACTTGAGCCTGACCCTGGGTGGAAGGGGACTTAGGCTGATGAAAAGGCTTCGACCCACTAGCTTGAGCTTTCGAAACTGGTTTGGGTTTAGGGAAAGTAAAGGTAGGCTTCTTAGGTTGAGAGGGACTTTGTTTGAATGCTTGTGCCATATTGAAAACAGTCTTCCAAACTGCTGGAGAAATCAAAGAAGGGATTAGAACTGGAGACAGAACTACTTGGCTTGCAATACGGTCAGGAAGTTTCTTTACTAAGAACATCCTCAGATCCTGCCTTGCTCGAACCGCCTCTAATAAGGCCGTCCGAATATCTCCTAAAGACTGAATGGAAGTTTGGAGAAGCAAGCGCCGGGAAAGTTCAATGGCCTTCCTGACTTCCGCAGTTACGATTGCCTGAGAAGAGCGTAACATAGACTTTGTTACTTGCTGGGTAACAATATATTGTGAAAACAGTCTAAACGCTTTTCCCCTTAACCTAAACTCGCGGTCTAGGTGAGCTGTGGAAGGCGTGCTAAACGGATCTTTTAATTCGCACAAATTGATTTTAGGGGCAGCCAAGAAATCAAACAAAGCAGAGGGGACTCCTCCGGCACTAAAAACCGGAAGAGAGAACCAAGTATGGTGGTCTTGAGGGATTTGGTGGGAAGACTTTGTAGTGAAAGTAGTGGCAAAATTTTGAGCCTCTGTTTCCCAGTCCACCCAAGGTCCCGTACCCAACTGCCCCACCTGCAAGACTGGATTAGAGGCTGAGTCTGTGATCGGAAACATATCCAACTCCGGCGTCAAAGCAGAAAGTGCCTTGACGTCGTTAAAGCCATCATTCTTAGTCCAGTCAGAAAAAAGCTTTGAAGCTGAGGCAGGGGGTAGGGCTGGTGTTGATGCATACACAAAAAAGTCATGGTTATAATAACTGGGACTGGCCTTAATATGAACATCTAAAACATCTCCTTGACTATCCAATGCTCTGAGTTTTCTAGACTTATTGCCTTGGATTACCCACTCATGTGGTACAGGGAGCTCCCCCGAAATAGTAGCTTGTGCTGCCTCTGGCTTAGTTGGTAACATTGCTACCCATGACTCATCAGGCCCGTATAAAAGAGGCATAGCTCCTTTTCTGACCGGTGCCTTGTCTAAAGGGGGGGGGAGTTATGTCTGATATGACCCGCACATTGGAAGTAGTGAGAGCTGCTGCTGTGCACATTGGAAATTGAATCTGACACAAGAGGAGGCTTAGGTATTTTAGCTAAAGCAATGAATGTAGCCAGAGGTCGCACATTCGTCGACGTCGCTGGAGCTCCCATACCAACTGTAGGAGTTTCCGGCATAGGGCCAAAGAACTTATTAAGTGCATTTAATAGTAACCCATCAATCTCTTCTGTAGTTACATACCTAGCAGATGACGAACTCCGTGGAGATTCGACAGTACCCTGAGAGTTTTCTAGGTGGTGACCTGACTCTACAACTTCCATCTCTGAGACCAGAGAACGCTGTTCTTCATCCCTTAAGTCTGGCCTCTCATGGGAAGATCCCGCCGAAGCCGGGACCTCCACATGCCGCCATGTTAGATCTGGGATAGAAGATGGTACATCGGCATCCCGGTGGACGTCAGCCACTACTTGCGTCACAAAAGGATGTGTACCGTCCTGCCAGGGCTGTGAGTATCGCCATACACCTTGGCTGTAGCTGTTACTCGCTTGCGAGCCTGGTATACTCCCCAATTGGGAGCCCTCACCCGAGCACCCTAGCGGTTTATAGTTTCCGTAAGATACTTCTAAATCTGAGGCTGACACACGTGACCTGGTAGAGAAAGCATGAATATCAGGTGATGAAATGTCCGCCGGGGCATCCTCCACCACATTCTCTGACTCCACCCCCGACCTGTCAGATTGGACGTTAGACTTGGAGGGGGTAGATGCAGAGAGCGGGGTACCAGGCTCCGGCGACAGCCGTGAGTCCGTTCGCGCCGGAGGATCCCTTTTGGATGATTTATGACTCCTACTAGACTTATGTTTAGTTCTAATAATGTCTTTAGGTCCCCTACTCTCTTCCTTTGTCCTCTTCCATGGAGGTGAAGAAGAGTGGCCCGAAGCTTTCACCTGCTCCCTCAGGGGTGACCTTAACTTGGACCTCGTTGCCGATGCCGAGGGTGACGGAGAGCGAGGCCTCTTAGATTTGCCAGGGGAGGGTGTGGTAGCCTGTCCCCGCCCAGTCTCGGAGGTCTTACGTGCACGTATCTTACTCTTCGGGGGGGCATGTTTAATAATTAACAGTTCCTAAAGCTCAAGGTTATCACATTGCAATGCTTTATGAGCTACATTTGTTGAATAAGTAGCGAGAAAATGTTTCACTTCTTGCAAAGCCACCGCCGCAGTATTATCCTTTTGAATTAAAATTTTAACACTTAATAGGGTACAAATAGTGCAATTCTTTGTCACCCATATCCCCCATGACCGATCGAGGCATTTAACACATTTAATGCACAGCTTGTGCGCAAAAATAGGGATACCGGAGCATAATGGCGTTGAACATAAAGCAATGAGAGGTTCTATGGCCGACATGACCGAGACTGGCGGAAATCTACCCACCCCCGGGATCTACCTGGTCACCTGGCGCCACGCCGGTACTCCGCCCTGGAAAGAGAAAATTCCCAGGAATTAATGCTCATAAGGTTACCCCAAAATGTTTCAAAAACATGTGTCATAAAACTGGTGGTCAACGAACCGTAGCTCTCAACCACTACTTTTCGCTGTCCTGCAGTTTCATATTAAAGATTTCAGCATATCTTTACCTGTCCAAAAGATTTAAGCATATCTTCTGAGTCTTCATAAAGATGAAGCATATCTTTAATAAAGATGAAGTCCTTCAAGTATCCCTTTACACTTGAAACACTAGTAAGATTCAGGCATCTTTTTATCCCATAAAAAGTCTAAGCCTATCTTAATCTCTAATCCGACTTCTACCAGAAGCCCTCATAGATTGCCGTCTTGAAGGCCGTGATACCTTATTGTATCAATCAATTGTTTGGCAAACCATAGCGAATTGCAAATCCGTTAATATAACCACCCGAAGGTACCACCGCTGGGTTTCATATTAAATGTCAAACCAATTGTACCTGCCCCAGACCTCTTTGCAAAAAGGTCGCCGGGAGGAAAAGACCAAACAAACAAACAGCATTGTCTTGAAGGCCGTGATACCTTATTGTATCAATCAATTGTTTGGCATACCATAGCGAATTGCAAATCCGTTAATATAACCACCCGAAGGTACCACCACCGGGTTTCATATTAAATGTCAAACCAAATTGTACCTGCCCCAGACCTCTTTGTAAAAAGGTCGCCGGGAGGAAAAGACCAAACAAACAAACAGCATTGTTTCAATGGCTTTGAAAAGCCGAGAAAACCAAATCCAACAGGTGTCAGCATGATCACCTAGATAGATGTGTGGGGCCCACCTCGCCGGGAGAACACAGGAAGCCTGATCACAGGCTCGACCACAGAGAATGCAGTTTCTGATGAGCCCTCAAGCTACCAAACTCGCCGGGGAAACTACCGATTTGAACCAACTTGACTAAAACCCGGTACACACAACGGCTTTCTCGGAGCAATCGAGAAAAACCGCCGGAAAGGCAACCCACAACAATCAGAACGCAATCTGATAAACATAATCAGACGCAGTCCGAAGCTCCTGGATCAGCCAATCACAACTAATCCAGGACACACATGACACATGAATACATTCTTATAATAATAAATAATGAAAACACTTGCACATGTGAAAAACTACGAGTGGCTGGCTAGGCCTAGTGAAAACGGAAAAAACTTAATGACGTCGAAACACAATCGAAAAGCACTCCATCCCACCAAAACTGGAACAGCTGCCACATCAACATCGTAGAAAAAACCCGGTAAGGGTAACACTGACTCGGGACCCAAAAAGAACTCCACTACGTGAAGAAAAAACACCAGGATCGTCAGTAAAAAAACAAACAAGGCTACTCCATCTGAAAGATAGCTAGAAGCCCGACATCGCGTAGTTAAAGCTGCCTAACAAGCTAGGACTAAAGATGGCTAAACACGAAAAACGTTTCAGAGCGTCCTCAACTCGGCCACGAGGGCCCGTCCGAAATAGACGCCCCAACAAAACGACCCAAAATACACTTGTTCTGCGAGAAAAACCACCCATGACACCCCTGCTACGCTAATTCTAACCTTACTCAAGACATCCCAGAGTAAACAAATGAGAAAAAACTCACTAGGGACGCAAGAATGCGGAATCAAAGCGGAGCACTGAGGGGGACACGTCCGGGTGGGGTGAGCGCAGAGCAAGGAAGGCGGATAGATGCGCTAGTCAGCGTCTGGTCCAAGAATCCACAGAAGTACATCCACGGAATATGGAAAGCTTATGAATAGTTATTCTTATTTTATTTTTATTTTTTATTTGTTACAAAGTTTTTTCGTAGTGAGAACCCAATAATAAAGACGAACCATGAGTGATTTTGCGTGTGCTTATGATGAAGGTTCGTCTGAGCTCTGCGGCGGTAGATTCAAACTACGCGTATGAGCGTTTGAAGAGGTTACCTTATGTAATAGGCATAATTGTCAATGATGGAGGGGCCACTAATAAATACTTAACATTATATGTAACATGTTTCCTTTTCTTTAAATGAATTAGAGGAACCATAGAGTGTTGATTAAGGATATGTATTATGCTAATTTTTAGAAGCATGTAATTCCTTTAATTTATATTTTCTCTAAAAGTATGCAAGGAATTAACCAAGAGTGAATGTCTTAAATAGGCTGGAGGTTAGCACTCCCTATTTTTGTTCTATGTGAACGAGGGAGACAAAAGGCAAAACTGTCTGTGACGAGTGCCTCCCCCAGAGTTGAAAGAGTGACAGGGCCAAAATCAAGGAACATTCGAGCCAAAATGCCTGGACACACGAAGTTTGAAGTAATTTAAGTTATAGAATGAGGGGAAGATGGATTCATGGAGAGAGTTCCAGAGCTCAGCTGTTGAATAGAAGAAAGATTGGGAGTATTGTTTCACTCTCGAGTTGGAGAGTTGCACAGAGTAGGGGTGGGATTGTGTTGCAAGACGGGTATGACGTACCCTATGTACAGTAGAGGAGGTGGTATACACTGGGAGAGCTCTGAGGAACACTGATTATTGTAGTAGTGATAGAATAGCGAGAGAGATGCAACATTGCAGCAAAGAGAGAGAAATTGCAGAGTTGGTGAGTGGATGGGAGTTAATGATACGAAAGGCCTTCCTGTCTACTTTGTATAGAAGTGTTGCGTGGGAGGACATGTGAACAATACTCAATACAAGGACGCACTGTGCCCCTGTACAGAGCAAGAAGCTGTGCATGGGTAAGGAACCCCTTGAGGTGGTTGAGCACACCCAACTCCTGTGAGGCCGCCTTAGCCAAACTGGTAATTTGGTCCTTCCAAGAGAGCGCAGAAGAGAAAGAGACACCAAGAATACTGAGAGAAGATGAAGGGTTGATTTTTGTATTGCTGAAGTATAAGGGATAGTCCTCTGGGAGTTCACGACGGGTAGGCTAGATAGATGGAGAAATTGGGTTTTGGAAGAATTAAAAGCAACAAGGTTTTCTCTGCCCCATTTGAAAATAGTAGCTAGATCAGATATGCTATAACCATCCAGTTAACTCCTTCAATACCATTTGACTTCCTTTTCATTATATTCACGTTAATGATTCTTTTATGCTATATTTTTAACTTGCACTGGTATGAGTTCTTCCAATTTGGGAGAGTTGCAATACATACATTAACCCAAGAACGATGAGCATCCTCTCCAGAGGTTTTACTGGTGGAAGGCGAGCGTCGACCTCTATATAGCCAATGCATAAAAAAACTTTCGAAACACACCCACTGGCACTCAAAACAAAGCACTATGTAATTAGGTGAAATAATTTCCCTCCATATCGCCTATTACCCCTCCACATGTGTCTCCCCCCCCCCCTCCTTTCTCCTCCCTCTTGCCCTCTTTTCAATTATCGGGTATTTTCCCTATGATTCCCGATATTTATCGAGTATTTTCGCATGAGGACGGCTGGAACTTCTGTTTCACCACCTGGCCTCTCTAGCTGATCCTTTCTGTGCCTCATCAATATTGAGGGAAACCCCAGCCTGCCCTCCAAAACACCTTCTCCTCCTATCAATTCATTATAATACAAACACCTTACATGCTATTTATTAGTGGCCCCTTCATCATTGACGATGCGCCTTACGATTGGTAATAGCCAATCTTTGAAACTAGGCTTGCCTTTCAAACGACCCGCGCAGGAATTACAAAATACGATTGCCACACATTGTGAGCGAAATGCTCTTAAATATAACAAAACCACTCACGGACTCGTCTTTAACCCTTTCTGTACCAGCGACGTCTCTTAGATTTGATTTCAGCTACATTTAGACGATTTTATGAAGCTTATAAATGATGTATGGTTGCTAAAAGGATGAATTGAGATAGTCTGTAGCCTTTCAATGGGTAGACGTCCTTCTTAAGATGAATAAAATCGTTTAACCTAAGAAGTGCGCAGGGGGGGATATTACACCATAGAACTGTGCGGACCTATTTCACTGTTTCCTGTAACTAAAATCGTTATCTTACCATAAATATCATTAATACTTATCCATATGCGCCTATTTTACGATTATTATGAAGATATTAACCTGTTACAACAATAAAACAAGTGGAAACAGTGTTTGGCTGGTCAAAATCGCGAAATGAGAGTGAGTGTTACATAAATCAAGTGTGAGCCAGCTTGGCCAACATCCACCTCTCACGATACCTGGAGCGACACTGACGTCTGTCTCTTTATCTCTTTCTCTTTCACTCGCTTGGTAACACATATGACCACACCCTGCTAGCAACTCGCTATTTTTAGCACAAAAATATACCTAAGAATAAGGGAATAACAGGGAAAATAGGTGATAATTGAAGGGGGGGGGGGGAAGGAGGGGATGTGGAGGAGTGATATTTGGCATGGCCAAGGGGCAAAACAAAAATAAAATAAATAAATAAATAAATAAAATAAAAAACAAAAATAAATAAATTGCTACTGGGGTGTTTTAAATGTGTGTTTTTTTTAGGCCTAGGATTATAAGAGTCTTCCCGCAGTGGAACGGTAAAACTCTTAAGAGTCTATCCGCACTTGATGGGTTAATACTTGCCCGAATATAATGAAAAGTACGTCACCGGTACAGAAGGGGTTAAAATGATGTGGGTATCACTACTAGAAAAAACCAGTAAAAAATAAAAATATTAAAACAGTAAACATGATCCAGCATCATGCGCTTGCTTCCCAGGCGTCTTCTGTTTGTTCTGCACGTCATCCCGCTCTTATTGGGGCGCTTATATGTCCTTCTTCTCCTGGACGGTGTCGGGATAGGACGTGTTTGTCCTGGGGTGTGCGCAGCCTCCTTCATCCTTCTCCTGCCTCTTACTTGTGAGTCTTTTCTCATACGTATACGCTAGATGCTGAGGTCAGGGTAGCATATAGATTAGTCAGGCTGTGTACTCCTTTCCCACTCGTCTTAGGAGACTGTTTTCCGGGTGTTTGGCAAGGTTTTGTCAGGAGTCCTTGTTGTGATAAGGCAAGGCTCCCACGTGTGTTTCTTCTTTTCCCCTAGGTTATTCTATTTTTAGCTCTTATAGGCATGAGGCTTCTTTTAGAGGATCCGGGGCCCACTTTTCGGCCACCTATTCGGGTGGGTTAAGTGGTATATTCTTCGCTGTAGAGGAACACGTGTGTTTCATGTTGTCTCCCTTAGTGAGGGGCTTGGCATTTGTTCATGACGCTTTTCAGCCTATGTTCCTGTTTTTACGTGATGGGTGTTGGAGTGCTTCGCTGGGCTTCAGGTTTGTGCTTTTTAACCCCTGTCCAACGAGGATGTTTGTAACTTCTACTACCTGGCAGGCGGGCATATTTACCCTAAACGAGCTTCATTCCATGCTCTTTTTCATGCATAAACAAGAGCCTGAGCGTAATACAATTATGTATCCGTGAAAGGGCGATAATAGAGCTTTCCAATGACACCTGAATCATCCTTGTACGACCACGGGTTATCCTGTAACGATCACGCAACACGAGGGGAAAAACCCTAAAATACGGTAATTTCCCGAGTTTTTTCCTGGTCTCGCGAGGCCGTGGGTGTGGAATGGTGCGGAGGTAGTGAGGGTCGTGGCACTGGGTCCGTGCCAAGTGGTCAGAGCCCGCCTATCGTCCTCCCAACGCGTGGACTCTCTCTCAGAGCCGATAATGCGCTCAACATCCCTTGCGACATATGTCGGGACCCGCAGGGGTGGCCATGATTCTCTCACTCGACATATGTCGGGTCCCGTGGCTTGAGTGTTAATGATCTTCGGCCACCTGCCCCCATCTAGTTGGCCTCCTGTAGGTTTTTAGTTATGGCTAAGATGTGTTATTGATTATTGAATTATTAATGTATAACTATGCCATTATATGTGCACGTTGTGAAATCTGGTGGCTAAGTGGGGCTTCAGCTAGCCCTTCCGCCGGGATTTGTTAATCTATTTTTTATTAATTTCACCACAACACCAAACACCTCCTGATGTGGCGGCGTCTACGCCGTGGGACCACCTCCCGGAGCTGCCAATCGCGGATGGCTGCCGACCCTCCACGGCCGGAGACAAAATCAACGACCAGTGGAGGACAACCGGATGCCGGCCGCGGGGAGCAGTTTCGGGAGCCAAACCGTCACAACCATCCCCTGCCCCCTCCCTGGGGGCACGGGTCCTTGGAGCGGCTTCGGTCGCGCCGGGAATTTCCACACCTCTCACACCACACACACACACATCACAGTTTTTCCTACACCGAGAAATGACTCTCCGGCTGTCATTTCTCGAAGACTTCTTCTAGCCGGAGACATTGAGAGCAACCCAGGACCCACGTACACATACATATGTCCAACTTGCTCAAAACCCATCACTTCGAGTCGCCACGCTAAGGGTTCAGTTCTCTGCAATTCATGCAGGAACTGGACCCACTTCACCTGTACAACACTTGTCTCCAAGAAACACTACACGAACACCTGGACCTGTTCCTCATGCCCCTCCCTCTCCCAGTCAAATCCCTCGCCTAAAACCCGTCCACCTCTCCTCCCCAACCCACCTAGCCTTCCCATATCATCCACTCCCCCCCCTAAAACCCGTCCACCTCTCCTCCGTAACCCACCTAACCTTCCCATACCATCCACATCCTCAACTCAACACACCATACCCCATCCTAATCCATTCCAACCCCCATCTCCTGCTCCCCAATCACCCCCCCCCCCCCCCCCATCCCCTCCCCCAGCCCCTCCCTCACCCCCCCCCCCTCCTCGTGCAGCAGCACCCAACATACATTGTGCACATAACATTAATATTCTCCAATTGAACATAGATGGCATCAACACAAAGAAACACGAACTCTCACACTTCATCAAACAACACAACATACACATTGCCATCTTACAAGAAACAAAACTCCGCACAACACAAAAAACACCCACATTTCATAATTTCACCACCATCAGACAAGACCGGGCTGTCGGCGGGGGCGGTGGACTCATCACCCTGGTACACAAAGAAATATCATACATAGTAACCAGTGTACAAACCAAATCCCTCCTCCCCCCAAATGATAACACAACAGAAATACAATCAATTAAAATACGCACTGGCAACACCTCCAACATAACCATCATAAACACATACATCCCTCCCCAAACATCCCCTACAGTACCAAATAAATACAGACCACACTTACAACACATCACAAACACCCCACACATCATCCTGGGTGGTGACTTCAACGCCAAGACGTCGGCCTGGTTTGTCGACAACCCCGACACAGACAGAGGGCTGGTACTACAAAACCAAACCGATAACCTCATCATCCTTAACGACATCCATCAACATACCCATATTCCTCACCAAGCCCTCTATAACCCATCATCTCCTGACATCACCTTTTGCTCCCCAGAACTCGCCCCCACAACATCCTGGAGGGTGGTCAGAACCTTAGGCTCGGACCACCTCCCGATCATTATCACCACCAAAACCAGACTTACCCCAGCTAGCCACAAACACACATACACCAATTATAAAAGAGCTAACTGGGAAGCATTCACAAATGAGACAGAACAACACTTCACAACTCTAAAAAGTACACCCATCACTAACATCAACAATGCTGTACACATACTCAAGAAAACTATCCAAAACGCTGACAAGAAACACATTCCAAGAGGTAACAGAAAAAGACACAACCCCAACTTCACACCAGATATTCAAAACCTCATCAGACAACGCAACATACTGAAACACTCCCCAGCACCCCACACACAAGACATCACACAACAAATTCAAGCACTCAACACCCAAACTAACAACAAAATACAAGAACAACAAAAACTAAATTGGAATAACTTCCTACAAACACTTGATCACAAAACAAACCCCAAAAAACTCTACAAAACACTAAACAGCATCACACTTTCCAACAGCAACACAACACAATCACATGCTGCAATCACAACAACAGACTCTACTCCTTCATGTAAACAACAAGCAAACACTCTCATCAATCACTTCTCACATGTCAGCCACCTAAAACCTCACAAAGACGACCGACGTGTCATCCGACGTAAGAGACAATTCCCCACAGACCCTGACTATACACCCTTCACCAATCACCAGACAAAGCATATCATCAACAATCTCAAGCACTCCCCCGCCTGTGGCCTAGACAACATAAGCAACATACACCTCAGACACTTGGGACCACAAGGCATACAAGCACTCACTAACATATCAAACTACAGCTATTCACACAACACAATACCAGACATTTGGAAGCATGGTATCATCATCACATTCCCCAAACCCAACAAAGACCCCACGCTATCCTCCTCGCACCGCCCCATCACACTCCTTTGCTCCCCCTCCAAAGTCATGGAACGCCTAGTATTACAACTAATTACACCCGACCTACCCCTAGCTCCAACACAACATGGCTTTAGGCCACTGCACTCCACAAACACTCTTCTCACAGACCTTACACAAAGAGCTTTTGACGGCATCAACTCAGCTAGACCACCACACAGATCACTATTAGCCACACTCGACATTAGTAAAGCCTTCGATGCCATCCCCCGCCACAACCTAACAAACAAAATCTACAACACAAACATGCACAACAACACAAAAAGGTGGCTGGCCAACTTCCTAGCAGGCAGATGTGCACACGTATCTTTTGCCGGTCAGTCATCTAAAATCAGAAACTTTCCAAACGGTCCCACAAGGATCCGTCCTATCGCCCGCACTCTTCAATCTGTACATGCACGATATAACTACACCCAATACGCCCCAAATAAACTTAGCTTCCTATGCAGATGACATAACACTCACATGCACACACCATGACCCAAAAAGAGCAACAGATCTCCTTCAACCCTATCTCAACACACTACATGGCTGGTGCACTACAAACAGACTTAATCTAGCCCCAGCCAAATCCACCGCAACCCTGCTCACAAGCTGGACAGGAGAACACGAATACATCCCTCAACTCACCATAAACAACACACCCCTAACACATACACACACCCAAAATCCTAGGAGTAACATATGATACTCATATGACATTCAAACAGCACACCACAAACATTAAAAAGAAACTGACACCCAGACTTAACGCCCTCAGGTCACTTGCTCACACAACATTTGGACACAACAAAGAAAACTACCACCACAGTATATAAACAATACATAAGATCAGTGATGGAATACGCAAGCCCAGCCTGGGCTTCTAACCTAGCTGAAACACATCATAAGACCTTACAGACTATTCAAAACAAAGCCCTGAAGATCATTACAGGCTGCACAGCTACTGCACCCACAGATCACCTACATCAAGAAACCAAAATCCTCAAAGTCAAAGACCATCTGGACATGAGAGGCACTCAATTCCTGGCAGCAGCCTCCACGAACCAAGACCACCCACTAAACTACATGGCAACACACCCACAGACACCAAGAAATATCAAAACAACACCCAGCACATGTATCACACACAATTATTGTCCTCTCTCCCTCCCTGCCCACCCCGAACCAACTTCCAGAAGCACATCCATACTCATATCTCTCGCCGATCCATCCACTCACTCACAGACAACACGCAGCTGCATGCACGACCTCCCGAAATCCATCCTTCCGAATCCTCCCTTCCTCGCGAGGACAGAGTCCACCTGGCCAGGCTGAGATGCGGACACCATCCAGCTCTCCTGAGCTATCAGAAGAGACTGGATGACTCCGTTGTCGACGCCTGCCCGGGATGTAACACAGCACCCCATACCATTAAACACATCATAGAAGACTGCATTTCACACAACCACTTACGCCAACAACACAATCTACACTCAATGAGAGCTCTGTGGGAAAGCCCGATCGTGGCCATGGCCTTCCTCAGGGACTCGGGGCTGTTCGGCCAGGCAGCTTAGGGAACAACAACAACAACAACAACACCTCCAATAACATTAATGAAAGCATATATGTGATCCACCAAGATTCTAACCCGGGTTATCACACACAGATTTTTAGACACCTTAACCATAGACTTGTTACAAAGTGCCTCTAGTCACTTCACTGCGGTTTCCCCACCGTGAAATATTTCGGAAGTGTCTGGAGCTTTGTTGATTTCGAATTGTCTTCGTTGGGCACAAGATAAGTCAAATTTGTTTCTCTTCTAGTTTCCGGCGGTGGTAAATTTTCGGGAGGCGAATTTTTCACTTACTTTGTCTTTTGGGATCCCCGGTGTTACCGTCGCCCACACGAAATGTCCGCCTCATAGGTCTAGCAGAAACCGTTCGTAATTTGGGGCTACTGAGAACGCATGCCTGGCGTAAGCATGGGGGGCCACTTCCGCCGGGCGTAGGCTAAGCCGAAAAAGTTCACCTTTTCCTATCTTGTACAAATCTTGTACAACTCCACGGTGTTGGCTCGCCGGGTTTCACTATCTCCCGGCGTTGGTCGCCAGCTTTATTGGGATCTCGTTTTTTTACTGGCGCTGGTCGCTGGGTTTCTTACGAACAAAGTTCTTAATTAGATGGCAAAATTTTGTAGTGAAATATGGTGCTGATTATAACCATCTTGGTGGTGTAATGGTTAAGGTGTCTAAAAATCTGTGTGTGATAACCTGGGTTCGAATCCTGGTGGATCACATAATAATTATATGCTTTCATTAATTTCATCAGAGGTGTTTGGTGTTGTGGTGAAATTAACAAAAAAATAGAATATAAACTTGGCCTAAATATGAGGCAGAGACATAGTAGTTTCATATTTTGTAGTGAAATATGGTGCTAATTATATAAACTTGGTCTTAATATGATGCAGAGACATAGTGGTTTCATAGTATTTCATTAAGTGTCAAGAAATTTGTTGCTAAGGGATTCAATCTATCGTCAGCTGAAAAGAAACAGAATATAGTTACAGGGAGGTTAGGGATAAAGATTTCTGGTCCAGTTATACCGAATGAACTAAAGATGAGTGTTCTGCTTAAGGGGGGTCACCTGCCTGTTATCTCTCCTTTTCTTTCTTTCTCTGGCTTGTATCCATTAGGCCCCATTCAGCCTACTGTTTTAAAACGTTTATCCCCATCCAGGTGTCGATTTCTTCCTGGCGAGCGATAGCGAGCCAGCATTGTATGGAGAAATCCGGCTTTGCCGTAACAAAATTTCTATCGAAAAATGTACAAATTTAGCTTGCTGTCAAAACAAAAAATATATATGCTGGCTCACTACCGCTCGCCAAAAAAATATTGACACCTGGATGGGGGTAAACGTCTTAAAACAGTAGGCTGAATGGGGCCGAATGGATACAAGTCAAAGAGAGAGGGAGAGAAAGCCAAAAAAAGCGAGGTGGGCTCCCTTAACCCCTTCTGTACCGGCGACGTCCTTTTCATTATAAACCGACAAATATTAGACGATTGTATTCAGCTTAGGAAGGACGTCTACCCATTAAAAGGCTATGGGTTATCTCAATTAATCCTTTTAGCTACCATAGATCCTTCCTAAGCTTCAGAAAAACGTCTAAATGTTGCTGAAATCAAATAATTAAGGCGGTGCCGGTACAGAAGGGGTTAAGGGGGTATAATAAAGATGAATGGAGATATAACACCAGTACTCTTCAATCCTTTATTGGCTAGGGTTGAGTACAGGAGCGCCGAGACGCTGGTTGGTTATGTGAGAGTCTGGTGTGAACTGAAGGACTTGCTGCCTCCACAGGCCTGGGTGCCAGAGGCGCCCGCAAGTCTAAAGTGTCTGTGGTGCCATATGGTGTTGGACAATAGTGGTGTATACATTATTATTATATCTCCCCCCCCCTATTGGCGTCCGACGAGGCGATGGTGGAGTTGGGCGGTGTAGGTTGAGTGGAGGTTTTGTAGACGAAACTGTCGTAGGAAGCGGCGGTTGCGGAGTGTGGCTCGCCCCGACCCATCCACCCGGATGGTATACTGGCGGTGTGGATGCACCTCCACTACAGTGCCAGTCTTGTTCCACCGTGTCGGGTTGTTGCCCCCCTGGTTCTGGACGGAGACCCGGTCACCGACGTGGAGTGGTGATAAAGGCCGGGCTGAAGCATTATAGTATGTGGCTAGGGCAGCGTTACGGTGAAAAAGGGCTGCCTCACGAGATTCGGCCGAGAGAAGCCAGTGGGGGTGGAGGTGGAGAAGTGCAGGATTGCAGGGGACGTGGTCCCGTAGGGTCCTGCCGAAGAGAAGTTGAGCTGGTGACTTGTCAATGGTCAAGAGGGGTGTGTTCCTGTATTGGAGGAGGGCGCGGGCTGCGGCGTTGTTGTCTAGAGAGCCAGTGGGGGATGTACAGTCCGCGATGATGCGGCGGGCTGCTTTAACAGCCAGCTCGGCGCGGCCTGAGGGTAGAATGCAGAGCTGACCCGCTGTGACACACCCCAATGTGCCAGGAATTCTTGGAAGTCCCCGGCTGTGAACTGGGGCCCACCATCGCTCGCCAGTACCCGGGGTGCTCCGTAGTGGGTGAAGAGGGTACGGCACGCCGAGATGAGGTGGTGAGCATCACATTTACCTGGTGGCAGGTAGAAGATGTGGACATTGCTGGAGAAGCGATCGACGTAGACCAGGTAGTGTTTGCCCTGGTGCTGAAAAAAATCGGCGGCTACCTGGTCGTATGGCCATTGGGGTGGGTCAGATGACATGAGTGGCTCTTTCGGCTGGGACGGGGCGTGGGCGCGGCAGTAGTGGCAGGTATCCAGGCAGTTGCGTAGGGCCTTGTCAATACCTGGCCAGTAAACACTCGCACGTGCACGGGCCTTCATGCCAGTCATACCCTGATGAGCTGAGTGAAGGGCCTCGAGAACTCTGGACCGAAGATGATGGGGGATGACTGGTCGTTGATCCATGAGGGCTACCCCGTCGACGGAAGTGAGGCGGTCTCTAACACCCCAGAACTGTCGTAGTTGTGGGGCGGTCGCCTCTCTGGAGTCCGGGAAGCCCTCGGGGATGGTCTGAAGAAGGGAGGTATACTCGCTGTCTTGTTGGCCGGCAGATTTAAGGTCAGACCATGATACAACTGGGTCAGGTATGGCGGCGAGCATGGTGAGGGAGGCCAAGGCAACTGAGTGGATATCGAGCTCGCTGGCGGCCGCACTATGCACATCATGGGCGTCCGCGGAGGGCCTGGTCGGGTAGCGGGAGACAGCGTCAGGGCCGCGGTGCCATTTGCCAGGCGTATGTTGAATGATGAACTGGTATCGTAGGGTACGTTCCTTAATCTTGAACAGGCGAGGGTTTGGTATGTTGTCAAGGGACCGGTCGTTAAGGATGTGCAGTAGAGGTCTGTGGTCCACGACGACGACGAGGTCAGGGCAGCCCAGGACAAACATTCTGCATCTGTCAAGGGCGTCAGCCACTGCTAAAGCCTCGCCTTCGACGGGTGCGTAGTGGGACTCCGCAGGTGTGGTAAAACGGGAGCCGGCGAAGATAAGTTTCCAACCGACCTTGCAACAGGTGGGGGCAGATGCGGTGGGGCAGGAACAATGTTGTTGGAGTAGGAGGAAGCCAAGGCCGGTTTTGCTCCAGTCTGTGGCGAGGCACGTGGGTCTGCCGATCTCGAAGGAGCAGACCCCTTCCTCAACCAGGTGTGTGATGTGGTCCTTAGATGTGGCAAAGGTACGGTCGAGTGCCTCATCCCAGTGGAAGGGGGTTTTGGACTGCACAAGTTCCCGGAAGGGCGCCATTTCCGGTTTGATGCTGAAGGCCCAGGCGACCTGTTCAACGAGACCAAACCACGACCGGGCTCCCGTGATGTCTGTGGGCGTGGGAAAGTCACGGATGGCCTTAATCATGGACGTGCATGGCTTAATTCCAGTGTCTGTGATGGTGAGTCCGGCGAAGTCAACTGAAGGGGCGGCGAAGGTAAACTTGTCAGGGTTGAAAGTGACACCGTTGGTTGCACAGAGGGCCAGGTAATCAAAAGTGTGCCAAAATGCCTCCTCGACTGAAGAGTCCCACAAAAGGGAGTCGTCGACACACTTCACCTTACGAGGGACAGCCTGTATGATTGCGTCGAAACGTCGGGTATAGGCGTCGCCAGCTGCCAAGTAACCTTGAGGGGCCCTGATATACCTGTAACGGCCAAATTCCGTGATAAAAGTCGTAGCCTCCCTGCTGGATTCGTCGAGTAGAACAGCATGGTATCTATTCCAGGCGTCTAGGACCGTCTTACGAGTGCCTGCAGGGATGGATTGGGCCAAGTTGAATGGGCTCGGGGTGTGATGTGTCTTCCGAAGGCAGGCGTGGTTGAGTGCCTGCAGGTCAACTGTACGGCGGGGTTGTCCAGTTTTCTTGGCGACCACCACCATCCTAGAACACCAGGTAGTAGGGGTACCGATGGGGACAGGCTCAATAATGCCCATTGCGACGTCCCTGTCGAGATCTGCTTTGACCTGGGCCTTCCAATGATGTGGTATAGGGGCAGGGGTGTGCACGGCACGTGGAGATGCGCCAGGCTTGATGTGGATGTGCATGGGAGGGCTAGACATCGTGGGGAGTGGGCCGCTGGTGGTGTTAAATGCTGAAGATGCAAACTGTGACAAGAACCAGTCAGGAAGGTCAGACAGGTGCAGGTCGTTAGGTGGGAAGGGGAGGGAAGTGGGCCGGTGTGGTGGAGGGGTCCTGGTCAAGGTGGGTGGTGGTTAGGCTGTGTGGGCGGCCATGCAGGGGGTAGGTGTGGGGAAGTCGGGAGGGATGATATGTAGTGCCCTACAAGCTGAAATGCTAATAAATAACGGTGACTGTGCCTGAATAATAAAAATATCATCATCAGTAGTGTAGAGGGTGCCGGCAACGTCGGTGGCGGTAATGGTAGTCGGCATGTAACCCAGGACCTGGAGAGTGTGACCCCCCACGGCCGTGATCCGTTGGTGAGTAGGCTGTAGGTGGTGGCGTTGGAGGCCCAGTGCCCGTAGTAATTGCACACCAGCCACAGATACTTGGGCGCCCGTGTCAGGGTGGGCCGTGACGCTGGTGGGGTGAGAGTGGGGCGACATGGCAGTAGAAATGGTAATGGGCAAGGAGGGGAGCCGTGTGGGTGGTGGTTTGTTAACAGCCTGTTTGATAGTACCAATGATAACAGCCGCGGATGAAGGTGAGGGTGTGGAGTGACAAACTGTGGAGTAATGGTTGAGTTTGTTGCACGACGGGCAGGTCTTGCCCCAAGCAGGGCATTTGGATGGGCGTTCGGCTCGAGAGTGTGTGGATAGGCCGCACCCACTGCACTGGGAAGAGGTGGATTTAAAAACCTTGGCAAAGTGGTTAGGTTTATTACACGCCGTGCAGGTCTTGCCCAATGCAGGACACTTCGAAGATCGTTGGGCTTGTGAATGTGAAGATAGGCCACACCCGGAGCAACGTGTGGGAGATGAAGTGGGGCCGACGTGGGGAGGTGGTGGGGCAGGCGATGGGGGCTGAGTGGGTTGGGCGGGGGGCTGGATAGGGGCGGGGCGTGGGTAAGTACTCTTGAGACGCTGGTATGGTGATTTCACAGCATGTACCCCCGGTTGCATTGCCGTCTGATCGAGTGTCGCAGATTCGAACCCCACACAGTAGTTGATAACATCTTGTAAGGTAGGTAGGGTGCGGTCTTTAGTTAAAACATCTTGCTGAAGGGACGAATCACTAATCCCGATAGTCACTTGGTCCCGTATGTGTTGGTCAGAGACATCAGTGTGGCAACAGGGGCAGGTAAAGCCACAGTCCAAAGTGGCCTCCGTAATACGTGTGACGTAGTCCCGGATCTGTTCAGTAGGTTGTTGGAGAAGAGACCGGAAGTGGTGGCGAGCGGCTGCGCGGTTCCGTTGTCGGTGGACGAGTTGTGTGATGAGAGTTGCTAGGTCAATTTCTGGCAATGAGGAGAACGCCTGATTGTGAGCAAATATGGCGCTCTGAAGGGCAGGGTCGCACGTCTGGTAGAGCTCGATGGTAGCCTCGTGAGGTGATAGAAGGACGAGCCGCTTGTAGACCTCCCAATCAGCCCAGAATTTGCGTAGGGCGTGTCCCGGCATATGTAAAGCGGCCTGGGGCCGCGTAGGGGCAGCCCGGCAGGGCGGGGCGGGGCGTGGCTGGGCTGGGTAGGAAGGGACTTGAGGTGGTGGTGGTATGATGACGTCATGCGCAGAAGGGGCTGCGCCGTGAGGGTTGGTGCCAGCCGTACGATAGCCAGGGGGGGCATAATGGCCGCCGTAATACCGACCGTCGCTACCGACACCAGTGTGGGCCTGGCCGTCAGTTGGGGAGGGTGTGGGATGTTCGCTCTTGATAGGGTGGGTAAGGGGATTGGTCATGTTCATATGTAATAAAGACATGTGGGGAATAACTGGCATATGGTGGGGCACTGAGACATGGGTAACTGGCATATGGTGGGGCACTGAGACATGGGGAGATGTATGAGGTGTGGGTGTCTGTGTAGAGGGATGAATAAGTGTATCACTGGTGGGGTGTGAGGCAAAGGATGGGTCAGCCTGGTGGATAACATTACTGGCCTGGGGCTGATGTTGTAGAGGCTGGTGGGGCTGGAGATCCTGGCGGGGCGGTGGTGGAGCTGTCGCGGGGCGATGTTGTAGATCCTGGCGGGGCGGTGGTGGAGCTGTCGCGGGGCGATGTTGTAGTTGTAGATGCTGCTGGTCCTGGTGATGCTGTAGAAAGGTGGCGATACTCGATTGGAGGGCGTCGATCCTTTCATTCAAGTAGATGATGGATGGGTATGGAGACAGGGCATCGGGCAATGAAGGCTCGACCGGTTGGGAGGTAGATGTAGCCGGGTAGGGACCGCATGGCGGCAAGCCGGCTTCCACAGCAGCTGCAGCCTCAGCTACGTAGTGCAGGTTCTCCATGTAGGTTCAGATACTGATATACACTGCGCCATATAATAAAGATGAATGGAGATATAACACCAGTACTCTTCAATCCTTTATTGGCTAGGGTTGAGTACAGGAGCGCCGAGACGCTGGTTGGTTATGTGAGAGTCTGGTGTGAACTGAAGGACTTGCTGCCTCCACAGGCCTGGGTGCCAGAGGCGCCCGCAAGTCTAAAGTGTCTGTGGTGCCATATGGTGTTGGACAATAGTGGTGTATACATTATTATTATAGGGGGGTTATCTTGCTTTGATTGACCTTTTTACATTATTATTCATATTTTATTAATAGCTCCCTAGACCTTTATCAAGCTTAAGGGATCAGTGGTTATTGTTTTGGGTCTATTTGTTTATATATTCATATATTTTTTAGTTTCCTCCCTAGACCTTCATCAAGCTTAAGGGATCAGTGGTTATTGTTATGGGTCTATTTATTTATATATTCATATATTTTTTAGTTTCCTCCCTAGACCTTCATCAAACTTAAGGGGACAGTGGTTATTGTTATGGGTCTATTTATTTATATATTCATATATTTTTTAGTTTCCTCCCTAGACCTTTATCAAGCTTAAGGGATCAGTGGTTATTGTTATGGGTCTATTTATTTATATATTCATATATTTTTTAGTTTCCTCCCTAGACCTTTATCAAGCTTAAGGGATCAGTGGTTATTGTTATGGGTCTATTTATTTATATATTCATATATTTTTTAGTTTCCTCCCTAGACCTTTATCAAGCTTAAGGGATCAGTGGTTATTGTTATGGGTCTATTTATTTATATATTCATATATTTTTTTAGTTTCCTCCCTAGACCTTTATCAAGCTTAAGGGATCAGTGGTTATTGTTATGGGTCTATTTATTTATATATTCATATATTTTTTAGTTTCCTCCCTAGACCTTCATCAAGCTTAAGGGGACAGTGGTTATTGTTATGGGTCTATTTATTTATATATTCATATATTTTTTAGTTTCCTCCCTAGACCTTCATCAAACTTAAGGGGACAGTGGTTATTGTTTTGGGTCTATTTGTTTATATATTCATATATTTTTTAGTTTCCTCCCTAGACCTTCATCAAACTTTTAACAAACATCCATTAGATCCCCCTTTGAGAATAATTTGTACATTTTTCGGTAGAAAAATGTTCCGGCCAAAGGTTGGTTTCTAGTAAAGTACAGGCTCGCGATCGCTCGCCAGGAAAATATCGACACCTAAATGGCACGAAAGGTCTTACAATTGACAAGGAAATGGGGCGAAAGGTGTTAAAATCGCCAAACGAATGTGCCGCACGTCATAAAATCTCAAAACTAATGGGGCTAAACACGAGGGAGAAGGCGGTCCAGAAAAACCACATATATCTCCCCTGAGGATCTTGAATGACGTACAGTATTTTGACAGTTTATTCTGGCTATCATTAGAAGATTTTATGCAGTTTAAGGGGAGTTTGTCTGGTCCCCCTTCTTTCTCGTGTTTAGCCCCATTAGTTTTCAGATTTTAAGATGTTCGGCCCATTAGTTTGGCTATTTTAAGACCTTTCGCCCCATTTATTGTCAATATTAAGACCTTTCGTGCTATTTAGGTGTCGATTTTTTTTCCTGGCGAACGATAGTGAGCCTGTAGTTTTGGAAGAACCGGCCTTTGGCTGGGATATTTTTCTACCGAAAAATGTACAAATTAATCTAGAAGGGGGATCTAATGGATGTTTTTTTAAAGTTTGGTGGAGGTCTATGGAGGAAACTAGAAAAAAAAATGAATAAATTAATAACTCAACCAAGTGGCTAGTAGCTGTTTTTTTTTTTTTTTTTGTCTGTTAATTGTTTTTGAGTTTCCTTGCTAGATTTATAACTTAGATAAACACCCTATAGACCAGCGGGGGGGGGGGGGGGGGGGGCCCCCCCCCCCCCCCGCGAGATAAATTTGTACATTTTTTGGCTCCTCTTATAAATACAGGCTTGCTATCGCTCGCCAGGAAATAAATCGATACCTAAATGGCACGATAGGTCTTAAAATTGACAACGAAATGGAGCTAAAGGTGTTAAAATCGCCAAACTAATGGACCGAATGTCTTATAATCTAAAAACTAATGGGACTAAACATGAGGTAGAAGGGGGACCAGAAAAGCGACCGATCTCCCCTTTATTGGTTTGTATTCCTCCTCCTAATCATTAACCAGACCACTAAGCTCCATACGGAACTCTCATAGGTCTGGCTACCCTCTTCCAACCAGCCTTACTATTATTGTAGGTTTACTAGAACTAGAGCGCTTGTCGGTACTGCATACTTTAATTATAGTAAATCCTGTACCAAGGCAATGTAAAGATGTTGTGTGGTCACCAGTGTGGTTCAACAAGAATGAGAGCAAATCCAAGGTACCTTCGAGAAATGCGTCAAATAGTTCCACCAGTGTCTTACTCCCTCACGGCAATTTCTCGGTTAATAATCCCAATTCTTCTGATACTACTCCTACTAGCGTGGTAGGCCTAATAGTATCTATCCAACTCTACTGATGGTAAGGTGGGCTGAGATAGTCTTACCCTTTCCGTCGTTCTCCTCGGTGAGGCATTTCGTGGCTAGAGGGGCGGCTGTGCTAGGAGGAGGGTCTGGGTCGACTGTGGTAGCCCTTCTGGGAATCCGCGCCACGGCGGTGGTGCTTCTCAGGGCAAGAAGGGCGTGTGGTGTTTTGATGTGTATGCACTGTTCCTTCCCCACGATGTCTTGAGTGGCCATCTCTGGTTTGTGCATCATTGTTTGTTGATGTCCTCACAGATGTGTTCCTTCCTGGGGCCGAGGAAAATGCCTGAGTAACACATGTGACCCGAGCAAAGCGTGGTGAGGAGGCTCTTGTGCCCTTTTGTATTGGTGGCGTGGTTTCAGTGGTTGTTGTTGTTTGTGGGACCTCATCTCCTTCGTTCCTTTCATTTACTCTTATCTTCCCTATCTCAAATGCAGTATACTTTCCCTCTTCTCCACTGCTACAATTGCCACCAATTCTCCCATGGTGCTGTGTCTTGCACATTAGAACAAGTTCAGATGTGCTTGCTGCAGTGGGTTTCATCAAGAGAGGAATGGATCCATTCCATCCCAATGTGGAGAAGGGCTTGAGGATCGCATTGCATGACGTCCGGAGACTGAGCAGTTTTTCAGGACTATTGCTCCTTGCATGCTGAATATCAGGATGGCTCTCTGACTCTTGTGGAAATGAATAAGCAACTTTGAGGCCTCAATCCCCAACATGAATCCAAGGGTGTGCAGTGGACTGCCCCTCCTCAGCGGGCTGAGGGTGGTCATGGGCATGTGGTGAGACTGGTGCCTTTTGGTGACATGATGGACTCAACATTATGTCTCCCTGATGGTGGGCTTGCTGGTAGCCAGGTGTTAGGAGTCAGTTTGCTCTCATTCAACCTGTCCCAAAGAAAGGTGACTGCTCTCAACCCTCCAACTATCGTCCAACTGCTCTCATTTCTTGCATCTCTAAATTTTTTGAAACTATCAAAATTTCTCAAGCATTTATCTTCCCATAAACTACTTTCAGATCGCCAGTATGGTTTCCTTAATGGTCGCTCTATTGGTGATCTCCTTGCTTATCTTACTAACTCTTGGTCATCCTCTTTTCAGGACTTCGGTGAGACATTTTCTATTGCGCTAGACATATCGAAAGCCTTCGATAGAGTCTGGCACAAATCTCAAATTTCCAAATTCCCTCCTTCGGTTTCTATCCTTCCATCTGTGCCTTTATCTCTAATTTCCTTTCTGCCGTTCCATAGCTGCAGTTGTGGACGGTCATCGCTCACTTCCTCAACCTATTAACTCCGGTGTTCCTCAGGGTTCTGTCCTGTCTCCAGTCCTCTTCCTAATATTAATTAATGATCTCTTCAACTGTAGCCTACCTCTAGTCTCATCCATTCATATGCTGATGACTCTACCTTATACTATTCAACAATTTTTTTCACAACAACCCAGTATGCAATCACTCCAAAAGTCAATAGAGGCAAACAGAAATACAGCCAGATCCCGTGTTTTCAAGTTGTAAAGTAGGTGTAAGTGACCAAGAGTCGACACCAATCTTCTCGTTCATCTGGCATCCATTTCCATACTAATTACATCTCTAAAATATGTTAGTGTTGTCTATAATCATGCATTGTGCATATTATAATATGTACCTGTATCCAATACCCATATCGTTGCTAGTCAAATAAATATCCATATAAAGCAGATACAGAGTTTCAACATTCTCAAAAGTCTGAATTATCAGCAACCCTTCTCTTCCCGGCGATAATAGCCCCATTAAAACTATTAATCTACGTTGGCCACAGTTATCAATGACTTACAATAATCGTATGGAACTGCAGTCAATGGTTGGAATGTATGTTAGGCATAGAAATGTCAACGTACAGCATATTCTTTTCGTTTGGAAGGCTACCCAGTGGTAGATAAAGCAAGAGTGTCGACATTTAAAGGGCCCGAAGGCGGGAAAACAGCGTCAATCTGCTGTAGCGGCCACTTGTGTCATTATATTGGTAGGGACAATGGGGAACCGGATAGTGTTGTCTGCTACTCTTTCACAAACACCCAATAGTAATCAGTTTCCATCCAGTGAGTCGAAATTTATATATCGAAGTCATCAAAATATCACTCCTTTCTATATTAATTAATGTTACAAAAATATTACGCTCAAATTCTATTCAGTAATTTGTCCAATATACAAAGTATGTATGATGAATAAAAAATAATATGTTAGGCCTACAGAGACATATTTATTAGTGGCCCCTCCATCATTGACGAACATGCCTATTACATAAGGCATCCTCTTCAAACACTAATCCGCCGTAGTTTGAATCTACCGCGCAGAGCATTTAAAAACTGAGGAGCCTTCATCATGAGCGCACGCGACCTCACTCAGGGCTTCAGTCATTATGAATTGGGTTCTCACTACGAAAAAACTTCGTAAAAAATAAAAACAAAAAGAAAATAAGAATAACTATCCAATAAGCTTCCATCATATCGTGGATGTACTTGTGTGGATTTCTGACCAGACGCTGATTCAGGCGTCATTCCTCCTTCTTTGCTCTGCGCTCAGCCTGCCCGGACGTACCTTCCAGGCTCCGCTGGTTCCGCATTCGTTGCGTCCCTAGTGAGTTTTTTCTCATTTGTTTACTCTAGGATGTATCGAGTAAGGTTAGGATAGGCGTAGCAGGAGTGTCCTGGGCTGGTTGCCCGCAGTGCAGTGTATTTTGGGTCGTGTGTATGGGGCATCTATTTCGGATGTACCCTCGTGGTCCTGTTGTGGACACGTGAACTTTTCACAGTTGTGTTAGTTTGTGATGCAGGCGGCTTTCATTACGCGTTAATTATTGCTGCCTTTTATCCTTCTGATTGAGGTAAGCTGTGTTTTTTCTGACGTTCCCAGCGTTTTTTTCTTCACTTAGTGAAGTTTTTTCTGGGTCCGTGTCAGGCTTCCCGGGGTGGGAAGTTATCGCTACGGTGGTGTGTTGGCGGTGGTTCCTGTTGTGATATTCCAATGTGTGTTTATATTTCAACTATTTTCATGCCGTCTACCTAGGCCTAGCCAGCCGCTCGTAGCTTTGCCACATGTCTAGTGTTATTATTTATTTTATAAATATGCCCTACTGTGTCATGTGTATCCGGGTTTTAGTTGTGTATTGGCTAATTCCTCGGACTATAATTGTTTCCTGGTTTAGTTGTGTATTGGCTAATTCCACGGATTATGTTGTGACCTTGGTTAGTCGTGCGTGACTCTCCTCGTGTCGTATTGTTCAGATGGTGTCTGTTCAGGGTGGGGCTTGCCTTCCGGCGGGTTTTTTCTCGGTTTCACCATGAAAAATCCTGACCGATGAGCAGTGTTGGGCCACACGTGGTTTTTAACTCTGGCTGGTTCCCCGGCGTGGGGAGGTGTCTGTGGCTCTCCAGGACTGCGTCTCTGTGGGTGCCTGGTTTCAGGCCTCCTTTAATTCCCGGCGGGATGGCTGTACCCATCCTTATATATATATATATATATATATATAAAAAACGACGTTCTTGCGAACATTCGTTTTTATAGGTTTTTTCTACCTGGTTTACGACAACCACATGGAAAACCTAGCTGTTGTTTAGGCGTTCCTCCCCGGCGATCTTTTACAAAGAAGTGGGGTCAGGAACTTGTGGGGTTAACTTTTAGACTTCTCACCCGGCGGGTGCACCTGAGCAGGGTGGGATAAACGACTTAGGTCTCATATAGTTAACCAATCCATTTTAGTGATACTCTGTGTATCGCTGCCTTTACTCTTACGGCAATTGAAGGTTCAGTGAGGTTTAACCAAATCGATTCCCACACTCGGCGGGTGCTCCTAAGTGGAGGAACTAAGGAATTTATAACAAATTCAATTTCGATTAACCTTAATTTGGTGATACATTCAGTATCGCCGCCTTCTATTTTTACGACGATCTTTGGGACAATTCGTTAAAAAATCAGATCTCGTATATTCCTGCCCTGGGCTATTCTACTAAAATATTTCAAGGGCCGGCGTCTTTATGAGGGGGGCTTTGTTACAAAATTGAATCTTGAGACAGTCACCACCTCCTACAGACTATAAGTGCCATACTGGACCATTATATCAGAGGGTATTCTTCATGTTCTTTAGCTAAAAAGATTTGTTTAGCCTCTTTACACCCCGCCGCGTAGCGAGATGTGTTAGCTGTGTCTTTGCATCCCGTTACCCGGCGGGTTATTAACACTTGTATGCGAACACTTGGGTTAACCTTATGAGCATTAATTCCTGGAAATTTTTCTTTATTTTTCCAGAGCTGAGCTCCGGCGGACCAATACAGACCCGGCGGTAGTTTCTTCACACCAGTCTCTGTCATGGCTACTGTGGCCCCAGTTTTTGCCCTGTGCATTACCCCTACTTGCGCGGGTATCCCGATTTTTGCGCATACCCTTTGCATAAGGTGTGTTAAATGTCTAGACCGTTCAAGGGGTCTCTGGGTTACACTTAATTGTTCCTTTTGCTCCCAATTAGCCAATAAAGTCCTGTGTGACAATGACAAGACCGCGGCGGTAGCGTTGAGAGAGGTCAGACAACAAATGTCGGCCTACACTACCATTGTCGCACATAAGTCACTTCAATGTGACAACGTCCCACTTTGGGATAAGTTGCTGTCAGAGCACCCTCCCCCTAAACGTACCTCTAGAGTAACGGGTTTTAAGCCGACAGAGACTAGCCAGGGTTCTGTATCGTCTGTGGATACGTCTAAACGCCCGAGAGAGCCTACTCCCCCGGCAGCCACCTCCTCGTCGCAGGCGAGATCGAGGTCAAGGTCACCTCTCAGACAGCAGTCTTCAAGTCGTGCCTCTTCCCCGGCGAGTAAGAAGAGTAAGACTGAAGCTTCCACCAGTGGTCATGGTGGTGATTCTTCCAAATCTAGGTCTAGTTCGCGGTCACACCGTAGCCACAAATCCTCCAAAAAGGATTCCCATAGGAAGTCCTCTCGACATTCTCCTAAGTCTAGTGCATCTCGTCGTACCTCTACACCTGAAAATGTTTCTGTTACAGCCTCAGAGTATAGTGAAGCGCCTGTCCCTAAACAAGATTTACCTATTGATATTTTAACCCTAGAAACGGAAAGTTCAGGAAATTCAATAATTGAGAATGTTTCAGACTCTCAAGAGAGCGTAGGCCAGAGCCTCGGTGTTTGGCGGTTTGCTCAACCAGGGTCTGACCATCCACGTCCGACTCATACGAGTCACACAGTAGCCGATGTCCACAGGGACGCGGCGACCCCATCCTCTATCCCTGACTTATCTTGGAAACAAGGTGCCCCTGCCTCGGTGGGGTCTTCTCAGGAGGATCGGGAGGAACAAGATGAAGTGTCAATAATTTCAGATAGGGATGGACAAGGGTCAGGCTCAGGCCTGGACGCCGCCCATGATAATACTGATTCACCTGAAAGTTCTGCATCTAACCAGTTTGTTACAGCACAAGAAATTGATGGGTTACTTACTCATGCTCTATCTAAATTCTTTAGTCAACAACGAGAAAACCCCACAATGGACTTGGGGGCTCCCTTGACAAGTTCTGCGGTACGGCCTCTGATAACGTCAATCGATTTATCTAAGATTCCTAACCCTCCTACTCTGTCACCGGCAGGGAGCTCTAAGCCAGCTACGGCGGCATTCACTACGTCAAATGTCAGGGTCATCACGGATGTTAATCCACCCCCTCTAGACAAAGCGCCTCTTAGAAAGGTAGCTATGGTAGCTTTATGGGCCAGACGAGTCATGGGTTCTTTTGAACCCCTCTAAGCCAGAGCTTGCCCAGCCTACCTTGTCAGGGGAACTCCCGGTACCACGTGAGTGGTTTATCCAGGGAAATAAGTCAAAGAAATTAAGGGCATTGGATGCCTTGGGTAATGTTTTGGACGTAAATATCAAGGCTATACCTAGTTATTATCATCAGGATTATTTTGTTTATGCATCTAAGCCTGCTTTACCCCCTGCCTCAGCTTCAAAACTTTTTTCAGACTGGTCTAAGCTGGATGGGGTTAATGATATTAAGGCTCTGTCGGCTCTTACTCCTGAACTAGATTTACAGACCGTCACAGACGAGACAGCTAATCCAGTGTTGAAGGTGGGACAGTTGGGACCAGGACCTTGGGTGGATTGGGAGGTAGAGGCTCAAAACTTTGCAACCACTTTCACTTCTAAATCTTCCCACCAGATCCCTCAGGATACACATTCATGATTCTCCATGCCGGTAGGTTCTGCCGGCGGAGTTCCGTCAGCTTTATTTTCTTTTCTAGCTGCCCCTAAGATTAATCTTTGTGAACTAAAGGACCCATTCACTACCCCTACCCCTACTCACCTAGACAGAGAATTTAGGCTAAGGGGAAAAGCTTTCCGCCTGTTTTCACAGTACATAGTTTCTCAGCAGGTGGCTAAGTCTTTACTCAGGTCTACTCAGGCAATCGCAGACGCGGATGCTCGAAGATCAGTTGAGTTATCCCGGCGTCTGATTGTTCAGTCGTCGATTCAATCCTTAGGTGACATACGCACAGCCTTACTTGAGGCGGTGCGAGCACGACAGGATCTTAGGATGTCATTAGTTCGCAAGCTGCCTGATCGCATTGCTAACCAGGTGGTAATGTCCCCAGTACTTACTCCTTCTTTAATGTCCCCCTATGTATGGCGAACAGTGTGTTTAACATGGCACAGGCCGTGAAGCACAGTCCCGCACAGGCTAAGAAACCTGCATTTAACTTCCCCAAACCTAAGCCTCCTACTAAAGCTCAGCCAGGGGGTTCTAAGCCGTTTCTTCCGCCTAAGTCCTCCCAATCCCCCCTGGGTCAGTACAGGCATAGACAGAGAGGGTTTTCAGGACAGAGAGGACGCGGCCAGTATAAGCCGGGGCAGGGCCAGTCTTCGGCCCACACCAGCCAGCCGGCGAAGCGTCCAACACCACCAAACCCACCATCAAAAAACTAAAGTCTCTCTCACTCCCAGTGCCTATCTTAAAGCCGGAGGAACCGAGGGAAGTACAGCCGGCGAACCCTTGTCTGCTAACTGGGTCGTTCCGAACGTGTCACCAAGCATGGCCGTTAAAAACCTGGGCACGGATGGTGGCACGCAAAGGCATCACTTGGCAGTGGCTCCGGCGACCTCGCTTACGTCAGCCGACAACGGCAAATTGTGTTTCATTAGAGGTGGAGTCGCTGGTCCAGGAGATGATTGCCAAGAATGTCATCATCCCGGTCCCTCCAGATTACCCTGTATTCACGTCAAAACTGTTTTTGGTTCCCAAACGGGACAGTGTTCAGATGAGGCCGGTCGTAGACCTGTCTTATCTGAATCTTCACATTTACAACGAGTCTTTCAGAATGTTAACAGTTCATCAAATCAGGCTAACACTTCCGCCGGGAGGCTGGATGTTTTCCCTAGACCTGACAGACGCCTATTGGCACGTGTCGGTCAACAAAAGATTTCAAAGGTTTCTGGCCTTGAGGATCAGGCACCAAAATTTTGTTTTTCAGAGGATGCCGTTCGGTTTGAACCTAGCACCTCGACTATTCACGAAACTAGTCCGGCAAGCCCTGATGCCGTTGTTAAAACAGGGAATCAGAGTGTTGTGGTATCTAGACGACTGGCTGGTGGTGGCAGAGACACAACAATTATGCATAAAACATGTCAATATCATTTTAAATCATGTCAAAACTCTAGGCTTCAAGGTAAATCTGGTAAAGTCAAACCTTGTTCCCTCAAGAGTAATTCAGTGGATAGGGCTGGTCTGGGACAACCGCCGCTCTCACTCTGAGTCAGAGTGTGGACAATCGCAACAGGTTTCGCAGGAAACTGTTCAGGTTTCTTCACAGTCTGACTACGACACGAAGAGTCTGGGAGTCTCTGGTCGGCTCTCTCAACTGGATTCAGCTAACTGTCAAGTTGGGCCGGTTGAAAGTAAAACGATTAATATTGGAAGGCAACAAATATTTCCCACTCTTACCGGCGGGAAAATTATGGCCCATACCAAAATTAATCCACACCTTACTAGCGGTCTGGGCGAAGAGGGAAACATTGCACTCAATCATGTCATGGACCTCTCCTCCTCCAACGGTATGGGTAGACACGGATGCGTCAGGCACCATAGGGTGGGGATTTCAGTCAAATCAGGGGAACCAGGGTCAGGGACTTTGGTCCCACTTAGAAATCTCTCACATATATGTCAAAGAGTTACTAGTCCCCTTGTATTTCCTTCAGGCTCACGGCCCGGCGTTACGGGGCAAGTCGGTGGCCTTCAGAATGGACAATCTGAATGCAGTTCACTGTATTCAGAAACAAGGGTCAACGAGGTCAAGGAAGTTGCTACTCGTGTCGGAAGAGATTTTTGTTCTAGCCACCAGTCTAGATATTTATCTTCACGCATCTTATCTCCCAGGCGTAGCGAACGTCTGGGCAGACGCTCTGTCCCGGAGACAGAGCACGACAGTAGAATGGGAGCTCAAGCAACCCATTTTCGACCTAATGATTGCGGAGCTCTCCCATCCACAAGTGGATCTTTTTGCGTCCGACGAGACTCACAAGCTCCCTCTATACCTCACCCGCCGGGCGATAACGCCGGCAGGGGGGCCAGACGCCCTAGTGACAGACTGGAACAGATGGAGCTCCATCTATCTGTTTCCGCCGCCAGATGCGTCACTAATGTGCCACGTAGTGAACAAACTACGAGTTTATCGAGGCTTAGTCTCGCTAATCGCGCCCCTGTGGCCGGCGCAGGTGTGGTACCAGCAATTAATAATGTGGTGCCCGGACCCGGTATCGCTCCCGGTCGGGTACTTCCACTTAGACACGATTGGCAACCTAGCGACCTCGCTGACTTTTGCATTATGGACATTCAGTAGGCCAAGTGGCTAGCACCATACGGTAGGGATGTGACCAATAAATTGCTCAATCAATATACTCAGTCTACTAAGCGACAATATCAATCTCATTGGAAAGCTTTTACTTCTTGGATTGTTAGAACGGAACAAACTGTACCCTCAGTGGCATTGGTTTTTAATTACTTGAACTATCTGTTTGAGCAGAAACGTTTATCTGTGGTAACTTTGAAGAATCGCTTAACTGCGATTAGAGTGCCCTTTTTCGACCTTACAGGTCTATCCATACCGGTGGCGGAGGAAACAGGATTTATGAGAGCGTGTTTTTAAACTCCGCCCACCTCCCCGTCAGCTCATGCCTACTTGGTCTCTGGACAAAGCTTTGTCTTTACTTCATTCTCGTCTGTATCAAAATACTGCAGACTTTGCTTTAATCTTAAAGAAGGCAGTTTTCCTTTTGGCTTTGGCCACCGGAAACAGAGTGTCTGAGCTGGCGGCGATGAGCAACACACCTAATTGTCTTAGGTTTGGTAGACTTAATGATTCAATTTCCATTGCACCCTCCCCGGCGTTTGTAGCCAAGAATGAGCATAGTGCACACGTGTTTTCTGAGTTCACGGTGCCGGCGTTAAAAAGGGGAAAGGTGCATCATAATTTATGTCCAGTGCAAGCTCTAACCAAATATTTGAGAATAGCTCCTCAAAACCCCCAAGGTGCTTTATGGGTAGCGAGTACGGGTAAACGCTTACTTAAACGGCGATTAGCCTCTCTTCTGGTAGAAGTCATTAAAGAGAGTAATCCCGGCGTTGTGGGTAGGGCCCACGATTTACGCAAGTGGGCGGCCTCTTTACGTTTCCTGAAAAACTTTTCAGTTGAAGATATTGCGTCCACACAGTTGTGGGCGTCTAATCATACGTTTCTCTCTAGATACTTGTCAGTTGCTCTAGACAAACCTTCCTTACCATGTATAGCTTTAAGGCAGAGGGTCTAGGTGGCCCTGCAGTCACTTATGTTTACTTTCACGGAAGGGGGGGGGGGGGTGCAGTCAGTTGACATAGGACACCCTAGACCCCGCCGGAGTATGAGAGCTGTGATACAATTTAAGGTTAAAATGTGATATGAAAATTTCTCTGCGAGAAATTGTGCTAGTACAAGGTTAAGTACAAAACAACGGTGTTGTTATAGTAGTTTTAGCTGCGAAAGCAATGTAATATTAGTTCAATGGAGTTCATTGGCAATTGATCTCCACATGTATTTTGGGGTTTATGATGTGCACATATAAACTTATAACTTATTATTTTTGTCACCACTCGTTGAGTGGGGTGCCTTTTGTAACTACAGATCTGTGTTCAGAATCTTCAGGGTTACCCATTTTTGTCGGGCAGGCTTCTTTGAAGCACGCACCTGCCTGAACCCCTTTTTCTTGTATATTTCCGGCCTACGCCGTATTAAATACATTTTTCAAAAGTAAGAATACTATGTGGTTGTTTTTATTATCTGCTTTTCTAGAGTTATGATATGATTACGAATGTCCCCCTCCAGTCTTAGATATCAGGCATGTTCGTCAATGATGGAGGGGCCACTAATAAATTATAGGTTTGACTCCTGTAAGGAGATAAAGAAAACCTAATATTTAGTAGTGGCCCCGTAATCATTGACGACTGGGGCCCTCCCGACCGTCCCCTTCCCATTCGTTGATGTATTAAGGATTTTGGTTTACTTGATATGTCAGTGAAGGAGGAATGACGCCTGAATCAGCGTCTGGTCAGAAATCCACACAAGTACATCCACGATATGATGGAAAGCTTATTGGATAGTTATTCTTATTTTCATGTTGTTTTTATTTTTTACGAAGTTTTTTCGTAGTGAGAACCCAATTCATAATGACTGAAGCCCTGAGTGAGGTCGCGTGCGCTCATGATGAAGGCTCCTCAGTTTTTAAATGCTCTGCGCGGTAGATTCAAACTACGGCGGATTAGTGTTTGAAGAGGATGCCTTATGTAATAGGCATGTTCGTCAATGATTACGGGGCCACTACTAAATATTAGGTTTTCTTTATCTCCTTACAGGAGTCAAACCTATAATGGCAAGGATTCGAAAAGTAGTCCTACAGTACATATTTAAAATCACTAGAATACGAGATTTCATGATGGATGTTGTTTTTCACAATTAATTCCTGCTATCCAATGTCTTTGGTTCCGTTAGGACTGGAATATTCAACTGTAATCATAAGAGTTTTAATAGGGGACGTCAAGGATAGTATGTGTGTAGTGTTTTCCTGAAGAGAAATAAACTGGCACAAGAAGGGACTCTGAAAATAGAGACAATATCTGCATTTACATCGTATAAGTGATTTTCTGGGTGTAGGAGGGGGACTTTGTTCTCATAGTACTATATGGGGACTTTTGTCTTGTACAACTGGGGAATTAATGGACGGTCTCAAACCACATCCTTAACCTAAGAAGTGCGCATGGGGGGTATGAGACACCACACGCCTGTGCGCACGTATTTGAGCTGTTCCCATCACTAACATCGTTATTTTACCATAAATATCGTTAATACTTATTCATATGCGCCTATTTTACCATTAATATGAAGATATTAACCAGTTACAACAATAAAACAAGTGGAAACAGCGTTTGGATGGTCAAAATCGGCGATAGAGGCCGGGAGTTACATAACCAAAGGCTGAGGCAGCCTCCCACTCCTCCACTCCTCCACAAGCCTGCCAGATGGCTGGAGAGACACTGTTGCGCAATACTCTCTCTCTCGCTCTTTCCCACGCTTGTTAACACTGATGACAACGCCCTGCTAGCAACTCGCTAATGTTAGCACGAAAATAGACCACAGAATAAGGGAATAACAGGGAAAATAGGTGATAAATGAAGGAGGGGGGGGGGGGGAGTGGGGAAGGAGGGCAGGTGGAGGAGTGATATTTGGCATGGCATAGGGGCAAAAAAAAAAAAAAAAAAAATTCAAGTTTTTTTGGGGTGTTTTAAATGATTTTTTTTTAAGCCCAGGATCTTAAGAGTCTTCCCGCAGTCGCTCGGGGAATCTCTTAAGAGTCTTCCCGCACTTGCCGGGTTAAAGAGTCATAGAGGTGATAGTCTGCTGCTCCTGGTTATTCGTCTTGGACAGTCTCAAACAACATCCTTCAAGAATCGTAGTTAGTGAGTCCTCTCCTACGTTAGCTCGATTTTACTCTACCGATGCACTGGCGTATGGTAGGTATTATTCAAGGTCTCTTCTTGCTAGTTTCATACCTAGCTGGTGAGCCTCGGGCCTCACAGTGTGCCAGTCTCAAACTTGGCTGGTGAGCATCAAGCCTCACAGGGGGTGCCAGTTCTTAAACTTGGCTAGGGAGCATCAAGCCTCACAGGATTAATTGACCAAACAGGAGGGATTGTTCTGATGTCTCTGTCTGGTCACCTTTGATAGTGTTCACTTTTACTGTTTTCCTGTTTGATGTTGAGTGCGAGAAGGGTTTGCTCTGGCTCTGCAGCTATTTTGGAGGTGATGGAAGGCATCTCTGTTTGGTGGAAGGTGGTGCAGAGGCTTTTCCATGCAAGAAAGGCACTCTGGGCCTCTGTTGTGATGGTGTTTATGTCCTTCTGGCCCGGTTGCTGGGGTGGTGGTGATGGAGGCTATTTTCAATGTGATGATTGTAGGATATGATGGATGATATTCTAGAACAAATATAAACTATAATCGGTTTTGTATGTATATGATTTATTGAGGCAACAGCATTCTTAAGTATCTGTATGTAACACTAATATTATCTATATGCATACCTCCTTATATTAAACATGTACCATAGGTAATCATGGGCACTCACTTATATAATTGTACTGTATTGACCGCACATGGTAACTATGGGTATTTCATGATCTGCCCGCTAGGGGTATGTTATGATCAGATCGAGAGAGAGACTAGCCTACCAAAGGTCTCCCTGTACACTGTACCCACTTCACTCCTGAATACAAGAACCTATTAACTTTTACCCAGTGTTTGACTTATCCCACCTCTTTGATAAGTACCTGGGGGTCGTCTGGAAGCAGCCAGACCCAACATATACATGGCGCAGTGAGTAAAAACCGGAGTTACGAAGTTGGACAATCCTGTGGGACCCTTGTGAAGCCGCCATTACCAAGCCAGCTCCACCACTCAGGAGTAAGACAGTGCCTCCAGACCCAGGATTACAGTGAGCAGTGCCCCTGGATATACAGTGCTAACAGTGAAGTGTTGTGTATTGCCAGTGCTTTATTTTGTGTATATTTCATGTGTGCTTGCCCTGGGTACGAGTTCCAGAGCAGCAGGGCCAGCCAGCGAGCGGAGCGCTACACCCTCCTCCCACCACGGCCTGAGCAACAATGAGTTGAGTGAGTGAACGCGGCCGCCTCCCCCTCCCGAGCCACGAGCGGTTGGTGAACACACATACACATACACGCACTGAGCACGCCGTCACACACACTACTTGTTGCTGGCAATCTTTCGCAGCAAAAACACTGTTATCTACTAGGACGAATATTCAAGTGGGGAATTTTTCGACTCTTTGTTATCAACCTGTCTGTCTGTTGCCCTAACAAGAGGATGTCAGACCAGGAGGATGTACGATTGCAACACAACCCCACATCACCTCCCAGCTCTCCTACACAAACCTCCCCTGGGATTTCTGGACCACTTCCACCTCCACAAATCTCCCAAGATTTTTCTGGTTTCTCTACTTCTACCCCCTTACGCACTCCACCTCCTCCACCCTCCCACCCACATGCTTCACCCTCAGTTCCGTCTGGGGCCGATTTCCTACAGTTTATTCAGTTTCTGGAGGAATCTAGAAGGCAAGAAGAGGCAGTGAGAAGACAAGAGGAGGCTTTAAGAAGAGAGGAAGAGAATGCAAGATTTCAGGCTTTGATCCAACTGTTGGCCACTTCCAGGATATCTACAGATCCCTCCATGGCCCAGGGCCCACCCTCCCAACAGCAACGAGTCAGCCCTTCAGATCCCTCAGCACCTCCACCACCACCAAAGGCTACAGCACAGTCCCCACCACCACTTAAAGCCGACTCCACCTTCCAGATGTTTCGAGAGTGGAGACATCGCTGGGATGACTATGCAGTAATGGTGGACCTCCCCAAACTACCTCCGGCAAAGCAGATGATCCAGCTTCGCATGTGCCTGACCCTCGAGATGCAGCACATACTTGAACACACCCTTCAGATCGCCCCTTCGACTGACACGACGGTGGATGAGGTGTTGGATGCCCTGCAAGCTCACATCAAGGGACTTCGCAACGAGGCACTTCGTCGAAGAGAATTGTTGAGTTGTAAGCAGCTTGAAGGGGAGTCATTTGCCGAGTTTTATGTCCGCCTGAAGCGCATTTCCGAGGAAGTTGATGTGTGCCCGGGAAATTCATCCGTCTGCGAGGAAACACAGCTCAAGATGGTGATCCTCATGGGGATCAGAGACAAGGAGCTGGTACAGAAGCTCATCTCCCTGGACTCCAAAGCACCACTAAAGGATGTTGTGACTAGGTGCCGCTCCTATGAGGCCACTATATCTGCGACCACGGCCATTAGTGCTCCTCCTGACCAAGTGAGCGCAATTTCTTCGTATAAAAAGGACAAGAAAGCTCAGGGAAACGGCAAGACTCCGCCCATCAAGAATTCATCGAAGTCAACGGATTTCTGCCAGTGTTGTGCTCGCCAGCATGGGTTGGACACGTGCCCAGCTGCTCAGAGCACCTGCGACGCCTGCGGACGACAAGGCCACTGGTCGCGGACGATCAAGTGCCCCGCAAGTAAGGTCCAGTGCCACCTCTGTCACCGCATTGGGCACATTGAGAAGTGTTGTCGGGCGTCGAAGAAGAAGGACAAGCGCCGAGGGGGATCTCCAAGCAGCAGTGGTACCTCCTCCGACTCCAGCGAGTCTCACGAGGCGAAGCACAACAACTGTCGTCGTGTGGGATCAACTTCTTCCTCTGCCGACAAGACACCACAGCCCATCGTTGTCACCCTGTCACACGGCGATGTCAAATCCCGCCTACGGATGCTACCGGACACAGGCTCTGACATTACAGTGATTGGCCTGCAACATTTAGGATCTCTGGGTGTCTCTAGGAGCAGCCTGCAAGACCCTTCGCCTACCATGACGCTCACGGCGGATGGGTCCACGATGGCGCCTGCTCTGGGTGCATTTCAGGCAACCCTCACCCTAGGCAAGAGATCGTGTCCTGTCCTGATTCAAGTGCACGACGGTGTCGTGCACCGTCTGCTTTCTTATCGCCATTGCAGGGAGTTGGCCATCATCTCTCAGGACTTTCTTAAGCCCATTTTTGATGTCATCAACCCAGGAGAATCTCCAGTACAAGACGCCGAGAGGACTCTACAGGATCTTCGCGCCGCAGCAAGAGCGGACCCTACATACGTCTGTCTACTCGACTGCGTCACCTCAGGCTTCCCTGTCAACTATTATAACCTACATGATTCCTTGCTTCCATACTGGATGCTACGGGATGATCTCTGTGCTGATGGAGATCTCGTCCTCTACGGAGCTCGGATTGTGGTTCCTCCGGCTCTCCGCCGCCGCACCCTGCAGCAACTCCACGACAGTCACAGAGGTGTGGAGGCCACCAAGAGCAGAGCGAGGCAGGCTGTCTTCTGGCCGGGGATAGATTCCGACATCGCCAGTACTGTTCATGCTTGCGAGTCGTGCCAGATCCTCCAGCCTGGCCTCCAGAAGGAACCCCTCCTGAATGACGAGAACCCGACGGGGCCCTTTGAGTCTGTCTCGGCCGACTTTATCATGGTTGCCAGGAAGTCCTTCCTGGTCGTGGTCGACCGTCTCGCGGGGTGGCCTGGTGTCGTCCCCTGCAAAGGCGACGCTACTGCCTCTGCAACAATCAGGCTTTTCTGTCGCTACTTCCGGGAAGTTGGTGTTCCCCTCTGTCTGAGGACCGATGGAGGCCCACAATTCACCAACCAGGATTTCCGGGACTTTATAGAGCGATGGGGAGTCCGCCATGTGGTTACGTCACCGCATCACCCACAGGCAAACGGCCATGCCGAGGCTGCAGTGAGGTCAATCAGGCACCTCATTCTTCAGATTGCACCCTCTGGCAACATTGACATAGAGGACTTTGACCGGTGTCTCATGGAACTCCGGAACACTTCTAACTTCACTGGCCGCTCCCCTGCCCAATTCCTATATGGTCATCCCCTTCGGACATGTCTACCTGCCGACCCCAGATCCTTCACTCAGGAGTGGTAGGGCAAGGCCGAGGACTGTGACAGACGTGCAGCCGACCATGCCGAGCAGGTTAAGACCCGGTACGATGCGCACGCACAGCCCCTCCCCAGGTTGCGTGTCGGTCAGCAAGTTCGGATTCAAGACCCGACAATCCCAATGCTGGGACAAGGTGGGGGTTGTCATGAGTCTTGGCAAGTCCAGGGATTATGAGGTGCGTCTCCCTAGTGGTCGTGTGTGGTGGCGGAACCACCGTTTCCTCCGCCCTGTACCCCAAAGTGTTGATCCCCTCCCCCAGTCCCCTGCGACCCCTTGCAATGACCAGAAACAGTTGTCCTTAGCGTCTGACCCCCCAGTTGCCCCACTTTATTCGAAACGACCCAGAGAAAAGGAGTCCGCTCAAGATTGAACTACGAGCGTGAGGGGGGAGGGAGGTGTATGTATATGATTTATTGAGGCAACAGCATTCTTAAGTATCTGTATGTAACACTAATATTATCTATATGCATACCTCCTTATATTAAACATGTACCATAGTAATCATGGGCACTCACTTATATAATTGTACTGTATTGACCGCACATGGTAACTATGGGTATTTCATGATCTGCCCGCTAGGGGTATGTTATGATCAGATCGAGAGAGAGACTAGCCTACCAAAGGTCTCCCTGTACACTGTACCCACTTCACTCCTGAATACAAGAACCTATTAACTTTTACCCAGTGTTTAACTTATCCCACCTCTTTGATAAGTACCTGGGGGTCGTCTGGAAGCAGCCAGACCCAACATATACAGGTTTTATTTCAGCTGACTAAAATTAATCCCTTAGCAGCTGTTTTTTCGACACTTAATGGAAATTATTAAGCTACTATGTATCTGCATCGTATTAATGCCAAGTTTCACATATAACATCATATTTGAATACAAAATCATAGCATTAGCCAAGTAATCAAGATGGGGTCATGACAATTTACTGTCAGATGGAAACAAACAGACTAATTAAGGTTTGGTGGCTATAGGGCTGTATCATATTCAGGTATGTCATCTGTGGTTATCTGTTATAAAATGACCACAATTGGTAATGACAGTGTTGTTCCCTTGTCACCAAAATTATTGGTATAGCCTTACTGGTGACGTCACATGTACCAGCCTTATCCCCCCCCCCCCTCCCCTTATCCTGTGTGTGTCCATTAGAGCGTGACGGGTGATGAGGCATTATGTCCCCACGTGACGCCCTCAGACCCTCTTGACGTCACACCTGTCTCACTCACTCTCCAAACCTTTACCAATTTTACCTGCAGTTGTTTTTTTCCGCAATTCCTGACTGGTAGCTTCTAAAATAAAATTGCAGAAGAATTTAGATACCCAAATTAAGCAGCGTAGTTTCCGACACCGATGCAAAAGATCTGATAAATGTTGTTGGAGTTGCTTGGCCATATAAAGTTGACGATAACAGTTTTCCTGCAATACCTCATTTAGGACACACAGATGAAAAATGTTGCAACTCCGTATGTTTAGGAAAATGGATGACATTCTCAACTTGTTATATACTCTGTAACATGTTGATAAGAATAATTATATTTATCTTGGACATCAATTTAACTCATTCAGTACCGGTGACATCCTTTTCATTATATTCTGGTAATTAGTAGACGATTTTATTCATCCTAGGAAACACGTCTACCCATTAACATTTTACAGACTATCTCAAGCAATCCTTTTCGCTACTATATACAGTACATCCTTCTAAGCTTCATAAAATCATCTAAATGTAGCTGAAAACAATATAAAAGACGTTACAGATACTGAAAGGGTTAAAAGTCGAGGCATGGTGGTTGTAGGTATTATATAACAGTTATTATATAGTTAAGGTGTGGTGGTTGTAGGTTATGATTGTAGGTATTATATAACAGTTATTATATAGTTAAGGTGTGGTGGTTGTAGGTTATGATTGTAGGTATTATATAACAGTTATTATATAGTTAAGGTGTGGTGGTTGTAGGTTATGATTGTAGGTATTATATAACAGTTATTATATAGTTAAGGTGTGGTGGTTGTAGGTTATAATTGTAGGTATTATATAACAGTTATTATATAGTTAAGGTGTGGTGGTTGTAGGTCATAATTGTAGGTATTATATAACAGTTATTATATAGTTAAAGTGTGGTGGTTGTAGGTTATGATTGTAGGTATTCTAGGACAGTTATTTAATATTGAGGTGTGGTGCTTATGATTGTAGGTATTTTAGGACTGTTATAGAATGGCTGAGGAATGGTGGTTGTCGGTTATGAAGGGAAATACAGATATTCTAGGTCATTTATTAAATAGTTAAGGTCGTGAATGTGATAAGTTATGAGGGAAAGTATCCAGGTATGTCATCTGTAGTTATGTTATGTTATTCTGTGATCCTCTCATAACACTTTTTCCAATCCCCGAACATCATGATGCCCAAGAAAAGACTTCTGCGTTCCTTCCTATTGAACTGAACTGATAAGAACATTTTAATATGTCCTCAAAGACAATTTCGCATGCTCACTATAGCTTGCCCAGAAAATAACAATCGACACTTGAATGGAATGGGGTGGAACGTCTTACAATCACCAAACTATATGAGCGAATCTTCTTAGAAGCTATATGTCTAAAAAGTCCTCTCTTAATTGTAAAACACTACTGAGTGAATATAATTATACACCATGTAAGGAGGAACACTTTATTGACAACGGTTTGCTTAGAATTAGATGATGAAGCTTTAAGCGAACTGTTGTCAATAAACTGCTCCTTCTCACATGATGTTTATATTAATCCCTAGACAAATCCCATCATTGCCGGTGGTAATGAAAACATCTTTGACGTATTCTTAGTCAGTCAATATGATACAATAGTTAAGGGGGTCGTCTATTCGTGGCAAGGGGGTTGCATAAACTACAGCATATTAATACACCCCCTTAAAGAGAATGTTTTAAAAGTTTTCTTAGGTGTTATTAGGGAAGATTTTAGTTTTCTCCCTAAACCTCCATCAAACTTTAAAAATACTCCCAAGACTCTCATTCAAGATAAATGTGTGCATTTTTCGGTAGAAAAATGTCCCGGCCTGAGGCTAGTTCCTCCTAAACTACAGGCTCGTTATTGCTCGGCAGGAACGTCTTAAAAAAAAAAAAAAAAAAGAGATTGAGCTAAACATAAGGGAGAAGGGGGTCCAGAAAACATGCCCTTAATTGAGCTAAACATAAGGGAGAAGGGGGTCCAGAAAACATGCCCTTAATTGAGCTAAACATAAGGGAGAAGGGGGTCCAGAAAACATGCCCTTAATTGATCATATGAATTAACTACTGCATTACAACAGTTCTAATTTAATCCTACTATTTTCTCCGTGCATACAGATAACCTCGGGGTGTGTGCAAAATCCTGTGGCCAACTGTACATTATTATACCGAGTGTCAATGTCTACATTATGAACGCTGATAGTGGTTTGGATCACTTCATACCGTTTGGTTATATTTGATTGTGCTTTATTCACTGTAGAGATCCTGTAGTAATGAAGATTGGCCAACCTCCGCCACCTTGGTACCACTGGTGATATATGCCTCTCTTTACACTTCAATATCTCCATCATACCCATACTAAACATTGGGCAATACTGGTACAGGATATATAGTTTGGTCTTTGGCTATATATTACTCATGATCAAATAATCAAATATAGCCTTGTTGTTTGATAATTGAGGCACCATAATGGCGTCCAAAGATAGAGATGACCACTCTCTCTTACTATATGATTTATAATTCACCCTTCTTTTCATTTTTACTCCACTCTTCCTTTATCACGTCGTCCTCTCTAGTTACATTATAGAGCTTCATTTCCTTTTTCCTTGGGTTACACTGTGTAAGTTATGTTTTTTGAGGCTCGCATTTTTTTATTTTTCGTGCATTCGTTTGTTTCGAGTTCTGATTTATCTTCTCCCTTTATTCTGTCACATAGTCGCTACCACCATCATCTTCATTTCTCTCTCTCTCACTCTCTCTCTCTCTCTCTGGATGGATGGATCTTAACAGACTGGGTGAATAGTCTGAAACATGGCAGTGCCACTAAACTTGGAAACGTGAAAGGTGATGCATATCAGCCAAGCAAACTCCAATTCAGGCTATTCGCTGTTAGAATGCTGACTGACTTGGAAAAAGATTTGGGTGTTCTGATTAGCAGTGGCCTTATGTTTCCCAGGAAATACATTGAAGTAGAGAAGAAAGCTCAGAAATTATTAAGAGGCAATTAATGTGTAGAAATAAGGAAATAGTCATCACACTATACAACGCTGGAGTACGTTGTCTCCAGCAGTCAGGACATATATAGAACGACTGGAAAGAGTACAAGCTTGAGCTACAAAGATTATTCCACCGATTAGAAGACTGAGCTATAAGGACTGTTTGAAAGCTCTTGATCTTGTTTTCGTTGGAAACATGCAGACTACGAGGTCAGCTCGTTGAAGTGTTTAAAATACTTAATAGGTTTGACAATGTGTTTGACAAAATATTTAGCTTTAATACTAATGCAACACGCAACCATGGCTGGAAGTTAAAATTGAAAAAGTTCAGCACTAGTATTTGTGGAAACATTTTCACATATAAGGCCTATTCTACTTGGAACAAACTTCCCTTAGAAGTTGTAAACAATTCTTCAGTAGAGCAGTTCAAGAAGAGAGTAACCAGTATTTTGCACACTCTGCACTTAATGTAATGCACTACACAATATATTTCTCTCTACTTTGAGTATCTCCCCGGAATGGACTGCAAGGTCTTTAAGATAAAACTATTCCTTGTAACTCCTTGTAACTCTCATATCTTTAAGCTTTCGTTCTGTGTGTCATCTGTACTTGCTCAATCTTGTATTTGCTCGTGTATTTGTTAACCATCAGCAATCCTATTAATATACACCATCAAATCCTAAGCCCGTTCAATATTTTTGGACCCTTAACCCCTGTTTCCGTTCATTAGTTTAGTGATATTAAGAGTCTAAGACGTCTTCGGCCCAGTCATATGATGACATTTTCTATGTGAGCGACAGTGGAGCCTGTAATTTTGGAGAAACCAGAGCATAATTTATACATTATATTAAATTAACTTGAAGGGGGTCTGGGGAGTCGGTTTTAGTTAGTCTAGGGAGCAATCTACTATATTGCTCAAATATGGTAAACAAACATCCAACTACTTAATTAAAACACCAAAAGGACTCCCAAAGATGTCATATGAGCGAGTTTTAACTAGGTATATCCGACGTAAATAGTAAATCCCTTCACATTTACGTATGGTTAATTCTTAAGGGAGCCCACCTCGCTTTTTTCTCTTCTCTCCCTCTCTCTTTGGCTTGTATCTATTCGGCCCCATTCAGCCTACTGTTTTAAGACGTTTACCCCCATCCAGGTGTCAATATTTCCCTGGTGAGCGGTAGTGAGCCAGCATATATATATTTTTGTTTTGACAGCAAGCTAAATTTGTACATTTTTCGATAGAAAAAATTCTTCGGATTTCTCCATACAATGTTGGCTCACTATCGCTCGCCAGGAAGAAATCGACACCTGGATGGGGATAAACGTTTTAAAACAGTTGGCTGAATGGGGCCGAATGGATACAAGCCAGGGAAAGAGAAAACAGAAGATAAAGATAAAAAAAAAACGGTAACCCCCCTTAAAGGTCTGGCACACTGGCGTCTCGACCTTTTCAGACTTTAACATGACCGTGTGTTTTGCAATGTCTGGTGCAAAGTTCTGCAACCCTTTCAGCTCGATGACGTGTTTGTCATTGTATTCTGGGTACCATTAGATGATTGTCTTTAGCCAGGCCCCCCACATTTGGTTTTGACCCAACATTCAGTAAAATCGGCTAAGGACGGTGCAAGGACGTGTTGTCAGTCCGTGTGTGACAGAGTTAATGGGAATCTGTCACTTCTCCTCAAAAGAACGTTTAATATGTATAGATAGATCAAGTCTTAGGACATTTAATATGGTTTGTTTAAGATGTACCAGTGTATTTATGTGTACGCTAATTTAATTAGCACAAATAAACTTAATTCAATTCAATTCAATTCACACACACATAAACACTTACACACATCCACACACACATATTTACACCTCTTGTTCTTTCATATGTCAGAGTTCATTGTATTATTAAGAAAATAATAGCTATCATTGGATAAATTAATTATTTATGACACAAACTTCTGGCATTAACCTCCCCAATTAAGTACAATTATATTCATATTGAATTGCAGACATAACTATATATATATATATATATATATAATCTTTTTATTAGATATTGCTTACTGGTACGGTGCAGGTTTAAAATATCTTATATACTGTAGAACGTGTAAGTTCTGTATGTGATGTCCTGGGTTCGAATCAAGGAGAATCACAAGCATTCATTAATTTAATTTGGGGGTTATTGGTGTTAAGAACCATAATATTTCATAACATGTGATTCTATACCTATACATCTACTATTGGTGTTAAGAACCATAATATTTCATAACATGTGATTCTATACCTATACATCTACTATTGGTGTTAAGAACCATAATATTTCATAACATGTGATTCTATACCTATACATCTACTATTGGTGTTAAGAACCATAATATTTCATAACATGTGATTCTATACCTATACATCTACTATTGGTGTTAAGAACCATAATATTTCATAACATGTGATTCTATACCTATACATCTACTATTGGTGTTAAGAACCATAATATTTCATAACATGTGATTCTATACCTATACATCTACTATTGGTGTTAAGAACCATAATATTTCATAACATGTGATTCTATACCTATACATCTACTAAGTTAACTAGATTGTGAAGGCTAAATTTAATCTGTTTAATTTAAATATCACCTTCATTTGCTTACAAAAAAATGCGGTCATAAGAGATTATCATATGAATATTACTGATTGCAGTAAAGTCACAAAGGTATGGTCATATCTAGGGACACATTAAGATATATATGTGAATACAAATGGTTCTGGATTGCAATGATTAAAATGTAAAAAATACCGAATTGTTCTTTGCATAAAAACTACTTAATCTAAATCCCATGTTAAGTTCATCACCCATAACAATTTATTCATAAATTCATATTTATTTATATCTTTATATGGTCATACATGTTCACCTACTAAATACGCCATCAATACTAACAGGCGCACATACTCACAACCACAATAAGATACCAACTTCTATTAGAGAGATTTGAGTAAACTTTAGCGTATGTTGCAGGGTCCTGATGTACCGAGAGGGAGGTGTTCAGAGAATACAATAGTAAGGTGTACACGTTCTTTTTGTTTAAGGTTATATGGGTTGATATGGATGTTTATATTCACAGACACAAAGGCAATACATAAATAATCATTAACACATAGATATGGTAAAAGTACAAGTATCAGATATCAATAGGACATGCAAATATATATATATATAATTAGCACATACACTGAGAGACGTAATAATATTGAATGAACTCCTAGATAAATGGCACGAAAGGTCTTAATTTTGACAAACAAATGGGGCGTAAAGTCTTCAAATCGCCAAACTAATAGGCCGAACTTCTTAAACTCTAAAACACAATGGGGCTTAACACGAGGCAGAAGGGGTGCCAGAAAACCCGGTCCATCCCCCCTTAATAGCTTATATTATTTTAGCCCAACCACAAGAAGGTAGTAGGTACTGACAATATTTCACCTAATTCCGTCCATTAGTCTTTGATAAAAATGGCTTACAAAACAGACAAACAGACAAACAGACAGCGACAATCACAATCTTCACAAAGCTCGTTTGTTGGAGATAAATCACCACCACCACCACCACCACTCAATATAACCACCTCCACACCCACCCCACCCCACAACCCACACCCGCCCACAACCCCCCACTGTATTTATAGCCCTAGGACCTTACAAAATTCCAATATGTTAAGATAAAAGGGCGAGGTGGACATGAAAGGGAACTGCTGCTACGGTGAAGGAATGTTAGATTGGTACTGGCTCTCTCTCTCTCTCTCTCTCTCTCTCTCTCTCTCTCTCTCTCTCTCCATGCATGTATCTTTCTCTCTCTGTCCCTCTTTGTTCATCCACATTATCTCCGTCAAACGAAGTTTGCGTAGATTATGTGATCGGCTGTGTCTCTCTGCTTGTTTGTTTGTATGTTCGTCCGTTGAAAAGATAATTTCTCAAAATCTAAGGAACGGGCTTTGATGACACTTGGTCAGTACCTTCATTTGGCATCAGTATAAAAACCCTTAATTTTTGTTTTGCTATCATCTGATGACCCCCCTAAAATTAACTCCTCTAAAATGTACATTGCCGATCTTCTCGATGCTTACTGTGAGCCCTATTGGTTACTAAAGAAATCAGAAAAAATATATAATCGTGATGACTGGATAATCCCAACTAGGGGTTTATGGGGCTTAGCCCCTAAGATAATGCATGCCATAATCTTGAACGCAATTGAATGTGATGAGGCTGCTGCATGTACTGGATACCAATGACTCAAAATGGCCACTCCAACCACTCACCCCATATGATCCATATCCACTGCAGACCGAAAAACCATGGATAAAAACATCCACAGACAAAAACAGCACACGAACGATGAACCAAAACGGCTAGGATGAAAATGGTCACTTCGCCAACACTGCTCAGCTCTACACATAACAACCGTGGGACAAATTGCTCAAACACAAAAATTACCATGGACCAAAACGACCTATTACATTCGAAACCTCGGCTCAAAACGGCCATGAACTAAATTGTCAGTGGAGAAGAACAATCAATCGACCAATATACAGTAAATCAGAGTAATTTGTACACTCAGTTCTGTCCATGTTAGTCATGTATCAAATTAACTACAGACCAACACTGACTCCTACTCTGGTTAGTTAGTTAGAATAGGACTTCAGAGGCTATCAACCCTTTTATATTATTAAGCCAGCACACTGCTAGTCAAGTATATTTTCAGGACTGGAGCCACTTTTCGAGAACCCCAGACCCTTCAACTCTTGTTTGCATGTTTGGCAGTGATATGTGCTCTACTGAAAACGATTTAAAAAAAATCTATCTATCTATCTATCTATCTCTATACAGCCATACATCTATTATCTTTCTACTTATCATGGATATATCAGCAATGGTTATAACATCTAAATATTATTCACAGAAAATTAATACAAATTAAATTTAATCTCTACAGACCAATTCCTAAGACCAATGTACCAATTACTGCATCAACAACTAATATCTGTGTTAATTGTTTTAGACATTAGACCAATTTGTACTGACTTGTGATTAATGGCGTTATCGGTGGAGTCCATTACTATGTTTGTCACGTATGTAACTGGTAATCCAATGGTCCCGGGTTTGAATCCGATGTATCAATGGGAAGATATTATTGGGATGGAATTTGTGCTGTACCTAGGTATCAGTGCATTACCACAAAGCCCACCGAAAGGCAAAAAAAAAAACAAAAAAACAAAAAAAAACAAAAAAAAAAACCACCCGTGATTAAAAGCACTGTATGAATATTCCCATATTCAAAATAGGCTACAGGGGGGCAATGCCTAGTGAGTTAATTGACTACTTACGAGTTTCATGCTATAAGGAAGTTGAAGCTGTAGACATTGATATTTAGCAGAATTACCAGCTAAAATACAGTTGTAGTGTATTTATAAACACATAAAATACAGTTGTAGTGTATTTATAAACACATCAAATACACGGTTGTAGTGTATTTATAAACACATCAAATACACGGTTGTAGTGTATTTATAAACACATCAAATACACGGTTGTAGTGTATTTATAAACACATAAAATACAGTTGTAGTGTATTTATAAACACATAAAATACAGTTGTAGTGTATTTATAAACACATAAAATACAGTTGTAGTGTATTTATAAACACATAAAATACAGTTGTAGTGTATTTATAAACACATAAAATACAGTTGTAGTGTATTTATAAACACATAAAATACAGTTGTAGTGTATTTATAAACACATAAAATCAAACTCCACATACGTTCTATCCATCAGAAACCTTTATTATCATTGCATTTCTGTTTAATATCGATGTTTACGGCTCCAACTTCGTTATAGCCAGAAACACGCAAGTGGTCAATTGCTCAATAGGTGACGTTCTGAGAGCGAGAGTCCAAGTCTAGGGGGTGTGACAGTAGAGCGCATAAGGCGAAGCAGCTTCAGAGATGGGGCTGCTTCGTGCGGTGGGTGGGCAATCGGGCCCCATGCATCTTGCAAAGGCAAGATGGCGGGAGCTGGTTGCAGCTCAAAACGCTTCACATAGAAAGAAAAAAAGAAAGAAAACAAAGAATAGTACCTTATATACAATGGTTATCTCTGTGTATAGGGTGTTACTGTTTTACATATTTACTCATTATAAAATAGTACCGGTAATAATACATTTATGAAAGAAAATAAGGGATGCCATTTTTTATGTCGGCTGGCCTTTCAATACAGAAGCTTTGAAATACTATGCCTTGTATCTCTCTCTCTCTCTCTCTGTATACATTTCCATCAGTCCCACGTGCAAATAACACCCACACACGCGCTATAGTGCCCATACATTCATGTACACATAACGCCCACAGGCACTCACTCTCTCTCATTCTGGTCACCTTAATTGCATAAAAGGACGTAACTTGAGAGAGAGAGAGAGAGAGAGAGAGAGAGAGAGAGAGAGAGAGAGAGAGCGTGAGCGTGTGTGTAATCCTGCCACTCTACCTTGGACAGGACCAGCACAGATACACTTGGGGCAGTGGTGGACAACATTCACCAGAGAGCTAAGAGGTTGGCTGGTATATGGAGTAGGGTTAAGGGGGGATGGTTGGATTTTATGGCCCCACTTCTTCCTCATATTTAGTACCATTAGTTTTCAGATTCTAAGACGTTCGGCCATTTAGTTTGGCGATTTTAAGAACTGTCACCCCATTTCTTTGTCAATATTAATACCTTTTGTACAATTTAGGTGTCAATTTTTCTCCTGGCGAGTGATAGCGAGCCTGTATTATAGTAGAGGCCGGGATATTTTTCTATCGACAAATGTAAAAAAAAAATTGAAAGGGGGGTTTTGGGGTGATTTTTTAAGCTTGATGGAGATCTGGAGAAGCTAAAAATGATATTAAAAAGATAAATATGTAAGCAAATAAAAACGCCCATCCCCCCTTCAATCAACAACGAGGTGCTTCTTTAGACAGCTTACAACACAGAAGAAATGTTGGAGGTATGACAGTGTTCTACAAGATGATACAGTTAGCACATCTGGCACCACTATGACTTCCACTACATGGACTAAGAGCACACCTGAGGGGTGTGTTCGGTGTGACACGCAGGTGGAGTCCCCGAATAATGAAAGGTTAATGGTGGGGTCACACATTCACGTATATTGCTCCCGTCAGGCGTAATCGCCAATTTATGTAAAGACGCGAGTAGTTCCTGCCGTGAACGCCCGTTCTACCACGACTATTGCACTTCCCGACAGACGTACCGTAACGGGGCCAGTGTTACGTCAGACGTAATGGAGTCATATTGAACTACGTACGTGTTTGCGACGTGCGTAAGCATAGCCCCGTTCGACCGCATGGGCTGCCCGATTTGCGGGAACACAGGCCACGCCCATGCCACGCCCCCACAAGACCGGCGTAGCTGAGGCCGCACGTCTTGGGATTTGTTAGGTCGTACCTGGAACGGTTCCGGCCAATTGTAGGCACACCCCGTCTGACCAAACACAGACAAAGACAGTCTTTGTCAACCACGTCTGTCGGGGTTGCAATCTGGGAAGTACAAAAGGGCAGGAATGGCCACACCTTTCCCATTCCCACTCATTCCTCTGCACCATGAACAACATCACGGAATTCATCCTGGAGGAGTTCAAATTTGTGAACTCCTTAATCAAACCGGAGATTAGGCATAACATGCGGCTCATACAATGCATCCTTGCCTACATAGAAGTCTTAAAACTACTTGCAATAGCAAACTCCATCCATCAAGAGGAACAAGAGAAGAAGAAGGAAAGGACCAAGAGGACAGTGTGGGTGTGGCCATATCTACAACGGAGGCCTGAACATGGCCAAATCTGGCCGCCCAAGATACTTGTTCAGGACCAACAGTATTTTCTAAGACCATTACTGATGCCCAGGATAAATATATCCCTAGAAAGCGCCCTTTGATCCCATACTAACGACCCAAGATGGATGAACAATAACAATATCAAATATACGTTAGGGTTAAAGAAAGGAGTGTATAGGAAACTAAAGAGAGGTGAACAATATTTAAGAAGTTATTATGTAAATCTTAGCAGAAAAGTTAAAGCTGATATTAGGAAAGCCAAGCGTAATTACGAAATAAAAATTGCTAGGGAATCCAAATCTAACCCCAAGGGGTTCTTCCAGTTATACAAAACAAAACTTAGAGATAAAATAGGCCCTCTTAGAACTGATACATGAATACTCATAGATAACGAAGTAGATATATGTATAATCCTAAACAATCACTTTCTGTCTGTTTTCACTGACGAAGATTTAGCGCTAATACCAGAGGTCCATCCAATATATGATTGAAGTTTAGATAATATTTTAAGTGAAATATACAGTATATAAGTAGAAATGTTGTACTTGAACAGTTAGACAAGCTAAAACCACAAACATCACGTGGGCCGGACTCCATATATCCTAGAGTATTAAAATAATGTAAAGAAGAAATTAGTTACGCCTTAACAGCACAATTTTATAATTATCTTAATTCGGGCCTAGTCCCTGATGAGTGGAAACTTGCAAATGTGGTGTCAATAATTAAATAAGGAGACAAATCTATTGTTTCGATTTATCATCCAATCAGTTTTACATCAGTACTAGGCAAACTATTAGAATAATTTATTGCGCACAACATAAGAGAGCACCTAGAACGTCATCAATTAATTAAAGACACTCAACATGGATTCACAAAGAGTCGGTCCTGTCTCACTAATTTATTGAAATTGTTTTCCCCAAGTATACGAAGCAGTAGACAACAACAAATTATATAATATAATTTATCTCGATAAAGTCCCCCACGAAAGATTGTTGAGGAAAATTGAAGCTCGTGGAATAGAGAAAACTCTATTAAGATGGATTAGGTCATGGTTAATTGGTAGGAAACAAAGAGTTAGCATAAATGGTATACAATCTGACTGGGGTATAGTATAGAGTGGAGTCCCACAAGGATCTATTTTGGGCCCTCTGCTGTTTATCATTTATATTAACGACCTTGATGTAGGAATAACTAGCAAAATCAGTAAATTTGCAGATGACACTAAAATAGGAAGAGTGATCAATTCTGATCATGATATTCAGGCTCTTCAAAGAGATCTACATACATTAACACAAATGGGCAGTAAATTGGCAGATGAAGTTCAATGTAGATAAATGCAATGTTGTAAAATTTGGGAAATAAATAGAACATGCAGAATATAGATTAGATAACGTGAATATAGAACATGCAGAATATAGATTAGATCTATCTATCTATCTATTGCCTGACGCCGTGATCCCCGAAGGGGTGGCCACGAACGAACCGCCCCCATGCACCTCTGTCCCCAGTCAGTCGACGCCCCTCCCCCCAACCAGCACCGCCTTCATTCATGTGGTTCCTCACTCCATCCTTCCACCTCATATTCGGTCTACCTCTCCCCCTCTGTCCCTCCACCTCGCTCTCGTACACCCTCTTAGTCATTCTCTCGCTTTCCATACGTTCCATATGGCCGAACCATCTCAAGTTGTTCCTTTTCACACTTTCCAGCACATCTACCTCCACACCACACCTCCTTCTTACTTCCTCATTAGTCTGTCTATCCCTCCATGTAACTCCGCACGCACTCCTTAAGTAATTCATTTCCACTGCTCTCACTCTTGGTCTGAGTCTCTCAACCAACGTCCATGCTTCGCTTCCGTAAGTCAGTGTCGGGATTACCACACTGTCATGCAAGGACTTCTTCACTTCCATACTGACCACCCTATTTCTTGTTACTGCTTTTAGCGTTCCTACAACCCTCTTCCCCTGTTGTACCCTCTCCCGCACCTCTTCATCCATAGTCCCATCTTTACTCAACACACTGCCCAGATACTTAAAAGAGTTGACGATCTCCATAGCCATTCCGTTCAGCTTCACCTCACACTCTGTGACTTCACCCCTTTCGAAGACCATAACCTTGCTCTTCCCCGTATTTACCTTCAAATTCCGTTTTTCGCACACTGTTCCAAACTCATAGATTAGATAACGTGAATAAATAGAACATGCAGAATATAGATTAGATAACGTGAATATAGAACATGCAGAATATAGATTAGATAACGTGAATATAACATGCAGAATATAGATTAGATAACGTGAATATAGAACATGCAGAATATAGATTAGATAACGTGAATATAACATGCAGAATATAGATTAGATAACGTGAATATAACATGCAGAATATAGATTAGATAACGTGAATAGAACATGCAGAATATAGATTAGATAACGTGAATAGAACATGCAGAATATAGATTAGATAACGTGAATATAGAACATGCAGAATATAGATTAGATAACGTGAATATAGAACATGCAGAATATAGATTAGATAACGTGAATATAACATGCAGAATATAGATTAGATAACGTGAATATAGAACATGCAGAATATAGATTAGATAACGTGAATATAACATGCGGAATATAGATTAGATAACGTGAATATAGAACATGCAGAATATAGATTAGATAACGTGAATATAGAACATGCAGAATATAGATTAGATAACGTGAATATAGAACATGCAGAATATAGATTAGATAACGTGAATATAACATGCAGAATATAGATTAGATAACGTGAATATAGAACATGCAGAATATAGATTAGATAACGTGAATATAGAACATGCAGAATATAGATTAGATAACGTGAATATAACATGCAGAATATAGATTAGATAACGTGAATATAAGAAACTCAGATAATGAAAACGATTCGGGAGTCATCATCAACTGTGATTTGAAACCTAGAAATCAATGCATTAGTGCTCCAAATAAGGCAAATAGAATTATCGGATTTATATCTAGAAGTGGGAGTAATAGAATAGCAGACGTATTCTTCAATCTTTATCTAGCATTAGTGTTTAGAGAGACGCAGAGTTAGAGGGGATATGATAGAGGTGTTCAAGTGGGTTAGTGGGATTAATAAAGGGGACATGAAAGATGTACTGAAGCTCAGTGATAGCGAAAGAACTCGAACAAATGGTTTCAAATTAGATAAATTTAGTTTCAGAAAAGATATAGGCAAATATTGGTTTGGTAACAGAGTTGTAGATAGATGGAATAGACTACAGAGTGCTAGAGTGGGATCAAGAACGATAGAGAGCTTTAAGATAAAATTAGATAGGCATATGGACGAGATGGGTTGGGTGTGAGGAGGATTGCCGTGTGTGAGCCAATCGGCTCTCTGCAGACGCCTGTTTTCCTATGTTGACCTCTGACCATTTTGGTGAAGTCAGTCCTCATAGTATTAGTGAGTTGAGCCTATAATTGGGCCTTATAAATAGGGTTGGGTGTGAGAGGGATCTTCCTAGTGTGGGCCAATCGGCGTTCTGCAGACTCCCGATTTCTTACGTTCTTCAAATATAATGCTTACTCTAGTCTAATAATTTAATTTTGAAGGCGATATTATATGTCACCAATAAAGTTAATGTTGCCAGTTTCCTTGTGCACTAAAGGTAAGCCAGAAATCCTCACTCCTAACCTCTATAACTCAAAATCAACTGAGGCAATCAAACTAATATTTATACCATATGGGAAGAGTCAGCCAGGGAATAGGCATAGATATTTACAGCATATTTGCTATAGCCCTTCTTAAGTGGCAGGGGTTGGGATTCTGTCCTACCTATAATGAATGGACTATCCCCCCCCCCCCCCCCCCAGCCTACCGTCCTACACTTAAAGGGGGATCGTGGGGCTTTATGGCTCCCTTTCTCCCTCATGTTTAGCCCCATTAGTTTTGAGATTTTAAGACGTTCGCCCCCATTAGTTTGGCGATTATAAGAACTTTTGTGCCACTTAGGTGTTGATTTTTTCCTGACTAGCGATAGTGAGCCTGCAAATTAGGAGGCCGGTGCATTATTCGGTAGAAAAATGCAGACATTTATCTCGTAGAGGGTATTTTGGGGGTATTTCTTAAGCTTGATGGAGGTCTAGGGAGGAAACTAAAAAAACAATAAATCAATAAATAAGTAAATAGATAAATAAATTAATACATCCCATTAACCCTTTCTTCGTATTCAGCTTAGGAAGACATGTTGGAAGCCAGAGGGATAATTAGGATAGTTAATACCCTTTCATGACTCGGGATCCTTCCTAAGCCACACATAATCGTCTAATGATAGCCAGAATATATTGAAGGAATGCTTCATCGTATCCTGAAGGGGTTAAGTGGCTGCATTAAGGGGAGAGTTTTATTTATGTGTTTGTTTTATATATTTATTATTATATTTGTACGTTTCCTACCTAGACCTCCATCGAACTTGAACAAATACCCCGAAGACTCCCCTTTGAGAAACATTTATGCATATTTCGGTAGAAAATACCACAGCCGAAGGTCGGTTTCTCTTAAATTGCAGGTTCGCTATCGCTCGCCAGGGAAAAAATCGACACCTAAATGGCCCGAAAAGTCTTAAAATCGCCAAGCTAATGTATATGAATATCTTAAAATTTCAAAACTGGAGGGGCTAAGCATGAGGAAGAAGATCAAATTTAGTGGTATCACGTTCGTATTAGCTACACTGGTGATTTAGTGGTATCACGTTCGTATTAGCTACACTGGTGATTTAGTGGTATCACGTTCGTATTAGCTACACTGGTGATTTAGTGGTATCACGTTCGTATTAGCTACACTGGTGATTTAGTGGTATCACGTTCGTATTAGCTACACTGGTGATTTAGTGGTATCACGTTCGTATTAGCTACACTGGTGATTTAGTGGTATCACGTTCGTATTAGCTACACTGGTGATTTAGTGGTATCACGTTCGTATTAGCTACACTGGTGATTTAGTGGTACACGAATTAGTGGATCACGTTCGTGATTAGTGGTATCACGTTCGTATTACTACTGGTGATTTAGTGGTATCACGTTCGTATTAGCTACACTGGTGATTTAGTGGTATCACGTTCGTATTAGCTACACTGGTGATTTAGTGGTATCACGTTCGTATTAGCTACACTGGTGATTTAGTGGTATCACGTTCGTATTAGCTACACTGGTGATTTAGTGGTATCACGTTCGTATTAGCTACACTGGTGATTTAGTGGTATCACGTTCGTATTAGCTACACTGGTGATTTAGTGGTATCACGTTCGTATTAGCTACACTGGTGATTTAGTGGTATCACGTTCGTATTAGCTACACTGGTGATTTAGTGGTATCACGTTCGTATTAGCTACACTGGTGATTTAGTGGTATCACGTTCGTATTAGCTACACTGGTGATTTAGTGGTATCACGTTCGTATTAGCTACACTGGTGATTTAGTGGTATCACGTTCGTATTAGCTACACTGGTGATTTAGTGGTATCACGTTCGTATTAGCTACACTGGTGATTTAGTGGTATCACGTTCGTATTAGCTACACTGGTGATTAGTGGTATCACGTTCGTATTAGCTACACTGGTGATTTAGTGGTATCACGTTCGTATTAGCTACACTGGTGATTTAGTGGTATCACGTTCGTATTAGCTACACTGGTGATTTAGTGGTATCACGTTCGTATTAGCTACACTGGTGATTTAGTGGTATCACGTTCGTATTAGCTACACTGGTGATTTAGTGGTATCACGTTAGTACACGTATATTAGCTACACTGGTGATTAGTGGTATCACGTTCGTATTAGCTTGGTGATTTAGTGGTATCACGTTCGTATTAGCTACACTGGTGATTTAGTGGTATCACGTTCGTATTAGCTACACTGGTGATTTAGTGGTATCACGTTCGTATTAGCTACACTGGTGATTTAGTGGTATCACGTTCGTATTAGCTACACTGGTGATTTAGTGGTATCACGTTCGTATTAGCTACACTGGTGATTTAGTGGTATCACGTTCGTATTAGCTACACTGGTGATTTAGTGGTATCACGTTCGTATTAGCTACACTGGTGATTTAGTGGTATCACGTTCGTATTAGCTACACTGGTGATTTAGTGGTATCACGTTCGTATTAGCTACGCTGGCAATTTAGTGGTATCACGTTCGTATTAGCTACACTGGTGATTTAGTGGTATCACGTTCGTATTAGCTACACTGGTGATTTAGTGGTATCACGTTCGTATTAGCTACACTGGTGATTTTATTCAGCTTAAGAAGAACAAGTGCAAGTTAGAGTGTTTAAAGATTTCCAAAATATACTGAATTTCTGTATGTCTGATCTCTCTCTTAATATTTTCTTTTTATACATAATAACACTGTATTTTACATATCATATACAATCTCTCTTTCTCACTCTCACTTTCACTCATTCTCTCACACACACACTCTCTCTCTCTCTCACACATACACACACTATCTCACTCACTCACACTCTCTCTCTCTCTCGCCCCCCTCAACTCATAAATCCAAAGTATTTTATATCTTTGTAAATACACAGGAAATAAAAACAATATTTATAACGGTCCTGGTGCTTCTGTCTATATCTCTAACCTTTCCGTCTATATCTTTACGTCTGTCTGTCCATCTGTCTATCTATATGGCATACTTAGTGATCTATCTTGTTATTTATTAATCAGTATCAGTAAATCTCTCTCTCGCGCTCTCTCTCTCTCTCTCTCTATAATACATACATACAGTTTATATATATATATATATTCCTTAATTGATATTATGCAGAGACATGGTAGTTTCATTATTATCCCATAAACTATCGAGGAATCAGGAGCTAATTAAGGAACTGAAATTATCGTCAGCTGAAAACAAACCCCACTCACAAACCCCACCCCACCACACCCCACCCCACCACGCCTACCCTTAGATATATATTGATAGTAATAGACCCATTCAATATAAGGATAAACAGTTTAATCACTATCGATATGCCCAATGATTATATATACCTTTTCTATAACCATACTTTACCCTTGTTTTGTTACAGTGTATACAACTTTCCCATAATAACTAATTAATCCATTCTGTACCGGTGACATCCTTTATATTATATTCAGACAATGATTAGACGATTGTGTTCAGCTTAGGAAGGACGTCTACCCGTTAAAAGGCTACAGACTACCTCAACGTAATCCTTCTAGTTACCATATATCCTTCCAAAGCTTCATCATATCGTCTAAATGGAGCTGAAATCAAATATATAAGACGTCACCGGTACGTAAAGGGTTAAAGATTAAACATGTCCGGGCGTATCGCTTGTTCTATTCCTTTTATTGTTTTCTTGTCATTCCGTGTATTCTCTCTCTCTCTCTCTCTCTCTCTCTCTCTCTCTCTCTCTCTCTCTCTCTCTCTCTCTGTCACCTGTTCATGTCACCTTACTTTTAAGTGAAGTAAAAATTATGAGGGGAGGGAGAAAGGGAGAATGATGAGGAGAGGGAGGCGGGGAGGGAGAATGATGAGGGGAGGGAGGCGGGAAGGGAGAATGATGAGGGGAGGGAGGCGGGGAGGAAGGAAGGGAGGGAGAATGAGGAGGGGAGGGAGGCGGGGAGGGAGAATGATGAGAGGAGGGAGGCGGGGAGGGAGAATGATGAGAGGAGGGAGTCAGAGAGGGAGGGAGAATGATGAGGGGAGGAAGGCGGGGAGGGAGGGAGAATGATGAGGGGAGAGAGGCTGGGAGGGAGGGAGGATGATGAGAGGAGGGAGAATGATGAGGGGAGGGAGAATGATGAGGGGAGAGAGGCGGGGGGGGGGGGAGGAGGATGAGGGGAGGGAGGGAGAATGATGAGGGGAGAGAGGCGGGGAGGGAGGGAGAATGATGAGGGGAGGGAGGCGGGGAGGGGAGGGAGGCGGGGAGGGAGAATGATGAGGGGAGAGAGGCGGGGAGGGAGGGAGAATGATGAGGGGAGGGAGGGAGGATGATGAGGGGAGGGAGAATGATGAGGGGAGGGAGGCGGGGAGGCGGGGAGGGGAGGGAGAATGATGAGGGGAGAGAGGCGGGGAGGGAGGGAGAATGATGAGGGGAGGGAGGCGGGGAGGGAGGGAGAATGATGAGGGGAGAGAGGCGGGGAGGGAGGGAGAATGATGAGGGGAGGGAGGCGGGGAGGGAGAATGATGAGGGGAGAGAGGCGGGGAGGGAGGGAGAATGATGAGGGGAGGGAGGAAGAATGATGAGGGGAGAGAGGGGGGGGGGGAGGGAGGATGATGAGGGGAGGGAGAATGATGAGGGGAGGGAGGGAGGATGATGAGGGGAGGGAGAATGATGAGGGGAGGGAGGCGGGGAGGGGAGGGAGGCGGGGAGGGAGAATGATGAGGGGAGAGAGAGGCGGGGAGGGAGGGAGAATGATGAGGGGAGGAAGGCGGGGAGGGAGGGAGAATGATGAGGGGAGAGAGGCGGGGAGGGAGGGAGGATGATGAGGGGAGGGAGAATGATGAGGGGAGATAGGCGGGGAGGGAGAATGATGAGGGGAGGGAGGCGGGGAGGGAGAATGATGAGGGGAGGGAGGCGGGGAGGGAGGGAGAATGATGAGGGGAGGGAGAGAGGGAGGAAGTATGATGAGGGGAGGGAGGCGGGAAGGGAGGGAGAATGATGAGGGGAGGGAGGGAGAATGATGAGGGGAGGGAGGCGGGAAGGGAGGGAGAGAGGGAGAATGATGAGGGGATATAGGGAGAATGATGAGGGGAGGGAGGAGGGAAGGGAGGGAGAGAGGGAGAATGATGAGGGGAGATAGGGAGAATGATGAGGGGAGGGAGGCGGGAAGGGAGGGAGAGAGGGAGAATGATGAGGGGAGGGAGGCGGTGAGGGAGGGAGGGAGGGAGAATAATGAGGGGAGGGAGGCGGGGAGGGAGGGAGGGAGGGAGAATATACTGTACATGTGCACAAGAAGGGAGGGAGCGAGGACTGGAGAGAAGGAGGGGAGAGGGAGAGATAGCAAAAATGAGAAAGGATGGGAGGGAAGACAGAAGAGGAATAGGGTTGGGAAAGAAAGAAGGAGGGGGGGGGTCAGAAGGAGATACTGGATATTATGTGTACTAGAAGGAAGGAAGGGAAGGGAACATAGGGATACAGGGAGAGAGAGAAGCAGGGGAGAAGGAGAGAAGGTTGGAGTGAAGGAAAGGAGGTACGTAGGTAGGGAATATATAGATAGTCAATATTAAGACTTTATGTGTCATTTAAGTGTCGATTTTTTTCTGGCGAGCGATAGCAAGCCTGTAATTTAAAAGGAACTATCGAAAAATGTACAGATTTATATTGAATGAGGGTCTTGGGGTGTTTTTTAAGCTTGATGAAGGTATAGGGAGGACACTTAAAATATAATAAAGAAGCTAAATAAATAAACAAATAAATACACCCATCCCCCCCCCCCCCTTAATCCTGTACATCCAATACTGAACAGGCATGCCTTCTGACAGGGGACAGAGCCGCTGGTGCGTTTTTTTCGTGGCCACCCCTTCTGAGGCTGAGGCGTTAGGCATTGGATATTCTATTTAATTAATTTCACTCCAACACCAAACACCTCCCAACAAAATTAATGAAAGCATGTGATCCACCGGGATTCGAACCTGGGTTACCACACACATTTAAAAAAAATTCTAACCATTACACCATCAAGACTATATTAGATAGATAGGTATATACTGTAGAATGACTGATTTATTGATAGATTAATAGATGCACAGATAGATAGATAGACTCAGACTCAGACTCAATATTTTATTTCGTAAAAGCTACATAAAACTTTGTACATAGTAAGAGAATTGTGAAGCACATTTATCTCATAGTTGGTTCACGGCTTTGAATAAAAGTAATTCTAGATTTTACTGCGTCAATGTCATTTTCCATTAAACATTCGATATTATAAATATTCAATAAAATATTCTTTACTTCCGTCATCAAATATAAGCTATCATCATTGTTAAGTAAACATTTTCTTAAAAAGATACAAGGCTTCATCATACATCTGTGAGCAAACCGTATTTTTTGCCAATTAATTAGATGAGTGAATGTCATTAACCCTGCTAAATCACATGCTTTGTGGTTGCTCTCCCAGTATTTAAGTTTAAAATCTTCTTAATGGCTTTGTGGTATCCAACCGCAAATTGTTTCAGAGGAACACCACACCGCTTATTGGAAAACCATAATTCTGTACCATAAAAACTTAAGCAATAACTATTAAATAGTTGAATAAAAACATTAATATTAACATTAGGGAATTTACGTAAAATACAATTGAATTCATCATAAAACTTATTTCTTGTCCTTATTACATCCTTATCATTATTTAGTTTATCATCAATAATAAATCCTAGGTACTTATGTTCATGTACATTGATCATTACTTCATCATTAAGCTTCATTCTCGGCAGACCATTTATATTATTAGTATCCCTAAAAAACATACACACTGATTTATTTGCATTCACTTGAATATCTAAAGCTTTCGTTTCATGTTCCACAATGTTTAGTAACTTTTGTAACCCTGTCGCTGTTGGCGCTAAAACTACTATGTCGTCAGCATAGGCAATAATGTTACTCATCCTATTACCAAGACTACATCCAGTTTTGCACTTTGATACGGTTTCGATTAATAAATCAATATATACATTAAAAAGTAAAGGAGATAAAATTCCGCCCTGTCTCACTCCGTTCATAATCTTCCAGGGCTTTGACAGTGCATCTTTATGTTTAGTAGCAACCATTTGGTTTCTGTAAAAATAAAACAAAATATTTACAAGGTAATGAGGAATATCTAGTTCTAAAAGTTTCTGGATTAATTTAAAATGATTCACTTTATCAAACGCTTTTCTAAAATCAATAAAACTCGCATATACATTCGATCCTGCAGATCTATAGCGTAAAACAGTTTCCTTAAAAATTAAACCTGCAGAAAGAGTTGAATGGCCCGCTCTGAAGCCATGTTGCCTCTCATTAAAGTCGACATAATTTGTTAATTTATATTTTAAACAATATTCAAAAATCTTTAGAAAAACTGAAGACGATATTATTGGTCTATAGTTATCAATTAATTTTTATCTTTACCACGATCTTTAATAAGAGGAAGAATAACTCCAGTTATCATAATTAGGTATGAACAAAACAAAAATAAATGCTGAAAATAAAACCTCTTGCATATTCTGGACAAAACTTCAAATGATTCGAATGGATATTATCGTGACCAATAACATACTTCAACTCCGATATGGCTGTATTTAAGTTAATGGTCCCAACTATTTTACCTCTTCGAACATCTTGTTTCAATCTTAAAGCTTCAAAATTACCTTTAGATTGACAATTCTGGTCATCAAATACACGTTTATATGCTTGTGAAAACTTTTCTGCTATTAGATTCGAATCACATTCGCCTTCAATCTTTATATTCAAGTAACCTTTGTTGTTTTTCGATTTCCTAACTTCATTCCAGAATGTTTTGTACCTCTTATGTGAATAAGACTCTGCCAGTTTTTCATTTCGTATTTGTGCTTCATTATGTATTATATGCTTCAGAGCTTTCTTAAATGTCTTTCGTGAACTCTTCATATCTTCAAGGAATTCGCCAACTATGGGGCAGTTATTCCTCTTCCAAATAAAAAAATTCTCCCTTGCTACTTTATATAAATTACGAACATGATCATTCCACCCTGGCTTTATTTCGTAACCTCTGTTGATGTTTAGTATAAATTCTGCTGAGGCATCATTACAAATTTGAACAAATGTATCATAGATATGTTCTAATTCCTTAATATGATTTGAATCTGGACAGTTATATGAACAGCATTCCAGACATTCAAAATTAGTCAAGTCGTACCCAGTGATACCATTACTTACTTTATTTTGATATTTTAATATTACATCATTTGAGTTAAATAACTTCCAATTAATAAACTGCTTAGTTACTGACTCTATATGCTCATTTTTATGAATTACGTCGATATTTACTTTAAAACCAATGGGAAAATGATCAAATAATGAAAGGTCGTATCGAATACAGATATTATCTATTTTCTCTTGTATACTTTCCGAAGTTAGGATATGATCTAGCCAGCTAACAACACTTCTACTAGGACATAAATATGTAAAGGCATCACTAGGTAGCACTTCATCACTAATACACAAATTATTATTATCAATAAACGTAGTCAAGTCATCCCTAAAACGACCTTTTTGGAAAACTGCATTAAAATCACCACTAATAATACAATCATTAATATTTTGTTCACTGATCAGATTTTCTAACAATGCCAATGTGTGACGATATTCATCTAATGAGTCATTATTTTGTTTATCACAGGGTAAATACACGTTCACAATGAAGTATTTATGCCCTAACGAATTTAAAATTATACCAATTATTCTGTCATTACAATAAACTGGTTCAATAAATGTACTCAAACTCTTTCTCCACATAATCGCTACACCTTTGGAGGGTCGACCCTCCAATATACCCTCATTTGATTTATCTTGAACACAAGCTATACTATCAAATGAATCATTTATTGTACTAATTACAGGTAAATCATTTTTTAGTAACATTAATTCTTGCAAGAGTATTATGTCATTGTCAAATGTTAAGGTCTTAACTGTTTCAATATTATTCCGAATCGAATTACAATTAAATGAAACTATGCTAACCATCGTTCTCATTCATTCTAGATCGCGTCGTATAAAACTTCCTAACTTTTACTTTCTTTGGCCAGCAATCTGGTTTGAGCAAAATGTCCCTGTCCTCTATTGAAATGTTTAATTTAAAGGATTTCCAACCCTTCGATTGTGTCTCAATATTTGTTGATTCAAGTTCTATACAACCCATTGGAGTTATATTAAGCTCATCTTTTACAAAACTAATAATATCATCACAGTTCGTTTCCAAGTCCACGTTGCCTATATACAAATCTACAGGTCTACAAATACCCTTAAATTTCGCATTATGCATTGTTTTTGTTCCAGTGATGCCCTTATATTTGCTCTTTTTCTGTTCATTAGAACCACTATCTTGAGACGTAACTCCTCTTGGTCGCCGTTTTCTGTTGACGATTGTGTAGCCATCTTTATCTTTCACAGTGTTGTCATCTGCATCACCTACAGGGCCCACAGCCTGTGCAGTGGTGCCAAGTGTTGTTCCTCCAGCATGGACCATAGTAGAGTCATCATTCTTCCTTCCAACAATCATTGCCGCAGTTCTATATCCTGCTTCTCCATCACCAGCCACAACATCACCACCATTCCTCTTTCCATCACGGTCCACCGTGATAGGTAGGTAGATATATAGATTCATAGATAGATATAGATAAATAGATAGATAGATATATCCATACTCTACAGTAGATCTGTAGCCTATGATATAATCACATCTGCCATTCAATCTTTATACCTATCTTTCTATCAGTCAATCTATAATTATTATAATATATCTGTCTGCCTTTCCATATATCTTTGTTTACGTAGGGCTGGCGTAGTATTGCAACCATTTATCTATGTGTTATCTCTTTCCCGTCCCTCTCTCTTTGTTTGTGTCTGTCCATCTGTCTGTCAAGCTGCAGCAATATCAGAGGGGGAGAGAGAGAGAGAGAGAGAGAGAGCGAAAGTGAGAGTGAGTGAGTGAGAGTGAGAACGTATGAGAGAGAGATTTACATAGATATACATAGCTACACTGGCCACACATACAGTATATAACGATCCCAGCGAGGTGGCCAGGACTTAATCCAATGCAGGTAGAGATAGCAGCGCTAAGAGTAAGAGCAAGTGTAAGGAAAGGATAGCAAAGATAAAGGCTCTCTCCCCACCCTCCGCTCCTTCTGGTAACTTGCCGTACATGAATAGCTTTGCAGGGCGTTGTATAATTTAAAAAGACCTCCGTCTACATATTGTGAAAAACCTGTTATCCTTCGGTAAATTATGGGGTGAGTGAGTGAAATGAGAATTGGAAATCACCTAAAGGAATTTATAGAATAGGTAGAAATGGAAAGGAAATGTTATGCATACCTTCACCATTATTGATTTTGCTTTTCTACTCTCTTCAACTGAAAAGAGTGTTAATTTCTGCCAGGTTCTCTTGTCAGTAATAATTTCTTACTCCAGGCCAACTTCTCTGTGGTATGATTTTTTTTTTTTTTTTTTTTTTTTTTTAAATGTATATATTGAGCCACTGTCTATAACGTCATTAGAGAGCTTGGGCGAAGAATTATATATATATTTGTGTCTAGGTTCGTTTTCCTACCTATTAGTTTTAATTTTTCTCCTCTTGTTGAACTCTCTTTGGCTATCTTAAAACAGATTATTGGAATTTACGGGAGTGTGAGAGAGAGAGAGAGAGAGAGAGAGCGTGTGTGTGAGAGTGAGAGTGAGTGAGAGAGGTCAATAATGTTAGGATAATTAATACACATCTAAAAATACAGGCAAACCTTCCATCCTACCAATAAACAACTATAATTAACCAAGCTGGAGGTGACTGGCAGCTTCATTATATATTTTACGCTGGCTAGTATATAAAATGAGTCACTTTCTCACAATCTCACTTCTGGAATATATAATGAACTATGCATAATCTTAACCCTTTGAAGATTGTGACGCATTATGATAGTATACTTTCTGGTTATCATTAGACGATTTACAGAGCTTAGGAAGGATCTGTGGGAAGCAAAAGGGTAGAGTCCAATTAGTCCTCTGACTTCCATATACTCTTCCTAATCTTAATCAAATCGTCTAATAATACCCAGACACAGAACTGCAATGCATCATCGGATCATGAAAGGGTTAAGTAGTACAACACCGTATTGCCTATCCTTCACCAACTATGGGTGGTATAGAGGAGTGAATAGTGTGTGAAGTTTGTGTATTGTGTGTGTATATAATAGTGTGTGAAGTTTGTGTATTGTATGTGTAGATAATAGTGTGTGAAGTTTGTGTATTGTATGTGTAGATAATAGTGTGTGAAGTTTGTGTATTGTATGTGTAGATAATAGTGTGTGAAGTTTGTGTATTGTATGTGTAGATAATAGTGTGTGAAGTTTGTGTATTGTCTATCTATCTATCTATTGCCTGACGCCGTGATCCCCGAAGGGGTGGCCACGAACGAACCGCCCCCATGCACCTCTGTCCCCAGTCAGTCGACGCCCCTCCCCCCAACCAGCACCGCCTTCGTTCATGTAGTTCCTCACTCCATCCTTCCACCTCATATTCGGTCTACCTCTCCCCCTCTGTCCCTCCACCTCGCTATCGTACACCCTCTTAGTCATTCTCTCGCTTTCCATACGTTCCATATGGCCGAACCATCTCAAGTTGTTCCTTTTCACACTTTCCAGCACATCTACCTCCACACCACACCTCCTTCTTACTTCCTCATTAGTCTGTCTATCCCTCCATGTAACTCCGCACGCACTCCTTAAGTAATTCATTTCCACTGCTCTCACTCTTGGTCTGAGTCTCTCAACCAACGTCCATGCTTCGCTTCCGTAAGTCAGTGTCGAGATTACCACACTGTCATGCAAGGACTTCTTCACTTCCATACTGACCACCCTATTTCTTGTTACTGCTTTTAGCGTTCCTACAACCCTCTTCCCCTGTTGTACCCTCTCCCGCACCTCTTCATCCATAGTCCCATCTTTACTCAACACACTGCCCAGATACTTAAAAGAGTTGACGATCTCCATAGCCTGACCATTCAGCTTCACCTCACACTCTGTGACTTCACCCCTTTCGAAGACCATAACCTTGCTCTTCCCCGTATTTACCTTCAAATTCCGTTTTTCGCACACTGTTCCAAACTCATTTACCAGACCCTGCAACTCCCATTCATTATCACTCATCAGAACTGTATCATCCGCAAACAGCAGTATAGGTAGCTTCCACTCAATTCCCTCCCTTTTCAGCGATACACCAACATCCACTGCTCTTGATAGTATTTCTTTCATAACTCCATCCATATATACAGTAAACAACCACGGGGACATCACACACCCCTGTTTCAAACCAACATTCAGGTCAAAGAACTCGCTCTGCTCACTCTCCACACGTACTGCCGCCTTTGCACCCTCATACATGCTCTTCACTGCTTTCAGCAACTTGCCCTCTACTCCGTATATTCTAAGTACTTTCCACAAACCTTCTCTATCCACTCTGTCACAGGCCTTCTATAAGTCCATAAAGGCAACATACACCTTTTGTTTCTTCTCCAGATACTTCTCCACAACACAATTCAGGGTAAAAATCTGATCTACACATCCTCTTCCCTTCCTAAAACCTCCCTGCTCGTCGCCTATCCATTTCTCCGTTCTCACTCTCACTCTCTCAATCACTACCCTACTGTATACCTTCCCTACTACGCTTAGAAGACATATTCCTCGGTGGTTATCACACACTCCTCTTTCCCCTTTGCCCTTATATAGGGGGACTATTATGCCAGTCTTCCAGTCATCGGGTGCACTCCCCTTCTCCCATGCTAGTTTGCACATTTTCCATACCCATTCTATCACTATCTCACCACCATACCTCAACATTTCCCCACACACTCCATCTGTTCCTGGTGCTTTCCCCAACTTCACTTTTCATGGCTTCCCACACTTCTGACCTCCTGATCCCCACCTCCTCCTCCACTACTTCTCTTCTTCTCCCTCCCATACCATATCCAGCTATGTTTGCTGGCTCTTCATTCCTTTCATTTAGCAACTCACTGAAGTACTCCCTCCATCTTTCGACTCTCTCTTGCTTCTCGGCTAGCATTCTCCCATTCTTATCTTTCACACCCTTACTGTTTCCCTTGCTACCTTCCCTAACTTTCTTGACTTCTTTCCAGAACAGTTTCTTACTCTCCCTCCATTTTACACTCAGATTCCTTCCAAATTCCTCATCTACTCTTCTCTTACTTTCCTTCACTACTCTCTTCACCACCCTCTTACTCTCCACGTACCTCGCTCGTTTCTGCCTCTCGGAATCTTCATTCCCTCTACTACCCAACCACTCTCTATATGCTTTCTTCTTTCTTCCACAGCTATTCTTACCTCTTCTGTCCACCATGCTGTACCTTTCACTCCCCTCCCTCTTCTCCTCACTCCACACACCTCCTCACATGCTGCACAGATCTCATCCTTAAACACCTTGCTCATCTCCTCCACTTCCTCCATAACTTCCAGGTCGAACCCACCTAGTCGTCTTTCCACTGCTCTCCTGTACTCCTCCCTGACTTCCTCCTCCTGCAACCTCTCCACCCTCCTCACCATTCCACCCTCCTCTCGCCTCCCTCCCGCTCTCCTCACCCACTTCTTTTGTATCCTAACCTTAGCTACCACTACATAATGATCAGACAGACCCCCTCCAATACCCCTATACACCCTAGCATCCATCACAGATTTCTTCATTCGTTCATCCACACATACATAATCAATCAATGACTTTCGTTCCACCACTGTCTTATCCTTCATCGTCAACATCCGTTTCCACGTGTACCTGTGGATCATTCTGTGTCGGAAGAAGGTGTTGGCTATCCACAGCCTCCTCCCCACACATACGTCCACAAGTGCACTACCATTCCCATTCACCTCTGATGGTACCCCCCACCCTCCCACCACTCCCTCAACTTTCCTATCACCCACCTTACCATTCATATCCCCAATCAGAAATATTCTTTCTGTGTATTGTATGTGTAGATAATAGTGTGTGAAGTTTGTGTATTGTATGTGTAGATAATAGTGTGTGAAGTTTGTGTATTGTATGTGTAGATAATAGTGTGTGAAGTTTGTGTATTGTATGTGTAGATAATTGTGTGTGAAGTTTGTGTATTGTATGTGTAGATAATAGTGTGTGAAGTTTGTGTATTGTATGTGTAGATAATAGTGTGTGAAGTTTGTGTATTGTATGTGTAGATAATAGTGTGTGAAGTTTGTGTACTGTATGTGTAGATAATAGTGTGTGAAGTTTGTGTATTGTATGTGTAGATAATAGTGTGTGAAGTTTGTGTATTGTATGTGTAGATAATAGTGTGTGAAGTTTGTGTATTGTGTGTGTAGATAATAGTGTGTGAAGTTTGTGTATTGTATGTGTAGATAATAGTGTGTGAAGTTTGTGTATTGTATGTGTAGATAATAGTGTGTGAAGTTTGTGTATTGTATGTGTAGATACTAGTGTGTGAAGTTTGTGTATTGTATGTGTAGATAATAGTGTGTGAAGTTTGTGTATTGTATGTGTAGATAATAGTGTGTGAAGTTTGTGTATTGTATGTGTAGATAATAGTGTGTGTGAAGTTTGTGTATTGTATGTGTAGATAATAGTGTGTGAAGTTTGTGTACTGTATGTGTAGATAATAGTGTGTGAAGTTTGTGTATTGTGTGTAGATAATAGTGTGTGAAGTTTGTGTATTGTATGTGTAGATAATAGTGTGTGAAGTTTGTGTATTGTATGTGTAGATAATAGTGTGTGAAGTTTGTGTATTGTATGTGTAGATAATAGTGTGTGAAGTTTGTGTATTGTATGTGTAGATAATAGTGTGTGAAGTTTGTGTATTGTATGTGTAGATAATAGTGTGTGAAGTTTGTGTATTGTATGTGTAGATAATAGTGTGTGAAGTTTGTGTACTGTATGTGTAGATAATAGTGTGTGAAGTTTGTGTATTGTATGTGTAGATAATAGTGTGTGAAGTTTGTGTATTGTATGTGTAGATAATAGTGTGTGAAGTTTGTGTATTGTATGTGTAGATAATAGTGTGTGAAGTTTGTGTATTGTATGTGTAGATAATAGTGTGTGAAGTTTGTGTATTGTATGTGTAGATAATAGTGTGTGAAGTTTGTGTATTGTATGTAGAATAGTGTGTGAAGTTTGTGTATTGTATGTGTAGATAATAGTGTGTGAAGTTTGTGTATTGTATGTGTAGATAATAGTGTGTGAAGTTTGTGTATTGTATGTGTAGATAATAGTGTGTGAAGTTTGTGTACTGTATGTGTAGATGTAGATAATATCCCTATACTGTAGATAATATCCCTATACTGTAAACAATGGACGGATAATAATAAAGGTACTGGTATAGCAGATTATTGAAGTACATTGATAGTTATATATACCTCTGTGTCCAGATATTAACCCCTTGAGGAGGAGGACGCGTTTTGACAGTACATTCTGGCTAGCATTAGATGATTTTTATTTAGATTAGGAAGAGTATATGGAAGTCAGAGGGTTAATTGGGACAGTCATTGCCCTTTTCATTCCCACAGATCCTTCCTAAGCTGCATACAATCGTCTACTGCTAGCCAGACTAAACTGTCCCAAAGCGTCCTTGTGGTTCTGAAGGGGTTGAACAGATATATTACTGCCAATAGACCTAACTGATAAGGCTGGAAATTCCCGGCGCGACCGAAGCCGCTCCAAGGACCCGTGCCCCCAGGGAGGGGGCAGGGGATGGTTGTGACGGTTTGGCTCCCGAAACTGCTCCCCGCGGCCGGCATCCGGTTTTCCTCCACTGGTGGTTGATTTTGTCTTCGGCCGTGGAGGGTCGGCAGCCATCCGCGGTTGGCAGCCTCGGGAGGTGGCCCCACGGCGTAGACACCGCCACATCTTCAACTGAACATAGATGGCATCAACACAAAGAAACACGAACTCTCACACTTCATCAAACAACACAACATCATGCCATCTTACAAGAAACAAAACTCCGCACAACACACAAAACACCCACATTTCATAATTTCACCACCATCAGACAAGACCGGGCTGTCGGCGGGGGCGGTGGACTCATCACCCTGGTACACAAAGAAATATCATACATAGTAACCAGTGTACAAACCAAATCCCTCCTCCCCCCAAATGATAACACAACAGAAATACAATCAATTAAAATACGCACTGGCAACAACTCCAACATAACCATCATAAACACATACATCCCTCCCCAAACATCCCCTACAGTACCAAATGAATACAGACCACACTTACAACACATCACAAACACCCCACACACCCCACACATCATCCTGGGTGGTGACTTCAACGCCAAGACGTCGGCCTGGTTTGTCGACAACCCCGACACAGACAGAGGGCTGGTACTACAAAACCAAACCGATAACCTCATCATCCTTAACGACATCCATCAACATACCCATATTCCTCACCAAGCCCTCTATAACCCATCATCTCCTGACATCACCTTTTGCTCCCCAGAACTCGCCCCCACAACATCCTGGAGGGTGGTCAGAACCTTAGGCTCTGACCACCTCCCGATCATTATCACCACCAAAACCAGACTCACCCCAGCTAGCCACAAACACACATACACCAATTATAAAAGAGCTAACTGGGAAGCATTCACAAATGAGACAGAACAACACTTCACAACTCTAAACAGTACACCCATCACTAACATCAACAATGCTGTACACATACTCAATAAAACTATCCAAAACACTGACAAGAAACACATTCCAAGAGGTAACAGAAAAAGACACAACCCCAACTTCACACCAGAAATTCAAAACCTCATCAGACAACGCGACATACTGAAACACTCCCCAGCACCCCACACACAAGACATCACACAACAAATTCAAGCACTCAACACCCAAACTAACAACAAAATACAAGAACAACAAAAACTAAATTGGAATAACTTCCTACAAACACTTGATCACAAAACAAACCCCAAAAAACTCTACAAAACACTAAACAGCATCACACTTTCCAACAGCAACACAACACAATCACATGCTGCAATCACAACAACAGACTCTACTCCTTCATGTAAACAACAAGCAAACACTCTCATCAATCACTTTTCACATGTCAGCCACCTAAAACCTCACAAAGACGACCGACGTGTCATCCGACGTAAGAGACAATTCCCCACAGACCCTGACTATACACCCTTCACCAATCACCAGACAAAGCATATCATCAACAATCTCAAGCACTCACCCGCCTGTGGCCTAGACAACATAAGCAACATACACCTCAGACACCTGGGACCACAAGGCATACAAGCACTCACTAACATATCAAACTACAGCTATTCACACAACACAATACCAGACATTTGGAAGCATGGTATCATCATCACATTCCCCAAACCCAACAAAGACCCCACGCTACCCTCCTCGCACCGCCCCATCACACTTCTTTGCTCCCCCTCCAAAGTCATGGAACGCCTAGTATTACAACTAATTACACCTGACCTACCCCTAGCTCCAACACAACATGGCTTTAGGCC
>CM064498.1:25619906-25644906 GCA_032716605.1 Paralithodes platypus
CATTGTGATATGGGTAGGCGTGGTGGTGATGTCTTGCAACTGAATTAGTAAACCTGAAGTCCAGATTCTAAACCGCTATGCGTTAATGGAAAGATATTGTTAGTAGAGAATTTGTGCTGTAAACATATTCAGTACATTACTACAAAGCCCAACGATAATCCAAAAAGACAACCTTGTTGTCTCAAATACATTAGGATTGTATGAATATTCCCAAATTATGCAATGGACGGCAGCAACTTGTGAGTGAAAAGGTCAATAAGTGGCATGAGGGTGTGTCGTCCAAGATTATGAGACGAGAAAATGAGGCAATGGCGATGCAGCTTTAAGTAGTCGAACTCCACCATGCCACTGTTAAGAGATGGCCGGATGTTGCTACTAGAGGAAGCCAAAGGATGAACGAACTAGTTTTAAAATTCGTCTGACTTGTCTCTCTCCTAAAAATTACCAAATAAATTCATCTATTAAAAAGCTAGAACGGTAAATAACTATCAATAACTATCAATAACTATCAATATGCCCATTCAGTTTATAGACTTTCTTAATCTACAACATTAATATGCATTTATAATTATGTTAAAACACGTAATTTAAACTAATAAAACAAATTACCAAATTATTAAATATTACCGGTTCTACTAACATTCTACTAATTTAAAATGTTCAGGGACAACGTAGATAAAAACATAACAATAACAAAACAGAAACATAGTCCATAATATATCTCAATGTAATGTATTCCCTGGATTTTGTTTATATACTTCCTGACTGTATTATATTTAGTTACTTGGAAAAACAATTTCATGATGATACTCTTTTCCTGGTAGAATGAATAAACTCTTACTTATTAATATTATGTAATGTTACCTTTCCCTTCTTCTGTTTCTCTTTATCCATCAATCCATCTAAGTATCCATCCATCCATCCATCCATTCATTCATGCATCCAACCAATCATCAATCTATCTATATCATGTACATATGTGTGTATATTATAACTAAATAAATTAATAATATATGAACATACATATATATATATATATATATATATATATATATATATATATATATATATATATATATATATATATATATATATAGAGAGAGAGAGAGAGAGAGAGAGAGAGAGAGAGAGAGAGCCAGGTACGCCAAAGACAATGAGCAAGACCAACATCAAACAACACAAATGTAACCTTGGACAACTTTACACATTCCCTCCATTTTGGTAGACTCAAACACAGTCAACATAGCGTGTCTATAATTAAAAATGGTTCCAAGTTTTTGTTGTCTGCATTATTGATATCGTAACCTATCGTACCTTACTAAATAATATATCGGTACACAAATGAATCGGCTAACATAAAGCTATACAATAAGAAGGACACATAATGGTGGCAGTTATCCCGGATGAAAGTATGTTCAGGATGCCCCTTTGGCGCACGTGGCAATCAAGATAGCTTCTTTCATTCCTCAGTTGTTCCTTCAAAGAAAAAGACCAAAGGGAAAACTGAATGAGAACATTAAAGCGCTGAAACAGTGAATGGAGTGGTGGAAAAATGGGGAGTTAGACAAAATTCTTAGCCAAGTACGAGCAATCCAGCAAAGACTGAAAACAAAACAACGAAGAAAGAGGAAGCCAGATGATATGGCACGATCAGTGGGAAATAGCATGAGAATTGGTAAAGTGGCACAGGCAGTCAGAATGGTCACTGGGGAAGCCTCAAGTGGGGTGCACGAAGTGAATCGACGCATCTTGGACCAGCTGAAGGAGAAACACCCAGAAGCAAAACCAGCAAGTGATGAGGCCAAACTAGACGGGGAATATGTTCCTCCAGACCCGGCGATATATGAGAATATAACTGGAGACCTCATATGGAGAAAGGCGCTGAAAACACAGGGAGGAGCAGGTCCATCAGGAGTAGATGCTAATACTTGGAGGATCTTCCTAAGTCAAAACAAGTTTGGTTCAGCCGCGGGTGACCTTTGTGAAGCAATAGCAATGCTGGCAAAGAAACTTGCATCATCACCATGCGTGAACATAGAAGCTCTGACAGCATGTCGCCTGATACCTTTAAATAAGAATCCAGGAGTTAGACCAGTAGGCGTTGGGGAAGTTCTTAGAAGGATTATAGGAAAAGCAATCATGTCTGTATTTGGAAAAGATGTACAAAGAGCAGTGGGCAACTTACAAGTATGTGCAGGACAGCAAGCCGGAGGAGAAGCAGCAATACATGCAATGGGGAAGGTGTATCATGAGGAAGATTGTGAAGCGGTACTGCTAGTGGATGCAACAAATGCCTTTAACACCATTAATAGGGAGGCAGCTATTCACAACATCAAGATCAAATGCCCGAGCATCGCAAAGTACATAGAAAATACTTATAAGGAGCCAGCTAACCTGTATATAGTTGGAAGCACAAAGAAGGAAGAAATGAAAATTCTCAAATCAAATGAAGGAACAACGCAAGGAGATCCAGTGGCAATGGCAATGTACGCACTGGCACTATCAATTCTGCAGCAGAAAATAAAACATGAGGTAACCCGAGTGAAACAAGTGGCGTATGCAGATGACCTCACAGGTGCAGGAAAAATAGGGGATCTCAAAGAATGGTGGCGGAGAGTACAACCGGTAGGCGAAGTCATTGGGTACCATCCGAATGCTAGTAAATCTGTACTAATAGTGAAAGAAAACAAGTATGAAGAAGCAGTGCGGACTTTTGATGGGACAGGAGTGAAGATTACAAAGGAGGGTCAACGCCATTTGGGAGCAGTAATAGGCACAGAAGAATGCAAGAGAGACTATGTGCGAAAAAAGGTAGCGGAGTGGGTAAAGGAAGTGAAACCCTGGCAGACATTGCGAAATCTGAACCACATGCTGCATATACTGCCTTCACATATGGTGTTAAGCACAGATGGACCTTTCTTATGAGAACAGTGCCTGGCATTAGACAGATGCTCCAACCGCTTGAAGAAGGCAATCAGAGGAACATTCATACCGGCCTTAACAGAGATGGAAGGCGTCACGCAAGAGCTAAGAGATCTATTAGCTCTTCCGCCAAGGTTCGGAGGTATGGGGATCATAAACCCAGTGGAGGTGGCACTACATGAGTACCAAAATTCCCTTAAACTTACTACGTCTCTGACAGAAAAAATACGGGAGCAAAATGAAAATGATGAGGTGGACGAAGAGGAACAACGAAATGCAAGACAGGAATTACAAAGAGCAGAGAAGAGAGACAGAAACATAGCCTAGAACAAATTAAGACCAGATGTAGGGAAGAACTGAAAATGAGAGTTGAGATGGCACAAGACACGGGGGCTTAAATTGGCTCACATCATTACCAATAAAGGAGAAAGGCTTCAGCTTAAATAAACAAGAATTCAATGATGCCGTAGTCTTGAGGTATGGGTGGCCAGTTTCGAACCTGCCGCTGAAATGTGCATGTGGTGAAATAAACAACTCAGACCACTGTATGACTTGTAAGAAAGGAGGATTCATCTGTATCCGGCATGATGAAAGTACGAGACATCACTGCACAAATGCTGGACGAGGTGTGCCATGATGTCAGAATCGAACCGGAACTTCTGCCTATGGACGGACAGCGCTTGGCCCACAATACTACAAATACTTCAAATGAAGCAAGAGTGGACGTAAGTGCTCGAGGTTTTTGGACGAGGGGACAACGGGCTTTTTTCGACATCAGAATCTTCAACCCAAGAGCACAACATATCGTGAGCGAGGACACAAGGCGGCATACTTGAGAAACGAAAGTGAGAAAAAACGCGCTTATGAAGAAAGAATTTTGAACAGGGATCAAGGAAGCTTTACTCCTCTGGTCTTCTCATCGTCGGGAGGTATGGGACCTTCTGCAAGTGTCTTCTATGCCAGATTAGCTGGACAAATATCGGAGAAAAAGCGCCAGCATAGAAGCCAAGTCATAACTTGGATGAGATGCCGGCTCTCTTTCTCTCTTCTCAGGTCTGCACTCCTATGTCTCAGGGGTACAAGGTCCTCCTCGCTACATAGGACAAGAGTGAGAGACTTGGACTTTGAAATGGTCATGGCGGAGGAACGAATTGGGGAACAACTAGGTTGATTGTAGGGAGGTACTGGTACAATAAGATAAACTACAATGTAACTAGAATAAGATAGATTGTACACCACTTTGTAACTGTCACCTTAATAAAAAAAAAAAAAAAAAAAAAAAAAAAAAATAGAAGGAAACATGCTTACATTACTGAAATGTTTGTGGACATGCAGTAATGCAAGTAATGGTCACTCTTCTGTAAGAAAAAAAAAAAAAAAAAAAAAAAAGTTATCCCGGATGAAGGAGAATAATGCTTTCTTTCCGGTCAACAAAGCCTGCTGCCGCCACTACACTGCCAACTTGCCGCTATACATATACCACCAAAAGAAGTAATGGAAGCGTTGGTAAAAGGTTAATCTGTACGTACCAAAGAGGATGTTTGTAGGTGGTTCCCTCAAGTGGATAGTAATTAACACTGCAGAAAACGAACACTAGATCACTACCTGTAGCAACTGGAACCTACAGTAAATCGCTACAAAATAATAAAAGAAACATATTTATTTTAGCACAGAGCACTGTTGTCGGGCAACATGATGTGTCGAGGGTTGGGAGAAAGTATCAAAATCGAATCATAACATGGCAAAATAATTACAGATTACCAAGCTAAAGACCTCCCGAGCGGGTAAAGGGACCCTGGGGGTAGCCCTAAGGGGGACCCTGGAGTGGAGAGCCCGAGAAGGGGGGGGGGGGGGGGATGATTCTTATTATAAATCAAGAAGACATGGAGGTAGATGATGAAGCAGGTAAGAGAGAGAGAGAGAGAGAGAGAGAGAGTTAAAGCAAGAGCGAGCAAAAGAAAGAAGGGGGGGGGGGGGGGGGGATAAATGGGTGGAGTTTATAGAGAAGGGTGATAGATGGAGCGCTTGCTACACATTATTGGATGCTAGTGAAAGTCAACAGAATTTGAATTTATAAAATGTTTTCACCCAGACCAGAGTAAGAAGCCATACTAAATTACGATCCGTTTATCAAATATAACTATATTAACTCACTATCTCTCTACTCCTCGTACTATTTAATTCCATTTTCCATCCCCTAGCTGCCACGGTCTTTCATTTGAGACCTCAAAGCATGACCTGTGTTCCACTCTGACTTATACAAGATCACATAACTCTACAGGTACTGCTGCATTAGGACTAACTCTTCACCATATTCATTCGTCCATACATACAGGTTTACCCATATACTGTATATTACTATGAATTACATATTCATTCGTCCATACATACAGGTTTACCCATATACTGTATATTACTATGAATTACAGATTCATTCGTCCATACATACAGGTTTACCCATATACCATATACCATATATCGTCCAGGCCATAATAATAAGCCCAAATGGTGGAATAAAGATATTTCAAACTGCCTGCTTGCTAAAAAATTTGCTAATGATAGATTAAAATCCTCACAAAATGACGAAGAACGGGTGAAATGTGTAGAGCTACGACGCAAAGCCAAAAAGTTAATTAAGCAAAGTAAAAAGACCTTAGAGTTACATATTGCGAATCAAAGTAAAACAAACCCGAAAGAATTCTATAGTTATATCAGAAAGAAAAAAGTAGTTACTTCAACTGTTGGACCGTTAGTCGATTGAAAAAGGGAGAATACACCAAAAAGACGAAGTACAAATGAGTAATGCCCTCAATACCTTCTTTGCATCAGTTTTTACAAACAGAAGACCTCAGTGATATCCCTACACCATCGCCGCTTCAGATTGATAATTCAGATGTTCTAAGCAATATCACCGTTACAGAGAGAGAAGTATTGAATTGTTTAGATAAACTCAAGGTAAATAAAACGCCCAGGACCTGATACAATCTCGCCTAGAGTTCTAAAGGAAGCTAAGAATGAGCTCTCCAAACCACTGACATTACTATTCAATAAATCCTTGCAGTCTGGAACTATGCTGATCAGTGGAAGCTAGCCAACGTAACACCGATATTCAAAAAAAAGGCAGCAAATCCCTACCCAGTAACTATCGTCCAATTAGCTTAACCTCAGTTGTATGTAAAATGCTAGAAACGGTCATACGAGACAGACTCGTAAATCACTTAGAGGAAAATAACATACTTAAAGATACTCAACACACGGCTTTCGTAAAAAACGTTCCTGTTTAACAAACCTCTTAGACTTCTTCCACGATATCCTCAACCTCTATGATGAGAGTAGAGCTGTAGATATTATATACCTTGATTTTCAAAAGGCCTTTGACAAAGTTCCCCACAAACGTTTTTACTGCTAAAACTAAAAGCGCATGGAATACAAGACGGTGTGTTGAAATGGATAGAATTGGCTCAGCAACAGAAAGCAAAGGTAGTAAATTAAACGGTAAGGCAAATCTAAATGGACCAATGTAAGTAGCGGGTACCCCAGGGATCGGTACTAGGACCAATTCTCTTTCTAATTTACATCAACGACATAGATGAGGGTCTCACCTGCACAATCTCAAAAATTTGCTGACGATACAAAAATTGCAAATAGCGTACTCTCAAAAGAACAAGTTGACGATATGCAACACAATCTAGATAAATTGTCATGTTGGGCCAAAATTTGGCAAATGAGTTTCAATGCGGATAAATGTAAAGTACTACATGTCGGATACCTAAATGAGAAAGCAAACTATTCGATGAATGGCACTCAGCTTAAGAATGTAAACAGAGAAACTGATCTAGGAGTAACAATATCGAGTAACCTAAACCGAGGTCAACAATGTTCAGAAGTTGTTAAGAAGGCAAACAAAAATAATTGCTTTATAGGCAGGTCATTTGAGCATAAATCCAAAGAAGTTATCCTAACTCTTTACAATTCCTTAGTCCGCCCTCTTCTGGAATACTGCGTTCAATCCTGGTGCCCTTATTACCAAAAAGATATAAACAAGCTAGAACGAGTTCAACGTAGAGTTACCAAAAATGATACCTAGCCTAAAGAACAAACCATACGAAGAGCGTCTTAGAGAATTAAATCTATTTCCTTTAACCCAGCGCAGATTAAGAGGCGACTTAATTCAAGTGTTCAAAATCATCAAAGGCATCGACAATATGAACTGTAGTAAGTACTTCACTATCGACCAATCTAATTACACGCGGGGAAACGGTTGCAAAATTATTGGTAAATCTTTTAACTCGCACGAATCTAAGAATTTCTTCTTCAATCGAGTTGTCAACTTGTGGAATGGGCTTCCCCGAGACGTTATAGACTGCAGCACCGTTGATTCATTTAAATTCCGCCTAGACAAATATCTCGCATCAAACCCGCGACTGACTGCGTTTGTAAATGAATAACTTTATCCTCCCCTCAGTTACTAACCCATATGTCCCCTACTAACTTCCTAGTCCTGCCACGTTAGTGGCAGGGCAGTAGTTCCCTTTCCAATTTTCCCTTACCCACTCTAAACCACTGTTTGGACACTTGATCCTCAGTGTTTTGGAGGACAAGCAACCTAGAAGGGTCACTAGACCTGTTGTTGCTTGATTTCCTTTGTACTCCTTTATACTGTATATTACTATGAATTACAGATTCATTCGTCCATACATACAGGTTTACCCATATACTGTATATTACTATGAATTACAGATTCATTCGTCCATACATACAGGTTTACCCATATACTGTATATTACTATGAATTACAGATTCATTCGTCCATACATACAGATTTACCCATATACTGTATATTACTATGAATTACAGATTCATTCGTCCATACATACAGGTTTACCCATATACTGTATATTACTATGAATTACAGATTCATTCGTCCATACATACAGGTTTACCCATATACTGTATATTACTATGAATTACAGATTCATTCGTCCATACATACAGGTTTACCCATATACTGTATATTACTATGAATTTGGTGCAGATGATGGGGAGGTGTTTGGGGGGTGGATGTGTGTGTAGGTGTGGGTGTGGCTATGTGTGTGGGTGTGGGGGGTGGATGTTTGTGTGGGTGTTGGGGGGTGGGTGTGGGTTTGTGTCTGTGGGGGTGCATATGTGCGTGAGTGGGTGTTGATATGTGTGTGTGTGTAACACACATACACACACACACACACACACACACATACAGGCACAGAGAGAGAGAGAGAGAGAGAGAGAGAGAGTGGTAAGCGTAAGAAGCAATTTTTCTCTACAAGTTTGGATCGAACATTTATAAAGTGTTACATGAGGAAGTTGTGTAGCGTTATTATTGACACCTAATAGACTGGCGGCAGTTTTAGGAGGCTCAATAATTAGATATTAATATTTGACCAGTATATAGACCGGAATAGCTAACACCAGAAATGCACACACCTGTACGGTACGGTTACCCACATATACGTCTGGGACCAAGTTAAGTCCATATTTATTTTTTATTGATTGATTGATTGATTTATATATTCATTTATTTATTAATATTATTATAGTTTCCTCCCTAGACCTCCATCAAGCTTAAATAAAATGCTCCCAAAACCTTACATCGAGATAATTTTGTGCAATTTTCGGTAGAAAATTGCACCGACCAGAAGCGGGTTCCTCCAAAATTGCAGGCTCATTATCACTCGCAAGGAAAACAAATACATCTAAATCGCACAAAAGGTCTTAAAATTGACAAACAAATGGGGTGATAGGTCTTATAATGGCCAAAGTAATGGGATGTTGTCATAAAATCTAAAAAAAAGTGTATAGATATGCAGGAGAGACAAGGGGATCCAGAAAACAAATGTATAGATATGCAGGAGAGACAAGGGGATCCAGAAAACAAATGTATTGATATGCAGGAGAGACAAAGGGATCCAGAAAACAAATGTATAGATATGCAGGAGAGACAAAGGGATCCAGAAAACAAATGTATAGATATGCAGGAGAGACAAGGGGATCCAGAAAACAATAACTTAAGGGGAGATGTCCACTTGAGGTATTTTTTCCTTGGCTCCTTTCTCTCTTATGTTTAGCCCCATTGTTTTTCTAATTTTAAGAAGTTTGCCCCATTATTTTGACGATTTTAAGAACTTTCAACCCATTTCTGTCAATTTTAAAACCTTTCGTGCCGTTTAGGTGTCGATTTTATCGTGGTGAGCGATAGCGAGCCTGTAATTTAAGAGGAACCGGCTTTCAGCCGGGACATTTTTCTACCGAAAAATGTACAAATTTATCTTGAAAGGGGCTCAAGGGGGTGTAATCTTAAGCTTGATGGATATCTAGGGACCAAACTAAAAACCTCCCCTTAAGGGGGGTGACCTGGGTTTTTTTTTCTCTATTTCTCTGGCTTGTGTCCATTCGGCACCATTCAGCCTTCTGTTTCAAGACGTTTATCCCCATCCAGGTGTCGATTTCTTCCTGGCAAGCGATAGCGAGCCTGCATTGTATGGAGAAATCCGGGCTTCGCCGGAGACATTTTTCTATAGAAAAATGTACAAATTTAGCCTGCTGTCAAAATGTGTTTGTTAATATGCTGGCTCGTTACCGCTCGCCATGAAAAAATCGACACCTGGATGGGGATAAACGTCTTAAAACAGTAGGCTGAATGGAGCCGAATGGATATAACCAAGAGAGAGAGAGGGAGCGAGATAAATAAACTAGGTGGGCCCCCTTAAAATGTCCCCAATAATGTATCCCGTTAAAGGTATACTGATGGTATTAAACACGTCTTATATACGGATACAAGGTACGTCATTAGCAATAATGTATCCCGTTAAAGGTATACTGATGGTACTAAACACGTCTTATATACGGATACAAGGTGCGTCATTAGCAATAATGTATCCCGTTAAAGGTATACTGATGGTACTAAACACGTCTTATATACGGATACAAGGTACGTCATTAGCAATAATGTATCCCGTTAAAGGTATACTGATGGTACTAAACACGTCTTATATACGGATACAAGGTGCGTCATTAGCAATAATGTATCCCGTTAAAGGTATACTGATGGTACTAAACACGTCTTATATACGGATACAAGGTACGTCATTAGCAATAATGTATCCCGTTAAAGGTATACTGATGGTACTAAACACGTCTTATATACGGATACAAGGTACGTCATTAGCAATAATGTATCCCGTTAAAGGTATACTGATGGTACTAAACACGTCTTATATACGGATACAAGGTGCGTCATTAGCAATAATGTATCCCGTTAAAGGTATACTGATGGTACTAAACACGTCTTATATACGGATACAAGGTGCGTCATTAGCAATATGTATCCCGTTAAAGGTATACTGATGGTACTAAACACGTCTTATATACGGATACAAGGTACGTCATTAGCAATAATGTATCCCGTTAAAGGTATACTGATGGTACTAAACACGTCTTATATACGGATACAAGGTACGTCATTAGCAATAATGTATCCCGTTAAAGGTATACTGATGGTACTAAACACGTCTTATATACGGATACAAGGTACGTCATTAGCAATAATGTATCCCGTTAAAGGTATACTGATGGTACTAAACACGTCTTATATACGGATACAAGGTACGTCATTAGCAATAATGTATCCCGTTAAAGGTATACTGATGGTACTAAACACGTCTTATATACGGATACAAGGTACGTCATTAGCAATAATGTATCCCGTTAAAGGTATACTGATGGTACTAAACACGTCTTATATACGGATACAAGGTACGTCATTAGCAATAATGTATCCCGTTAAAGGTATACTGATGGTACTAAACACGTCTTATATACGGATACAAGGTACGTCATTAGCAATAATGTATCCCGTTAAAGGTATACTGATGGTACTAAACACGTCTTATATACGGATACAAGGTACGTCATTAGCAATAATGTATCCCGTTAAAGGTATACTGATGGTACTAAACACGTCTTATATACGGATACAAGGTACGTCATTAGCAATAATGTATCCCGTTAAAGGTATACTGATGGTACTAAACACGTCTTATATACGGATACAAGGTGCGTCATTAGCAATATACTCGGTGATTTGGTTTATTTTTCATATAGCCTTTTAATACCCTTTACTTTATACAGAGTACCAGTTGCATATGTGGGCAACTGTACCGCGTATAATACTATTACATTCAATTATTTACTTCAAGATAATATGACGCATTCGTTATTTCAGTCTGGCTATTAATAGACGATTTTATTCATTTTAAAATAGTCGTCTGAGTCAAATTTGTAACCAATATAATATTTACCTATTAAATTAGCAAATGTTCTTCGTAACCTAAATATAATCGCCTACTGTGCGCCATGATACTCCGACAAAGGCCTCATCGTACACTGACAGGGTTAATTGATGATTCAATTATAAACAGTTCTATTATAACTTTTGTAAATAATCCACATAGTTCCAAAAGTATCTATAAAGCATGAGTTATTTTTTTTTTTGGGGGGGGGGGGGGGCATATGGTGCGCTTTGTAAATTGATAAAAGGAAAAGTTTGTTTTTGGAAATATATCCTGTATATCCAAAATTGGTAAATTGGTGTAAATATTTCCTTCACTTACCGGTATATATATCCGTTTCTGTTTTGATGAGCAAGCATACACACACACACACACACCTAAGCACTACCATACATACTGATACATGTACTCACAAATACTCTCTCTCTCTATCTTTGTGTGTGTGTATATATATAGATATATATATATATATATATATATATATATATACATATATATATATATGTATATATATATATATATATATACCGGTATATATACATGTATATATAATTTAATATATATATATATATATATATATATATATATATATACCGGTATATATATATATATATATATATATATATATATATATATATATATATAATATATATATATATATAATATATATATATATATATATATACCGGTATATATATACTGTGTGTATATATATATATATATATATATATATATACTGTATATATTAAACACAGACAATTGATAAATCATTGAGATTTTTTTTTTTTTATCTACCATATTTTAACCACTCTCACCCCCACCCTGGCTAATACAATCACGTAACCCTTTGACTACAAGAGATGTATTTAGTCGTTCGGTCCAGAAAAAAAACCTTTTTACTTTTTTTCAGGCTAAATTAGACGATGTTATGCACTTTAAGAAGGGGTTACAGTAAGTTGTTCAGACGCTTTGTTCAGATTGCATATGGCCTACCCCTCCGAGTTGATTATGAACTAAAGCAAATCGTATAATGTTAACCAGAATATGATGAAAATTACGTCATCGTGTTAAAAGGCTTTACATTTGTTTCGTTCGTTTCTCGGGTAACATAATGTAGAATATAAGGAAGTTATCAAATGTTATACAGTATTCATTATATTATTTATGCTTTAGCCTAATATCCTATTTCGTCTGCCAATGCTGAACACATTATTATTGCTTGCTTTTCATCACGCAAAATGTATTGAATTTGGTTCACCAAAATCTGTTATACAATATATAATTATCTACATCCTATATAATTAAGTTAACTCATCTATTCACATCTCCCCAGGTTAAGATTAGACGAGTTTCATCCAGGTCTAATATTTGTAATCAATGTTTTTTAACAGCTACAAGTAAATTCTTCAGTCCAATTATACTTGGTTGTGTGGCTAACATTAGACAATATTATTTAACTCAGGAAGTACCTCTCGTAGCCAGGAAATTACTAATTTATATGTTTTAATTAGCATACTATATTATAACACATTGGGAACTTGAGAATTGGGATATATATCGAGATATTAATGTTATTGTTTACACTAATATATATTTAAAACAATTATAATTTTGCTGTCTAGCTCAATTTGTTGTTCTCGGTAGCTTCATAAGCTTTATATTTTGGAATATCCAGCCCTTTACCACGATGAATTCCTCAAATTGTTACAACCAATGGTTGTTGATATATTCCTGAACAAGAGCATAAGTCCTAGTTAACTCCCGTAGTGTTGACGAATATAAACAGCCGATACACAGGGTGACCTACAAACAATACAACCCACAAAGGCTAATAACACGTACTAACAATGAGTAAAATACTTGAATTTTGATACAAAGTCGCTTGAGGTGGAGGTTCATCCATCCAGAAAATTACAAGTCTGTAGATGAATTGATGATGATTTTCAGGTTCTCTGCAAATGACGCCCTTGGTGTTGTAAAGCAGACTTGAAGACGGGATTATCGTTGATCTTGGCTATAATACAGTAGCTGCTTTTAGGTAATCGAGTATATTGGGATTGTCATTGTAGACGATATTCTTCAAATAACCTCATAAGTGAAAAATGTTGTGGTTCAGATCATGCGATTGGAACGTCCACTCAATGTCACATCTCCTGCTGACGAGTCGGCCGTAGAATCGTTACCGTATCTGAGCAACAACCGAGTTTGATTTGATGCGTGATGGTGTGCACCTCTTGAGATGTTCCTGCGTCGGCCAAATGCTACAATTTATTGACAATTTTGTGGGTAACACTTTTTTGTTTTGGGGGGGGGGGGTCACCATGTATATTGTAAATCGCATTATGACTGTGTGGTACTCTACAATATTTACAGGTAATGCAAGAAATCATAAAAAATACAAAACAATATATATAATTAAACAAATACAATTATAATATAACTAACAAAATAAATGGAAATAATATCGTAATCCTTGTAATTAAACCTGTGTCACAAATCTGCAAAATTAACTTTAAATCAGAAAACAAAAAACGATACCTAAATGGGGTGAGGGGTTTATTATCGCCAAAATGATTGGATGAAACGTCTTCAAATCTCCAAACGAATGAATCGAAACTGGAGATGTAAAAACAAAGAGCCTCCTCGGACCAAATAGGGTTTAAGGGGGATGGTTCACTTATTTGGGTGATTTTTGCATGTATTCATTATTTGTCTAGTTTCCTCCCTAGACCTCCATCAAATTAAAAAAAAAAACAAATCCATTAGATCCCCCTTCTAGATTAATTTGTACATTTTTCGGTAGAAAAATTTCCCGGCCGAAGGCCGGTTCTTCCAACATTACAGGCTCAATATCGTTCGCCAGGGAAAGGTCTAAATATTGATGATGAAATGGGGCGAAAGGTCTTAAAATCGACTAACTAATGGGACAAACATCTTAACATCTGAAAAATAATGGGGCTAAACATGAGAGAGAAAGTGGTCCAGAAAACCGGCCCAATTGATTACCATATATATTTCCTAGACCAAATAAACTGGTGTAAGGCTACAATCTATTCGCTGCAAGTAGGAGACAAATCATGAACTCTATCCTCTGTAACTCAATAAGGGCTGAAGCAAATTGGCTGCACATTTCCACATCTATTCCTTGACTGGCTCTTCCCAAATGGTAGAAATATTAGCTCGATTACTCAAGTCGTTTTTGAGTTACAGAGGTTAGAGGTCATGATTTCTCGCCTACTTACAGTGAATAGACTATAGCCATAACACAGTGAAGAAAGTCGTCCTCATAATTATTGCTAGGGTTAAGGTGAGGCTGATGGACTGTTCAGGTTAAGGGGAGATGGCTCGTTTTTCTGGTCCCCTTTCTCCCTCGTGTTAAGCCCCATTTGTTTTGAAATTATAAGACGTTCGGCTCATTAGTTTGGCGATTTTAACACCTTTCGCCCCATTTTGTTGTTAATTTTAAGACCTTTCGTGCCATTTAGGTGTCGATTATTTCCTGGCGAGCGATAGCAAGCCTGAAATTTTAAGAAGATATTTTCTACCGGAAAATGTACAAATTTATCTTGAAGGGGGGGTCTAGGGGATATTTTTCTAAGCTTGATGGAGGTATAGCGAGAACACTCTAAGAACTAAAGGAATAAATCAATTAATAGACAAACAAAAACACAAAAATAAATAAATAAAAAAAACGGTCCGTCTCCCCTTAACTATGCGCCTCCCCCCCCCCCCCCCTTTCCTAACAAGGTGACCCGGAGCTCTGATTACGCTGTTCATTATGCTAATATAACCATCACCAGGGATTAAAGTCCCCCACCTCGGTTTTGTTTTTTTTCTCTCTCTCTCTGGGTTGTATCCATTCGGCCCCATTCAGCCTACTGGTTTAAGACGTTTACCCCCATCCAGGTATCGACATTTTCCCTGGCGAGCGGTAGCGAGCCAGCATATTGTTTTAAATGTTTTTGACAGCAGGCTAAATTTGTACATTTTTCGATAGAAAAATTGTCTTTGGTGAAGCCGGATTTTTCCATATAATGCTGGCTCACTATCGCTCGCCAGGAAAAAATCAACACCTGGATGGGAATAAACGTCTTAAAACAGTAGGATGAATGGGGCCGAATGGATAAAAGACAGAAAAAGAGAGAAAAGCAGAGAAAAAAAGCAGGTGGTTATATTGGTTATACATTACACCACAAACAGGAGTTACTCATCTAGTTTCTATATACTTAATTACCTAACATAACCATAAGCCATAATTGGTCGCGAAAAATGTTTCTTAAATTATGAATCCCTCTTACTACTATGTTAACATTTCAAGTAAACATAATTTAATAGCGGGTATTTTCGTAATTTAGTAATTACAATACACAAATATCAGAATGGGTCTTGTCTGGAGGCCCCTAAAACTCCCCCCTTATATCATGTGTTCAATATAGAGCACATAACAAACAACATTGGTAGACATATTAAAGCCTATCTTGCACATATTTATAGACACTTGAACTGCTTTGGCATTCATAATAGAACACATATAATGCCAATCATAAATATGTTCCAAATCCCTAAAATATGTGTTGGAATTGTAGCACAGCAACTATTATTGTACACTTATTATATGTACCATTTGTGTTACAGTTATGAGTTATTTATTGTGCAGTACAGTCTACTTATTATATGTGTCATTTGTGTTACAGTTATGAGTTATTTATTGTGCAGTACAGTCTACCTATTATATGTGCCATTTGTGTTACAGTTATGAGTTATTTATTGTGCAGTACAGTCTACCTATTATATGTGTCATTTGTGTTACAGTTATGAGTTATTTATTGTGCAGTACAGTCTACCTATTATATGTGCCATTTGTGTTACAGTTATGAGTTATTTATTGTGCAGTACAGTCTACCTATTATATGTGCCATTTGTGTTACAGTTATGAGTTATTTATTGTGCAGTACAGTCTACCTATTATATGTGCCATTTGTGTTACAGTTATGAGTTATTTATTGTGCAGTGCAGTCTACTTATTATATGTGCCATTTGTGTTACAGTTATGAGTTATTTATTGTGCAGTGCAGTCTACCTATTATATGTGTCATTTGTGTTACAGTTATGAGTTATTTATTGTGCAGTACAGTCTACCTATTATATGTGCCATTTGTGTTACAGTTATGAGTTATTTATTGTGCAGTACAGTCTACTTATTATATGTGCCATTTGTGTTACAGTTATGAGTTATTTATTGTGCAGTACAGTCTACCTATTATATGTGCCATTTGTGTTACAGTTATGAGTTATTTATTGTACAGTACAGTCTACCTATTATATGTGCCATTTGTGTTACAGTTATGAGTTATTTATTGTACAGTCTATCTATTATACCTCTAAATCATAAATGGTCAGGATATTTGTTTTTCTATGTGAGTGAGGGAGGCAAAAGGCAGAACTGCCTATAGCGAGTGCCTCCCCCAGGGTTGAAAGAGTGACAGGGCCAAAATCAAGGGACGTTCGAGCCAAAATGACTGGACACACGGAGTTTGAAATAATTTAAGTCATAGGAAGAGGGAAAGACTGATTCTGGGAGAGAGTTCCAGAGCTCAGCTGTTGAATAGAAGAAAGACTGAGAGTAACGTTTCACTCTTGGGTTGGAGAGTTGCACAGAGTAGGGGTGGGATTGTGTTGCAAGACAGGTACCTCGTGGCCTACGTAGAGGAGGTCTTACACACTGGGAGAGCTCTGAGGAACACTGATTATTGTAGTAGCGATAGACTAGCGAGAGAGATGCAACAATGCGGCGAAGAAAGAGAGATTGCAGATAGTTGGTGAGTGGACTATCTAGGGGAAAAAACCCTACACAAATTACCGATGGGCGACACGCTAATCGGAGCCACTTACAGGTGGCGATTTAAAAAAAAAAAAAAAAAAAAATTATACGAAAGGCCTTCCTTTCTACTTTGTCTAAAAGTGCGGTGTGTGGGGATCCTCCCCACACATGTGAACAAACTCAATACAAGGACGCACTGTGCCCCTGTACAGAGCAAGGAGCTGTGCAGGGGTAAAGAAGAAAGGAATGCCTTTCGTATCATTTTTTTTTTTTTTTTTTTTTTTTTAAATCGCCACCTGTAAGTGGCACACCCAGCTTCTGGGAGGCTGCCTCAGCAAAACTGGTAATATGGTCCTTCCAAGAGAGAGCAGAAGCAAACTAGACACCAGGAATATTGAGAGAAGATGAAGGATTGATTTGTGAATTGTTGAAGTATAAGGGATATATTGCATACCTCTCTATCTGTCTCTGTATCTGTCTCTCTCTCTCTATCTATCTATCTATCCATCTATCTTAATTTCAGTCAGCCTGATCAAGCTCTGGTAACAATCTATCCCTCCCACCCCCCCCCCCCCCCCCCCCCCCTCTCCCCCCCCTAAGAAAAAAAAAATCTTCCCTTACGAATATCTGCCCCGCCCCCCGCGCATGCTCCGGTGTGGGGAGCGGCGACCCCTGGGTATATAAAGGCCGGGTCTGCCTTATCTTCTTTCACTGCTACCGCTGTTGGTGTCTCTCTGGCTGTCTCTCCTCCACACCACCACCACCACCACCACCACCACCACCACCACCACCACCACCACCAACGGTCATAAGGTCAGTCACTACGGTGTGTGTGTGTGTGTGTGTGTGTGTGTGTGTGAAGTATTAAAATATAAATTAATATATTAGAAGTTTAGAACATAAATGAACCCCTTGAGGATTATTATGAATTTTGACAGTATATTCTGGCTATCATTAGACGATTTTATACAGTTCAGGACGGGTCTGTGGGAAATAAAAGGGTAAAAATTATCTCATTAACCCTGACTTCCCTAGAGTCCTAGACCCTTCCTAATCGGAATGAAATCGTCTAATAATAGCCAGAATAACTGTCAAAATGCGTGACACTACTTACTGAGAAGCTATGAGGGTGTTCAAGCATTGGTGGGTTCATGGGTACAACTTTTATAAGATGTGTAGGTTTATGTGTACAAGTAGATTGTGCCGATAGTCTAAGTGTACACAAATGTGTATACATATTTATAAACAGCGTGGGGCTAGGTTAGGTTAAGTAGTCTAGGTTATCTTCGGTTAATTTTGATCTAGATAAATTTATTTAGGTTAAAATATTTACTGGTAGGCTAAGTATGCAACATTTGCGTTTGTACCGATAAACACACCGTCTCTTACATGTGAGTGTGTGTGTAAAATTTTGGAGAGAGAGAGAGAGAGAGTGTGAGTGTGAGAGTGAGTAGTTTACGAGTAGTGCGTTATGCATTTTTAACTATGTGAGATTACACGATAGTGTTAGCTTGAACTGGTGAACGTATGTGTGTGTGTGTGTGTGTGTGTGTGTATGATTGTGGTGTGTGTTTGTAATAGTGATGTGATGTTTGCCGTATTGTGTTGTGTGTGTGCGTGTATCTGTATCTGTGTTTGTGTGTGTGTGTGTATAGTTGTGACTGGTGTAGTGTGTTTTGTGTTATTCAGTTACTTGTTCGTCAAAGGGAATCCACGCAATGCGAGCTAAGCTCATTATTATCGCGCCTCCTTAACTGGGAATGTATTGCGTGAAATGCATGTTAAGTGTTTTATGTATCGATGGAATGGCTGTGGATGTGTGTGTAGTCTGTATTTTAGCCAATTGGCGACATCTGAATACGAAGGCTTAGGGTTAATCTGTACGGTACAATTCTCACTACGGTACCAGTCTCACCCGAAGGCTTAGGTTAACCAGTAGCTTAGGTTGACCAGTACGATACCCATCTCGCCTTGTAACCGATCACCAACCCCAGATGGGACGTCACAACTTCGTCCACTTATTCCAGGTTCCTATTTATACTGCTAGGTGAACAGAGGCTACACCGTTAGGAGACTTGCCCAAATGTCTCTTCCCCGCCCGGGTCTCGAACCCGGACCTTCTGGTTGTGAGCCAGACGCGCTATCAGTTACTCCACGGGGAGGTGTGTGTGTGTGTGTGTGTGTGTGCGTGAACGTGAGTGTATATATATATATATATACACTCACGTTCACGCACATATATATATATATATATATATATATATATAACATTTGTCAGTAGCTGTACACTAGTAACAAAAGATTCCGTTGTTATACGGTGACAAAACAGGCAGCAGTATTGCTAACCTAATACCGTAATTTTAACGGTCATAATCCTGTCTGATCGTCTTATTTAGCAGTCATTTTGTTGATCTAATTAACGTATTTTCAAGGTAAATAATGGTGAGAAACCATATTGGTTAATAAGGTTTTCGATCGTGGTCATTTACGGACTTGTACTGTACATTATAAGACTACTATTTATAATGTATGTACATTTACGGACTTGTACTGTACATTATAAGACTACTAGTTATAATGTAGCTGGACTTGTACTGTACATTATAAGACTACTATTTATAATGTATGTACATTTACGGACTTGTACTGTACATTATAAGACTACTATTTATAATGTATCTATCGGTACTCTCCGGGCCCTCTAATATTGTACTATAGTCACACCTATACCGGTAGTAGTAGTAGTAGTAGTTGTATAGCCAAACGTTCTAATAATAGCCCACCCTTAAAACATACATTGTCCTCATAGGCCATTTAGGTTTTTATGAAATATAGAAAACACAGAAGACTAATTTTCACCAATATGACAAAGCTTGGCCTAGTTTTAAATTTAATACAGATGTCCTTTATTGACTAACTTCTCTGTCTTCAAATTTTGAGATTGAGTAAGGTTAGTTGAACTTAAAGAAAATCTAAAAATATATGTTACGCAAAAAATCCGAATGGTAAGAAATAATATAATCTTTAACACTATTTCAGTACTTTTCATGGCAATTACACCAACTATAGTGTATTCGCTGTAAGTAGGCGAACAATCATGACCTCTATCCTCTGTAACTCAAATAGGGGTACAGTAGAGCAAATTGGCTGTAAATTTCCACATCTATTCCTTGACTGACTCTTCCCAAATGGTACAAAGGAGTACAAAGGAAATCAAGCAACAACAGATCCAGTGACCCTTCTAGGTTGCTTGTCCTCCAAAACACTGAGGATCAAGTGTCCAAACAGTGGTTTAGAGTGGGTAAGGGAACATTGGAAAGGGAATTACTGCCCTGGAACTAATGTCCGTGGCAGGATTAGGAAGTTAGTAGGGGACAGATGGGTTAGTAACTGAGGGGGGGGATAAAATAAAGTTATTCATTTACAAACGCAGTCAGTCGCGGGTTTGATGCGAGATATTTGTCTAGGCGGAGTTTAAATGAATCAACGGTGATGCAGTCTATAACGTTTCGGGGAAGCCCATTCCACAAGTTGACAACTCGATTGAAGAAGAAATTCTTAGATTCGTGCGAGTTAAAAGATTTACCAATAATTTTGCAACCGTTTCCCCGCGTGTAATTAGATTGGTCGATAGTGAAGTACTTACTACAGTTCATATTGTCGATGCCTTTGATGATTTTGAACACTTGAATTAAGTCGCCTCTTAATCTGCGCTGGGTTAAAGGAAATAGATTTAATTCTCTAAGACGCTCTTCGTATGGTGTGTTCTTTAGGCTAGGTATCATTTTGGTAACTCTACGTTGAACTCGTTCTAGCTTGTTTATACTTTTTGGTAATAAGGGCACCAGGATTGAACGCAGTATTCCAGAAGAGGGCGGACTAAGGAATTGTAAAGGGTTAGGATAACTTCTTTGGATTTATGCTCAAATGACCTGCCTATAAAGCCAATTATTTTGTTTGCCTTCTTAACAACTTCTGAACATTGTTGACTCGGTTTTAGGTTACTCGATATTGTTACTCCCAGATCGGTTTCTCTGTTTACATTCTTAAGCTGAGTGCCATTCATCGAATAGTTTGCTTTCTCATTTAGGTATCCGATATGTAGTACTTTACATTTATCCGCATTGAAACTCATTTGCCAAATTTGGGCCCAACATGACAATTTATCTAGATTGTGTTGCATATCGTCAACTTGTTCTTTCGAGAGTACGCTATTTGCAATTTTTGTATCGTCAGCAAATTTTGAGATTGTACAGGTGAGACCCTCATCTATGTCGTTGATGTAAATTAGAAAGAGAATTGGTCCTAGTACCGATCCCTGGGGTACCCCGCTACTTACATTGGTCCATTTTGATGCCTTACCGTTTATGACTACTCTTTGCTTTCTGTCGCTGAGCCAATTTTCTATCCATTTCAACACACCGTCTTGTATTCCATGCGCTTTTAGTTTTAGCAGTAAACGTTTGTGGGGAACTTTGTCAAAGGCCTTTTGAAAATCAGGTATATAATATCTACAGCTTTACTCTCATCGTAGAGGTTGAGGATATCGTGGAAGAAGTCTAAGAGGTTTGTTAAACAGGAACGTTTTTTACGAAAGCCGTGTTGAGTATCTTTAAGTATGTTATTTTCCTCTAAGTGATTTACGAGTCTGTCTCGTATGACAGTTTCTAGCATTTTACATACAACTGAGGTTAAGCTAATTGGACGATAGTTACTGGATAGGGATTTGCTGCCTTTTTTGAATATCGGTGTTACGTTGGCTAGCTTCCACTGATCGGGCATAGTTCCAGACTGCAAGGATTTATTGAATAGTAATGTCAGTGGTTTAGAGAGCTCCATCCTTAGCTTCCTTTAGAACTCTAGGCGAGATTGTATCAGGTCCAGGCGTTTTATTTACCTTGAGTTTATCTAAACAATTCAATACTTCTCTCTCTGTAACGGTGATATTGCTTAAAACATCTGAATTATCAATCTGAATCGGCGATGGTGTAGGGATATCACTGAGGTCTTCTGTTGTAAAAACTGATGCAAAGAAGGTATTGAGGGCATTACTCATTTGTTCTTCGTCTTTGGTGTATTCTCCATTTTCATCGACTAACGGTCCAACAGTTGAAGTAACTACTTTTTTCTTTCTGATATAACTATAGAATTCTTCGGGTTTGTTTTACTTTGATTCGCAATATGTAACTCTAAGGTCTTTTTACTTTGCTTAATTAACTTTTTGGCTTTGCGTCGTAGCTCTACAAATTTCACCCGTTCTTCGTCATTTTGTGAGGATTTTAATCTATCATTAGCAAATTTTTTTAGCAAGCAGGCAGTTTGAAATATCTTTATTCCACCATTTGGGCTTATTATTATGGCCTGGACGCCGAGTTTTCGATGGTATGCAGTCTTGCACTGCTTTTAGGTAAGTGGCTTTCGAATAACTTCCAAGATGTATTTATGTCGTTATTGTGAATTAAAAAGCTCCAGTCAGTTTCTTTAAACATAGCTCTAAGTTTATGGAAGTTTGCTTTCTTGAAATTAGGGACTTTTTCGATGCTACTATTTGGTTCGTTACTAGTAAACTTTAAAGTGAAAGTTATCGTATGATGGTCGCTGTTACTGAATTCATCACCAACATTCAAATTCTCTATTAATTCTTCTTTTGTTGCAAGTACAATGTCAAGAACGTTATTACCACGGGTCGGCGTTCCAACAAATTGATAAAGCGAACTCTCTTGCAAGTTCGTATACAAGTCATGTCCGGAGTGTGAAGTAAGAGTATCGCCCCACTTGGTCACAGGTAAATTAAAGTAGAGAGAGAGAGAGAGAGAGAGAGAGAGAGTCTAATCAATATGTACTGTATATACCAGTATGTATCTTATAGTAGTAGTAGAGAGAGAGAGAGAGTCTAATCAATATGTACTGTATATACCAGTATGTATCTTATAGTAGTAGTAGAGAGAGAGAGAGAGAGAGAGTCTAATCAATATGTACTGTATATACCAGTATGTATCTTATAGTAGTAGTAGAGAGAGAGAGAGAGTCTAATCAATATGTACTGTATATACCAGTATGTATCTTATAGTAGTAGTAGAGAGAGAGAGAGAGAGAGAGAGAGAGAGTCTAATCAATATGTACTGTATACTGTATACCAGTATGTATCTTATAGTAGTAGTAGAGAGAGAGAGAGAGAGAGAGAGAGAGTCTAATCAATATGTACTGTATATACCAGTATGTATCTTATAGTAGTAGTAGAGAGAGAGAGAGTCTAATCAATATGTACTGTATATACCAGTATGTATCTTATAGTAGTAGTAGAGAGAGAGAGAGAGAGAGAGAGAGTCTAATCAATATGTACTGTGACCAGTATGTATCTTATAGTAGTAGTAGAGAGAGAGAGAGAGAGAGCGTCTAATCAATATGTGTATATACCAGTATGTATCTTATAGTAGTAGTAGAGAGAGAGAGAGAGAGAGAGAGAGTCTAATCAATATGTACTGTATATACCAGTATGTATCTTATAGTAGTAGTAGAGAGAGAGAGAGAGAGTCTAATCAATATGTACTGTATATACCAGTATGTATCTTATAGTAGTAGTAGAGAGAGAGAGAGAGAGAGAGAGAGAGTCTAATCAATATGTATATACCAGTATGTATCTTATAGTAGTAGTAGAGAGAGAGAGAGAGAGAGAGAGAGAGTCTAATCAATATGTACTGTATATACCAGTATGTATCTTATAGTAGTAGTAGAGAGAGAGAGAGTCTAATCAATATGTACTGTATATACCAGTATGTATCTTATAGTAGTAGTAGAGAGAGAGAGAGAGAGAGAGAGAGACAGTCTAATCAATATGTACTGTATATACCAGTATGTATCTTATAGTAGTAGTAGAGAGAGAGAGAGAGAGAGAGTCTAATCAATATGTACTGTATATACCAGTATGTATCTTATAGTAGTAGTAGAGAGAGAGAGAGAGAGAGAGAGAGAGAGAGAGTCTAATCAATATGTACTGTATATACCAGTATGTATCTTATAGTAGTAGTAGAGAGAGAGAGAGAGAGAGAGAGAGAGAGAGTCTAATCAATATGTACTGTATATACCAGTATGTATCTTATAGTAGTAGTAGAGAGAGAGAGAGAGAGAGAGAGAGAGAGAGAGTCTAATCAATATGTACTGTATATACCAGTATGTATCTTATAGTAGTAGTAGAGAGAGAGAGAGAGAGAGAGAGAGAGTCTAATCAATATGTACTGTATATACCAGTATGTATCTTATAGTAGTAGTAGAGAGAGAGAGAGTCTAATCAATATGTACTGTATATACCAGTATGTATCTTATAGTAGTAGTAGAGAGAGAGTTACTATGGTAGACATAGTAACTCGAGAACTCTAGTCGTTTTTGAGTTACAGAGGTTAGAGGTCATGATTCCTCGCTTACTTACAGCGAATAGACTATAGTATATGACAGTGACTGACTAGAAATACGGCAACACTTTAGTTATGACCACGGACTTTGATGGCCGTTTGTCTAGGAATACGGGACATACAAACATACTTTTCCGATTAGTAATTACGAACACGAGTATATTAATATATATTTAATTGTAATGCAGGATTTATAACAGTCTTAATTATATAGAAATTTGTCCGATACAAAATACGGCAGAATTTCCCTTAACATGAAATTCATGTATTCCTAATCCCTATAAAGTTATTTTGCCGATATCTATAATTCCAGAACGAGAAAACATGCAGGTGACCCCCCTTAAGCCAATCTACTGTACAGTATCAGTAATAGTTGAAACACGTGTATTACTTGGTGGTTATGTTCAATACTATGAGAGAGAGAGAGAGAGAGAGAGAGAGAGAGAGAGAGAGAGAGAGAGAGAGAGAGAGAGAGAGAGAGAGAGAGAGAGAGAGAGAGAGAGAGAGAGAGAGAGAGAGAGA
>CM064498.1:25648564-25658564 GCA_032716605.1 Paralithodes platypus
CCTCCACACTCTCTCCCTACCCTCTATCCACAATCACTCCCTCATTTCATTCCCTTCCTCCACACTCCCCTCCCTTCCACACGCACTCAACTTCCCCTCCACACTCTTAACTCCCACACTCCTTCCTCCACAACCCCTCCTTCCCTCCCGCCCTCCAACACTCCCCTCCCTTTTCCACAATCCCTAACCCCTCCCTCCTCCATTCCTCCCTCCACATTCCTGGTCCCCTCCACACTCCTCCCTCATTCGCTCCCTACACACATCATCACTAACTCCCTCCTTCCCTCCATCCTTCCCTCTCGATTCACCTTCCCTCCACACTCCTTCCCTCCACACTCCCTCCTTCATTCCCTCCCTCCACACTCCCTCCTTCCACACTCCCTCCCTCCTTCCCCCCACATTCCTTCCCTCCCGTCACACACCTCCTTTCCAATACCCTCACACTCCCTCCTTCCGTATTCCCGTCCCTCCACACGTGCCATCCCTCATTTTCCCTATCAACCAAGCTTCCCTCCCTCCTTCCCTCCACATTCCTTCCCTCCACACTCCTTCCCTCCACACTCGCACGTCCAAGCGGTTTTTCTCCTCCATTTCATCCATAATTTATATCCCTGTTTCTGGCTCTCCTCCTTCCTCTTTCTTCTTCCTCTCGGCTTCCTCCTCCTCCCTCTATCTTCTTCCTCTCGGCTTCATCCTCCTCCTCCTCCTCCTCCTCCTCCTCCTCTTCCTCTTCCCTTCTTCTTCGTCTTCTTCTTCTTTCTTCTTCTTTTCTTCTTTCTTCCCTTCCTTCCTTTCCTCCTCTTCGTCTTCCTTTTCTTTTCTCTTCTTTCTTTCGTTTCTCCTCCCTCCGGGTTTTGTGTTTCCGTCTTCTGTGTATTTTTTTTTTTTTTCTTTTTTTCTTCTTTTCCTTCCTTTTGTTTTTTTTTTTCTTGCTTTCCTCTTTTTTTTTTTCTTTTTTTTTTTTTTCCTTTCTTTTTTTATTTTTACTTCTTTGTGCTTTTCTTTCTTTCTTTTTTCCTTTCCTTTTCCCTTCCCCTTTTTTCGTTTCCTTTCTTTTTTCCTTTCCTTTCTTCTTCTTCTTCTTCTTCTTCTTCTTCTTTTGTCTTCCCTCTCCTTGGTCTTGTTTCTTCTTATTACATCCGCCTACAAAGTTGGACGGAGGTTATGTTTTCGCTTCTGTTTATCTGCAAACAAGATATCTCACAAACTATGAACCGATTGTTTACGAAATTTGGTGGGCAGATAGGATATGCGCCAAGGAAGAAGTGATTCCATTTAGGAGGTGATCTGGATCATATCCTGGAACCCAGATTCAGAAGGAATTTAACTGACTAACTAACTAGCTATCTATCTATCTATCTATCTATCTATCTATCTATCTATCTATCTATCTATCTACCTACCTAACTAACTACCTAATTAACTAACTATCTAACTAACTGACTGACTAACTAATAATCTATCTATCTATCTATCTATCTATCTACCTACCTACCTACCTAACTAACTACCTAATTAACTAACTATCTAACTAACTGGCTATCTATCTATCTATCTACCTACCTAACTAACTACCTAATTAACTAACTATCTAACTAACTGACTGACTAACTAACTGATCGAGTGACTAACTTACTATTTGATAGATTAATCTCACTGACTGACTGGTGCACATACAGTATACAAAGTTCTTTTATTAATGGTTTCAGTGAGAGAGAGAGAGAGAGAGAGAGAGAGAGAGAGAAGATTAATTTTGTTGGGTAGTGTTGTTATACGGATTCCTGCCTGATGAGAGAGAGAGAGTGAAGGTGAGTGAGTGAGTGAGTGTGTGTGTGTGTGAGAGAGAGAGAGAGAGAGAGAGAGAGAGAGAGAGAGAGAGAGAGCGAAAATGTGAAAATATTAAAGTAAATCATATATCCTAGATGAAGAAAAAAGCCGAAAACGGGGTCATGACAGAGAGAGAGAGAGAGAGAGAGAGAGAGAGAGAGAGAGAGAGAGAGAGAGAGAGAGAGAGAAATGAGAGGTCAAAGGCTGAGGGAGCGAGAGCGACATTTGCATCTTCAACTTTCTTCATTTCTTACTCCTTTTTGGCTCTTACTTTCTTTTTTCTGTTTCTTTTCGTTTTCTTTGATTGGTTTCCTATTGTTTGTTTTTTCTTTATTGTTTTTTTTTATTTGTTTTTTTTCCCTCTTTGCTTTTATTTTCTTTATGTATTGTTTTTCTCCATTGTTTTTGTTTTTTTCCCATTTATATTAGTTTATGCTTATAATTATTTGTGTTTCTTCCCCTTTTCCCGTTCTTTATCTAATTTTCCTGTTTTCTTTTCTTTATGTATTGCCTTTTCCATTGTCTTCTTTTTCCCCGTTTCTATATATATTTTCTTTTCCTCGTATTCGCTCGCCAGGAAAAAATCGACACCTAAATGACACGAAAAGTCTTAATGTTAACTAAGAAATGGGGTGAAAGGTCTTAAAATCACCAAACTAATGGGCCGAACATCTTAAAATCTGAAAACTAATGGGGCTAAACATGAGAGAGAGAAGGGGGAACAGCAAAATAACGTTACAGCGACCAGGGTGTTACAAAAACGCTAGACGTGGGCAAATCTAGCGAAAAACGGGACAAACTGGCCAGGATTTTGAAGCCGAATTGCCGACTTGCGAGTTTCGTTCTATAAGGAAGTTGGAGCCGTAGACAACGATATTTAACAGAATCTACAGCTAAAATACGGTCGTAGTACATTATATAAACACATAAAACCCAATTCAACATACCGTTTATCCATCAGAAACCTACATTATTATTGCGTTTCTGTTTAAGGGGAGGTTTCCACTTGAGGGATTATTTTCTTTACCCCTTTCTCCCTCATGTTTAGCCCCATTGCTTTTGAGATTTTAAGACCTTCGCCCTAGTAGTTTGGATATTTTAAGACATTTTGCTCCATTTCTGTCAATTTTAAGACCTTTCGTGCCGTTAAGGTGTCGATTATTTCCTGGCGAGCGACAGCGAGCCTGTAATTTAAGAGCAACCGGCCTCTGGCCGGGACATTTTTCTACCGAATAATGTACAAATTTATCTTGAAAGGGGGTCTAGGGGGTGTAATTTTAAGCTTGATGAAAAAGTAGGGAACAAACTACTAAATACCTCCCCTTAATATCGATGTTCACGACTCCAACTTCCTTATAGCCTGAAACTCGCAAGTGGTCAATGGACGAAGCACACGGTCTGTGTTTATAGTCTGGAAGGATCGGGACGCCAGTGTGACAGGCCGTTAAGGGGGGTGTTAGTCGCTTGTTTCTGGACCCCCTTCTCCCTCATGATTAGGATATCAGTTTTTAGATTTTAAGACGTTCGTTCCAATAGTTAGGTGATTTTGAGACCTTTCGGCTCTTTTGTTGTTAATATTAAAACCTGTTGTGCCATTTAGGTGTCGATTTTTTCCTGGCGAGTGATAGTGAGCCTGTAATTTTAGAAGGAATTGGTCTTCGGCCAGGACATTTTTCTACATAATTCGGTAGAAAAAATTTCCGGCCAAAGGCCGATTCCTTTTAATTTGCAGGGTCGCTATCGCTCGCCAGGGAAAAAAAACGACACCTATCCGAGATAGATACGATGCTGAGGGAGTCAAATGTTGGCCAAATTAAATCAAACCGAGTATAGTGTTGTCCATGTTATTGTCCAGCACCGATATATACAACAACAACAACAACAACAACAACAACAACACCATCATCAACAACAACACCGGTCAATCTCGTTCCCTGCGTGTGGTTTGTAAATATTGCACAGCCTCTCCTACGATGATAACAGTTTATACTTTTCTGCACACACATACTCACTCACTTATACTCTCTCACTCACTCTCACACTCTCTCTCTCTCTCACACACTCTCTCTCACTCTCTATCTATCTATCTATCTATCTATCTATCTATTTATTTATTTATTTATTTATTTATCTCTCTCACTCACACACACACACACACTTTTTGTCTTCACGCGTACAAACACTCACTCTTTCTCATTATCACCTTTACACACATACTCTCTCTCTCTCTCTCTCTCTCTCTCTCTCTCTCTCTCTCTCTCCCTCTCTCTCTCTCTCTCTCTCTCTCTCTCTCTCTCTCTCTCTCTCTCTCTCTCTCTCTCTCTCTCTCACCTATGTTCCTTCACACTTTTTTTGTTTTTCCCTTTTTTTCCCCCCGCCCTGGAAAGTTATGTCACACAAGTCAGTTCCCTGATGGCTTGTGTTGAAGTCTGGGCAGTCGCTACAAGGGCTGGGATCGCTAGGTTTGGTGTTATTTTTAAAGATTTATATATACTGTATATATGCAGTATATATACCGTATATTTTTGTTTTAAAGATCTGTATGTTTTGTTGTTTTGAAATATCTACAATATTATATAATGTTATGTTGAACGATTTGTAAGCTTTGTTTTTGTTGTTTTAAAGATCTGAATGTTTTGTTATTTTGAAAGATCATAATCATACACATATACATACACATGTACTCTTTGTCACACATACTGTATACATATATTTTCTGTATCTATCACACACACACACACACACACACACACACACACACACACACACACATACACACACACACACACACCTCTGCTCTAGGATACATTCACAATACAATTCTACTTCAGTTTCCGCTTCAGTATTTCAGAACTCAATCTTCCACCATGTTGTGTTGGATGATGACATGTTCTGTATTTATTGCATATGCGTCAACTACCAATATTAATCATCAAATGAAGAAATACAGTTTTTTTCCCCGCTGCAAATTAGAAAAAAAGTAACCTACATATCTATTTTTATCACACGACTTATATTTTGTGTACTGCCTATGTGACAGAAAAATAAAAGAAAACGAGACTTCCTGTTAAGGGGGGTGACTTATTTTTTTTCTTCTCTCTGGGTTGTATCTTACTGTTTTAAGACGTTTATCCCCATCCAGGTGTCGATTTATACCTGGCGAGCGATAATAAGAGTTTGACTGCCGTCAATAGGGAGAGTTTTTTGTGTTTTTTTACAGTACTTTATATAGTGCACATAAAATGTATCTCCGGAGGTTGAAACACAGTTTAATATGATCTTTAGAGCATATAGATTCCATATTTATCTTCAAATATATAAAACAAAAAAAAACGTGGTATTAAAATAAAGTTATACTGAAAAAGGATTATAATACAAAAAACACATACGTGACGTCACCGAAAATCACATTTGACCTATCAGTGTACTATTTGTGAATATAACATGTAAAAATATATTGTTACATTACCAAATTATTGAGATATATATACACGATGCAAAAAGTGTAACCCTTTCCCATTGTTGTTTTTGTAGGCTCTGTACTGAGGTTACTATACCCTGTTCCAAATAATTAGGCCAGATATCGTGCATCCTAACGTCTATAACTCAAAAAGATCTGGAGTAAATGGGCTGTAAATGTTCACACCTAATCCTCGGCTGACCCTTCCCAAATGGTAAACATATTAGCTCGATTACTCTCGTCGTTGCCCTCCTCTCCTTGCTTCCACCCCTCCTTCCTATCCCCTCACTCTTCCAAGCCCTCCTTCCCCCTCTCCCCTCCTACTCCTCTACCTCCCTCCCCCCCTCCTTCCTATCCCCTAACCTCCTCCCCCTCCTTCCTATCCCTAACCTCCTCCCCTCCCCACCCATCTCCCTATCCCCTAACCTCCTCCCCTCCCCACCCTCTCCCTCCCTCCCTCCTTTCTATCCCCTCATCCTCCTCCCCCTTCCCCACCCTTCTCCCTCCCTCCCTCCTTCCTATCCCATAACCTCCTCCCCCTCCTCACCCCTCTCCCTCCCTCCCTCCTTCCTTCCCCTCATCCTCCTCCCCTTCCCACCCCTCTCCACCCTCGTATTCCCTGCTCTCGTTGCCTCCTACCCTCCTTCCTATCCCCCGTCCTCACCCTTCTCACCCTCCTTCCTATCCCCTAACCTCCTCCCCCTCCCCCCTCTGTACGCCTCTCCCTCCCTCCTCCCCCTCTCCCCCCCCCCTCGCACTATGCATACATATGTTCTGCTTTCAAACACACCAACCCATATTTTTCACCTTTCTTTCTGTCCCTCCTTTACAATGGTTCTTTTTTGTATGTGTGTGTGTGTGTGTGTGTGTGCGTGTGCGTGCGTGCGTGTGTGTGCGTGTGTGTGTGCGCGTGTGCGCGTGTGCGTGTGTGTGTGCCAGCCCCGACTCCGTGCCTTGGTGCTCTTGCTCTTTTTCTTCTCTCTCTCTCTCTCCCTCTCTCTGATGTCTTTTATTTATTCTTTATAAATATGTTGTTATTTTCTGATCTGTCTTTTGTTCTCCAGACATTCATATATTCTCTATTTTCTTCCACTGTCCTTCCTTCCTTCCTTCCTTCCTTCCATATAGTTCTTCTTTCTTATTACCAGTCCTTCCTTCCGTCTCCTCTATTTTCTTCCACTGTCCTTCCTTCCTTCCTTCCTTCCATATAGTTCTTCTTTTTTATTTCCAGTTCTTCCTTCCGTCTCCTTCTCTCGTGGCCTCATGTATTATTTGTGTCATTCCTGCCTCTCTCGCCTCTTCTTCTCTCTTCCTAACTCTCTCCTCCTTTCTTCCTAACATCCTTCCTTCCTTCCTTACATACTTCCTTCCTTCCGTCCTTCCTTCCTTACATACTTCCTTCCTTCCTTCCGTCCTTCCTTCCTTCCTTCCGTCCTTCCTTACATCCTTCCTTCCTTCCTTCTCATCTCTCCTTCCTCCATCCTCCCTATTTCCCTCCCTCCATTTTTCTTGCCGTTCCCTTTTGTCTCTCCTCCTCCACTACATCCTCCTTCTTCTCTTCCTCCTCCTCCTCCTGCTCCTCCTCCACCACATCTTCCTCCTCTTCCACCTTCTCCTTCTCCTCCATCTCTTGTTCCTCCTTCTCTCCTCCCCCACCTCCTCCTCCTCCTCCTCTCCTCCCCCCCCCCTCCTCCTCCTCCTCCTCCTCCTCCTCCTCCTCCTCCTCCTCCTCCTCCTCCTCCCCCCCCCCCCCCCCCTCCCAAGTACCACCGAGGGAGGGAAAACACAGAGATGTTTGTCGAGCGAAATTGTGAGATATTGTAACGTGTGTGTGTGTGAGAGAGAGAGAGAGAGAGAGAGAGAGAGAGAGAGAGAGAGAGAGAGAGAGAGAGAGAGAGAGAGTCTGTTCCCAAATCTGTCCACGTATGTATGAATATGTATTATTTGCACGTATGGCTATATCTATTTTTATGAATAGGTGGATGAATATAGTGCATATTAATACTTGTTTTGTTTGCATATGTATGTGTTTATATGTAGTCTATATATAAAACTATTGTGTGTGTGTGTGTGTGTGTAATGTCATGTATGTGAGCGTGCCTGTATTTGTGTGCACAGAATAAATTCTGTGTATACTGTATGTTCTGTTTATTCCTGTGTGTGGATAATTACGGTATGTGATTCATGCACGTGTGAGTGTGTGTGTGTGTGTGTAATATCTCATGTACACCCATCAACCCGCACATTCTCTCAATACCTCCGAAACACATACAAAACATTTATAATACATTGCGAGCTCCATGATTTTTATATGAAGTTGATTGAATATGACTGCAATATACAGTATACTGTATATGCAGGTATATACATTTATATCCTGTGAGAGGTGAATGATCTGTGAGCGGTGGAAGTAGGACGCTGGGAGAGAGGAAATAGATAGATGGATTTATGAGAGAGGAAATAGATGGATTTATGAGAGAGGAAATAGATAGATGGATTTATGAGAGGAAATAGATAGATGGATTTATGAGAGAGGAAATAGATAGATAGATTTATTGATAGATACAAGGATAGTTAAACATATATGCACACACACAGAGACATGTAGATAAATATTTTTGGAACGATTGCTTGATGAATAAAAGAGCACTTTAAAGGGGTCGAGTTTATTGCTTGATTAATAAAAGCACTTTAAGGGGGTCGGGTTTATTGCTTGATGAATAAAAGAGCACTTTAAGGGGGTCGGGTTTATTACTTGATGAATAAAAGGGCACTTTAAGGGGGTCGGGTTTATTACTTGATGAATAAAAGGGCACTTTAAGGGGGTCGGGTTTATTACTTGATGAATAAAAGGGCACTTTAAGGGGGTCGGGTTTATTGCTTGATGAATAAAAGGGCACTTTAAGGGGGTCGGGTTTATTGCTTGATGAATAAAAGAGCACTTTAAAGGGGTCAGGTTTATTGCTTGATGAATAAAAGGGCACTTTAAGGGGGTCGGGTTTATTACTTGATGAATAAAAGGGCACTTTAAGGGGGTCGGGTTTATTGCTTGATGAATAAAAGAGCACTTTAAGGGGGTCGGGTTTATTGCTTGATGAATAAAAGGGCACTTTAAGGGGGTCGGGTTTATTACTTGATGAATAAAAGGGCACTTTAAGGGGGTCGGGTTTATTGCTTGATGAATAAAAGGGCACTTTAAGGGGGGCGGGTTTATTGCTTGATGAATAAAAGGGCACTTTAAGGGGGTCGGGTTTATTGCTTGATGAATAAAAGGGCACTTTAAGGGGGTCGGGTTTATTGCTTGATGAATAAAAGGGCACTTTAAGGGGGTCGGGTTTATTGCTTGATGAATAAAAGGGCACTTTAAGGGGGTCGGGTTTATTGCTTGATGAATAAAAGGGCACTTTAAGGGGGTCGGGTTTATTGTTTGATGAATAAAAGGGCACTTTAAGGGGGTCGGGTTTATTGCTTGATGAATAAAAGGGCACTTTAAGGGGGTCGGGTTTATTGCTTGATGAATAAAAGGGCACTTTAAGGGGGTCGGGTTTATTTATTGGTCGAATTGGCAAACTAACTCTTTCACGCTTTTATGACGCAGAGGTTGCCAGATTAGCAATAAGAAATAGAGTTCTCTCACTCTTATAATTACCTCTCCAAAATTAGTTTTCTACCCACAGCTAACTCAAAGACAACTGCAGAGGTTGAAGTAACTAAACTAAAGGTTTCTAAATACCCCTGATGGTAACAAAGGCTTTAAAGTATCCCTAATAGGCTCAAAATTGCGCCATATGTCGGACCTCTAAAAATCTGAAAACTGATGGGGCTAAACATGAGGGAGAAAGGGGGCCAGAAAAACTAACCATTCCTGGACACAAAAAGCCTATGAGTTACCCCGTACCAGTCAGACGACACCCCCCCCCTCGGAGGCTGACGGGACCTGGCCTATGCTGCTCCCCCGAGAAAGAAATATATTTTGTGCGGTGTTTGTGGACAGAGTGTGATTGTGGTTAGTGTGGGACCTGTGGATAGATAGAGAATGATCGTGTGGTGGAGGTGGATAATCAGTGATGTGGAGGTGGATAGTCAGTGATGTGGGCTGGTATTATGAGTGATTAGGGATAGTTTTGGTGTGTGGTGTAGGTGGATCGTCTGTGATGTGGATCATGTAAGCTGGTATTTTGGTGATTATGTGTTTTTCAGGTGGATGGTGAGTGATCGTGGGTGGTGTGAGTCATTCTAATAGGTTATATTGCACACGGACCTACTGGTGAGGTTAGTTTAGCTTAGATTAAGTTAAGTAAGGTTAGATTAAGTTAGGTTAAGTTAGCCGCTAAGTTAGCCGCTAAGTTAGATGCTGCAGCAGGGTCACTTATTTTGCAAGACTCACAGATTTGGCTTGACACCAGGAGGAGTTATCCCCATGCCAGATAGGTCCCCACTCATAGCTACTTAGATTTAGGATATGCACTGAACATCTAAAAAAAATAACTAGCAGTGTCTTTGTGGGCATTATTGGAGGTCGATGGGATCCGGCCTATGTTACTCCCCGGGTCGAGTTATCCCCATATCACCCGGACTATAGTGTACAAAGAAATAGCGTGAAAAACAGATAAAGATTGTCAGACTTAATTAAGGGGGGGGTGACCTGTTTTTGTTCTGTCCTTTTCTATCTTTCTCTGGCTTGTATCCATTTGGCCCCATTCAGCCTACTGT
>CM064498.1:25663564-26054269 GCA_032716605.1 Paralithodes platypus
AATAAGCTAGTATGAACGGAATTAATCGGTTGAAATATACGTCTGTGAGGTATTATCATAAGATTTCGACCCGCTTCCAGAATGTTTAGATCGTTAGTGTAATTATTGTTTTATGGTCGAGTGTACAATCGCGCTAATAAGTGATGTCTCGGCACCATGTATGTTTTGATCAATAATTGGTATCAGCAATATCTAAGCTTCATTTCTTCATATCGAGTGAAATATACAAACATGTTGCTACACTTACCCACCCTATTCAACATCTGACAGACATGAATACAGCGCAGAGCAAGCCAAACGTAATGACAGCTTGGACATGACTTATTAGCGCGACCGTACTGTACATAGCTATCAATAAACCCAAGTGTCCACGTGTACACAAGGCGGCTTTTAAAGATTCACTCGTACCCTCACTCGTACCCAACATGGCAAACTAATCATTTTATATCGTTCACACACTTACATTTATGGTATATTGTATTCTTATAGGTATACTGTAGGTTCCATGTTACACTGACACGTTTTATAGTTATTTCCACCAACGAAATTCACGGAGGTTATGTTTTTGCAATACAAACACAATACAAACACAGCAAAATACAATTAACAAAGGATACAATCAACATTAAAAAATCAACAACAACAAAATGAAACGCTCAACAATAGAAAAACAACAACAAATGATACAATCAACAATAGAAAAACAACAAGAACAAAAGATGCAATCAACAATAGAACAAAAACAACAACAACAACAACAAAGGATGCAATCAACAATAGAAAAACAACAACAACAACAACAACAAAGGATACAATCAACAATAGAAAACAATAACAACAACAAAGGATACAATCAACAATAGACCAACAACAAAGGATGTAATCAACAATAGACCAACAACAAAGGATGCAATCAACAATAGAAAACAACAACAACAACAACAACAACAAAGGATACAATCAACAATAGAAAACAATAACAACAACAAAGGATAGTCAACAATAGAAAACAACAAAATATGGTATAAATAACAAAAGAAGGCAACGGAAAAAACAACTCCAACATATGCCATAAACAACAAGAATGGAAAACAACACCAACAACAACGAATACGGGAACAATAGCTTTGATGGAATTCCACTTTCATCACATTTTTTGGGAGGCTGAGAGAGAGAGAGAGAGAGAGAGAGAGAGAGAGAGAGAGAGAGAGAGAGAGAGAATGAAGCTAGAAGGAAAAGGATGAAGGTCGGGGAAAACTAGATACCGTACTAGACTAGAGAGAAAGAGAGATTACAAGGAGTTGATAGGAATAGTTAATAATCTCAAAGACCTTTCAGACCATTCTAAGTGGTGAGAGGGAGATTGTGTAATACACTACGCTCATTGCAGAGTGTGCAAAACACTTTTTATTATCTTCTTGAACTGCTCTACTCAAGTACTATTTGCAATTTCTGAGGGAGGTTTGTTCCAGGTAGGTCAGATCTTATATTAGACAAATATTCCCCATTAAGTAGTGGTGCACATCTTCAATTCCAAGTTTCATCCATGGTTGTGTGTCGTATTCCAATTGGGGGTACCGGTAAGTATGTATTTTATATTCCACGTTGTCAAACCCATCAAGTGTTATACAGTTATAGACCTCAATTGACCACTTGCGAGTTTCAGGCTATAAAGAAGTTGGAGCTGTGGATGTCAATATTTAGCAGAATTATCAGCTAAAATACGGTCATTATACATTTATAAATACATAAAAAAAAATCGATCACACTTTAAATCCATCAGAAACCCACATTATTATTGCATTTCTCTTTAATATCGATATTCACGGCTCCAACTTCCTTATAGCCTGAAACTCGCAAGTGGTCAATTAACTGACTTCGTAGTGTACACATTTCCAACGAGAAAAGACCAAGAGCTTTCATTCAGTCCTCATAGTTCAGTCTTCTAATCGATGGAATAAGATTTGTAGTCCTAGCTTGGATTGTTTCTAGTTGCTCTATATTTTTTTCCTGAGTGCTGAAGACCAGAATTGAACAGCATATTCCAGTAGAGGCCGTATCAGAGCGTTGTAGAGTGTAAGGATTACCGGTATATCATTATTTCCATACTTAAATTAACTTTTAATATCGATCTATCTATCTATCTATATACTCAGGCCCAATCCCCATTTTTTTGTTTTTTAATAGCCCAATAATTTATGAGAGAGAGAGAGAGAGAGAGAGAGAGAGAGAGAGAGAGAGAGAGAGAGAGAGAGAGCACACCCTAGTCATTTATTTTTTCCTCATCATTGAACTTTTCCCCTTTTCACTGCGTCTCTCTCTCTCTCTCTCTCTCTCTCGTCTCTCTCTCTCTCTCTCTCGTCCAGACAATTTTGACTCTATCGTACCTTGAATTTGGCTCTTGTTACAGGCCTTTTGTATCCTTCACACACATAAAAACAAAAAACAAAAACAAAAAACAAACAAAAAATCAAACAGAAGTGGTTTATGAGAGGTTGGGGTCAGGATTCTTAGCCCACCCTTAACCCCTTCTGTACCGGCCACGTCTGGTGTACTTTATTCTGGCTACTATTAGACGATTTTATTCAGTTTCAAAAGGACCTCCAGCAGCTAACAGGCTTCGAACTTTGTCACTTAACCCTTTTTACTACCACAGATCCTTTTTAAAGGGCACAGAAGGGGTTAATGAACCGGGTATAGTATTATGTGGTATCTTATTCTGGATGTTAGTAGACGATGGTGTGTTGGGTTTGGGAAGGATTTGTGGGATTCAGAGGTTTAATTGTTGTGTTCGAGTTGTACCCCTTTTGGTTCCTAGAGGGACTAACTGCAAACGAGAAGGTGGTTAAGATATAATAGGTAAATATAGAGAGACATAGATAGATGGAGAGAGTGAGTGAGTGAGATAGATAGATAGATAGATAGACTCAGACTCAGACTCAATATTTCATTTCGTAAAAGCTACATAAAACTGTACATAGTAAGAGAATTGTGAAGCACATTTATCTCATAGTTAGATAGATAGATAGATAGATAGATAGATAGATAGATAGATAGATAGATAGAGAGAAAAAAAATAATAAAGCGAGAAAGGGGAGAGAGAGAGAGAGAGAGAGAGAGAGATAGGGAGGGGGGGGGGTATAGCAATAAGGAGGGAGGTAAGAGGTCTCCAGGGATGTGTATCAAGGCTGAGAATGACCGACATTATTACCAGTTCTTCCTCTTCTCTCTCTCTCTTCCCCCCTCTCTTTCTCTCACTCTCACTCTCACTCTCACTCTCTCTCTCTCTCTCTCTATATATATATATATATATATATATATATTCAGGACGAGAGTGTGCTTTAATCAACTTCACCGCGGCGTGATATAAAAAATACAATCTGAAGAAGTTAGGAGAAAGTTTTATCGTGTGTGTGTGTGTTTATGTTTTTTGTTTTATGTGAGTGAGGGAGGCAAAAGGCAGAACTGCCTGTAGTGAGTGCCTCCCCCAGAGTTGAAAGAGTGACAGGGCCAAAATCAAGGGACGTTCGAGCCAATATGCCTGGACACACGGAGTTTGACGCAATTTAAGTCATAAGAAGAGGGAAAGACTGATTCTGGGAGAGAGTTCCAGAGCTCAGCTGTTAAATAGAAGAAAGACTGAGAGTAACGTTTCACTCTTGGGTTGGAGAATTGCACAGAGTAGTATCAATTGAAGCTACTTATTAAGTTCTGTCCAGATCCCTCTAGCAGTTTTAAAAATAAACCTGCTTGAGAACAGACAGACAGATGTTCAAGTAAGCCAACGGCAAAACAGAGACGATTATGGCAAGTGGCGAAGATAAAAACGGTTATATATGAGTATATTTATAATATATCTAAGAAAATAGTATAATTAACTATTTGTGTGTGTGAGAGAGAGAGTGGGGGGGGGACGGGTTCGATTAAAGAAAGTATTAGGAATATTAAAGCCAGGGGAAAGAGAATAAGAAATGAGGCGGTGAGGAGGTCATTAACGAGAGAGAGAGAGAGAGAGAGAGAGATTTGTGCCTGTATTATGCAAAATCCACAGACTGCTTACTTATTGTACTTAATGAGGAAGGAAGGAAGGAAGGGAGGGAGGGAGGAAGGAAGGAAGGAAGGAAGGAAGGAAGGAAGGGAGGGAGGGAAGAAGGTAGGGATGGAGGGAAGAAGGAAGGAAGGGAGGGAGGGAGGGAGGGAGGGAGGGAGGAAGGAAGGAAGGAAGGAAGGAAGGAGGGAGGGAGGGAAGAAGGAAGGAAGGAAGGAAGAAGGGAGGGAGGGAGGGAGGGAGGGAGTACAAAGGAAATCAAGCAACAACAGATCTAGTGACCCTTCTAGGCTGCTTGTCCTCCAAAACACTGAGGATCAGTGTCCAAACAGTGGTTTAGAGTGGGTAAGGGAACATTGGAAAGGGAACTAATGTCCGTGGCAGGATTAGGAAGTTAGTAGGGGACAGATGGGTTAGTAACTGAGGGGGGGATAAAATAAAGTTATTCATTTACAAACGCAGTCAGTCGCGGGTTTGATGCGAGATATTTGTCTAAGTGGAGTTTAAATGAATCAACGGTGCTGCAGTCGAGAGAGAGAGAGAGAGAGAGAGAGAGAGAGAGAGTACAAAGGAGTACAAAGGAAATCAAGCAACAACAGATCCAGTGACCCTTCTAGGTTGCTTGTCCTCCAAAACACTGAGGATCAAGTGTCCAAACAGTGGTTTAGAGTGGGTAAGGGAACATTGGAAAGGGAATTACTGCCCTGGAACTAATGTCCGTGGCAGGATTAGGAAGTTAGTAGGGGACAGATGGGTTAGTAACTGAGGGGGGGATAAAATAAAGTTATTCATTTACAAACGCAGTCAGTCGCGGGTTTGATGCGAGATATTTGTCTAGGCGGAGTTTAAATGAATCAACGGTGATGCAGTCTATAACGTTTCGGGGAAGCCCATTCCACAAGTTGACAACTCGATTGAAGAAGAAATTCTTAGATTCGTGCGAGTTAAAAGATTTACCAATAGTTTTGCAACCGTTTCCCGCGTGTAATTAGATTGGTCGATAGTGAAGTACTTACTACAGTTCATATTGTCGATGCCTTTGATGATTTTGAACACTTGAATTAAGTCGCCTCTTAATCTGCGCTGGGTTAAAGGAAATAGATTTAATTCTCTAAGACGCTCTTCGTATGGTTTGTTCTTTAGGCTAGGTATCATTTTGGTAACTCTACGTTGAACTCGTTCTAGCTTGTTTATTTTTTTTTGGTAATAAGGGCACCAGGATTGAACGCAGTATTCCAGAAGAGGGCGGACTAAGGAATTGTAAAGGGTTAGGATAACTTCTTTGGATTTATGCTCAAATGACCTGCCTATAAAGCCAATTATTTTGTTTGCCTTCTTAACAACTTCTGAACATTGTTGACTCGGTTTTAGGTTACTCGATATTGTTACTCCCAGATCGGTTTCTCTGTTTACATTCTTAAGCTGAGTGCCATTCATCGAATAGTTTGCTTTCTCATTTAGGTATCCGATATGTAGTACTTTACATTTATCCGCATTGAAACTCATTTGCCAAATTTGGGCCCAACATGACAATTTATCTAGATTGTGTTGCATATCGTCAACTTGTTCTTTTGAGAGTACGCTATTTGCAATTTTTGTATCGTCAGCAAATTTTGAGATTGTACAGGTGAGACCCTCATCTATGTCGTTGATGTAAATTAGAAAGAGAATTGGTCCTAGTACCGATCCCTGGGGTACCCCGCTACTTACATTGTTCCATTTTGATGCCTTACCGTTTATGACTACTCTTTGCTTTCTGTCGCTGAGCCAATTTTCTATCCATTTCAACACACCGTCTTGTATTCCATGCGCTTTTAGTTTTAGCAGTAAACGTTTGTGGGGAACTTTGTCAAAGGCCTTTTGAAAATCAAGGTATATAATATCTACAGCTTTACTCTCATCGTAGAGGTTGAGGATATCGTGGAAGAAGTCTAAGAGGTTTGTTAAACAGGAACGTTTTTTACGAAAGCCGTGTGAGTATCTTAAGTATGTTATTTTCCTCTAAGTGATTTACGAGTCTGTCTCGTATGACCGTTTCTAGCATTTTACATACAACTGAGGTTAAGCTAATTGGACGATAGTTACTGGATAGGGATTTGCTGCCTTTTTGAATATCGGTGTTACGTTGGCTAGCTTCCACTGATCGGGCATAGTTCCAGACTGCAAGGATTTATTGAATAGTAATGTCAGTGGTTTTCGAGAGCTCATCCTTAAGAGAGAGAGAGAGAGAGAGAGAGAGAGAGAGAGAGAGAGAGAGAGAGAGAGAGAGAGAGAGAGAGAGAGAGAGAGAGAGGAGAGAAAGAGAGAGGAGAGAGAGAGAGAGAGAGAGAGAGAGAGAGAGAGAGAGAGAGAGAGAGAGAGAGAGAGAGAGAGAGAGAGAGAGAGAGAATACACTTACTACCTCTCCGCTTCCTATTTTCCGCTACATCAACTAACATTATAGATTTGTGTGGTCCAAGAATTTTGGTGGATGTGGTAGTTTGTGGCAGTTGGTAGTGGTTGTGGTTGTGATTGTTGTGGTTGTTGGTTGTGGCTGGTGGTTTTGGTTGTTGGTGGTGGATGTTGGTGGTGGTTGTGATTGTTGTTGTGGCTGTTGGTTGTGGTTTTGGTGGTGGTTGTTGGTGGTGGTTGTGGTTGTTGGTTGTTGGTGGTGGTTGTGATTGTTGTTGTGGTTGTGGTTTTGGTAGTTTGTGGCGGTTGGTAGTGATGGTGGTTGTTGGTAGTGGTTGAGGTTGTTGTTTCAAGGGTTGGTAGTATAACTGTAGCTGATGTTGTGGTTGTGGTTGTGGTTGTGGTTGTGGTAGTATAGTTTGAGCCCCAGTGATATCAATTGCCTTTTGACCTGAGCGTTTCTCTGTCTCTTTTACTATCCTACTTTTCATTCTGGGGGGGGGGGGGGGTAGGAATCCTCATCCCCTTGTGAATTTCACTTACTAGACGAGACATAGAAAGGTGTGAGGGAACGTGAAAGTGGTCCCAGACCCTCAGAATTGGAACTTTAAATGTTGTTTCTGTTCGGTCTCTGTCTCGAGTCGGCCACCCCCAGCTATGGGGTATGTGTATGAGTATATACAGTACATACATATCTGTCTCTCACACACACACACACACACAGCCCGTAGCCTAGTAGGTAGAGCTCTCGTCTCACACACGAGGGGTCGGGGGTTCAATCCCCGGCCGGGCGGAGACAAATTGGGCTTGTCTCCTTTCATGTGTTAGCCTCAGTTCATCTAGCTGTAAATAGGTACCTGGAATAAGTGGACGACGTTGTGACGTCCCATCTGGGGTTGGCAAAAATGGTACAAGGCGAGATGGGTATCATATTGTTCACCTAAGCTGATGGCTACCTAAGCCTTCGGGCGAGACGGTACCGTCTATAGTGAGAATGGTACCATACAGATCCACCCTAAGCCTTCGTTTCCGATGTCGCCAATTGGCTAAAATACAGACTACACACACATCCACAGCCATTCCAACAGTACATAAAACACTTAACATGCATTTCACGCAATACATTCCCAGTTAAGGAGGCGCGATAATAATGAGCTTAGCTCGCATTGCGTGGATTCCCCTTGACGAACAAGTAACTGAGTAACACACACACACACACACACACACACACACACACACACACACTCTCAGCGTATTTCTCAATATATTTCGCAGTGACCCATATCTATTTTTGTTATTAATATCATTATAATTGTTATATATATTATTATTTTGTCTTTCCTTGCCCACAGATAACTGAGGGGACCATGAACATGTGTGGAGTACTGTACATCTATGCTGCCTTGGGTCTTCTGTGTTCAGGTAATAATTTAATTCAGTGTTTTTCCCCATAAATGTTCATGCTAGTGTGTTCATGCTCTCTATCTATCTATCTATCTATCTATATATCTATCTATCTATCTATCTATCTATCGATTTATATACTCTGGCACATACCCCATTATATATATATATATATATATATATATATACCGTATATACATTTTTTTTTGCAAGACCTGTTGTTGCTTGATTTCCTTTGTACTATTTTGTACTCCCCTCTTCCACTCCTCCCTCCCTACTCCTCCCCCCCCCCCTCCTCTTTCTCCTTCCCCTCTCCCACTCCATCTATCCTATCCCCTCCCCTCTCCTACTCTTCCCCCATCTCATTATCCACACTCCAAATGACATCCCCCCCCCCCCCCCCCCCGCCCACACACACACACACACACACGTCCTATCCCCACCTCCACCAACTCCAACACACTCCACCATTTTTACCCTTATGCCCTCCACCCCATAAGGTCTATAGTCCCGTGCCATATAGTCTTTTCTTTGGGATGGGGGGATTGGCCCTTTTGTCTTTTTTTTTTTTTGGGGGGGGGGGGAGGTGAAGGGGGGGCCCCCGGTCTCTAGAGTTGACGAAGAGGCAGCGTGAATTTAAATCAAGTTAAATATAAGCGGGAGTTTTTAATTGCTTGAGAGAGAGAGAGAGAGAGAGAGAGAGAGAGAGAGAGAGAGAGAGAGAGAGAGTTACGATGAGTTACTAGGAAAGTAGGAATAGTTAGTATCTCAGAGACCTTGCGGTCCATTCCTAGGAGATACTCGAAGTGGAAGGAGAGAGATTGTTTAGTGCACTACATTTTTTACAGTGTACACAATACTACTGGTAGCTATCTACTCTCTTCTTGAACTGCTATACTGAAGAACTGTTTACAACTTCTTGGGAAAGTTTGTTCCAGGTAGAACAGTTTCCACAAATACTAGTGCTGAACCTTTTCAATTCAAATTTCCAGCCATGATTGCGTGTTGTATTCATATTGAGCCTAAATATTTTTGCTATAATCCACATTATCAAACCCATTAAGTATTTTAAAAACTTCAATGAGTTGACCTCGTAGTCTACGTGTCTCCAACGGAAAGAAATCAAGAGTTCTCCACTGGTCCTCAACTCCTCATAACTCAGTCTTCTAATCGATGGAATAAGCTTTGTAGCCCAAGCTTGTACTCTTTCCAGTCGCTCTATATCTTTCCTGAGTGCTGGAGACCAGAATTGAACAGCATACTCCAGGAGAAGCTGTATAAGTGCATTGTAAAGTGTGAGGACTATTTCCTTATTTCTATATTTATCTTGCCTCTTAATATAGCCCAATCTTTTCTGAGCTTTCTTCTCTACTTCAATGCACTGGTTGCAAACTTTTAAGTCACAGCTAATCAGAACACCCAAATCCTTTTCCAAATCAGTCACTTCCAGAGACATTCCCAATAGTGAATAGCCTGGCTTGGGGTTTGCTTTGCCGATATGCAGCACCTTGCACTTTTCCAAGCTTAAAGGTATCTGCCATATCTCCGACCATTCACCCAGTTTCTTGAGGTCCATCCCGAGCTGTTCAACCCCTTTGGGGTCCTTCACATTCATTCCAAGCTTTATGTCATGTGCAAACTTGGAGATCACACTCAACAGACCAAAAAGATGTTAAGCCGGTATCACGAGAGCTTTTATACTCAACATTCGATTATCAACATTCTTCTGGCAACATTTCTGGAATATTTGGCACTGGTATCGGAAACTAGACTGATGGTAGATACATTTAGGTGACCGAAATGTTTTAAATGTTGACCTCGTAAGCTACCAGACCAGTGCTGAGGATAAATGTTGATGGAAAAAGCGCTCGTGTGATACCGGCTTTAGCAGTACTGAAGGAGTTAATATTATACTAGTTTATTTGTTTATTAATTATTTATTTATATATATTTTGTATTTCCTCCCTAGACTTTCATCAAACTTTTTAAAAATACCCCAAAAAATCCCGCCTCAAGATACATTTATGCATTTAGCGGTAGAAAAATGATCTGGTTGAAGGCAGGTTCCTCCTAAGTTGCAGGCTCGCTATCGTTCGCCAGGAAGCATTAAGGCACCTAAATGGTACAAAAGATCTTATAATCGCCAAACTAATGGAGCGTATGCCTTACAATGTCAAACTAATGGGGCTAAACATGAGGGAGAAGGATGTGGAGTTACTGTGTTTTTTTGTTTCGACTCCCATAAGATATTAGATGAAATTGAGGGTTATCTGATGTATATTTTGATTTATTCGAATTTTAAATTAATTTATGTCGAAAGTAAGGCGTTACCTAATTTAGCCTACATAAGCTTTAATTTATTATGCCTAAATTAACCTAACCTTGACGTAATTTAAGGGGGATCACCGTTTTTTTTTTTTTATCTTTCTCTCCTTTTCTCTCTTTCCCTGGCTTGTATCCATTCGGCCCCATTCATCCAACTGTTTTAGGACGTTTATCCCCATCCAGGTGTTTTTTTTCCTGGCGAGCGATAGCGAGCCAGAATTGTATGGAGAAATCCGGCTTCGCCGGATTTTTTTTCTATCGAAAAATGTACACATTTAGCTTGCTGTAAAAAAAAAAAAAAATATATATATAGGCCTATATACTGTATTATACAGTATGCTGGCTCGCTACCGCTCGCCAGGAAAATATTGACGCCTGGATGGGGCTAAACGTCTTAAAACAGTAGGCTGAATGGGGCCGAATGGATACAAGCCAAAGAGAGGGAGAGTAAGAGAAAAAAAAAATCGAGGTGGGATCCCTTAAAACTAAACTTGGCTAAATCTCACATTCATTGGATGGAAAACTAGCAAAAAAATAGTAGTGGATAGAATTGAGATAGCGGTCGGTTAGCATTTTATGAATGTACCGTGGCGCTAATAAGTCATGTCCCAGCTGTCATTACGTTTTGGCTTGCTCTGTGCTGTATTAATGTCTGTCAGATGTTGAATAGCGTGGAAAAGTGTAGGAACATGTTTGTATATTTCACTCGATATGAAGAAATGAAGGTAGCATTCAAGGAGACTACTGCAGGACTCTTCTTCTTCTGCTTACCTCTGACTGGGTATAGGGTATCCTAGTGTTTACTAGCCTATACCCCTTTGAAAGGACATTAGCCTAACCTAGCAACCTTACCTAACCTATCCTAGTATTATAGGTGGGGGCTGCCGCCCCCACACCCCTGCTTTGACTTAGATTTTTGGTGTATTTGTCTGTGAAGTGGGTATTTTTCAATTTGTTGATAACGAAAATCCTCCATGCGGACTATATGGAGAAAAATATGGCGAATCTATTGGTGCCTATTTTCCCTAATAAATTGTTTCTCATAACATCGCACTAGTGTCCTTGAATATTATCGAAATGAAGCTTAGATATTACTGATAACAATTATTGATCAAAACATACTTGGTGCCCAGACATAACTTTTTAGCGCAATTGTACAGGTGCGGAGGGTGATCCCTGTGTTGTCTTTTACCATAGTTAGCCATATACGCTTAGTTTTCATAAATAACCAGTTAGAGAAAACGTTTTTTTAATCGGTAACTAAATGTAATAAGTGTTATTGCGCATTTTGTTCTGTATATCACAGTATATTATGGAATCTAGATAGCGGGCAGATAACATTCTCCATCTTGATTATAGGGGTAAAGTTTAATAATACCGTTTATTTAAGTGTGAGCTTATGAGCTTAGGTCGGTCGAGGCGATGGTAGGAGGCGGACGCATTTTTTGAGTCTCCGGCATATTATCATGGGCACGATTAAATATCACGGAATTTCGAATACATAGGCCTACTGAGCGAGCGAGGAGAGGAAGGACTAGTGAAGTGTTTGGAAGATAAATTGGTGTGGTGGAGGGGTGATATACAGTATAGTGTGAAAAGAGTAGTGAAATCACGGGTCAGCTGGAGTTGTAGTGGTTGTAAACAAACATAGCGGGCTTTGCCCCCTCAACAAAAATGGAGATGTTATGAAAACAAAATATATCACCCTAGACTAGCCTAGGCTATAGCCCCAGGGTGCCAACATAGGATTTTTCCAGTTAGGTATGAATTATCGAAATTGGGCGAGGTATGAAATAAAGTTCGTACGAGGGGGGTCCGGGGGGGACGCCCGGTCCCGGACGCCGGCGAAATGTGATAATAACAAAATTAAGGAAATAGCCTAGATGTTACAAAGGAAATTTTAATAAATGAAACTAGGCTAAACTAAATCATTATTTTACTAGCAAAACAAAAATGGGCTTGGGTTACCGGGCTCCGTGGTAGGCCAATTTTGAGGGCAGATTCGAACTCAGCAGCCGACAATACATCTAAAAATCATATTTTCAAATCATGTATGTCCAAATATCATGGAAATACTGGCAAATTTCATAAATTATATCGATAAATGAGCTCTATTTTGTGTAATTGACGTGGTAGGCCAATTTTGAGGACAGATTCGAACTCAGCAGCTGAAAATACATCTAAAAATCATATTTACAAATCATGTATGTCAAAAAATCATGGAAATATTGTCAAATTTTACAAATTATATCGATAAATGAGCTCTATTTTATGTAATTGACGTCGTACGCCAATTTTGAGGGGAGATTCGAACTCAACAGCAGGAAATACATCTAAAAATCATATTTGCAAATCAATTATGTCCAAAAATCATGGAAATATGGGGAAATTTCATAAATTATATCGATAAATAAGCTCTATTTTGTGTAATTGACGTCGTAGGCCAATTTTGAGGGCAGATTCGAACTCAGGAGTCGACAATACATCTAAAATCATATTTGTAAATCATGTATGTCCAAAAATCATGGAAATATGGGCATATTTCATAAATTATATCGATAAATTAGCTCTATTTTGTTTAATTTATTGTTTAATTTATTGTTTAATATTTTGGGGAGGGTCTAGCACCATAATATCAGTACTGTCAGTGCAACGGTGTCTGACCGGTATGGTGGGCACAATATTGGCACAGGGTGGCACTGTACCGGTTATGGTGTGTAAGATACAGTGTATGTCAGTAGTGGGCTGTATTGGCATCCATGGGGAGGGTCTAGCACCATAATATCAGTACTGTCAGTGCAACGGTCTGACCGGTATGGTGGTCACAATATTGGCACAGGGTGGCACTGTACCGGTTATGGTGTGTAAGATACAGTGTATGTCAGTAGTGGGCTGTGTTGGCATCCATGGGGAGGGTCTAGCACCATAATATCAGTACTGTCAGTGCAACGGTCTGACCGGTATGGTGGTCACAATATTGGAACAGGGTGGCACTGTACCGGTTATGGTGTGTAAGATACAGTGTATGTCAGTAGTGGGCTGTGTTGGCATCCATGGGGAGGTTCTAGCACCATAATATCAGTACTGTCAGTGCAAGGGTCTGACCGGTATGGTGGTCACAATATTGGCACAGGGTGGCACTGTACCGGTTATGGTGTGTAAGATACAGTGTATGTCAGTAGTGGGCTGTGTTGGCATCCATGGGGAGGGTCTAGCACCATAATATCAGTACTGTCGGTGCAACGGTCTGACCGGTATGGTGGTCACAATATTGGCACAGAGTAGCACTGTACCGGTTATGGTGTGTAAGATACAGTGTATGTCAGTAGTGGGCTGTGTTGGCATCCATGGGGAGGGGCTAGCACCATAATAGCAGTACTGTCGGTGTAAGGGTCTGACCGGTTTGGTGGTCACAATATTGGCACAGGGTGGCACTGTACCGGTTATGGTGTGTAAGATACACTGTATGTCAGTAGTGGGCTGTGTTGGCATCCATGGGGAGGGTCTAGCACCATAATATCAGTACTGTCAGTGCAACGGTCTGACCGGTATGGTGGTCACAATACTGGCACAGGGTGGCACTGTACCGGTTATGGTGTGTAAGATACAGTGTATGTCAGTAGTGGGCTGTGTTGGCATCCATGGGGAGGGTCTAGTTCCAAAATATCAGTACTGTCAGTGCAACTGTCTGACCGGTATGGTGGTCACAATACTGGCACAGGGTGGCACTGTACCGGTTATGGTGTGTAAGATACAGTGTATGTCAGTAGTGGGCTGTGTTGGCATCCATAGGGAGGGGCTAGCACCATAATATCAGTACTGTCGGTGCAACGGTCTGACCGGTATGGTGGTCACAATATTGGCACAAGGTAGCACTGTACCGGTTATGGTGTGTAAGATACAGTGTATGTCAGTAGTGGGCTGTGTTGGCATCCATGGGGAGGATCTAGCACCATAATATTAGTATTGTCAGTGCATCGGTCTGACCGGTATTGTGGTCACAATATTGGCACAGGGTGGCACTGTACCGGTTATGGTGTGCAAGATACAGTGTATGTCAGTAGTGGGCTGTGTTGGTATCCATGGGGAGGGTCTAGCACCATAATATCAGTACTGTCAGTGCAACGGTCTGACCGGTATGGTGGTCACAATATTGGCACAGGGTGGCACTGTACCGGTTATGGTGTGTAAGATACAGTGTATGTCAGTAGTGGGCTGTGTTGGCATCCATGGGGAGGGTCTAGCACCATAATATCAGTACTGTCAGACCAACGGTCTGACCGGTATGGTGGTCTCAATACTGGCACAGGGTGGCACTGTACCGGTTATGGTGTGTAAGATACAGTGTATGTCAGTAGTGGGCTGTGTTGGCATCCATGGGGAGGGTCTAGCACCAAAATATCAGTACTGTCAGTGCAATGGTCTGACCGGTATGGTGGTCACAATACTGGCACAGGGTAGCACTGTACCGGTTATGGTGTGCAAGATACAGTGTATGTCAGTAGTGGGCTGTGTTGGCATCCATGGGGATGGGCTAGCACCATAATAGCAGTACTGTCGGTGTAAGGGTCTGACCGGTTTGGTGGTCACAATATTGGCACAGGGTGGCACTGTACAGGTTATGGTGTGTAAGATACACTGTATGTCAGTAGTGGGCTGTGTTGGCATCCATGGGGAGGGTCTAGCACCATAATATCAGTACTGTCAGTGCAACGGTCTGACCGGTATGGTGGTCACAATATTGGCACAGGGTGGCACTGTACCGGTTATGGTGTGTAAGATACAGTGTATGTCAGTAGTGGGCTGTGTTGGCATCCATGGGGAGGGTCTAGTACCAAAATATCAGTACTGTCAGTGCAACTGTCTGACCGGTATGGTGGTCACAATACTGGCACAGGGTGGCACTGTACCGGTTATGGTGTGTAAGATACAGTGTATGTCAGTAGTGGGCTGTGTTGGCATCGATAGGGAGGGGCTAGCACCATAATATTAGTACTGTGGGTGCAACGGTCTGACCGGTATGGTGGTCACAATATTGGCACAAGGTGGCACTGTACCGGTTATGGTATGAAAGATACAGTGTATGTCAGTAGTGGGCTGTGTTGGCATCCATGGGGAGGGTCTAGCACCATAATATTAGTATTGTCAGTGCATCGGTCTGACCGGTATTGTGGTCACAATATTGGCACAGGGTGGCACTGTACCGGTTATGGTGTGCAAGATACAGTGTATGTCAGTAGTGGGCTGTGTTGGCATCGATGGGGAGGGTCTAGCACCATAATATCAGTACTGTCAGTGCATCGGTCTGACCGGTATTGTGGTCACAATATTGGCACAGGGTGGCACTGTACCGGTTATGGTGTGCAAGATACAGTGTATGTCAGTAGTGGGCTGTGTTGGCATCCATGGGGAGGGTCTAGCACCATAATATCAGTACTATCAGTGCATCGGTTTGACCGGTATGGTGGTCACAATATTGGCACAGGGTGGCACTGTACCGGTTATGGTGTGCAAGATACAGTGTATGTCAGTAGTGGGCTGTGTTGGCATCGATGGGGAGGGTCTAGCACCATAATATCAGTACTGTCAGTGCAACGGTCTGACCGGTATGGTGGTCACAATATTGGCACAGGGTGGCACTGTACCGGTTATGGTGTATAAGATACAGTGTATGTCAGTAGTGGGCTGTGTTGGCATCCATGGGGAGGTTCTAGCACCATAATATCAGTACTGTCAGAGCAACGGTCTGACTGGTATGGTGGTCACAATACTGGCACACGGTGGCACTGTACCGGTTATGGTGTGTAAGATACAGTGTATGTCAGTAGTGGGCTGTGTTGGCATCCATGGGGAGGGGCTAGCACCATAATATCAGTACTGTCAGTGCAACGGTCTAACCGGTATGGTGGTCACAATATTGGCACAGGGTGGCACTGTACCAGTTATGGTGTGTAAGATGCAGTGTATGTCAGTAGTGGGCTGTGTTGGCATCCATGGGAAGGGTCTAGCACCATAACATCAGTATTGTCAGTGCAACGGTCTGACCGGTATGGTGGTCACAATATTGGCACAAGGTGGCACTGTACCGGTTATGGTGTGTAAGATACAGTGTATGTCAGTAGTGGGCTGTGTTGGCATCCATAGGGAGGGTCTAGCGCCATAATATCAGTACTGTCACTGCAACGGTCTGACCGGTATGGTGGTCACAATATTGGCACAGGGTGGCACTGTACCGGTTATGGTGTGTAAGATACAGTGTATGTCAGTAGTGGGCTATGTTGGCATCCATGGGGAGGGTCTAACACCATAATATCAGTACTGTCAGTGCAACGGTCTGACCGGTATGGTGGTCACAATATTGGCAAAGGGTGGCACTGTACCGGTTATGGTGTGTAAGATACAGTGTATGTCAGTAGTGGGCTGTGTTGGCATCCATGGGGAGGGTCTAGCACCATAATATCAGTACTGTCAGTGCAACGGTCTGACCGGTATGGTGGTCACAATATTGGCACAGGGTGGCACTGTACCGGTTATGGTGTGTAAGATACAGTGTATGTCAGTAGTGGGCTGTGTTGGCATCCATGGGGAGGGTCTAGCACCATAATATCAGTACTGTCAGTGCAACGGTCTGACCGGTATGGTGGTCACAAAACTGGCACAGGGTGGCACTGTACCGGTTATGGTGTGTAAGATACAGTGTATGTCAGTAGTGGGCTGTGTTGGCATCCATGGGGAGGGTCTCGCACCATAATATCAGTACTGTCAGTGCAACGGTCTGACCGGTATGGTGGTCACAATATTGGCAGAGGGTGGCACTGTACCGGTTATGGTGTGTAAGATACAGTGTATGTCAGTAGTGGGCTGTGTTGGCATCCATGGGGAGGGTCTAGCACCATAATATCAGTACTGTCAGTGCAACGGGCTGACTGGTATGGTGGTCACAATATTGGCACAAGGTGGCACTGTACCGGTTATGGTGTGTAAGATACAGTGTATGTCAGGAGTGGGCTGTGTTGGCATCCATGGGGAGGGGCTAGAACCATAATATCAGTACTGGCAGTGCAACGGTCTGACCGGTATGGTGGTCACAATATTGGCAAAGGGTGGCACTGTACCGGTTATGGTGTGTAAGATACAGTGTATGTCAGTAGTGGGCTGTGTTGGCATCCATGGGGAGGGTCCAGCACCATAATATCAGTACTGTCACTGCAACGGTCTGACCGGTATGGTGGTCACAATATTGGCACAGGGTGGCACTGTACCGGTTATGGTGTGTAAGATACAGTGTATGTCAGTAGTGGGCTATGTTGGCATCCATGGGGAGGGTCTAGCACCATAATATCAGTACTGTCAGTGCAACGGTCTGACCGGTATGGTGGTCACAATATTGGCACAGGGTGGCACTGTACCGGTTATAGTGTGTAAGATACAGTGTATGTCAGTAGTGGGCTGTGTTGGCATCCATGGGTAGGGTCTAGCACCATAATGTCAGTACTGTCAGAGCAATGGTCTGACCGGTATGGTGGTCACAATACTGGCACAGGGTGGCACTGTACCGGTTATGGTGTGTAAGATACAGTGTATGTCAGTAGTGGGCTGTGTTGGCATCCATGGGGAGGGTCTAGCACCATAATATCAGTACTGTCAGTGCAACGGTCTGACCGGTATGGTGGTCACAATATTGGCACAGGGTGGCACTGTACCGGTTATGGTGTATAAGATACAGTGTATGTCAGTAGTGGGCTGTGTTGGCATCCATGGGGAGGTTCTAGCACCATAATATCAGTACTGTCAGAGCAACGGTCTGACTGGTATGGTGGTCACAATACTGGCACACGGTGGCACTGTACCGGTTATGGTGTGTAAGATACAGTGTATGTCAGTAGTGGGCTGTGTTGGCATCCATGGGGAGGGGCTAGCACCATAATATCAGTACTGTCAGTGCAACGGTCTAACCGGTATGGTGGTCACAATATTGGCACAGGGTGGCACTGTACCAGTTATGGTGTGTAAGATGCAGTGTATGTCAGTAGTGGGCTGTGTTGGCATCCATGGGAAGGGTCTAGCACCATAACATCAGTATTGTCAGTGCAACGGTCTGACCGGTATGGTGGTCACAATATTGGCACAAGGTGGCACTGTACCGGTTATGGTGTGTAAGATACAGTGTATGTCAGTAGTGGGCTGTGTTGGCATCCATAGGGAGGGTCTAGCGCCATAATATCAGTACTGTCACTGCAACGGTCTGACCGGTATGGTGGTCACAATATTGGCACAGGGTGGCACTGTACCGGTTATGGTGTGTAAGATACAGTGTATGTCAGTAGTGGGCTGTGTTGGCATCCATGGGGAGGGTCTAGCACCATAATATCAGTACTGTCAGTGCAACGGTCTGACCGGTATGGTGGTCACAATATTGGCAAAGGGTGGCACTGTACCGGTTATGGTGTGTAAGATACAGTGTATGTCAGTAGTGGGCTGTGTTGGCATCCATGGGGAGGGTCTAGCACCATAATATCAGTACTGTCAGTGCAACGGTCTGACCGGTATGGTGGTCACAATATTGGCACAGGGTGGCACTGTACCGGTTATGGTGTGTAAGATACAGTGTATGTCAGTAGTGGGCTGTGTTGGCATCCATGGGGAGGGTCTAGCACCATAATATCAGTACTGTCAGTGCAACGGTGTGACCGGTATGGTGGTCACAAAACTGGCACAGGGTGGCACTGTACCGGTTATGGTGTGTAAGATACAGTGTATGTCAGTAGTGGGCTGTGTTGGCATCCATGGGGAGGGTCTCGCACCATAATATCAGTACTGTCAGTGCAACGGTCTGACCGGTATGGTGGTCACAATATTGGCAGAGGGTGGCACTGTACCGGTTATGGTGTGTAAGATACAGTGTATGTCAGTAGTGGGCTGTGTTGGCATCCATGGGGAGGGTCTAGCACCATAATATCAGTACTGTCAGTGCAACGGGCTGACTGGTATGGTGGTCACAATATTGGCACAAGGTGGCACTGTACCGGTTATGGTGTGTATGATACAGTGTATGTCAGGAGTGGGCTGTGTTGGCATCCATGGGGAGGGGCTAGAACCATAATATCAGTACTGGCAGTGCAACGGTCTGACCGGTATGGTGGTCACAATATTGGCAAAGGGTGGCACTGTACCGGTTATGGTGTGTAAGATACAGTGTATGTCAGTAGTGGGCTGTGTTGGCATCCATGGGGAGGGTCTAGCACCATAATATCAGTACTGTCAGTGCAACGGTCTGACCGGTATGGTGGTCACAATATTGGCACAGGGTGGCACTGTACCGGTTATGGTGTGTAAGATACAGTGTATGTCAGTAGTGGGCTATGTTGGCATCCATGGGGAGGGTCTAGCACCATAATATCAGTACTGTCAGTGCAACGGTCTGACCGGTATGGTGGTCACAATATTGGCACAGGGTGGCACTGTACCGGTTATAGTGTGTAAGATACAGTGTATGTCAGTAGTGGGCTGTGTTGGCATCCATGGGGAGGGTCTAGCACCATAATATCAGTACTGTCAGAGCAATGGTCTGACCGGTATGGTGGTCACAATACTGGCACAGGGTGGCACTGTACCGGTTATGGTGTGTAAGATACAGTGTATGTCAGTAGTGGGCTGTGTTGGCATCCATGGGGAGGGTCTAGCACCATAATATCAGTACTGTCAGTGCAACGGTCTTACCGGTATGGTGGTCACAATATTGGCACAGGGTGGCACTGTACCGGTTATGGTGTGTAAGATACAGTGTATGTCAGTAGTGGGCTGTGTTGGCATCCATGGGGAGGGTCTAGCACCATAATATCAGTACTGTCAGTGCAACGGTCTGACCGGTATGGTGGTCACAATATTGGCACAGGGTGGCACTGTACCGGTTATGGTGTGCAAGATACAGTGTATGTCAGTGGTGGGCTGTGTTGGCATCCATGGGGAGGGTCTAGCACCATAATATCAGTACTGTCAGTGCAACGGTCTGACCGGTATGGTGGTCACAATACTGGCAGAGGGTGGCACTGTACCGGTTATGGTGTGTAAGATACAGTCTATGTCAGTAGTGGGCTGTGTTGGCATCCATGGGGAGGCTCTAGCACCATAATATCAGTACTGTCAGTTCAACGGTCTGACCGGTATGGTGGTCACAATATTGGCACAGGGTGGCACTGTACCGGTTATGGTGTGCAAGATACAGTGTATGTCAGTGGTGGGCTGTGTTGGCATCCATGGGGAGGGTCTAGCACCATAATATCAGTACTGTCAGTGCAAGGGTCTGACCGGTATGGTGGTCACAATACTGGCACAGGGTGGCACTGTACCGGTTATGGTGTGTAAGATACAGTGTATGTCAGTAGTGGGCTGTGTTGGCATCCATGGGGAGGGTCTAGCACCATAATATCAGTACTGTCAGTGCAACGGTCTGACCGGTATGGTGGTCACAATATTGGCAGAGGGTGGCACTGTACCGGTTATGGTGTGTAAGATACAGTGTATGTCAGTAGTGGGCTGTGTTGGCATCCATGGGGAGGTTCGAGCACCATAATATCAGTACTGTCAGTGAAAGGGTCTGACCGTTATGGTGGTCACAATATTGGCACAGGGTGGCACTGTACCGGTTATGGTGTGTAAGATACAGTGTATGTCAGTAGTGGGCTGTGTTGGCATCCATGGGGAGGGTCTAGCACCATAATATCAGTACTGTCAGTGCAAGGGTCTGACCGGTATGGTGGACACAATATTGGCACAGGGTGGCACTGTACCGGTTATGGTGTGTAAGATACAGTGTATGTCAGTAGTGGGCTGTGTTGGCATCCATGGGGAAGGTCCAGCACCATAATATCAGTACTGTCAGTGCAAGGATCTGACCGGTATGGGTGTCACAATATTGGCACCGGCTGGCACTGTACCGGTTATGGTGTGTAAGATACAGTGTATGTCAGTAGTGGGCTGTGTTGGCATCCATGGAGAGGGTCTAGCACCATAATATCAGTACTGCCAGAGCAACGGTCTGACCGGTATGGTGGTCACAATACTGGCACAAGGTGGCACTGTACCGGTAATGGTGTGTAAGATACAGTGTATGTCAGTAGTGGGCAGTGTTGGCATCCATGGGGAGGGTCTAGCACCATAATATCAGTACTGTCAGTGCAAGGGTCTGACCGGTATGGTGGTCACAATATTGGTACAGGGTGGCACTGTACCGGTTATGGTGTGTAAGATACAGTGTATGTCAGTAGTGGGCTGTGTTGGCATCCATGGGGAGGATCTAGCACCATAATATCAGTAATGTCAGAGCAACGGTCTGACCGGTATGGTGGTCACAATATTGGCAAAGGGTGGCACTGTACCTGTTATGGTGTGTAGGATATAGTGTATGTCAGTAGTGGGCTGTGTTGGCATCCATGGCGAGGGTCTAGCACCATAATATCAGTACTGTCAGTGCAAGGGTCTGACCGGCATGGTGGTCACAATATTAGCACAGGGTGGCACTGTACCGGTTATGGTGTGTAAGATACAGTGTATGTCAGTAGTGGGCTGTGTTGGCATCCATGGGGAGGGTCTAGCACCATATTATCAGTACTGTCAGTGCATCGGTCTGACCGGTATGGTGGTCACAATATTGGCACAGGGTGGCACTGTACCGGTTATGGTGTGATACAGTGTATGTCAGTAGTGGGCTGTGTTGGCATCCATAGGGAGGGTCTAGCACCATAATATCAGTACTGTCAGTGCAACGGTCTGACCGGTATGGTGGTCACAATATTGGCACAGGGTGGCACTGTACCGGTTATGGTGTGTAAGATACAGTGTATGTCAGTAGTGGGCTGTGTTGGCATCCATGGGGAGGGTCTAGCACCATAATATCAGTACTGTCAGTGCAAAGGTCTGACCGGTATGGTGGTCACAATATTGGCACAGGGTGGCACTGTACCGGTTATGGTGTGTAGGATACAGTGTATGTCAGTAGTGGGCAGTGTTGGCATCCATGGGGAGGGTCTAGCACCATAATATCAGTACTGTCAGTGCAAGGGTCTGACCGGTATGGTGGTCACAATATTGGTACAGGGTGGCACTGTACCGGTTATGGTGTGTAAGATTCAGTGTATGTCAGTAATGGACTGTGTTGGCATCCATGGGGAGGGTCTAGCAACATAATATCAGTACTGTCAGTGCAAGGCTCTGACCGGTATGGTGGTCACAATATTGGCACCAGGTGGCACTGTACCGGTTATGGTGTGTAAGATACAGTCTATGTTAGTAGTGGGCTGTGTTGGGACCCATGGGGAGGGTCTAGCACCATACCATCAGTACTGTCCAGGGAAGGCTCTGACCGGTATGGTGGTCACAATATTGGCACCAGGTTGCACTGTACTGGTACTGGTGTGTAAGATACAGTCTATTTTAGTAGTGGGCTGTGTTGGGACCCATGGGGAGGGTCTAGCACCATCAGTACTGTCCAGGGAAGGCTCTGACCGGTATGGTGGTCACAATATTGGCACCAGGTTGCACTGTACTGGTAGTGGTGTGTAAGATACAGTCTATTTTAGTAGTGGGCTGTGTTGGGGTATATATACTGTATGTATATATATATATATATATATATATATATATATATATATATATATATATATATATATAGTATACACAGTACATACAGTAAGGGCTGGTCCAATCCAGAGTGAGGTTTGGCATTCTCTATCCAACCTTAGCCGTTTCTGTCTGTCTCTGTTACTGTCCTAATTTTTCCTTCTGGGGGCGGGGGCTAGGAATCCTCCTCCTCTTGTAGACTTCACCCACTTGACGAGCCAGAGAAAGGGCGAGGGAACGGGAAAGTTTGTCCTGGATCCTAAGAATTGGAACTTTAAGTGTTGTTTCTTTTCGGTCTCTGTGTCGGGTCGGCCACCCCCAGGTGTGGGTATGTGCCTGAATGTATACTTCCAACATCTGACAGACATTACTACCATATTCCAACATCTGACAGACGTTGCTACCTTAATCCAACATCTGGCAGACATTACTACCATATTCCAACATCTGGCAGACATTACTACCTTATTCCAACATCTGGCAGACATTACAACCTTATTCCAACATCTGGCAAACATTATTTACTACCATATACCAACATCCGGCAGACATTTCTACCTTATTCAATCATCTGACAGACATTACTACCTTATTCCAACAACTGCCAAACATTACTATCTTATTCCTACATCTGGCAGACATTACTACCATATGCCAACATCTGAAAGACATTGCTACCTTATTCCAACATCTGGCAGACATCTCTACCTTATTCCAACATCTGGCAAACATTATTTACTACCATATACCAACATCCGGCAGACATTTCTACCTTATTCCAACATCTGACAGACATTACTACCTTATTCCAACAACTGCCAAACATTACTATCTTATTCCAACATCTGGCAGACATTACTACCATATGCCAACATCTGAAAGACATTGCTACCTTATTCCAACATCTGGCAGACATCTCTACCTTATTCCAACAACTGCCATACATTACTACCTTATTTCAACATCTGGCAGACATTACTACCTTATTCCAACATCTGACAGACATTACTACCTTATTCCAACATCTGACAGACATTACTACCTTATTCCAACATCTGACAGACATTACTACCTTATTCCAACATCTGACAGACATTACTACCTTATTCTGACAACTGACAGACATTACCACCATATTCCAACATCTGACAGACATTACTACCTTATTTCAACAACTGCCAAACATTACTACCTTATTCCAACATCTGACAGACATTACTACCTTATTCCAACATCTGGCAGACATTATTACCTTATTCCAACATCTGACAGAAATTACTACCTGATTCCAACAACTGCCAAACATTACTAACTTATTCCAACCTCTGACAGACATTACTACCTTATTCCAACATCTAGCAGACATTACTGCCTTATTTCAACATCTGGCATACATTTCTACAATATTTCAACATCTGGTAGACATTACTACATTATTGCAACATCTGACAGACATTACTACCATATTCCAACATCTGACAGACGTTAACCTTATTCCAAATTCTGGCAGACATTACTGCCTGATTGCAACATCTGACAGACATTTCCACAGTATCCTAACATCTGGCAGACATTACTACAATATTCCAACATCTGACAGATATTACTTCCTTATTCCAATATCTGGCAGACATTGCTATAATATTGCAACATCTGACAGACATAACTACCTTATTCCAACATCCGACTGACATTACTACCATATTGCAACATCTGACAGACATTTCCACAGTATCCTAACATCTGGCAGACATTACTACAATATTCCAACATCTGACAGATATTACTTCCTTATTCCAATATCTGGCAGACATTGCTATAATATTGCAGCATCTGACAGACATAACTACCTTATTCCAACATCCGACTGACATTACTACCATATTGCAACATCTGACAGACATTACTACCTTATTTCAACATCTGGCAGACATTACTAACTTATTCCAACATCTGGCAGACATTATTACCTGATTGGAACATCTGACAGACATTCCTAACCTATTCCAACATCGGGCAGACATTCGTACCTTATTCCAACATCTGGCAGACATTACTACCTGTTTGAAACATCTGACAGACAATTTTACATTCAAACATCTGGCAGACATTACTACAATATTCCACTATCAAAGACATGAAGGACATTGGTCAGACAGAATTCATGTACGAATATCCGGCAGACAGAAAAACAAACACCGACATCGGGGAGACAGACAAATATCCAGAAAGTGAATGCTTATGCCATCTAGTGACAAAAAATGGAAACTAGTAATTAATCCCTAAAAGTGAAGGCGTATGCCATCTAGTGACAAAAATGGAAACTAATAAATAAGCCCCAAAAGTGAATACCTATGCCATCTAGTGACAAAAATAGGCACTATTTATTTATCCCCAAAAGTGAAGACCTACGCCATCTATTGACAGAAAAATAAACTAATAATTCAGCCAGCAAAGTGAATGCTTACGCCATCTATTGACTGAAAAGGAAACTAATAATTAAACCAGAAAATTGAATGCTTATGCCATCTATTGTCAGAAAAAGAAACTAATGATTAAATCTGAAAAGTGAATGCTTACGCCATCTATTGGCGAGATAATAAACTAATTCACATATCCAGAAAGTGAATGCTTATGCCATCTATTGGAGGAAAATAGAACTAATATCTAGAAGTACAAAAGCGAATGCTTACGCTATCTCTTGGCAGAAAATGAAACTAATTAGCTTAGTATATTTTCTTTCCACTAGATGGCGTAAGCATTCATTTTTTGGGATATTTTATTAGTTTCCATTTTTGTCACTAGATGGCGTACGCCTTCACTTTTATGGATTAATTACTAGTTTCCATTTTTTGTCACTAGATGGCATAGGCATTCACTTTCTGGATATTTGTGTGTCTGCCCAATGTTGATGTTTGTTTTTCTGTCTGCCGGATGTTCGTACATGAATTCTGTCTGACCGATATCCTTCATGTCTTTGATAGTGGAATATTGTAGTAATGTCTGCCAGATGTTGGAATAAGGTAGTAATGTCTGTAAGATGTTGGAATATTGTTGAAATGTCTGCCAGTTGTTGGAATGTAAAATTGTCTGTCAGATGTTTCAAACAGGTAGTAATGTCTGCCAGATGTTGGAATAAGGTACGAATGTCTGCCAGATTTTGGAATAGGTTAGAAATGTCTGTCAGATGTTGCAATCAGGTAATAATGTCTGCAAGATGTTGGAATAAGGTGGTAATTATGTCTGCCAGATGTTGGAATATGGTAGTAATGTCTGTCAGATGTTTCAATATGGTAGTAATGTCAGTCATATGTTGGAATAAGGTAGTTATGTCTGTCAGATGTTGCAATATTATAGTAATGTCTGCCAGATATTGGAATAAGGCGGTAATGTCTGTCAGATGTTGGAATATGGTACTAATGTCTGCCAGATGTTGGAATATGGTAGTAATGTCTGTCAGATGTGGGAATAGGGTAGGCCTATTAATATCTGCTAGATGTTGGAATATGGTAGTGATGTCTGTCAGATGTTGAATAAGGTAGAAATGTCTGTCAGATGTTGGAATATAGTAGTAATGTCTGTCAGATGTAGGAATATGGTAGTAATGTCTGTCAGATGTTGGAATATGGTAGTAATCTCTGCCAGATGTTGGAATAAGGTAGTAATGTCTCAGATGTTGGTATATGGTAGTAATGTCTGTCAGATGTTGGAATATGGTAGTAATGTCTGTCAGATGTTGGAATATGGTAGTAATATCTGCCAGATGCTGGAATAAGGTAGTAATGTCTGCCAGATGTTGGAATAAGGTAGTAATGTCTGCCAGATGTTGGAATAAGATAGTAATGTCTGCCAGATATTGGAATATGGTAATATTGTCTGCCAGATGTTGGAATATAGTATGAATGTCTGCCAGATGTTGGAATATGGTAGTAATGTCTGTCAGATGTTGAAATAGGGTAGGCCTATAAATATCTGCCAGATGTTGGAATTTGGTAGTAATGTCTGCCAGATGTTGGAATATGGTAGTAATGTCTCAAATGTTGGAATATGGTAGCAATGTCTGCCAGTTGGAATATGGTAGCAATGTCTGCCAGATGTTGGAATAAGTTAGGAATGTCTGCCAGGTGTTGGAATATGGTAGTAATGTCTGTCAGATGTTGAATAAGGTCGTAATGTCTGTCAGATGTTGGAATATAGTAGTAATGTCTGTCAGATGTTGGAATATAGTAGTAATGTCTGTCAGATGTAGGAATATGGTAGTAATGTCTGTCAGATGTTGGAATATGGTAGTAATCTCTGCCAGATGTTGGAATAAGGTAGTAATGTCTCAGATGTTGGTATATGGTAGTAATGTCTGTCAGATGTTGGAATATGGTAGTAATGTCTGTCAGATGTTGGAATATGGTAGTAATATCTGCCAGATGCTGGAATAAGGTAGTAATGTCTGCCAGATGTTGGAATAAGGTAGTAATGTCTGCCAGATGTTGGAATAAGATAGTAATGTCTGCCAGATATTGGAATATGGTAATATTGTCTGCCAGATGTTGGAATATAGTATGAATGTCTGCCAGATGTTGGAATATGGTAGTAATGTCTGTCAGATGTTGAAATAGGGTAGGCCTATAAATATCTGCCGGATGTTGGAATTTGGTAGTAATGTCTGCCAGATGTTGGAATATGGTAGTAATGTCTCAAATGTTGGAATATGGTAGCAATGTCTGCCAGTTGGAATATGGTAGCAATGTCTGCCAGATGTTGGAATAAGTTAGGAATGTCTGCCAGGTGTTGGAATATGGTAGTAATGTCTGTCAGATGTTGAATAAGGTCGTAATGTCTGTCAGATGTTGGAATATAGTAGTAATGTCTGTCAGATGTTGGAATATGGTAGTAATGTCTGTCAGATGTTGGAATATGGTAGTAATGTCTGCCAGATGTTGGAATAAGGTAGTAATATCTGTCAGATGTTGGTATATGGTAGTAATGTCTGTCAGATGTTGGAATAACGTAGTAATGTCTGCCAGATGTTGGAATAAGGTAGTAATGTCTGTCAGATGTTGGAATAAGGTAGTTATGTCTGTCAGATGTTGGAATAAGGTAGTAATGTCTGTCAGATGTTGGAATAAGGTAGTAATGTCTGTCAGATCTTGGAATAAGGTAGTAATGTCTGCCAGATGTAGGAATAAAGTAGTAATGTCTGGCAGATGTTGGAATAAGGTAGTAATGTCTGTCAGATGTTGGAATATGGTAATATTGTCTGCCAGATATTGGAATATGGTATCAATGTCTGCCAGATGTTGGAATATGGTAGTAATGTCTGTCAGATGTTGATATAGGGGAGCCCTATAAATATTTGCCAGATGTTGGAATATGGTAGTAATGTCTGTCAGATGTTGGAATAACGTAGTAATGTCTGCCAGATGTTGGAATAAGGTAGTAATGTCTGTCAGATGTTGGAATAAGGTAGTAATGTCTGTCAGCTGTTGGAATAAGGTTGTAATGTCTGTCAGATGTTGGAATAAGGTAGTAATGTCTGCCAGATGTAGGAATAAGGTAGTAATGTCTGCCAGATGTTGGAATAAGGTAGTAATGTCTGTCAGATGTTGGAATATGGTAGTAATGTCTGTCAGATGTTGGAATATGGTAGTAATGTCTGCCAAATGTTGGAATAAGGTAGTAATGTCTGTCAGATGTTGGTATGTGGTAGTAATGTCTGTCAGATGTTGGAATAAAGTAGTAATGTCTGTCAGATGTTGGAATATGGTAGTAATGTCTGTCAGATGTAGGAATATGGTAGCAATGTCTGCCAGATGCTGGAATAAAGTAGTAATGTCTGTCAGATGTTGGAATATGGTAGTAATGTCTGTCAGATGTAGGAATATGGTAGCAATGTCTGCCAGATGCTGGAAGAAGGTAGTAATGTCTGCCAGATGTTGGAATAAGGTAGTAATGTCTGCTAGATGTTGGAATAAGGTAGTAATGTCTGCCAGATGTTGGAATATGGTAATATTGTCTGCCAGATGTTGTAATATGGTAGTAATGTCTGTCAGATGTTAAAATAGGGTAGGCCTATTAATATCTGCCAGATGTTGATATATGGTAGTAATGACTGTCAGATGTTGGAATATGGTAGTAATGTCTGCCAGATGTTGAATAAGGTAGTAATGTCTGTCAGATGTTGGAATATAGTGGTAATGTCTGTCAGATGTTGGAATATGGTAGTAATGTCTGCCAGATGTTGGAATTATGTAGTAATGTCTGTCAGATGTTGGTATATGGTAGTAATGTCTGTCAGATGTTGGAATAAAGTAGTAATATCTGTCAGATGTTGGAATATGGTAGTAATGTCTGTCAGATGTTGGAATATGGAAGTAATGTCTGCCAGATGTTGGACTATGGTAGAAATGTCTGTCAGATTTGGGAATAAGGCAGTAATGTCTGCCAGATGTTGGAATAAGGTAGTCATGTCTGCCAGATGTTGGAATAAGGAAGTAATGTCTGTCATATGTTGGAATATGGTAGAAATGTCTGCCAGATGTTGGAATAAGGTAGTAATGTCTGTCAGATGTTGGAATAAGGTAGTAATGTCTGTCAGATGTTGGAATTTGGTAGTATTGTCTGCCAGATGTTGGAATATGGTAGTAATGTCTGTCAGATGTTGGAATATGGTAGCAATGTCTGCCAGTTGTTGGAATATGGTAGCAATGTCTGCCAGATGTTGGAATAAGGTAGGAATGTCTGCCAGGTGTTGGAATATGGTAGTAATGTCTGTCAGATGTTGAATAAGGTCGTAATGTCTGTCAGATGTTGGAATATATTAGTAATGTCTGTCAAATGTTGGAATATGGTAGTAATGTCTGTCAGATGTTGGAATATGGTAATAATGTCTGCCAGATGTTGGAATAAGGTAGTAATGTCCGTCAGATGTTGGTATATGGTAGTAATGTTTGTCAGATGTTGGAATAACGTGGTAATGTCTGCCAGATGTTGGAATAAGGTAGTAATGTCTGTCAGATTTGGGAATAAGGCAGTAATGTCTGTCAGATGTTGGAATAAGGTAGTCATGGTTGTCAGATGTTGGAATAACGTAGTATAATGTCTGCCAGATGTTGGAATACAGTAATATTGTCTGCCAGATGTTGGAATATGGTATTAATATCTGCCAGATGTTGGAATATGGTAGTAATGTCTGTCAGATGTTGAAATAGGTTAGGCCTATTAATATCTGTCAGATGTTGAATAAGGTAGTAATGTCTGTCAGATATTGGAATATAGTAGTAGTGTCTGGCAGATGTAGGAATATGGTAGTAATGTCTGTCAGATGTTGGAATATGGTAGTAATGTCTGCCAGATATTGGAATAAGGTAGGCTAATATTGTCTGTCAAATGTTGGAATATGGACGTAGTAATGTCTGTCAGATTTTGGAATAAAGTGATAATGTCTGTCAGATGTTGGAATATGGTAGTAATGTCTTTCAGATTTGGGAATAAGGTAGTAATGTCTGTCAGATGTTGGCATATGGTAGTAATGTCTGCCAGATGTTGGACTATGGTAGTAATGTCTGTCAGATTTGGGAATAAGGTAGTAATGTCTGCCAGATGTTGGAATAAGTTAGTCATGTCTGCCAGATGTAGGAATAAGGTAGTAATGTCTGCCAGGTGTTGGAATATGGTAGTAATGTCTGTCAGATGGTGAATAAGGTCGTAATGTCTGTCAGATGTTGGAATATAGTAGTAATGTCTGTCAGATGTTGGAATATGGTAGTAATGTCTGTCAGATGTTGGAATATGGTAGTAATGTCTGCCAGATGTTGGAATAAGGTAGTAATGTCTGTCAGATGTTGGTATATGGTAGTAATGTCTGTCAGATGTTGGAATAACGTAGTAATGTCTGCCAGATGTTGGAATAAGGTAGTAATGTCTGTCAGATGTTGGAATAAGGTAGTAATGTCTGTCAGATGTTGGAATAAGGTAGTAATGTCTGTCAGATGTTGGAATAAGGTAGTAATGTCTGTCAGATGTTGGAATAAGGTAGTAATGTCTGCCAGATGTAGGAATAAGGTAGTAATGTCTGCCAGATGTTGGAATAAGGTAGTAATGTCTGTCAGATGTTGGAATATGGTAGTAATGTCTGTCAGATGTTGGAATAAGGTAGTACTGTCTGTCAGATTTTGGAATAAGGTAGTAATGTCTGTCAGCTGTTGGAATAAGGTAGTAATGTCTGTCAGATGTTGGAATAAGGTAGTAATGTCTGCCAGATGTAGGAATAAGGTAGTAATGTCTGCCATATGTTGGAATAAGGTAGTAATGTCTGTCAGATGTTGGAATATGGTAGTAATGTCTGTCAGATGTTGGAATATGTTAGTAATGTCTGCCAGATGTTGGAATAAGGTAGTAATGTCTGTCAGATGTTGGTATACGGTAGTAATGTCTGTCAGATGTTGGAATAAAGTAGTCATGTATGTCAGATGTTGGAATATGGTAGTAATGTCTGTCAGATGTAGGAATATGGTAGTAATGTCTGCCAGATGTTGGAAGAAGATAGTAATGTCTGCCAGATGTTGGAATAAGGTAGTAATGTCTGCTAGATGTTGGAATAAGGTAGTAATGTCTGCCAGATGTTGGAATTGGTAGTAATGTCTGCCAGATGTTGGAATATGGTAATATTGTCTGCCAGATGTTGGAATATGGTATTAATGTCTGCCAGATGTTGGAATATGGTAGTAATGTCTGTCAGATGTTGAAATAGGTAGGCCTATTAATATCTACCAGATGTTGATATATGGTAGTAATGTATGTCAGATGTTGGAATATGGTAGTAATGTCTGCCAGATGTTGAATTAGGTAGTAATGTCTGTCAGGTGTTGGAATATAGTAGTAATGTCTGTCAGATGTTGGAATGTGGTAGTAATGTCTGTCAGATGTTGGAATATGGTAGTAATGTCTGCCAGATGTTGGAATTATGTAGTAATGTCTGACAGATGTTGGTATATGGTAGTAATGTCTCAGATGTTGGAATTAAGTAGTAATATCTGTCAGATGTTGGAATATGATAGTAATGTCTGTCAGATGTTGGAATATGGTAGTAATGTCTGCCAGATGTTGGACTATGGTAGAAATGTCTGTCAGATTTTGGAATAAGACAGTAATGTCTGCCAGATGTTGGAATAAGGTAGTCATGTCTGCCAGATGTTGGAATAAGGTAGTAATGTCTGTCATATGTTAGATTAATATGGTAGTAATGTCTGTCAGATGTTGGAATAAGGTAGTAATGTCTGTCAGATGTTGGAATAAGGTAGTAATGTCTGTCAGATGTTGGAATAAGGTAGTAATGTCTGTCAGATGTTGGAATTTGGTAGTATTGTTTGCCAGATATTGGAATATGGTAGTAATGTCTGTCAGATGTTGGAATATGGTAGCAATGTCTGCCAGTTGTTGGAATATGGTAACAATGTCTGCCAGTTGTTGGAATATGGTAGCAATGTCTGCCAGATGTTGGAATAAGGTAGGAATGGCTGCCAGGTGTTGGAATATGGTAGTAATGTCGGTCAGATGTTGAAAAAGGTCGTAATGTCTGTCAGATGTTGGAATATATATGTAATGTCTGTCAGATGTTGGAATATGGTAGTAATGTCTGTCAGATGTTGGAATATGGTAGTAATGTCTGCCAGATGTTGGAATAAGGCAGTAATGTCTGTCAGATGTTGGTATATGGTAGTAATGTCTGTCAGATGTTGGAATAATGTAGTAATGTCTGCCAGATGTTGGAATAAGGTAGTAATGTCTGTCAGATTTGGGAATAAGGCAGTAATGTCTGTCAGATGTTGGAATAAGGTAGTATAATGTCTGCCAGATGTTGGAATAAGGTAGTAATGTCTGTCAGATGTTGTAATATGGTAGTAATGTCTGTCAGATTTTGGAATAAGGCAGTAATGTCTGTCATATGTTGGAATAAGGTAGTATAATGTCTGCCAGATGTTGGAATAAGGTAGTAATGTCTGCCAGATGTTGTAATATGGTAGTAATGTCTGTCAGATTTGGGAATAAGGCAGTAATGTCTGTCATATGTTGGAATAAGGTAGTATAATGTCTGCCAGATGTTGGAATAAGGTAGTAATGTCTGCCAGATGTTGTAATATGGTAATATTGTCCGCCAGATGTTGGAATATGGTTTTAATGTCTGCCAGATGTTGGAATATGGTAGTAATGTCAGTCAGATGTTGAAATAGGTTAGGCCTATTAATATCTGCCAGATGTTGAATAAGGTAGTAATGTCTGTCAGATGTTGGAATATAGTAGTAATGTCTGGCAGATGTTGGAATACGGTAGTAATGTCTGTCAGATGTTGGAATATGGTAGTAATGTCTGCCAGATGTTGGAATAAGGTAATAATGTCTGTCAAATGTTGGAGTATGGTAGTAATGTCTGTCAGATTTTGGAATAAAGTGCTAATGTCTGTCAGATGTTGGAATATGGTATTAATGTCTTTCAGATGTTGGCATATGGTAGTAATGTCTGCCAGATGTTGGACTATGTTAGTAATGTCTGTCAGATTTGGGAATAAGGTAGTAATGTCTGCCAGATGTTGGAATAAGGTAGTCATTTCTGCCAGATGTTGGAATAAGGTAGTCATGTCTGCCAGATGTAGGAATAAGGTAGTAATGTCTGTCAGATGTTGGAATATAGTAGTAATGTCTGTCAGATGTTGGAATATGGTAGTAATGTCTGTCAGATGTTGGATTATGGTAGTAATGTCTGCCAGATGTTGGAATAAGGTAGTAATGTCTGTCAGATGTTGGTAGATGGTAGTAAATGTAATGCCCTCGAAAATGTCCCGCACCCACAATAATACTAACCCGAGTTGACGTCAGGTATAGCGTAAAATAGTCGTAGATGGTAAGTCCAATAAACTCATCACGTGATAACACCACGAGACTATCTCCTGGTTCTTAAAAATCGGACTAAGGTTGCTATACTTTTAGTACGTCCGTGGTAGTACAGTGGGTTAGCGCGCGGGCCTGGTGGTGATGGTTGGGTCACTAACCAGGGTTCGAACCCCACCCAAGGCATCTCAAAACCTGTGGGTTTTTAGGGGGGTTAAATTCCCTTCAGAGGTTCGTACCCCGCGCCAGGTACCAGGAAAAGTTGATCCTAAAGGTAGCCTGGGGATATTTCAGGAGACCATGAATTCCCTTCACACCCAGCATTTCAGTAATGTCTGTCAGATGTTGGAATAAAGTAGTAATGTCTGTCAGATGTTGGAATATGGTAGTAATGTCTGCCAGATGTTGGACTATGGTAGTAATGTCTGTCAGATTTGGGAATAAGGCAGTAATGTCTGCCAGATGTTGGAATAAGGTAGTCATGTCTGCCAAATGTTGGAATAAAGTAGTAATGTCTGTCAGATGTTGGAATATGGTAGTGATGTCTGCCAGATGTTGGAATAAGGTAGTAATGTCTCTCAGATGTTGGAATTTGGTAGTAATATCTGCCAGATGTTGGAATATGGTAGTAATGTCTGTCAGATGTTGGAATATGGTAGCAATGTCTGCCAGTTGTTGGAATATGGTAGCAATGTCTGCCAGATGTTGGAATAAGGTAGTAATGTCTGCCAGGTGTTGGAATATGGTAGTAATGTCTGCCAGGTGTTGGAATATTGTAAAAATTTCTGCCAGATGTTGGAATGTAAAATTGTCTGTCAGATGTTTCAAACAGGTAGTAATGTTTGCCAGATGTTGGAATAAGGTACGAATGTCTGCAAGATATTGGAATAGGTTAGGAATGTCTGTCAGATGTTGCAATCAGGTAATAATGTCTGCCAGATGTTGGAATAGGGTAGTAATGTCTGCCAGATGTTGGAATAAGGTAGTAATGTCTGTCAGATGTTTCAATGTGGTAGTAATGTCAGTCATATGTTGGAATAAGGTAGTTATGTCTGTCAGATGTTGCAATATTATAGTAATGTCTGTCGGATATTGGAATAAGGAAGTAATGTCTGTCAGATGTTGGAATATTGTAGTAATGTCTGCCAGATGTTAGGCTACTGTGGAAATGTCTGTCAGATGTTGTAATCAGGCAGTAATGTCTGCCATAATTTGGATTAAGGTTAGCGTGTGTCAGATGTTGGAATATGGTAGTAATGTCTGTCAGATTTTGCAATAAGGTAGTAATGTCTGTCAGATGTTGGAAAAAGGTAGTATTGTCTGCCAGAGGTTGGAATAAGGTAGGAATGTCTGCCAGATGTTGGAATAAGGTAGTAATGTCTGCCAGATGTTGGAATTAGGTAGTAATATCTGTCAGATGTTGGAATATGGTAGTAATGTATGCCAGATGTTGGAATATTGTATTAATGTCTGCCAGATGTTTGAATATGGTAGTAATGTTTGTCAGATGTTGAAATAGGGTAGGCCTATTAATGTCTGCCAGATATTGGAATATGGTAGTAATGTCTGTCAGATGTTGAATAAGGTGGTAATGTCTGTCAGATGTTGGAATATAGTAGTAATGTCTGGCAGATGTTGGAATATGGTAGTAATGTCTGTCATATGTTAGAATATGGTAGTAATGTCTGCCAGATGTTGGAATGAGGTAATAATGTCTGTCAAATGATGGAATATGGTAGTAATGTCTGTCAGATTTTGGAATAAAGTGGTAATGTCTGTCAGATGTTGGAATATGGTATTAATGTCTTTCAGATGTTGGCATATGGTAGTAATGTCTGCCAGATGTTGGACTATGGTAGTAATGTCTGTCAGATTTGGGAATAAGGTAGTAATGTCTGCCAGATGTTGGAATAAGGTAGTAATGTCTGCCAGATGTTGGAATAAGGTAGTAATGTCTGTCAGATGTTACAATATTATAGTAATGTCTGCCAGATGTTGCAATATTATAGTAATGTCTGCCAGATATTGGAATACGGAAGTAATGTCTGTCAGATGTTAGAATATTGTAGTAATGTCTGCCAGATGTTAGGATACTGTGGAAATGTCTGTCATATATTGCAGTCAGGCAGTAATGTTTGCCAGAATTTGGAATATGGTTAACGTGTGTCAGATGTTGGAATATGGTAGTAATGTCTGTCAGATTTTGGAATATGGTAGTAATGTCTGTCAGATGTTGGAATAAGGTAGTAATGTCGGCTCTCTGCAGACTCCCATTTTCATCTTGGTAGCATGTGTAAAGGATCTGCCTCATTTGCACCAGTGTGCAATTTTTTTTCCTATAAGAGAGAGAGAGAGATTGGCTGTGTAAGGGATCTGCCTCTCTCGTAACAGAGTCGTAGATATGTGAAATAGGCTACCTAGTGCTATAGTGGGATCAAGAACAATAGAGAATTTCAAGATAAAATCAGATAGTCATATGGACGAAATGGGTTGGATGTGAAAGGGATCTGCCTTTTGTGGGCCACTTGTCTCTCTGCAGATTCCCATGTTCATCTTAGTTGCATGTGTAAGGGATCTGCCTCATTTGCACCGGTGTGCAAGCAAACGAGCGACAGAGAGAGAGACTGGGTGTGTAAGGGATCTGCCTCTATTCGTTTAGTAACAGAGTTGTAGATATGTGGAATAGGCTACCGAGTCCTATAGTGGGATCAAGAACAATAGAGTTCAACATAAAATTAGATAGGACGAGATGGGTTGGGTGTGAAAGGCTGCCACGGGCGTGTCTGGCCACCATTTTGGATATCATATCAAAAGTTACCCAATACAAAAATGCACCTTGTGTCAAAGTTTGGTCCCGATCCGACAAGCGGTTCCGGAGTTATTGCGTAAAAACCGGACTATATATATATTTTTATGGAAGCGTGCAATACTACTTGAACCCCTGATAACGTTGCTTGCTGTTTGAGGAAGGAGGAAAGGTAAGTCACACCACACCAAAAATTGTCAAAACTTTGAAGGTCTAGAACTTTGTTATTAAACAAAGCATTTGGCAAAGGGAGGAATTGTTAAAAACCTTAGCCAATACTCTGTCATTCACCAAAAATAAATTTGAATTATCATTATTATTTGGTAGGCTAGGTATGTATACTTGTATAGATAGGTTGGCTTAAATAATTGCTGGAATTCGTAAGGACTCGAACTGTTTTGAGAGAGTTAAATAAAAAAAAAATAATAGATCTGAATAATAAAGAGACTATGTTATTAAGCAAACCTGGGGGATGCGTGGAAGCCTATAGACTGTAGACGGTAAACTTTATGTGGGTAGCGAATGCGGTTTTAAACTCATTTAAGAATAGACAGTTTTCAATGCTGCGGCCAAACTATTCCACCCATTTATATTCTTTTGGTATCAAAACATTCGGAATCGCGCGCCTCACCCAACTACGCAAGTATGGCTTTGATCATCTGCGTAGTTTTCAAGATGTGGAATTTTAAGTGGAATTCGAGTTTTTTTCAAGATTGCCGGAAAAAAAACCACGTGCAAAAGCAAAACCTTCTCTATAACATTTACGGAGCATTAGTAGGGGAGTCCATATGCCAAAGCCCAGTCGTTTCCTATGAGTGGGAGAGACGGTATTTAGGCGTCAAGTTTTTCGGGAAATCGGCTGCCACGGACCTGTTTGGCCGCCATGCCGGATATTTAACATATCAAAAGTTGCCCAATACAAAAACGCACCTCCTGTGAAAGTTTGATCCCGATCCAAAAAGCGGTTCTGGAGTTATTGCGTCGAAACTGGCGCGTAAGAAGAATTTGGATGAAAAACCGGGTTTAATGATTACAATAGGGGTTCCCCGTAGGGGTCGAACCCCTAATAATAATAGTTATAGTAAGAAGAAGAAGAAGAGAAATGGCTAATAAACAATAACAATACTCATCACTAACCTTCCCTAACAATGACAGTGATAACATCAGGCGTGGTGATGGCTGGGGGCGGGGGTAGGAGGGTAAGGGGGTGGGTGTGAGGGCGGCGGGAAGATACACCCACCTGGACCGTCTCGTTGGCTTCTACGCCCACCTCTTGTAGCGTCACCTCCTCGCTCAGCACCCGCCCACGCAACACCAACTGCACCATTATAACATTAAGGGTTCATTTAGTGGTAGATTTATTTAGTATATACCGGTATATATATATATATATATATATATATATATATATATATATATATATATATATATATATATCTATCTATTGCCTGACGCCGTGATCCCCGAAGGGGTGGCCACCTTCTAGCATTTTGCGAAGGCAAGATGGCAGGGGCTGGTTGCAGCTCAAAGTGATTCACATGTCTCACTCCCTAGACTGGAACGAGACCTCACAGGCTTCACTGTTGAATGCATAGGCTCTCAGCCTATGCCCGAGAGGGAGTAGTTGGAATATAGAAACAAATATATATATCATAATGGGATAATAGGAAACTGCTATGATTATGCATCATATTAATGACAGGATTTCATAATTAGCAACATATTTGTCTTTAATAATATGTAATGGCTGAACAAATTAGATTGGGGCAAGACAATTTCCCACCAGCTAAGGGAAAACAGAATAGGATAACATAAAACAAAAAGTATTGATTATTCAGACAATGTCAGTAACCTGCTAGTCTTACTAATTCCGGTTAATAGCATCCAGCAAAAATCGGATATGTTCGCTGAACCGCCAATACCCAACAAGAAATCCGTATCAAAGTACAGTGTTTGCGAGACAATCGAATAGAGTATTTGTTCATGTTCGTCTTGACAGGCAGTGTTCGCTGAGTTGTCTAGTGCGTTGACACCCATAATATCCCCATTAGCCTAATAACGAAAAGAACCTCCATGATGTACTAGCGTGCATTCAATAAATAAAATACAGACTGAATAATCATTCATTGAATTAAAGAAATTTAATTACAATCGTATGCTTTTCATAATACAAGTTACAATGGCCCCATTCACGCCAGTAAATGTGGTTTCCAACATTGGTTTTCATTATTATATTATATTTTATTTATATGGCATTTTCACAAATGTATCCTATATAGCTTATTTCAGTTTTCTTATATCTTATTCTACCTATCTAAGCTCAACCAAGTTGCTCACCAATGTGGCCCTCTGACACAGCCATCTCAAAGGGGGTCTCTCACCATTGTCCTTTTTAACGGGGAGGACCTTGTACCCCTCAGACACAGAAGTGCAGACCTGAGAAGAAAGAAGGAGACCTGACATCTCATCCATGTTGTGATTTTACTTCTCTGCCACCGTGTATTTTCTGATATTTTATTCAACTAACCTGGCATGGAAGACACTTGTTGAAGGTCCCAATCCTTCCAATGACGAGCACACCAGTGGGGTGAAGCTCCTTTATTCCATGTCCAATATTCCTTCTTCATAAGTTTATTTCTTATCATTTTCGTTTCTCAAATATGCTGCCTGAGTCCTCGTTCATGATAGGGTTGTGCTCTTGGTTGACGATTCTGATGTCGAGAAAAGCCTGCGCACCCCTCGTCCAAAACCCTAGAGCACTTCCATCCACTCTTGCATTATTCAAAGTATTTGCAGTATTGTGGATCAAGTGCTGTCCGTCCATAGGTTGAAGGTCAGGTTCGATTCTGACATCACGGCACACTTAGTCCAGCATTTGTGCGGTGATATCTCGTACTTTATCATGCCAGATGCAGATGAATACTCCTCTTTACAACTCATACAGTGGTCCTGGTTGTTTATTTCCCCACATACACATTTCGGAGATAGGTTCGAAACTGACTACCCATACCTCAAGTCTATGGCATCATTATAATTTGTGTATTTAAGCTGAAGCCCTTATCTTCAATTGGTAATGAAATAAGTCAATGTTTCTTGTGTCATCTCAACTAGCATTTTCAGTTATTCGTTATATATGGTTTGCATGTGTTCTTGGCCAATTTCTGTCTCTCTTCTCTGCTCTTTGAAATTTCCCTCCTAGTGTACGTGTTCATCTTCGTCCGCCTCATCCTTTTAATTTTGATTTTCTATTCTTTCTGTCAGAAAAGTTGTAAGTTTTAAGGGAATTTTGTTGCTCATATGGTGCAACCTCCACTGGGTTTAGAATACCCATGCCTTCGAACCTTGGTGGAAGAGCCAAGATACCTCTTAGTTCTTGTGTGACACTCTGTCTCTGTTAAAGCGGGTATGAATGTTCCTTTGATTGCTACTTCAAGTGGTTGGAACATCGGTCCAACCCCTGGTACTGTTCACATAAGAAAGGTCCGCTTGTGCTTCATACCGCAAGTGAAAGCAGTATTTGCAAGATGTGGTTCAGCTTTCGCAATGTCCGGCAGGGGTCACACTTCTTTACCCATCCATACACTTTTTTCATAACTACATAGACTCTCCTGCTTTTATATGTGTCTATTACTGCTTCCAAATGAAGTGTAATTATTCTTGGTTAATATAATAATTCATAATTGATTTGATCATTCAGGAGCAACTTTGTGCTGATACAAAATTTAGCATTGATAGTGAAATATGATATTTGATGTCCATAGACTTTTAGAATATGCTATGGTAACCAATTAAGAATTCAAACGTGAAATTCAAATGTGTCATCACATATATGGTTAGTTTTGAGTTAAATTACTCAATTCAAAATATTAGCATTTGTAGGTGTCTATGTATTACACTGAACACACTAATTCAATAGGCGTTTAATCATATAAATAAACTTCCATATTCCTAATATATTGCATATAGTCTATTACTCTAATTTATTATTATTCGAATTTTATATTAGTTTTGTATGTGGTTATTATAGAAGTACATTCTAGAAGTCTATTGACAGCCATACCCTATTTCACTATCAATACTGGTTATTGATTCAATAAAAGAAAATGCCCCTCAATGACCCTAAAATAGTCAACTATGTTTTCAACGATTGATTCACCTATCTTATCTATCTAGCTACCTATCTCTATTTATAATTCAATGGTCCTACCTGTAGATACTGTGGAGGCACCTGTGTGGTGTATCCCAGCTGAGCCTTGAGTGCCTGTGTGGGATGGTTGAGTGGCCAGGCTCTTGTGATAACTCCAACACCAGCCTCCAGTACCAGCTTCACTGTGGCCACTGCTCCACCCTCACCACACCAACGCTGACAACACAACAACAACAATAATAATAAGTGCAGAAGTAGTAGAAGGGAAAAAAATACGATGCAAGTTCATTCTTAATAATTATATGTTTTATCGTGACCACTGCTCCAACCTCGCCACATCATTGTTGGAAACGCGGGAACACAGTAAGTAGCTGGAGGTTTGGGGATAGTTACTGAAAGCTGTAGGTGATGTAGATGCAAATTATGTCACCTACTCATTCAATTATCTTAATAAAAACGTATTTATTTTAAATATCTACCGAGGAAAGGGAGACATTCTAGAGACGTTATCTGATGGAACAGAAAATAAGTCGATGTAGAAGCCCTGGAGCACATACTCAGAGAAAAACTTATGGGTATCAGTGATATGCAATACAATACAGTTTTATGCCTGACAAAGGTTAGCCTACCATTGAAGCGATACTTGATGTTAAACAGATTTAAGTAAAACACCTAGGTAAATCAAATATATAATAGTACGTTACGGTTGAGCATGTATAGAAAAGCCTTGGTAAAGTACCTAGAGTACCAATGCCGTGGGTAATGAGGAAATTGTTAGTTGAAAAATGGATTTGGGTGACAATGTACCAACGATCAAGAGCTACAGGTTAACTATTATCTGAAGCTAGGACTGTGCTGTGTGCCCTGCTATATACTGTACATTATGGTGATATAGTCTTGATTATAAACATTTGAAAAGTTGGTTCTAGACAAGCTTAGGAAATAGAAGGGAAAAAAAGTATTTTCTGTTTTCTACAAACAGAACACGACCTTTGAGTGTGACAGCTTGGCTGGAAGTGTGATAATAAACATGAACGAACAACAGGATAAACATTATGACAGTGGTGGTAAGTGGTGAATGGCATTGTGTTGTATGCAGGAAGAAATATATATAGTAGTAACTCAATTGTGTATAATATTTGTTACAAAATAGTGCATAAAAGATGCATAGATAAGTTACAAGTTGTTAATTGTGAGTGAAACTCATGTACGGGCAACCGTTTTCGTGGGTTCTTTACCCCTGCACAGCTTCTTGCTCGAGTCTCATCTTCACAATTCAATGTTATTTTCCTTTCTAGTATAAAATCCTCAACAAAGCTTATGTATTCAACATATGTTAAGTTTGTTGAGACGTATGTGTATTCATCAACAAAACTGAAAAAAAAAATTATACAAACGTTTTGTTAAGGACTTCCTTCATAATCAAGATTCAAACAATGGGGTAGGACCAAGGCCTTCTAGATACAGTATCGAGAAGGCCTTAGTAGGACACGCCTTTTGAGAGCGATTGTACACAACAATGGGAGACAATCAACGCTTAATCAACCAGATGTTACCCTATGCTAACAGGTATCGTATATAACAGGTAATATATAACAGGTAAAATAAAACAGGTATTATATAACAGACATCATATAACAGGTATTATATAACAGGTATTATATAACTGGTAATATATTACAGGTATTATAATTATAACAGGTAATATATAACAGGTAATATATAACAGGTATTATTTAACAGGTATCATATAACAGGAATTATATAACAGGTATCATACAACAGGTAATATATAACAGGTTGTTGTTGTTGTTGTTCCCTAAGCTGCCTGGCCGAACAGCCCCGAGTCCCTGAGGAAGGCCATGGCCACGATCGGGCTTTCCCACAGAGCTCTCATTGAGTGTAGGTTGTGTTGTTGGCGTAAGTGGTTGTGTGAAATGCAGTCTTCTATGATGTGTTTAATGGTATGGGGTGCTGTGTTACATCCCGGGCAGGCGTCGACAACGGAGTCATCCAGTCTCTTCTGATAGCTCAGGAGAGCTGGATGGTGTCCGCATCTCAGCCTGGCCAGGTGGACTCTGTCCTCGCGAGGGAGGGAGGATTCGGAAGGATGGATTTCGGGAGGTCGTGCATGCAGCTGCGTGTTGTCTGTGAGTGAGTGGATGGATTGGCGAGATATATGAGTATGGATGTGCTTCTGGAAGTTGGTTCGGGGTGGGCAGGGAGGGAGAGAGGACAATAACTGTGTGTGATACCGTGTGCTGGGTGTTGTTTTGATATTTCTTGGTGTCTGTGGGTGTGTTGCCATGTAGTTTAGTGGGTGGTCTTGGTTCGTGGAGGCTGCTGCCAGGAATTGAGTGCCTCTCATGTCCAGATGGTCTTTGACTTTGAGGATTTTGGTTTCTTGATGTAGATGATCTGTGGGTGCAGTAGCTGTGCAGCCTGTAATGATCTTCAGGGCTTTGTTTTTAATAGTCTGTAAGGTCTTACGATGTGTTTCAGCTAGGTTAGAAGCCCAGGCTGGGCTTGCGTATTCCATTACTGATCTTATGTATTGTTTATATACTGTGGTGGTAGTTTCTTTGTTGTGTCCAAATTTTGTGTGAGCAAGTGACCTGAGGGCGTTAAGTCTGGGTGTCAGTTTCTTTTTAATGTTTGTGGTGTGCTGTTTGAATGTCATATGAGTATCATATGTTACTCCTAGGATTTTGGGTGTGTGTATGTGTTAGGGGTGTGTTGTTTATGGTGAGTTGAGGGATGTATTCGTGTTCACCTGTCCAGCTTGTGAGCAGGGTTGCGGTGGATTTGGCTGGGGCTAGATTCAGTCTGTTTGTAGTGCACCAGCCATGTAGTGTGTTGAGATAGGGTTGAAGGAGATCTGTTGCTCTTCTTGGGTCATGGTGTGTGCATGTGAGTGTTATGTCATCTGCATAGGAGGCTAAGTTTATTTGGGGAGTATTGGGTGTAGTTATATCGTGCATGTACAGATTGAAGAGTGCGGGCGATAGGACGGATCCTTGTGGGACTCCGTTTGGAAAGTTTCTGATTTTAGATGACTGACCGGCAAAAGATACGTGTGCACATCTGCCTGCTAGGAAGTTGGCCAGCCACCTTTTTGTGTTGTTGTGCATGTTTGTGTTGTAGATTTTGTTTGTTAGGTTGTGGCGGGGGATGGCATCGAAGGCTTTACTAATGTCGAGTGTGGCTAATAGTGATCTGTGTGGTGGTCTAGCTGAGTTGATGCCGTCAAAAGCTCTTTGTGTAAGGTCTGTGAGAAGAGTGTTTGTGGAGTGCAGTGGCCTAAAGCCATGTTGTGTTGGAGCTAGGGGTAGGTCGGGTGTAATTAGTTGTAATACTAGGCGTTCCATGACTTTGGAGGGGGAGCAAAGGAGTGTGATGGGGCGGTGCGAGGAGGGTAGTGTGGGGTCTTTGTTGGGTTTGGGGAATGTGATGATGATACCATGCTTCCAAATATCTGGTATTGTGTTGTGTGAATAGCTGTAGTTTGATATGTTAGTGAGTGTTTGTATGCCTTGTGGTCCCAGGTGTCTGAGGTGTATGTTGCTTATGTTGTCTAGGCCACAGGCGGGTGAGTGCTTGAGATTGTTGATGATATGCTTTGTCTGGTGATTGGTGAAGGGTGTATAGTCAGGGTCTGTGGGGAATTGTCTCTTACGTCGGATGACACGTCGGTCGTCTTTGTGAGGTTTTAGGTGGCTGACATGTGAGAAGTGATTGAGAGTGTTTGCTTGTTGTTTACATGAAGGAGTAGAGTCTGTTGTTGTGATTGCAGCATGTGATTGTGTTGTGTTGCTGTTGGAAAGTGTGATGCTGTTTAGTGTTTTGTAGAGTTTTTTGGGGTTTGTTTTGTGATCAAGTGTTTGTAGGAAGTTATTCCAATTTAGTTTTTGTTGTTCTTGTATTTTGTTGTTAGTTTGGGTGTTGAGTGCTTGAATTTGTTGTGTGATGTCTTGTGTGGGGTGCTGGGGAGTGTTTCAGTGTGTCGCGTTGTCTGATGAGGTTTTGAATTTCTGGTGTGAAGTTGGGGTTGTGTCTTTTTCTGTTACCTCTTGGAATGTGTTTCTTGTCAGCGTTTTGGATAGTTTTATTGAGTATGTGTACAGCATTGTTGATGTTAGTGATGGGTGTACTGTTTAGAGTTGTGAAGTGTTGTTCTGTCTCATTTGTAAATGCTTCCCAGTTAGCTCTTTTATAATTGGTGTATGTGTGTTTGTGGCTAGCTGGGGTGAGTCTGGTTTTGGTGGTGATAATGATCGGGAGGTGGTCAGAGCCTAAGGTTCTGACCACCCTCCAGGATGTTGTGGGGGCGAGTTCTGGGGAGCAAAAGGTGATGTCTGGAGATGATGGGTTATAGAGGGCTTGGTGAGGAATATGGGTATGTTGGGTATATAACAGGTAATATATAACAGGTATTATATAACAGGTATAATATAACAGGTATTATAAAACAGGTATCATATAACAGGTATCATAATTATAACAAATGAAAATACTGGCTGAAAGGCTGCAGTGTGGATGAGTTTAGTAATAACAAAAAGCTTCTGGAATACATACTGTATATATAAATAAGGTTTCACGATATATTTATATTTAGTAGGTCATTTTTTTGTGTGTTTTTTTTTCTAGAAAATAACCATGATAATGCAGTGGTTACATTGGGGATCATTGATGAACAATAATGAACTTCTGTCAAGAGTTGCTCTACGTTTTTTCAATAAAAGAATATAGTAAAAAAAAAAAATTTATGAGAATCATGAAAAATAATAAAACTAAACTCATTTATATTGGATCTAAACCGATAGTTTTTTTGTTTTGTTTTAATATATCATTCAATTTAACACCTTGCAATGAATATTTTCCTTAAGTTATAATTCACAGAGTACACTCAATCCTTACTTAATTGATGTATTATGACCAAGTAATTATCTTAGTTGTACGTAAAAGAAATCCTCATCGTACACTAAGCTGTATATTAAATCATATATAAATATCAAACTAATATACCTACCTCTTGGTCCTCCTCGTGGGTGTTGGGGGACCTGGGGGCGTCTCGTTCTCCGGGCCACAGGTACTCCCGATCCCAATGTTCTCCTTGGTCACTACTGGTCACCCCTGCGTCACCCCACCCTCCTCCTCCACCACCCCTACCTTCTCTCTCACCCCTCCACAACCCCTCACTCATCTCTCCCTCATTCCCAATATCGCCCCCTTCCCTCCACCCAATGTTCTTCGCAGTTCCCCTCCAATCACCAGTATCCCTAACTCCTCCCTCTTCCTCCTCCCTCCATGCCTCCCCTCCCTCTTCCCTGAATCCTCCCCTTTCCTCCCCTTCCTCCAGATCGGTCACCACTAGTTCCTCCCCCTCCCCCTCCCCTGGTGAAGCTTCGATCACATCCCCCTGGCTTCCCTCACTCGATGCGGTGTTGGTGTTGGAAGCACGGTCGACACTGGGATTCATTTTTTAAAACTGTTTTTTCATCATAGTGACATCAACTTGTACTACCTTCGTTTGGCATCTTAACAGGACATCTCGGGACATATATCTTCCTTTTATTGTTTGTTTGTGTAATGCTTTCAAAATGTTCCTCCTTTAATATAATATCTTGAAAATCTTGGGTAATATATCTTCATGTTTCAGTGTCCTCTCTTCATTTGGAAACACAGCAAAACATCTCGGGAAAGAGATCACCTTTGATGGCAAATTAGAATGTTACTGTGTTATTTGCTTGTTCTCGTATTAATTATAACTTAGTTCAGTTGATGAATATAATGTGTTACATGTTTCCTATCTATCACTGTTCCAGTCACCTATAATCATACTATAACTTGTTTGTGACTCTCCTGCATTGATTGTCACAAATTTGGGTTTTGTTCATTTATATTAATCATAAATAAGAAACATTGCTTTGAAGAGATCTTCCAGCAGCCTATAAATAAACAGTTAATTAGGTGTTCCGTAAGTCACTAAAACAAATTATGCCAAACTAGTTTCTGAAGGTCTTAAAAGTGTTTTGGTTCGTGTTCTATAGATATTTGTCATTACATTGACAAACATTTATTTAAAAGACCTTGGTTTTGCATTACCCCATTTGAAATTACAGTAAATCACCACTGATATTTGTTATTTTTCCAAGTTCACATAACTGAATTGCTTCTTCATAGTTGCACATCTAATTGTTATAAACAATTCCTTTTATGGTATTCCAGTAGAGCTTTATGAATAAGTGTTAATAATGTTTTCCTTTGGATTATCTTGGTGATTGTTTCTTCTTTCATAATTATGTTTTTATTGTATTTTTATTTTATTTTTAGCTGGAGTAATTCATGACTATAGACATTACCATAACACGTTCCAAAGTTTCAGTTCAAATTTAAGTAATTTCAATAAGATATCAATGTGTCCTTTTCTTAATTCATGCTACTAACAGTCAACTTTGTTCAACTTATGAAGGGCCTCTTGGAATCAAAGGGTTGTATACTCTAAAGGCACAATCACACGCGCACTTGTTCAACAATTTTTAATCAGCAACTTTTCTTTGGCAACATTTCGGGGGCAATTTTGTATCGAAACCGGCAACTATAGACTGATGGTAGATTATTTAAAGGGGGTATTTCTGGACCCCCTTCTCCCTTATGCTTAGCCCCATTGGTTTTCAGATTTTAAGACATTCGCCCCATTAGTTTTCTGTTTAAGAGGGAGCATTTTTCTACCCAAAAATGCACATAATTATCTCGAATAGAGGTCGTGGGGGTATTATTAAAACTTGATGGAGGAAACTAAAGAAATAATCCCAAATATATATGTAAACAATTAAATAAAAAAAAATCCCCTTACGTGCTTGAAATCAAATAAATCCACATCAAAACCAATCAGTCGAGTATTGCCGCAAATGTGCCGGAAAAACGTGGTGAGGACTCTGACTGAACTGTGTGTACCTCCAGAGTTGACTAAAATCGTGTAGAAGTAGCAGAGGCAGGAGAGACTGGTGGTTCATGCTATCACCGGCAAGGCTGTCACTATACTAGTATACACACTCTTGCTCTCTCTCTCTCTCTCTCTCTCTCTCTCTCTCGTATACATGCACACGTTTCCTCCTATACACTTTTATACACTCATAAATTCACGCATGCTCACAAGTTGCATACTAATAAAAGAATAACCAAAACACACACACACACACACACTATTGTTGTTCATGAGACATGCAATCGGCGGCTTTATCGTGTATCTATCTCTAAGCTACTATTATACTCCATCACATATTTAGCCTTGACAGCCATTATAATAAATTACTATTTTATAACACACAATGGATATAAAGTAAATTTCTAGCGTTAAATTGCCTTATGCGGACAGTTACTAATCGATTCTTCACCTTGGGTTGCCACATCTCACAAATGTATTTTAGTTTTTAGAGAATATATATTTTTCCAATGCCAATATGGTTTGAAGTATATTCCAGGATGAATCTTTTAAACTGTAGGTGAAGCCAAACTGACATACGAAGGTTTTAAAGCACCAGTGACATCACAAACAACATAAATGGTAGAGGCTGAATCTGTCAGTATTTATATAATGCTGTTCATGTTTGTTTGTTTGCTTGTTTGTTTGTATGTGTGTGTACGTGTGTGTGTGTTTGTGACTTTGTGTATGTGTGTGTGTGTGTGTGTGTGTGTGTGTGTGTGTGTGTGTGTGAACAGTGCTACAGACATAATTTAGAAATAATTTATATTTCCAGTATGATATATTCAATCATTTACCATGACCTGGTTTACATATAAACAGTTCAATTGTCCCTACCTGGCACAATCAATAGTACTGTATACTCATTAATTTAACCATTCCTATTACCTATATTAAGCAATTTACACTTGTTTTGTTGACATAAGTTCCCAACTCTTATTTGGTTTACACATAACTACTTTAGTTGTAAATATTCAATAATATATCAGTATCTGGAGACAAATGTACCAATGTAACTTCCTCCTGTAACATTCAATAATATACCTTTATCTAGTTCACACCAAACTGATTTACCTATTCTTAATGTCCTTTATTTTTATCTGTTTTATATATAGGCCTACCGGTCGGTATGTAATTATAAACTTATACTATGTGCAACAGTCATTAATTTACCCTAATGTGTTGTATATGATAATTAATTTAGCTTCTAACATGTAATACAAACAGCCTGCTTTGGTTTACACATAATTCGTTTAAGTTGTTTTATCTGCTATATTGAACAATGTACTAATTTATCTAACACGACAAGGATATAAGTGACAACAAACCCTACCAAGGCCCGCTGACCTCTTTGATACAACACCTCTGATCCAGGTGATAAAACAAACGTCACACGATCGATCCTTACACCAATTTACGATCACTAGCATATTTCTAACATTTCGGGGACATTTTACTTTGGTACCGGTGAGTAGACTAAATTTGGTGTCACACGAGCGCATTTTCAGGCAATTTTCGATGAGCAAGTTTATTCTCGTACTATTTACAGGCTCTTTCGCGTTAGAATCGGAAATTAGATCGACGGAATATTATGTTACCCAAATAAAATCTTATGAAACTTAAATTTTGAAGTTGCCATACTGCAATTGCTCGTAAAAAATTACCTTAAGGGTGGATTAAATTAGGTGATGAAACTTTATATCCGGAACTACCAGACAGAAATACCGAAAAATAATGTTGAAAAATGTGGTACTGTGACTCCGGCCTCAGCGTTGTTGACCGTGGTTGCCATGGTGACTGATCCCTTCATGTAATTACGATCGCGTTTTCCAGCGTGTAAACAATGTATCTCGGCTAATAGTCTGCCGCAGCTAAATATCACTCTCAACTAATGATCATCGTTATTCATACTGTTATCTCCTTTTCACTAAACTATTTAAAATGTATGTATTGTATGTATATACTCTGGCAGCTACCCCAATTTTTCTTTTTTCCTTTTTTTTTTTGGGGGGGGGGGCGACTCGAGACAGAGCCCAAACATGGACATCACTCTCAGAAAAACAAAACAAAACACAAAATCATACCATGCTTCTAGGCGTACCCTTCATTACCACCGGCTCCCCGGGCCAGGCGCCTGATGGACTATTAGCCTATCTAGTCCAACTGGCGTATGACCTTCTCTCCCAAAATGATAGATAGATAGATAAGTATATATATATAGAGAGAGAGAGCGAAAGAGAGAGAGAAATACATACATACAGACAGACAGACAGACGGATGGGCAGACAAACCGGACGGAGAGGGAGAAAGAGACAGACAGACACACATACATAAAGACAGACACAGTAACAGATAGATAGATATATAGATCAAGAGAGACAGACACACAGACAGAAGGATAGAGATTAGAGAGGGAGACAGAAGCAGACACACAGACATACAGAAAGAAAGACAGACACACAACCTCTAAAAAAAACGCGCCTAGACTTTTACCTCAAGGTTGGTGTGGAAAAGAAGTCAAAACATGGGAAACAGAATACAGTACTTCTATTAGAGAAGTAACCCATTCATTCTTATTAAAGAAAACCGTACAATAAAAGCAAACTTATATTTATTTGTTAAAAATAAAGTGTTGGCATTCCTGCATTTCTCTGATAGATAGATAGAAAGTTGGGTAGGTAGGTAGGTAGGTAGGGGAGAGAAAGATAATTTAGAACAAGACAATACAGTATATATATACTGTATATATATATATATATATATATATATATATATATATATATATATATATATATATATAAGGTCCTTCCTAATTTTAACAAAATCACCTGGGTGTCTTCACTTTATCTAATGATTAATAAAGAGAAGTATATTGAATGAGGGAAGAAGAGAAAGAATGATAATGAATATGGGGGGTGAAAGAGGTCATACTCGCTTATCAACCATAATGTCAAATATCTGCAGATGCTAATGTGTTTACAGAATCAACTGATGCCCGTGCGAAGGATCGCAGTGTAGCCAAGAAGAATGGAGGACTCTGGGTCGCTCATTTGCTGGTTTGACTGTAGTGTTCATTATCACTAGTTCATCGAGCAGTGATACTGTATAAGTAGGCTAAATTCTTGAGTTTCCAGTTAGAGCGTCGTTACTTGACTGATGCGTGAATGAAATGAACAAATTTTGTCATCTAGTAAAGGCCTAACACAACTTTAACTAAAATGCCCCAGAACGAGAAGCCCACCACAGAAGCCATGAACGAACACCACACAGAAACACCAAAGGAAAGGTCCACAGAACGAAAGGACCAGCTGACCGAGCCCGCCATTCCAGACAGGCCCAAGCCCGCAGGGCTAAACAGCTCCAGGACACACCCATTTACCTTTTCTAAACTGACCATTTTCCACACCTCACGTACACTAACCCCCTCGTGTCCTACACTCCTAACTACAAAGATGATGAACAGGAATATACATTCATATTAAAAACACCCATGCCTGTCCCGACGTTGAGCCAATGCCAACACATCAGACAGCCATAATTATATCTATGTATGTTCTTGCATCCGAGAAGTAGATGTTATATATCTTAGAAGTTAAAACACCCACGCTGTCCCTAGACCTCGTATATCATTTTCCATGACGAGTATAGATATGTGTAACCCGTGCTCAGTCGCCCCTTGCATTGTTCCTCTAGTAACTAAGTATTAATATTAACATTCCCTAACATCTTGTCTTGCCAGACTAAGCTTCTGAAGACCCATCGCCCCATAAATCTATGTATGCAATCCTTAGGTTAAGTATTTCTATCCGCCATTGTGTTCACCTTTTTCCATTTACTTTCCACAATTGTCATACGTCTTCCCCTTGCCTCCTTCGTATCCACAGCCCACACTACGCCAATTTACTTCGTGTCTTACACCTCTTACCCCAACCCGAGATTGTATAAGATAACCTGGTTACCAGTATCTGTCATAAGTACCCCGAAAACAATAACTAAGTACCCCTACGAACTGCCGCTGTGGTTGGTATTTTATATTTAATAGAAAACGCAGTTCCCAGGGCCAACTAATAGTATCCATAACCCTCTGACTGATCACATAACTCTATCTTTTCCAGACTCATATACCACCCCATAGTTGCATTCCCCGGTAGCATTTGGCTAACGTATTCTACTGCCTTTTCAAACTTCCATATCAATTGTAGCCTAATGCCACCCCCACGCCCAGGGACCTTAGGGGCAAAATTTCCCTGTAGCCCTTGAACTCCCCCCCCCCCCCTCTCATTAAGACACCCGCGCTTCTCGACTCTTGTCCGACCTAGCCTCTCTCTCATACCTCTTGAAGATCCTTGAATTGTCCGTTGCTAACGCTCTCCAACCTTTTATATATACTCCTATCCAGCCTACCTTCACTTAGTAGGCCAGAACAACATTAGAACTTTACTAGCCCCTTGCATGCCATCTATTCTCTTACAACACATTCACAACCCTGCACCCAATGGTCGTCGGTGCGAGGCTAGCCGCCCCGCCAGTAACTAACTTCTATTGCCATACTTCCAGATAAATGTGGCAGAGTTAGCAACCCAGTCTCCACCATATCCAGCAAACCCTACAATTAACAACCAGCCGAGTAAAACCAGCTAGCTAAGGCACCTTCGGTTTTGGTATTAAAGACACCCACATCTGTCTCATACATAGAGGGTTATTACAAACACTGGTGATATGGCAAGCCCCTAGCCACAGCCGCCGGACGACTATCACAGAAGAGAGGGCGCCCAGCTCCCCCTTTTTGCCCACCCGAGGAGGGAGACCCCCACCCCGCGGAGGTATACCTGGCCCCTGTTTTGACTTTCGAGTCATTGCCAGGTAGCACAGGAATTCTTCCTATCGATGAACTAACCATGAATGACTAACACCTTTACTAACCTCTATTAACTCACAATAAACCATTTACCTTTCTTGCATGCTCTGATCACTAAATTAGCACCTCAGCTATACCATAGAATGAAGATTGAACAATCTAGAGAGACGCTCCTATCACAGCTGTCCCCATCCTCCTCGCAAAGTAGATCCAGTCTCTCTCCCCTAAATACGTCCAGTATAGCCAAAATAGTACCTCTTACTAAGGCTCAGTTATATGAAAATATAAAGGCTTCCTATCGCCCTGTGCCACAACAGTAAATACCATCTTACCTAGTCCCCATATCTATTGAGAGCTCAATTAAGTCCATAAGACTCGAGATCCCTACTGTCTACAGGGTCCAGAACCGAGCCTATAAATCTAACTCCCGCCCCCAGTCAAATCAGTTGAAAGCTAGACACCAACCAGGGGTCACTACCCTGCAGTTAATTTCTAGCTCTGCCCTTGTGTTGTTCCGGAGTGAGATCCCAGAACCGGCAGACTCCGTGGCAGATTTGGATAGAAGGACCTGCCCACGTATTGAAGAACTTCACACATATGGCCCCCCTGGACGGCCGCGGAACCAGTCGTTAGCCCCCAACATCATGGACGCAAGATAACCAGGACCAGACCCATCAGATACTACCCAAGATTCCCTTTAGCAGTACTACATATTACTGTGCTGTTTAGAGATTCACTAATTAATATTTCTACGAAGTGGCTAAGACCTTGCCCAGTGTAACTCATACTTAACCATTCCATTTGGGACGTACTAAGCGATCAGTGCTCTTTAATTAACAGGCGACCTTGACTCTCGTAATTACCTTATTCAGATATTAAAACTCTAGTGATATCTAACGTTCGCCCACTGATTTGCGTTCTATGTATTTCTGAGACAAGGATATAAAACTTAGATCAGTACCCCCTGAGGTTACTAGAATTCCCGTGCTCTAAAATACGCGTGTCTAATCTAGTCTGTGAACTACTACTTGTGCACCAGAGCTACCAGTAATAAATCTAACAGTTAATATGAATCTATAAGTAACATTGATGGTCTTCGGTATATAAACCTGTGAAATCAAAGCCAGTGATCAGAAGATTAATACCTGAACGTTGGAAGTGGGAGACTAGGCTCCATCCAGATCCACTTATGCTAGTGTTGTTCAATTCTATTATATTGTCTTACACAAGTATTCTGCAGTGGTATATCAATAAACGTGATCATGTAACTTGCTACCATGTGTTTCTTTGTGTTCTCTATTCCTCATATCTTGTATTGTGCATGCAGCCTTATATACCCAGTCAATTTAGAACTCACATTACCCAAGTTAAACCTGTAGAAAAACAGAGCATAACATTAACAATATTAAATAAATCAAATATATTTAATGTATGTATGTATGCATGTATTTACTCAGGCCCATTCTCTACTTTTCCCTTTTTTTCTGGGGGTGGCCAACTCAAGACAGAACCCAAATAGGGACAACACAACAGAAAACAATGAACACACAAAAACAAAGTACAAATTCACACACATATAGGTCACCCAGGAGAAGACCCAGAGACCAGGGTCACTAAGGTCCCTCCTGCACTCCCCCGGCCCCCGACTACCCGGAGAGGTTCTGGTCTCAGCAGGCAGACATGCAGCGAAGCCGAAACCACAAGCCCGCCCACTCAAAAGGGGCAGGAAGACCCCCCATTAAGATGGAGAGATTGTGTAAGACAAGCTTCGGATGATAGAGGAATGACATTTCACCATTGGGAATTCCTGTGTACTTGCAAGAGAGAGATGAAGAATCTATTCGTATTTATTTCACTCCAACACCAAACACCTCCCAAAGAAATTAGCGTAATGAAAGCAAGCATGTGATCTACCGGGATTCGAACCTGGGTTACCACATACAAATGCAGATCAAATATATAGAAATGCAGATCAATTAATATAGTAATACACTATGGACAATACACAGGAATTCCCTATGGGGAAATGTTTCGCGACCGCTCTGTAGCTCAGGCAAGGGAAGTGGTAATAAACAGGAATGAATGGAGAATGCATGTGAATAGATGAGTGAACACGTGGTCAATATATTAAATAAATTAGCTAATTGTTATACCAGGGTTTTTAGTGGGTTGTAATTTGTAAATAGGGGAGTTCTATCTCAACTGGGTAAGGAATGAATATACACTTAGAACATATGGGCAAGCATGCAGAGGAAAGAGATAACACAATGGTACATTTAAGTATTCTTATTAGTGATAAGATATACAATGGCATACATAGATATTTACACAATACAATGGATAATGGTACAATAGGTTTACAGCACGACGAGGGGACTCAGGCGTCTTGAAGACAGCTTGAAGTGATGGAAAATGAACTCGACTTTCTAGGTTCCCTGGTGGTCTCAAAGAGTGACGAGTCACTGAAGGAGCGGTATTACACGGTGTGAGTTCGTAGGACTCACACCCAGTAAGACAGTCTTTCAGTGATAAAGTATGTGGTTTGTTTCTCGGCAAATAGAAACTATATACAGGGTGTTCCAGTAATGCTTTTCATAAATTATATGGTGGACTCATCAGACAAAAATAAGAATACATTACTCTATGAACATGAGGTTGAGTATTTATAATAACGGAGTTATTACACGATTCAAGTTAACGATAGATACAATGCCATTCAGTCCAAGGGGTAATGTTGCCATTTTAGTGGATTATATCCATTTGGCCTTCGCTATCGCTTGCTAGCCTCAAGATAGTTCTAGCGGTTTGTATCCAATCGGCGTTCTCTCTTCAGGCTAGCGAGCGGTAGCGAGCTGATGTTTTCGGTAGGAAAATCAAATCCGGCGAAGCCGGACATATTTTTCTACTGAAAAGTCAGATTGCTACTGCTCACTATCTTGAGGCTAGCAAGCGATAACGAAGGCCAAATGGATATAATCCACTAAAATGGCAACATTACCCCTTGGACTGAATGGCATTGTATCTATCGTTAACATAAATCGTGTAATAACTCTGTTATTATAAATACTCAACCTCATGTTCATAGAGTAATTTATTCTTATTTTTGTCTGATGAGTCCACCATATAATTTATGAAAAGCATTACTGGAACACCCTGTACTGTATATAGCCAAGGAAAAGGGAGGTCGCGAGTGCTTCCTCGGTTCAAAGCTAAGCTCGTCTGGGTTCACTGATCACTGATGGCTTCTTTTCCTGTCATGTAACGTTGCCTTGGTTTGGTGAATGTCCTCCTCAGGTGTCCACAGGAACTTCCCTGCTTGTAACTCTAAAAGGTGGGCTAGGAAGGTCCAGGGGCGATACTTCCAACTCCGGCCAGTGCCTCTGGGTCAGAAATAGTCTCAAATAAGAAGCTAAGTTATAGGGTAATATGCCAATGCTTTTTACCCGTCCATTAGTTTCAAGAGTGGAGGGTAAGAGTCTTACTAGAGCCGCAGTTGGTCTAATAAGAACTCTCTGAGAAGGGGATAGCCAGGGAACATCTATCAAGAGAGATACCAAGATGGGTCTTCAGAAATAGCAATTCCGTGGGCAGAGTTGGAGTTAAGCTAACTCGAGGTTTCGTTAATATTGTCAGGTAATGTGCCAGTGCTTTTCGCCTTGACAAGAATATCTTATGCCGAGTATAGGTAATCTACTCTGACCATAGGGTCGGTTTTGGAACATTAATTACAACTCAGGATCTACAACTGAATATTTCCTCCGGGCTAATGCTTCTCAAAGAAAATATAAAGACGTAATTCCACTGTTAAGGTAACGAGGGCTTGTCAGTGGCGTAGCCAAAGGGGAGGGGGGGGGGGGGGGGGGGGGGGCACGTGCCCCCATGAGAAACTTGTGCCCCCCACCACCACAGCCCTACACCCCTACACGTAGGCCTATGCCTAACTTGTCATTGTATTCAATAGGAACTCCTGGATAGAATGCACCACCTCCTAAAATAACATTTAAAGATCATAATTATCTCCATTTAAAATTATCTCTTTCACCAACACAGTAACAGCAAACATTTATAATCGAGTATACAATTATGATAGTTACAGCCTTAATCATCGGTTGGAGGCTCGTTTTCTTTTGTTGTTGCTTGCTGGACCTTTGATTTTTCATCTATCCTAGATTGGAAAATTGAATAATAATGTTATATCTGAATTATTTCTTATTCTTAACATATAAAGTTTTAAAATTTACAATTAATTTAAGGCAGAAAGAAATAAAGATATTATTACAAAAGAACATTATTTCTCGAATGAATGCTAGGGAAGTTGGGAACGTGTTTTGTTGATAATCGCTCAGCAGCAAAAGCCACCAAGAACCAAGCTAAGATACATTTTTCTTGTTTGTGACACGCTTATAAGGCTAATTCTGAAGATCTTAAACATGAGCTATTCTCGGCAAAACGAATGTTAGAAAGACGTTACAAGGGCACAAGTTTAGTCAAGAGACCTAGGCGGCCTAGCCCCTAAATCACTGTTATAATTGGTGAAAGTCCTTGTTCCATATGAGGAGGCATTTCCTGAGCTCGTTAGACTAGCCAAAATTGCTTAATATTACTTGTTTCATCAGCTTCAGCAGAAAGAAACTTCTCTGCTTTGAAATTAATTAAGACTTGGCTAGGCCTATCTCAGGAACAATGGGCCATAATTCCCATGAAAGACTGAGTATGAGTAGGCTAGGCTAGGTCTAATCTGGCTAGGCCTAGGCCTATAGCCTATTAATATTATCAATTGAGAGTTCTAGAGTAAAAAGGTTAAATTTAGAGGAATTTGTTGATAGGTTTTCGGAGAATTACAGTAACAGGAGAAAATGTTAAAGCTACATCAGATAGCCATCATGATCATAGCCTACAATCAGTGGTTCTTAACCTAGGGGGGCGTGGGGTAATCAAAGTTCAAAATAGGGCTAGGCCATTCAAATGCATACAGGGTAATCGCAAAGATATGCCTAGGGCCTATATATAAATAAGAAACTTTGATAGGAAAAATTCACAACCGTCATTCCGAGCAACCACATGTAGGCTAGTGTTGACATGAACCATTAATCAGTTTTAATCCTTGCATGCAGATTGGTTATTTGTTCGCCCTTTTTACAGTATCTTGCGTCTTAAGCATCCATATGTAGTGGATAAAAAAAAAAAATCTAGGCACCAGAGGCAGGAGGGGGCATTATGTATACAGTCCTGACCAAAGGGGGGCGCGGTGCTCAAATGGTTAAGAACCACTGGCCTACATCATCATATAGCCTAGCCTAGGCTACATTGAAAATCCTGGAAAACTTAATTACACCTCCGAAAACTGAGCCCATCCAACCGTCACAACAATAGAATACAAGAACTGGTAGAAAATGCATTCAGACACATTTACCATGAGAATGTCCAGCCAGGATTCAAACTCTTCAACACAACAGCCTATCTTGCAAGAGTGCAAGACCATCCCAGACCTGAGAGGCTGAGACCAACCAGGAATTCCCGGCTACACCTCATCACGTCCAGCAACATCCAACTCCATCACATCCCAGCTGTGAGCTGGAGTACCTACTGTACCTACACCACAGTGAAGGGTGGCGGCGAGCCGGCGACGCCGTGGCCTTGCCTCAGGGATCATCGGGGGAGCAGCACTCCCTTGAGCCTTGAGGCAGAAGTGCTTCAAGAAGTTCAAGGTAAATTCAAGGTAGTCTCACAGCTTGCTTTCTGAATCCTTTCCCTGATCGGTTTCTGTAGCACAAGTAGCCTCTGTTAAGACTTTTATTTATTTTAAGTTTCACTTTGGTTTTACATTGAAACACTAAAATGGCTAGGCCTATCCTGCTTTTTTCGTGTATCTTTCCATAGGCCTAATTCCATTTTATTTAAATTGTATTCTAAACTTGTGGGAACAATTAACGACATTAGGCTACATTTGAGTTTATGTTTTACCCCCTACATTAATTATAAGGCCTATTACAACTACACAACACATTTGCAAATTAGATTCCACTACCATAGGCCTATATTTCAGAATAGTGTAGGCTTATTTCATAATCCTTACCGTAATGTAATTCATGTAGGCTATGACTGATAGGCCTAAGTAGGCCTATCAATTTATAAAAATTAGTGATTATTGGAAGTGACACACACACACTCGCTCGACATAGCCACACAATAACACACACGCACGCGGCACATGTTTCGGTAATTATTTCTCACCTCCCACAATAACTACAAAATGTAGAGTGTTCTAGTCTTCACCCATCGCACGGCAACGACCATATCTACCTCTGGTATACATAATAACTTGGTTAGGCCATTTATTTGCAGAGATAACCATTATTAGACCAAGGAAGAACTTGGACAAGGTCCTAGGGAAGGGTCTCGAGGTTTAACATAACATAACATTAATAAATTTCTAGCACCAGGCAACAAAGGCCATATGGCACTAAAGCAGGAAATGGATAGAGTTAGAAGAAAAGGAAGTTAAATATCGTTAAGGAGTCTGAGAGAGGAAAGGAAAGCCATTACGTGGTCAACGGAAAAGAAAGGGGACTCTGAGAGGAGATCGGCAAGACAAGGACGACGACCAAGGGAAAATAGAAAGGGAAAAGAACGGCGACGGGCCGAAGAAAAGAGAGGACAGTCAAGGAAAATGTGAGAAATAGAAACCTGAACACCACACCGGGAGCAAAGAGGTGGAGGCGAGCGGGACATGAGGAAGGATTGGGTAAGTCTGGTATGGCGAAGCCGGGCCAACGCAGTCTCCCAACGGCGAACACGGTGAGAGGGGTCAGCCCAGGCAGAAACGGAGGCCTTAACAGTGCGGAGCTTATTAGAGGAAAGAGAAGACCACATTGTTTGCCAGCGAGACAGGAGGAAGGCAGAGATAGCTGGATAATAGTCAGAGGCGGGAATAGAGAGAGAAGTTGATCGGACCGCCGCAGCGTCGCGAGCGAGAACATCAACCTGCTCATTTCCACGGACACCAAGATGGCTAGGCACCCAACAAAATTGGACAACCTTTTTCCGAGCAGAGAGACTGACAAGCCAATCGTGGATGGCAAGAACCAACAGATGGACAGCAGGGAAAGACTTCAAGAGAAGAAGGGCACTGTAAGAGTCAGAAAAAAGAGTAAAGGAGGAAGAAGGAAAGAAGCACATGAGACGGACGGCAAAGAAGATAGCGTAAAGTTCGGCAGTCAGAACACCAGCTGGAGAAGGGAGCGAATACTGATAAGAACGAGAAGGAAAAAGGATGGCAAACCCGACGCCAGAAGATGAACGGGAGCCATCAGTGTAAACCGGGGTAGAAGAAGAATGCTGTGTAAGATGTACAAGGAAACGAGAACAAAGAACTGAGGGCGGGGTAGAGGACTTAGAACAAGGAAAAATAGAGGGACACAAGGAAATACGAGGAAGGAGCCAAGGAGGACACTTACTGAGCCGGAGCGGAAGAACATGGAAGGGGGAAAACGAAGAATGAGAAAGTAAGGAATCCATACGAGAAAGGAAAGGGGGCCGAAGGCGAGAATGAGACGGAACAGGAACAGTAGGAAGAAGAGAGGTCTGCAAGGAAGGAAACTGAAGCGACCGGGCATAGTACCGGAGAGAGAGAAGGGCCCGACGTCGGTACAAAGAAGGGACGCCGGATTCAGCATAGAGGCTTTCAACAGGGGAAGAGCGAAAATCACCCAAGGCAAGACGTGAACCGAAATGGTGAACAGAGTCAAGTTTATGGAGGACTGCGTCGGAGGCTGATGAGTAAACCTGACAACCATAATAGAGTTTAGAAAGAACAAGGGCAACGTGAAGGCGAAGAAGGAGAGCACGGTCCGCACCCCAAGTGAGGTGGGACAGGGTCTGGAGGAGACGAAGACGGTGCAAAGCAGCAACCTTAACAGAGGAAACATGAGCTGCCCAGTTAAGACGGGAATCAAAGACAAGACCCAAGAAGGTAGTCGAAGAGCGATAAGTTAAAACGGAACCATACAGTTCAAGGGAAGGACGCGGGATAACGTGGCGACGAGTGAAAGACATAGCACAAGATTTAGTCGTAGAAAAACGAAATCCATGAGCAGTGGCCCATGACGAGGCAGCCACAATCGCTGATTGGATAAGGGAGCGTAACGCAACAATATCCGAACCAGCCGCATAGATCGCAAAGTCGTCGACATATAAGGAGGACCTGACCGTAGCCGGAAGGGAAGAGATAATGCCATTAATGGCTATGAGAAAGAGGATAGTACTTAAAACGGAACCCTGAGGTACACCTTCTATCTGAGGGAATAACCGAGAAAACGAGGAATTCACCCGGACACGAAAAGAACGAGAAGAAAGGAAATTACGGATAAAGACGCCCATATTACCACGGACATGAAAAGAACGGAGTTGGCATAAAATATGATGTTTCCACGCGGAGTCGTACGCCTTCTCGAGATCGAAGAAAACAGCAAGAACTGACTCATGGCGAGCAAAAGCAGACCGAACGTAGGTCTCCAAACTAAGTAAAGGGTCGATAGCGGACCGAGCACGCCGAAAACCAAACTGGGCCGAAGACAAAAGCTGACGTGACTCGAGAAGCCACATCAGGCGGACATTAACCATCCGTTCAAACAGCTTGCATAAACAACTCGTCAAGACAATAGGGCGATAGTCTTGGGGCGAGAAACCCGACTTTCCATGCTTAAGAAAAGGAATAGTTGTTGTTGTTGTTGTTGTTGTTCCCCAAGCTGCCTGGCCGAACAGCCCCAAGGCCCCGAGCAATTCCAAGGCCATAACCGAGTGCCCCCACAGAACCCTCCCCGCCGACCACAATAAAGCCTGGGTGACCGAAGCCACTCCATGGCGGGGAGCTGAGGAGGGTGCGGAAACGCCCGGGAAACCAAAGCCCCACCCAGGGCCCTGTGCCCCTCAGCAATTATGAAGAGAAAGTTGAGGGGCAAGGGAAAAATGTGACGCTTTGGCTTCCAATCTTGGTAGATTGGGAGGTCAATCCACGGAAGAGACGCCGTCACTTGAGATCTAGAAAATATATAAGATAAAGGAACAGTCAGAGTAAGCTATGGGTATGGCAGAGATTGCTCAGCTCTCACTCTGATAGACCAGCCCATCACCACATGACTAGAACCCAATCCTCTCAGCATCAGCTAGGAAAGGCCCTAGAAAGCCGCCTTTGGCGGGGGGATAGCTCCCCTATTTCAACCCCTTTCGGGGTTGGGCACCCGCCTAAAGGAATAGTAAGAGCAGAACTCCAAGCAGGAGGGAAACACCAGACGACCAAACCTTATTAAAAATAGCCAATAAAAATACCAAAGCCTCAGTGGAAAGATGCTTAAGCATTAAATTATGGACGCCATCAAGACCCTCAGAAGTAGCCTTACAGGCACGAAGAGCGGAGAGCAACTCACGGGAAGAAAACGGGGCGTTGTACGACTCTGCCGAAGACAGAGTGAAAACAACTGGAGAAGTCTCTGCGACGGCTTTAAGTGAATGAAATTCCGGGGGGGAGATGAGAGCCACTACTGACCGAGCTAAAGTAAAGACCCAAACGATCGGCGACTGCCTCCGAGTCAGCAACAGACTCCCCACCAACATGAAGCACAGGAGAATGAGGAGGTAAACGCTTGCCCGAAATCTTGCGAATGCGCTTCCAGACGGACTGAACAGGAGTAAAGGACGTAATGGAGGAAACATAGGACACCCAACTCTGACGTTTAGCAGACCTGACTGTGCGACGGAGGAAGGCAGACGCCTGATGAAAAAGTATAAAAGAACGATCATGAGCGGGAGTAAAACGTTTACGCCGAAAGCTCTTCCAAGAAGCCCGTTTGACGCGGAGAGCCTTGGAGCAGTTCGGGGACCACCAAGGAACACATTTAGACGTAAAAGGACGGGAAGTCCGAGGAATAGAGACTAAGGCAGCACTCAAAACTGTGACTAGAAAAAAGGCTAGTAAATCATGAACAGATGAAAAATCAGACGGAGGTAAGGAAGGGATAGATAGTGAAGCAAAAGTAGACCAGTCCGCACGCTGGAAGCACCAACGAGGAGGACCAGGGAGAGGAGAATAGGAGGTAGGAGAGAGCAGAACAGGGAAATGGTCGCTATAAAGAGAATCCTCCAAAACAGACCAATGAAAAAAGAAGAGACAGGGAAGGGGAACACAAAGAAAGATCAAGACAAGAAAAAGAACGGGTTCTAGCATCAAAATGAGTCAGGGAACCAGTATTAAGGAGAAAGAGGTTATTACTAGTAATGAAAGACTCTAATGCACGACCACGTGAGGTAATGACAGAATCACCCCACAGGGTGTGCCTACAATTATAATCACCAAGCAATAAAAACGGAGGAGGCAGCCGCGCTAAAAACATGGTAAAAGAGCCAAAATCGACGGGAACAGAAGGAGAAAAATAAAGAGAAACAACCGTAATCCATCGACCAAGAAAAACCCTAACAAAGGTGCAAGGGAGGGAAGTAGGCCAGGAAAACTCTTCATAAGGAACAGTGTGGTGAAGGAGAATACAAGTGTCGGAAAGAGAATGAGGAGAACTGATAAAACGGTAGCCAGGAACAGGAATCGGAGGAGAAAGAAGACGAGTTTCCTGGAGACAGACAACCTTAGGGGAATGGGAAGAGTAAAAAACGCAAATCGTCTCTCTGAAGAGAAAAACTGCGAAGGTTCCATTGCAAAATGGACATACTAAAAACACTAAAAAGAAAGTACGAGAAAATAAGCTGTAAAAGAGAGAATAAAAACGATATATACAAACACATATCAGAGAGGCGGAACAAAAACACGCCGAACTAAAGAGGAACAAGGGAGGAAAAAGAAAAAAACAAAAAACAAAAAGAGAAGAAAGGAACGGAAAAATCGAAGAAAACAAAGAAAAGACAAAAAAGAGAAAACATCAACAAAAGTAACACACAAGTAGGAAGAAAACAGATACACTATAGACAACAGACACAAAATACAGTAAACAGCGGGAAAGACGCATACATACAAGAGGAAAGAAAAAGGGACAAAGAACAAGAAAAATAAGAACACAGACTTATGGACAACGAAGAAAAGACTGATGAGGTTAACGGTGAGTAATAATGGAAGGAATGGGGGACGAGGAAGAACAAGGAGGGAAAGAAGATTGATAACCAGGTGACATAGGGAGGCTTAATAGGGAAGGAGAAGAAGAGATAGGAGGGCTAGAGGGAGAGGGAGGAAGGGGAGAGGAGGGAGGGGGAAGGACGGGAGGATGAGGGTCGGGAGGATGAGGAACGGGAAGGAGAGGCCCGGGAGGGGGAAGGCCAGAGGAGGGAGGGAGAGTGGTAGGGGAAGGCGGGAGAGGGGTAGGGGGGAGCGTAGAAGGGATGGGATGAACGTCGGCAGAAACGGAAATAGGCGGCGGATGAGAAGAAAGAATATACTCCTCAATCTTGGGCAAAGATTCAAAGGATAAGTCTAAGGAATCGGGGGGTTGGACACAGGACGAAGAAAGAGGAGAAGGGGGGGGGGGGGGAAGGAGGGAGATTTTTCTTCTTCCCACTGGGACTCGGGCTCCGCACACTGTGGAGGCAGTCCCTGCGTTTAGAAGAGGAGGCAGGAGAGGAAGAAAGGGAGGAACAGGGCAAATGTTTCGAAACTAGTTTGGTAGAGGAGGCAGGAAGCCGGGAGGGAATCTTGGAACTACGAGACGAGGAGGAGGCGTCGGACGAGAACGCTGGCGGATGGGGCGTTGAAACAAACCGGAAGAAGTGGAGCGAGGAAGAGTAGTGGAAGGAGGGGGGGTGGAAGTAGGAGTAGAAGAGGTAAGAACAGAAAAAGAGTTAGATAAAGGGTGAGAACACGAAGAGACAGCCAAGGGGATGGGAGAGACAGAAGAAACTGAAGGAGGAGAGGAAGAAGGATGAGAAGGGACAGACGACGGAACCGGAGAAGTAGAGGGAGAGGAGGACGAGGACGATGGAGGCGCAACGGGGGGGGGGAGCGGAAGAAGTGGAAGAGATGGGAGGGGGAGATAGAACAGTTGAAAACTGATGAGGGGAGAAGCCCAGGCGGCGAGCTGCCTGACGAGCCGTAGAATGAGTAAGGCCGTGCAATGTCTTAAGGATCGTAACTTCAGACTCAAATTTGAAAACGGGACAATCTCGGGAATCAGCAGAATGGGAGCCCTGACAGTTTAGGCAGCATCGTATCGGAGACCGGCAGTCACCGACGAGATGGCCAGATTGTGCACAGCGTGGGCACCTAGGGCAGTCGGGAGCGGAATAGCGACAGTACTTAACAGGATGCCCAAAGCGCCAGCAACCGCGACACTGCTGAGGACGAGGTAGAGACTCAGTGACGGGCAGGCGAGTACCGCCGACAATAACGTGAGAAGGGAGAGACCGACCATCGAACGTGATTTTGGCGATATTGGCGGGATGGCGGCGATTGGTGCGAGGTGGGATGGTGTAGCAGACAAGACTAACCACAACATGGTCTTGAGCAACAACAATAGACTTAATAAGGTCGGCACAGTCTGCGAACTGCCGACCACCGAGACGGATGGAAGGAGGGATCAGGACGGTACCCGTACAAGAGTTCAGTCTTTGGTCTTTAAGGGCTGGGATGGAAGTTCCGGAGAAGTCGACAATGGTTGACATAGCAGCAGCCTGACGTTCGGTCTGGACCGTAATGAAACGGGAGTCATCATGGCGGGTGTGGAAGGTGACATCCCTGCCCACCTGCTGAAGGAGACGCAGGTGGAACAGGAGGTCATCTCCGGCGAGAGGAGCTGAGGCGGGGACTGAGAAGAACTTAATAAAGTCAGCAGGGGCAAAGAGTGAGGATAAAGGGAGAACAGAAGAACGAGGGCGAGGAGCGGAAGTAACGGGAGGAGAAGGAAAAGAAGAAGAATCTGGAACGGGTGGGAGATACGGTTTGAAAGTGACTATACGAGAGGAAGGGGAAGAAACCGAGGAAGTGGAGGAGGACGAGGGAAGAAGAGTGGAAGAGGAAGCAGAGGACAAAGGGGCAGGAACTGAGTGAGCGGCTAGGGAGGAAGCGAACGTAGAGGAGGTAGACGTGCCAAGAGAACTCGACACGACTAGGCTCGGAACTGTATGAGGAGCAGAGGTCGAATGGACGGTCACAGACAGTGCATGGGTCAGTAAAGGACCCGGTATAGTGGTAGGCAAAGATCTACCACCAACCGAGGAGAGGACGGGCAAGGAAGGAGAGACAAACACATCAGCCATATCATCGCCAGCGCCGGTGATCGAAGATCCAGAAGAAGGCTCCATAAGACGAAGGTAACATGGTTCATCCGGGAGAAGCTCCACACCCACCACAGAGCCACAAATTAGAGGACAAGGTACATGCCCCAGGAGTCAAACCCGGATATACACCCCGACCCCCTGTGCCTAATGGGCGGTCAACTCGTCAGTATCGGGTCCAGCACAGAGGGCGAGATTTGACGATAAAAGATTCCCCTCGTGCGGGCATGTCAGGTACTACAGTTCTACGGGTGGAAGGGAACGCCGTCCACATCCACCCTCCACCAAAGCATAAAGAATAGTCCAGCCGGCAACGATAGAAGAAGGTGAAGTAAAGAAAAGGAAAAAGGTAGAGGGGGGGAAAACAAACAAAAAAGACAGAAAAGAGGTACCTCGCAGGCTTCTGGAAACCAACGAGGAGGGAGGTCTTAGCCCACGAGGCCGGCGGGGCCCCAATCCTAAGAAGGGCTGTGGCCCCCCCGAGGAACAGAGGCCACCGGCCACGCTTCAAGCCCCGCCACCACGACAAGGTGGCTCCCTAACGGCGGGGTCTCGAGGTTTAGGGACTTGATAAGAGTGCTACAGGGGACTGTGTAACATAGAGAGCAGCTATTATGTGACCAAGGCATACCCATGTAAAACACGGAACTGACTGCCTTTCAATTAATACCGGATCAACCAATATTTGAGAGGAATAATATAAAAGAATAACATTACAGGTAAACTCTTTAATAATATTCATCTTCTTACACTACAGCAACTCTAGTAAAGCTAAGCACTTTGGTTACAGGACCACAATTAAATATATAATAAATTCTGAAACATAAAGATACTGCAGTTTCAGGGCAGTGAAATAGATGGACCTGCAAACTTTACCTACCAGTAATGGCTAAAGGCACAAAATAATATGCTTTTTAAAACAAGGAAAATATACATGGCCATTTTCACAGTTAGTTCTTTGTGCTACTGGATCTTTACTTTTTATATGCCAATATATGAAAATTATGGTAGCTAAAATACTGTATATGTACAGTATATATAATTGTAAGAGAAATGTTCAGGTTATCAAAAACGTTGCTTTACCGAATTTCATGCCATTTAAACTTTTTCTCAATAAATATTTTACAAGTAGCCAAGCTTCTTTCATAGTAAAGGTAACCGATTTATGTCTAGTTATTTTTGTAAACTTTGAGGGTGCATCTTTTATGAAGGGTTAATTTTATAAGGCAGAAAACATGGTAACTTGAATACTGTATAGTCTAGCCCCCTTAACCCCTTCTGTACCGGCAACGTCTTATTAATTGTATTCTGGCTACCGGTACTATTAGAAGATCTTATTCAGTTTAAAAAGGGCCTTCAGCAATTAAAAGACCTCGATCGCACTTAACCCTTTTTACTACCACATATCTGCATAAACTGCATAAAATCATCTAACTATAGCTACAATAAAATAAAAAATACGTCGCCGGTACTGAAGGGGTTGATGGTGTAATGGTGAAAAGTAGTCCATTCCTTGTAGGCTACTCATTAATATCTCTAGAAAACATTTTTGGGGAGTCTACTCTGGGGGCACATGGATGGGAGACTTAAATAGTGACCAAAAGGTAATAAATTATGAGAGGGAACAAAATTAAGGCACTGGTCAAATTTCCCCAAGATACTTTTATAATTTTACGAGAAATCTTGCAAAAAATCATAGAGCTAGACATGGTTTGGATTACAATACTGTACCTGTACTCCACTTCACAGGCTAGTTGCAGGATAATAATTCTACTGTACAGGTAATAAAAAAACAAGTAGCATCAACAACTCACTCTGAATAGGATCAACTAATTTCACATATTCTTAAGACTAAATCTTTTAAGTACATATGTGACAGCAACCACCAATGATATGCATTTCGTTAACACAATACAGCCATTTGTTCAGATCGGTACTTTCAGATCCGAGATACAAAACCTAAAAATTGAATAGCAAGCTCTATATTCTTTGAGTTAAATCTTATAATACGAGGTTGTATATTATTACTTTATGTAGATAATGAGAAGGATTAGCAATAACTATTTTGAACTAGTATTGAACCATGCATTTATTGTGTGTGTGTGTGATTGTCTGTATGTCTGTGTGTGTTTCTTCAAGTACAGTGCACTCCCGTTATCCGCGCTCCAAGTATCCGCGATCCTTGCTATCCGCGGACACCCCTAAATATCCCATTACTCGTCATCCGCGCAAAAAACCCAGCAAAATACCAGCTATTCACGGATTTGAATCGGGCGGGTCGTTGCGCATCCCGATTCTTGTTTTGGTCGGCCATCTTGCATTCTTGCGTGACGTCAACACAGCGGCCCAGCTGAGGCAGCAGCTCACAGCCCAGTGTTGGAAAAGGTGAAAACCACCTGTTTACAAGCTTTTTTCTGAATGAACCTCTTATTTCCCTCATTTATTAGGGCCTTTAGAGCATTCAGTGATAGGGACAGTGGGCCTGGTGGTAATCATGATGGAAATAAATGCCCGGGACCGTCAAAACAGAGAGCAAAGCCTACCGACGCTGTCGGACGAAAGCGGGAAATTATGCCGATGCGTAAGGCTAGGCTAGGCCTAATGACTGATTTCAAATAAAGTTTGTGTGGTAAGTTATCTCCTCATAATATGTATTTATAAGTATTCTCCTCAAATAATGTGTATTTATTGAATATATTTGGGGGGAAATGGGTACTTTATGGGTGACTGGACGAATGTGGAACAAAGTGTGGTACCGGCACCGTCACTGACGGTACCGGTACCACACTTTGTTCCACATTCGTCCAGGTCCGTCACCGTATCTGTTTAATCATTTGGTCCATATTAATGTCATAAAGTAGGTCAAAATAATGGTTTGAGGGTCCAAGATGGCCGAGTCTAGTATGACCTAAGCCTATTTCCCATTGAAACCTATATTAAACACTGCCCACATATCCGCGAAACCACATATTCACGGAAGGGGGCTGGTACGACCTAGGCGCGAATACCGGGAATGCACTGTATGTGTGCATCTGTGTGTCTACACATATGTGTGTGTGTGTGTGTATCTATTATGTCAGAGAGAGAGATTCTGAGCTATGTACAGTAATATATTATAAATATAATACCTGCCATCAGGCTACGAAAAAGGAACAAGTTAAGTAGAGCAGATTAACCAGACAGCTGAGCTCCATACGGAGCTCTCATAGGTCTGGCCTGAAGGATTAGATCAGATTACTAAAAGAAGCTTAAGGTGCCGCAAAAAACGGACGATGGGGGGGGGGGAGTAGAGTCTGATAAAAGGTCAGCGTATTATTTAGTACCAAAAGAAGCTGTACGCAGACGGGCAGTATCTGGGCAGTCAAAGACGTGGCGGACAGTGAGAGGGGAACGACAGGAGGAGCAGGTAGGGGGCGGAGCTTGGGGAGTGGACTTTAAAATAACCGTGAGTCAGCCGGGAATGAAAAAGGAACAAACACAAAACATGCAAACAAAAATGGCTAAGTAATCTACATCTGAAAACCATTCCAGAAACTATTTATAACCCTTTCAAGCACATGACAATGTTTATTACTAATGCCAGATGATATTACTCAGGGCCCTGGGTGGGGCTTTGGTTTCCCGGGCGTTTTCGCGCCCTCCTCAGCTCCCCGCCATGGAGTGGCTTCGGTCACCCAGGCTTTATTGTGGTCGGCAGGGAGGGTTCTGTGGGGGCGCTCGGTTGTGGCCTTGGCCTTGACCGGGCCTTGGGGCTGTTCGGCCAGGCAGCTTGGGGAAAAACAACAACAACAATAACAACTCAGCTTGGGAAGTCCCTACAGGAATAGTTAGGTAAAATTAATCAATGGATTAAAGGTAAAGTTGGCTTACATTAGGCAGTGTTGGTGTTGCACTCATCTCAGCATCCTTGTAGTTTGGAGCCTGTGGTGGGTAACTCGGAGGAGTTGTTACATAAAGACCACTGCATATTATATATTCGTTGGTCATTCCCAGCTGCCAGTAAAATTACATGTTCCCTTCTTCATTACTTAGCTATTACAACCACTTTATAGAAAAAAATATGTTGTTAACCCATCAGACCCGGAAGGGCTCTTAAACACCCATGAGCTCAAAGCCTGTAAGCTTGGTGTGCGAGGCGTACATCCGACGCATGTAAACAACAGCCGGCTGGACCGACGCCCCGCATCTCCGGCCACAAGAAGGAGTGCGTCGCTTGTTCGTGTGTGCCTGTATGTTATTGTTAAGTATCGAAAAGTAGTGTAAAGTGGCTGTTTTTGCCATAAAGTTATCTTCAATGAAATCATCATCACAACTGAACCAGTTGACTTAGAGAGCTCTACTTAACGTCATTCTACAGGTACGAAACACATCTACGCTTGGGGATGCACGGGAATGCGGAAGCAAGCCAAATAACAAAGATGCGGTAGCCTAGGCGTAGAAGTTTTTCGGCCAAAACCCCCGGATTTCGGGGAATATATATATAATACATAGCCGGGGCTGGAGGGTTAATTACGAAAACTAAGCATTAATATGACATAGAGACAAAGTAGCTATATATTTTTCCAGTAAGTACTGTATCTAGAAATCGGCTGCAAAGAGATAAAATTTAGCGTCAGCTGAAGTCAAACAGCCTATTGGTTACCCGGTACCACAGTGTACTTCTCTGGATGGGACATTACAAATATACAGGGTGTCAAACCAAACGCATTATATTTAGTCATTATTATTGTATATGCAAAGATAAAATTATGGTTTATATTTCAAATTATGTCTTTGGAAGTGATAAAATGGCCCAAACAATGCTATTTCATGTTAATTTCCTGTATTCATTCAAGTCTTCAAACAAAATTGCTCCGGTTTGACACCCTGCAAATATCCACAACTGCTGGTTCCTATTTATTGCTAGGTTAGGAGACATGTCCAAATAGTGTCATCCTGCCTGGGAATCAAACCCTGGTCCTCTCAGCTGTCAACCAAATGCACTAACTAGTACACCACAAGATGCTCTCTCATTAATCCTCTAACTCTACAGGTCCATCCTAAGTTAAATAAAATCATCTGGAGGTAGCCAGAATAAAGAAAACTGGCATCTGATTGCAAGGTTTAAGACTACAGTATATAGTATTATAATATACAGTACAATACAGTAACTGTATTGTCAAGCTGCCGACTTTTTGTTTTTTTCCATTAGTTTAACCAGACCACTGAGTTCCAATCTGAAACTCTCACAGGGCTGACCCGAAGGATTAAGTGATAAGAAGGTATATCGGGTCAAATATTAAAATGGGCAGTATCAGTAAAAACCGGTAACGAGAAATAAGGAGAGACATGAAAAGGAGATTATAAGTTAAAATGAGTGTAAAAGGGAGCAAACTTTAAGAAGACGTAAAAGTGGGGTTATGGAAAAAGAAGAGGAATCTGCTAAAATATCAGAATAAGATTTTATACCAAAATATAAGGACCTAGGGCAGGAATACGTAGGACATTCAATTAAAATATGTTGAATCGTGAGTTGCGTATCACAATTAGTGCATTGAGGAACTGGTTGTGGAGGAGACGACATCAAGTAACCAGGAGTTAAACGGGTATGGCCAATACGTAGCCTTGTCAACAAGACTTCAAGATGGCGAGTGGGTTGAGATGAGGTCTGCCACATGTGAGCAACGGGTTTGATAAAATGTAATTTATTAGTAGGAGGCCGAGAGGCTCACAAAGTTTGCCAACGTTGATTAATGATAAGTGTTAAGAGATATTAACCAATCTTTTACCGGCAGTTGGTTGTGAGTAACTGGCAAACCAACTGTGTCTTTTGCCGCCTGATCAGCCAGCTCATTGCCTCTTAGTCCAACATGAGCAGGCACCCAGCATAACTGGACCAAAAAACGTCGGACACGTAAATCATGAAGAGATCGTTGTAATTTGGCAACAAGCCTGTTACGTGGGTTGTAGCCACGAAGAGCCTCAACTGCACTCCAAGGATCACTACCGGTATATATGACAAAACGCTGAGGGGATACCGAGAGATTATGTCAACAGCAGCATGCATTGCAAACAATTCAACGGTATAAACTGTCGACTGTATGGGGAGAGATATCTGAATCTGGTGGTCCTGAGATATGGCAGCACATCCAACACCTGAATCAGATTTGAATCCATCAGTATAGATGGCAATATGGGGGGGGTTTGCGGCGAATGTGTTCCATGGCATGTTGTCGAAGTGGAAGGCCGTTTAGTTAAGTAAGATGGGTATGTACAAACTTGCGGAGGATGTAAAGTCCATGGAGGCAGAGAGGAAATAGGGGGAAGGAACCGAATATCCAAATCTGTTGACCTAAGAAGTAGACCAACACGAATGGGGAAGGGAGGAACATGTAGACCTTCAGAATATGAGGTATCGTTGTGAAATAGCTACTTGGTAGGAGAATCACTATCACAGATGCGGAGAGCTCTCCGCATGATGACTAGGTCCCGATGAAGATTAAGAGGGGAAGTCCACTGTCAGCTACCTACTGAAGGGTATAGAAACTATGTATGATAAATGGTACAATACAGTAATGTAACATACAAGTATATTATAGTAGAGGAGACTAGCAAATTCCTAAGAGATGCTCCAATAAAAATACTACCCACAAAAAATTAGTGGTTAGATAAATATACAGTACAGTACTTATTTAAAACTGTGCGGTAGTTCTACTGTATCTATATATCTATATACTGTGGCACATGCATTTATTTTTTTTTATTTTTTATTTTTTAGCTGGGGATGGCCGACTCGAGACAGCCCGAACAGGGGGGAAAAAAATATATATATTCAAATAATTTGATCACACTAATGCCTGGAAATAAGGAGGAAGACAATGAAAGTAGCGGGGTGAGAGAAAGGGAGTATTAGTAGATGAAGGTCAATGCTTAGCCCAGCATGTGGGAGAAGTAAATTGCAGTTAATAAACTAAATAATGAAGGTTCTAATGAAGATTCTTAAAAAAATACAAATGAGGATTGAAGATAGTACATTTAAAAAAATTTAAGACTGGAAAACTTTAACCTCAAAAACCACTTACTTATATTTGTTCACTTCGATAGCAAGCCAAAATTATTAAGAGTAATATGACTGCATGTATAGTATTTTAAACTCGCCAACAAAGAGATCATTTGTGGTGTAGAGTGTACCCTAGAATGTAAGTAGGTGTGTGTGAGTGTTTGGTAACTACAGTACTTCACTATTCTATATTCTATTCAAGCATGTCTTATGTATGGCAGTAAGAATGAAAAAGATAGGCTTGAGGCACAATATTCCAACCACTTATTAACTAACAGGGCTTCCATAACTAATATAATAATACTAAACATAACAAAGAATCCTGTAAATAATGTTATTTCCAATTAAAACAAGATTAGAAATCATATGAAACAAAAATACTGAACATTCGATAAAGCAAAATCTTACCATAAATGGAGTCAAACAAAAAGTTATACACATTCCTTAGGTGAAAAACACAAAAAACAGGAAAAACTTATATAGTAAAGTGGCATAATACTGAATGTTTGAGGCGAGACCAAATTGTTGATAAACCTAAAGTAACAAGCAGGATATATAAGTCCAATAGCACCACAGTAATATTAAGAGAAAGTTCAAAGTTTTTAATCAGCCCTAAAATAATTTCTCAGGAATGGGTAAAAATTACAGGGAAAGGTTAGAGCAATATCTTAACTTTTCCAAAGTACAGTATTTAACCGTACCCCAGAAAAGCTTCTACAGTATTAGGTTACTTTATGGCAACACAGAAATTAAACCATAGACAATGTGATATAAACACACGGAGGAACATATCAACCTTCAGAACTGGCCACAAGTGATGCTCACCTTCTTTACAGACATCATAAACATAAGTGTTATGTCTAAAGGTTCATCCACACCATCAGCTTTCTCTTGTGGTGTCTACGTACAGGACTTATCAGTTTATCAGCTTAGTAACAAAGCACTCTGTTTGAGCAGAGATGGTACTTCAGTCTTGTGTCTACACAGTCAGTTTCCAAGCACTCTGTTACCATGCTCCAACATAACAGAAGAAAACTGATTATGTGGATAGACCTTAATGATCCCCTAGGTAATCTTGGATACCAATTTTGAGTTCCATAACTGCTGCTTCACCACAAAAGCCTTACTAGCTTAGTTCAGTCTTAGACTGAATGGTAGAGAGGTAAAAACTTCAATAACCAACTCATTGCATCTTAAAATTTGATGTACCCAAAATATGAGCAGATCAAATAATATTGAAGCTGGTGCTTGTCATATTCTCTCATCGAGTCATCTATTTATCTATTGCCAAATGCCTTGATCCCCAAGGGGTGGCCATGAATGAATCATTCATCACAGCAATTTTGTTTGACTATCAATCTCGTTTTGGGGGAGGGTTGCATGCCCAACCGCCCATACTGTAATTAAACTTTGGATTTTTGGGAGCCAGAAAAAAATAAAATAAACTGAGAATGAGCACAAATATAAACAATGACTTCTGCCACCACAATAGCTCTTGCTTAAGCCACCGCTGCCCCTATGCTAGTGAAGCAAGGTTAGGGTCTTAGATTAGCAGGACTTGTTTTCTCACCTACAAGGCTCGCACAAAGCACTAGCATATAGCCAAAGTGGAGATTAACTTACAAGATAGAGCCATGCATCTACCTGGAGAACTACCATTAGGTATTTTATAACAAAGCTTACCCATGCAATTGCCATATATATTTGTTTTAGATATATCCTGGTCTGTGATATCAGTTTATTATTACAAACTGTTGTACAATTACATGATACCTTTTAATTTACCAGGTTTTGAATATTCTGGTCATCATATCAGCTTTTGCTAAACCCTTAACCCTATCTGGTCCGAGGCAGATCTTTTTGGATCCTCCCTGTTTCACTATTATTTGGAAATGTTAACCCTTTCAGGTACGGGGGTTGCCGTTTAGTATTCAGAAATAAAATTATCTTAATCTCATAATTACCCCTCCAAAATCAGTTCTCTGCCCACAACTCGCTCAAAGACTACTGCAGAGGTTGAGGTAATTAAACTAAAGGTTTCTAAATACCCCTGATGGTCACAAAGGTTCAAAGTGTCCCTGTAAGGATGAAATCGCGTCCTGCAGTGAGCGAAAGGGTTAATAAGTTTAATCTCATTTGTTTGGCGACTATAATACGATTCACAGCGAGCCTGCAGTGCACTAGATAGTGTTAAGGAAGCTTGTATTGTGAAGCAATTACCAACACTTACACCTGTAACAGTATTATGGATAGAGGTGGATTTACACAAGCACTTTTGATCTGCAACTAGTTTTCTGTCCCCATTTTGAGACAATTTTGCATTGGTATTGGTAACTACCATAGATAAATTCTTATTGTAATAGTTGACAAATTACATATAATAGAATGATTCAAATACTGCCAGATCAGAGTTGAAGATAAATGTTAAGGGAAAAGAGCTTATGTGAGACCAGCCTAAAAATAGCATCTAGGTTATTCAAGGTTGATATAACTCAAAAAGAATAAATAAAAAGTTAATATATATACTGTATGTATATATATATATATATATATATATATGCATAAGTGCGCATAATTTCAATGTGAGTATCCTAGGTTCGAGTCCTTGGAGTGCCACATGTATTTGTTGATTTCATTGAGTTTAGAGGTGAAGTTGGTTGGTGGAAAAAACGTAATAATATCACCTCAACTCAAACATAATGTTGATCATATTAAGTCTACTGTATACTTATTCAGACCAAGCAGATTACTATATTGTCAATGACTCTGAATTTTGTATGTTGCATTTTTCATTTTACTATCCTAATTGACTAACAAATTATCATATAGCCTAGCTACTATCTATTTATATGCGTGCATACTTATATCTATGACATGATATTCTAGCTACCTCCTTATCAATTCTTTCTCCATAATATCAACATACTACTGTATATCATAAAATGTTAACCAGCATTCATTTACATATTAAAACTGATGAGATTACAACTTTAATATCAGTGAATTTGTGAATGAATTTTGTATATACACACAGATATAACTAATGTCTGGTTCGCGGACAAGTTAACCCGTAGACCATTTCAACCAGTAGACTATTTCAACCAGTAAATCTCAACCAGTGCCAAATTAACCAGGATCGACCAAACCAGTACCAATATAAAGTCCTAACCCATCATTATTGGTTGGGTTGACACTGGTTGAGAGCTACTGATTGAAATGGTCTACTGGTTGAGTTGGAATATCCAAACATCCCATGAGCATAACTAGAATTTTGTTTTAACAGCCAGTATAGGCTAGATTAACCAATTTGTATGTGGGTGTCCAGTTAGTATATACTATCGATTAAAATATATATACCTAAACAAATGAGAACAGTAAGATTATTATAAAAAAATGTAGTATTAAAATGCAACTTAACTAACGTACATTTTCAAACTAATATTTTATGGGTAGCATTTGTATCGATTTTGTATACAAATGGAGCACCATGTACGAATTGGCTAGTCTGCCCTAGTTCTAATTCTACGCCTATTTACAAACCCTTGAGACTTATATGTTGAGCACCAAGTATTGCCGTAACAACCTACTACTGTATTACTAACGGCAGTCTTGTCACCACTTAACGTTAGCACAGCTATGCTCAAAAGTTGTGTCCTACCTCCACAGTTTAAACTTTGGTTATCTCTGTAACAAAACAAAAATTGTAATATATATGAATAACATATCTTTATATAAATTAAATCTTTGCAGTAATCAGTTTTGCTGACACTTGTGATATGGCCATGACACTATTCTTATCCTATTAAAGTTGTGCAAAATTAGAGATATAAGAGACCATTTTTGTTTTGTTTTTAATCGTAGTTCTATCCTATTCAAGTTGTGCAAAATTAGAGATATAAGAGACCATTTTTTTTTTTTTTAATCGTAGTTTAACCAGACCACTGAGCTACAAAACGTAACTCTTATAGGGCTGGCCTCAGACAAAGCTAAGGATTTGACAACATTAGGCAAAAATTACGAGTTTTTTGAAACATTAAAAGTTGTACAGGATGAGACATAAAAATCAGATCTTATCAAGGAGTGAACAGGATGCAAGGAAACAAACAATACAATAGATGGAGAAGGATGGTGAGTCTATCAAAATGTAAAAGTAAGTCTTCCTGCCAAAATATAGAGTACAGGACTGAGCGTAAAGGGGGCATTCAATAAGAATATGGCGAACTGTTAGAGGGTGTTGTACACTACAAGAATGACAGGTCGGACAAGGGTCATGGGGCGACGACATTAAGTACCCAGGAGTTAATCTAGTATGACCAATGCGTAGTCGGGTCGTCAAAAAATAAGATACCAGAATACTACTACTGTATTATTATACTGTATATTGAAAAAACTTCAATCCTTCCTCCAACTCCCTTCACAGATTAATTATGGAGTGACTTGGATTTGTGTCGCTACCAGAAGCTTGTGATACACTGGAGACATTCTCGTATGAAGGCATTTTTGCTGAAGTTGTGAGGGTAAACTAGAAGTGCACCTACAGCGTAAGAGAACACTGCAAAGGGTAAAGGATTTTTCTTTTTTTCTTTTCTTTAATGTAAAACAAAGTTATAAGTTGTGAAGATGTGACACAACCTTAGAGCCCGGCTGCACAATAACTAAGTGTTGTATTTAGCTGATTCTAACAAGCCATCTGTAGGGACAGTTTCTCTACCTCTGTAATTACAGGCAAGGTGAAGAACAATGAATCCATTGTTACTATATTTCTTTTGCATGCCATTGTAAGACACCCTTTACTTCCCATTAAGCTCTTGAAATCACATGCTTCACCACACAGTCTTGAACTTCCAGTACATACACCTAATTTTACAATGATACCACAATCTGTTTGCTCTACTCTTAACAACCTGAAGACCTTGTTCGTTCTAGCCAAGGTAGTTCACATTTTGAGACTTTAACAAATTGTGCAATGCTAAGTAACATACCGCCTACTCGCATAAGGTAGGAAAATTCTCACTAAAGACACTGCATTCTGCCATAATCCTCTAACTTGAGTAACATCACTATACAAACTAAACCTAGTTACAGTACTCATCATTGGAAGCTAGACATTATTTCAGTACCCAATATACCATTTGTACAATAGCTACACCAACAATCAAATGGAACTAAATATAATTATTACAATAATAGAGGTATTCACAATCACCTATATATTCAGCCAATGCCTTTGTAATACTGAAATTTGATATAGAGGTATTACAATCAAGCACTTGAAAGAAAATGTTCAAAAGGGAATGAATAATCATTGCATTGACCTAATATTCTGTGTGAGAGAGAAAGAGAGAGAGAGCAAGCAATAGTATAGTATACTAACTAAACTAAATCATTACTTACCAGAAATTACCTCCTTTCAAACATATATTTTTTAAATTTTAGAGCGGTCATAATTCCAGCAACAAAAAGATGACTGAATATATTAGTGGTGTCAGTAAGTATATGACCAAAATAATACAAGGCATAAACTAAGCAATTTAGCTACGACCCCAAAAATACTACAATAGAAATATTTAAAAATAAAGAATTAAAACAAAAAAATAATAATATATAATATATACTGTACATCCATGATCATAATTCCCAGATGTTCTTCTGGAAGAGGCCAAGGCCTGTGGCTCCAGCTCAGGAGCCTGGTCACTATTTTGACCTTGGCTTCGCCTGTGTGTGGTGGTTATTTGTGCACTATTATTATTAAGCTTTTCATCTACACAATGTAGAATATGACCAACACATTATACAGTATGGCCAAAAAAGAAAAACCAATTATCAAACCAAACTGCAGTCACACATGATCCTTCCTTTACATACAAGATCTTACGAATATAGGTGTATGGACCTTGTTTTTATTACCTTGGTTTATTTCCTTCCTCTATTCTTCTATGATAAAATCAAATAGTAGAGTTTAAATCTTTTGAGCTGTGGAAGGACAATGAGTGCTATGCAGGGTGGCACAGACTTCGATTACCTAGGTTCGGCACCAGCTGAATCAACTGGGTAAACAAATACTGTGCCACCCTCTATTGTAATCTTAGTTACAATTCCAAAGTTCCCAGTGGTATAAAGAAACTGCTCTGTGCAATTGCAACAAAAGCCGGCTTCACATGAGCATGTTTATCAACTAATGTATCGGAATCATGAATCTGCAACAATTTCTCTTATTATATTTTAGAAATTTATGTTACTTAATTTCAAAATAGGTAAGACTAGTCAAGACAATCAGCAACAAGATTAAAAATACTGCTTTAGTAGAGATGAAAATAGGTCAGATAAAAGACTTTATATCAGAATATATATGGGACTCTGATAGATCCAGCGCTAAAGTGCTCATGAGGTGCTGGCATAAAGGCACCAGCAGCCAATTTAAGAACTAAGCCATACCACCTCATGACTCCACCCATGACTCAGCAGGAGGATCTCCTCAGTAGCTGGCCACTATCGTCACATTTGAGGAGAACCACAGGTTTGGTCCTAGCTCTCAAGATGACTGCTGGTGCATATATTGTAGAGACAGGTGATTTGGACCACATGGGACAATTGTAGCTAATCTATCAGTATTTCACTGTTATATATTTTATAAATATTCATACTGTACTTGACAAATTTCATTTTCCCTAGGTGACTCCAATTACACCTCTTAACCCCTTCAAACAGACCATGGATTCTTTACCTTACTATAGCTTCTGCCAGATAATTTTACTCAGCTTAAAAAGGACCGCTAGGATCAAATAGTTAGAATATCTCAAATTAACCCTCTAACTCTTAAGTTGAATACAATTGTCTAGATATAGGTAGTTTAAAGCAAAACTTATGATCACATGATTGAAAGAGGACGTCCTTTTCATTATATTCTGGCAACTATTAGACAATTTTAATCAGTTTAAAAGGGGCCTCTAACATTTAACAGGCTTCAAACTGTGTCGCTTAACCCTTTTGACTACCACAGATCCTTCTTAAACTGCACACAATCGTCTAAATATAGCAAGAATGAAATGAGGAAGACATCACCGGTACAGTATGGGTTAATATTTTTTATGAGGCAATGATACTCACAGATTGAGAATAAACAGAGTTACAGTGATAAGAGTAAGGTTACACTGTAATGGATTATTGCAAACTTTATCATCTTGATGAACTTAATTGATGATGTTTGTAAAAGATTTGTTTTATATTATAGGTACTGTATATATTTGTTATGACATTTCACCACTGTTAACCCTCTCACGTTCTTGACGCAATTTTGAGCCTATTAGGGATACTTTAAAGCCTTTGTTACCATCAGGGGTATTTAGAAACCTTTAGTTTAGTTACTTCAACCTCTGCAGTTGTCTTTGAGTTAGCTGTGGGCAGAAAACTAATTTTGGAGAGGTAATTATAAGAGTGAGAGAACTCTATTTAGTATTGCTAATCTGGCAACCTCTGCGTCATATGGTCGTGAGAGGGTTAATACATACTGTATATACATCTTTAGTTCCATCTAACCTTTTTTTATTCCCCTAACTGTTATCAATCCTTCCACAACAAAAGTTGTAGTTTCATTCATAAAAACAAATATATCTCTTTCACCTACCACTTTTTTCTTACTGTTTGTCTTCTTCATCGATACAAAATCATCTTTCTCTATTGATCTAAATTTCATCTTACCTTTTGTCTTCATCCATCACTATTTAATTACTGTACCTTCTTGTTTTTGTTCTTATCACTTTCTCATTTCATAGTCAATACTTCAAAATGTATAAACACCATTCACTAAAATACGATAATAAAACACCATCTCCATATGACAAAACACATACCCAGTATGAACTTTTACCACAACAAAAATTCATGCACATGTATTGAAATTATAAACAAATAAGACTTCAGTCCTCATTGAAGTGCAGCATAATGGAGTATATTAAAGGACTCAAAATGGTCCTCTCAAGCTTTAAAAAATCAAGGTATTTGTTACTATAAAACTGTGATAGTTCCACTGGTCTTGTACGTTCAACATTGCACCCAGGGATGGAGTTGGCAAGAGTTTCTACACAGCTACACCTCATAGTCTAGAAAAGTACAAGTATTCCCCACATAAGGGCAATCCACTTCTCAAAAGTTAAGATATTATGCTGCATAACATATTTATGTAAATGTTCATGCAAACATTTTATATCTGACATTAAAATTCTGAAAAAAAAAAGAGACTGTCAAAATAGGATAATAAACATCAGAAGATCAAAGTACAAAGAGAGGAAGAAAGCAGAGATATAGAAGATGTTACTCCTTCACACTATGCACTGATGGGTAAAAAGTAATTTCTTCTTATAAATAGAAAGACAAATAAAGTTGCTAGGTATGGATGTGTGACACAGCTTTAGTAAGCAAGAATACAAAGTCAATACAGTAGGCTCACATATCTCGATCAATCTCATCTCGATGCCACCTTCAAGCTCGCCCCAATCACAAATCTCGATGAAAAAACGGTAATCTCGATAGCTAAATATCGATGCTAGATGCTTATATACTAAAATAAACAAAGTAATCTTGACCAAATCGATTTGTGAACCTCACAGTCATTGTGTTTTGTTTACCTTTATACTAATGTACCGCTAGTATCGATCGTTTTCGAGCAGTATTCTAAATTGACTCATCTCTGCCGCTTTCGTTTACGTAGTAATATAAATTACTTTACCATGTTTTAATATACATTAATAATTTTATGAGGAAAATCAAATTTACAATAATAGTAAAGGCAAAGGAAAACTTAAATAAACTTTATACCATGGAAAACTTATTGAAGTCGGTAGATTGGCGGCCAGTTTAGCAACTTGTCGCCTCACAATACAACAAATGTGAATCACCAGTCTACTTTTGTTTTTGTTCAAGTAAAGATGCTCTGTTTTATTAATCAATTACATAGTACAATATATCGTAGATGTAGTTGTAGCTGAAGGGCTAGGGGTGAGTCATAAGATACAAAAATATTGATTCAGATTAACCCTTCCTACCCGGGCTGCCCTTACAAAAGGACGGAGGTCGTATCTGGGCGATCTGGCCGAAAAACGTCTAGGCCTAGGCTACCGAATCTTTGTTATTTTAACTGCTAGAAATTTCCCACGCATCCCTAAACGTAGTGCGGTTTCCAATCTGTAGACTGGCGTTGAGTAGAGCTCTCTAAGTCAACTGGTTCAGTTGTGATGACGATTTCCGTCAAGCGAATTTTTCCGCGATGTTGACAATATCGGAGCTTTTCAGACACTAATTTCGTCATATCATACAACAACAACATTGATCCGACGTCTCCTTCTTGTTTTCGGAGGTGCGGTGACGCAATGAACGGCTTTGTTTACATGCGTCGGACGTACGGCGTTCAGACCAAGCTGAATAGGCTTTCAAGCTTACTGTCTGTTAAAAGGACACCCGGGTACCGGCCCATCTGCCGCGGTGTCCTTATAAAAGGACACCCGGGCTGGAAGGGTTAAGCAAAAAGGGGGTTAATATCTTGCTATTTCGAATCTCGATTGCTTTTTACGGTCCCAATACCCATCGAGATAGGTGATCCCACTGTAGTTTGTTGACAATATTGATTATTATGTGTGCAAAATCTAGAGATGGACATTAACTCAACAATTCTACAACATGAAACAAATTGCATTAGAAGCAGGCTATTAGAAACATGTGAGGTATGTCAGGGAAAAGGTATAGTAACTTCATATTACACAATTTATGAGCAATATTTATGGCCAACTGTTGATATTGACGGTACAAGTGAGTTGTTCTTAGGCAAGGAATACTTGTATTTGGCCACATGATAGTCGTTGATGAGTTACTGATCGAAAATATTCATTGGCAACTATATTCCTTAATCATTTACTATAATTAACAATCTACAAATTACTAAATCAATAACTACCATTATTATATATTTATTAGATGATTTACCGGTAATACATTTGAGCCTTCAAGAGAAGCTATACAAAAATCTTTAATATACATTTGCACCACTATAAGCATAAAAGATTAAGCAATAATTTCAATTAGTAATGGCACATTCAGAAATATTATTAGGCAATTTAATCCTATGCATTCCATACTTGCAGCTTATTAACATTAAAACTTTTCTGGTATTTTTAACTACTGCTTAAAACTGATGCTATGAATTATTAGTACCATCTACACTAATGAAAACACAAAGACAGTAATGTAATATGCTAAAATGATAAAACATTTTATAAAGTACTGTACAAATATCATAAACAATATTTTGGAAGATTATCAAGTACTGTACAGTATTGTACAATGTATAATTTTTTTCATGTGACAAATTTAAACCACTTCTAGTACAGTTCTGTAAACATGAAAATGAAACTCTGTTTAATGGTTAGTACAGTACCTCAGAGAAGTATGCTGCTTCAGTGAGTTTAAACAGATAAAGATAAAATTGCTAGCTCTATTTTCTTTTCTGTTTTGTTATTATAAGAACATAGGCTGCACAAGGTGTAACAGCATGAAGTGCAGTTATCAAGTAAACAAGATTAGCACATGAAAAATCCATTGAAAAATGTAAACAAGGTACCATGCTGCATACTTAACTACATTTCCATGATAAGATTCATGACATACAATATACGGTATCATATGCAAAAGTTTGCTAATAAATCTCCATTACTTGAGCTACATGATGGTTTACAACAAAAGGTGCATTTATAAGCATGGTAGCTGATATAAAGAATTCAGCATATCTTTCCTGACTGACAGAAGTTTACTAGGATAATCATTAGGATGGAAATATATTTTGTCAACCGATATCAGAGTGCCATATTATTTAGAGATGTGTTTGTTAGTCTGGCCAGTAAATAAGTTAGCGTAAGAGTAAACAATTTTATCAACTGTCCTCGTAGCGCAATGGACAAATGCACTGAATTTCGATGTGAGCATCCTAGGTTCAAATCCCTGGACTGCCACATGTATTTGTTGATTTAATTAATTGAGTTTAGGAGTAAAGTCGGTTGGTGGAGGGAACATAATAATTGAATATGCATGATGTTCTTATCTGAATACTAACTCAAAAATGTGGAAAGAAGAAAAAATTTCTACTGTAGAATATAATAAATAATAAAGCAACATTTTGCGGTGCCCTTCAAGTTGCCAGTAAAATAGGTTACCTTGGAGGGTCAGGCCAGTGCTTACAACTTTGGTTATAGAAGGGGGAGTTCACTTTTATCATCAACAAATTAACAAAAAATCTAGAGATGTGCCTTCGTTCTTGGTGCAATATTTTAGAATGGGTAATATGTTTGGATGGTAATATTAATGAGTTATATTATATGGATAATATTGTAGTGTTCCCAATGAATAATAGGATGGGCCTTATTTGCATTGTCATGCATAAAAGATTTTGCATTATCATGCATAAAAGATTATGATAGATATTATTATATTGTTGCCAATTAAATATTAGGATGGGAATTATTGACATAATCCAATGAAATATTAAATGAATGCATATGAAGTGGAACCAATGGAGAAATAAATAGGTATCATTGACATACAGTACTGTCAATAAAAAAAAAAAAAATTACTGATGTATGTTTTCTAGTTCCCCGAGAAATGGTGTACCTGGGTGAGTCTGGCGAGGTGTGCATCTAGAGTAGCTTGCGCAACAGCCTTTGAGTCTTCCTGCTCATCATCCACATTGAAGGTCCCCTGACGCACCAAACTCTGCGACCGTTTTTCCTGCCTAACCTCACCCTGTTTGTCCTGCCCTGTCCTGGATAGTAGTCTCTCCTCTCCGTCTGGGTCCTGTCGCTGGTCCTTCCCTGATGTTGGATGTTGTGGGCGTCTAATTTTCCTACTGCTGCCGCGACCTCGAGGTGTGTCCGGGGAGGAGGGAGCGCTTACTGGCTGCGAAGAGACCAGAGGCAGAAATGATGCTTTGGTAGGAGACACATTGTGTGAGTTTGATCCCAGTAAAGAACCACTGTTTACCACACTTCAAACTATTGTACCTACAGGTGACCCTGTGATGCATATAACAGATTCTGTGTTGCAATTGGGGATTCCCCTTGCTGACTCTACCAGCATGAGTGCTGCCTTTGGGTGAACAAGGCTTACACACATATGTATCTTACAGTGCACACACATAACTAAGCCTTCAAATTTGAATATACCTGTGTGTATATATATATACAGTATATATATATATATAAGAGTAATTAACGCAAACGCAACCATTGCGTCGCTGGGGTTTAGCGTTACATACATACATACATACATATATATATATACAGTATATATATATACTAGCAGGGGTACCCGGCATTGCCCGGGTTTAAATTCTACCATAATCACCATCACTATTACCACCACTACTACCACCATCATCAATCACTACTACCACAATCATCACAATACTACTACTACTACCATAATCACCGGCCTCAACCTACCTGTGCCTCATTAAACGGCGACCTCGATTTCGGCCGCTAAATGACCTCCGATTTTGGATCTGACCTCATCCATACCCCCATTTTGGGTGGGTGCGAACAACTTTCGTTCCATACACCTTTTCGATCGGAGGCCTCCTTCTGCCCCAAACGGCCATTTTTGTCAATTTGTTTTCAATTTCGGCCTCGAAACGACCTCCGATCGTGGACTCGCCCCCTCTATGACCTGACCCAGGTCAATTGACACCCACATGCAAAGTTTCAGCTCCCCAGGTCCAAAACTGCGGCCGCCTATTAACCCGGCAAGTGCGGGAAGACTCTTAAGATCCTGGGCCTAAAAAAATCCATTTAACCCGTACAGCCCCAGCGACGCGTCTGGCGCGTCGGCGATGTATGTAACGCACAGCCCCAGCGACGCGTCTGACGAGTCACCCTAATTGCTCCGACCGTAACCTCAGGTGTAGCCACTCGAGAGGGCTCAGATTTGTATGGGAACTGTGTACGTATCCCATGCAACCGTGCCGATGGTTGAAAACTCTCAAAGTCCACGTGCGTGCGCGTGAGCGCGCAATAACCTGGTTTTTTGGGGTAATTGCCTTCAATTTTTTACTCTTGTAAAATACGTTTTCGGGGGCTCTGTAGGACCATTCTTTAAGCTTTTTGAGCGGTTTTTCGTGGTTTTTCCTTCATTCCTAACCCATTCGCTATTGTTTCTGGAATAAAACAATTTTTTGAATACCGGCCGGGTTCTGGTGAACAAACAATACAAAACTAGCCGGGGCTCCAGGGGTTAAAACACACAATTTTTTTTTTTTTTTTTTTGCCCCTGGGCCATGCCAAATATCACTCCTCCACATCCCCTCCTTCCCCACTTTCCTCCGCTCCTTCAGTTATCACCTATTTTCCCTGTTATTCTCTTATTCTGTGGTCTATTTTCGTGTTAACATTAGCGAGTTGGTAGCAGGGCGTTGTCATCACTGTTACCAAGCGTGGGAAAGAGCGAGAGAGAGACTATTGCATAACAGTGTCTCTCCAGACAAGGGGAGGGGAGGAGGGGACGGAGGTTGCCTCAGCCATACATTATGTAACTCCCGGCCTGTATCGCCGATTTTGACCATCCAAACGCTGTTTCCACTTGTTTTATTGCTGTAACAGGTTAATACCTTTATAATCAACCTAAAATAGGCGCATATGGATAAGTATTAATGCTATTTATGGTAAAATAACGATGTTAGTGATGGGAACAGCTCAAATACGTGCGCACAGGTGTGTGGTGTCTCATACCCCCCATGCGCACGTCTTAGGTTAAGAACACACAGACAGACACACGAACTGATTTAATAATATAGATATATACTGTATATACAGGTCTCCCTCGATTTATGATTGGATTACATTTCCGAAAACCCGATCTTAACCCCAGTGACTCACGTTATGTGTCACCTATGTATGTAACGCTAAACCCCAGCGACGCAATGGTTGCGTTTGCGTTAATTACTCGTCTTATGGCACCTAGAGGGTTCAGATTTGTATGGGAACTGCTTTAGTATCCCACGCAACAATACTGATGGTTGGAAACCCTCCAAGTCCAGCCGCGTGCCTGTGGGCGTGCGCGGGAGTGATTTTCTAGTATTTTGCCTACCCATTTCCCCATGTTCGTTATATTTATCAACGACTTACCTGAAGTTATAACTAATGGAAGTGAGGTATACCTGTATGCGGATGACACTAAGCTGTATAGAAGAGTGAGGAGTAAGGAAGATATGGGTCAACCATGGAGTGTGTGGAGTGCAAGGTGGCACTCTGTGCTTTAGAGTGCTTCTTTGATTACCACTCCAAGCTGGAGTTCTAATAATCATACTGAAATTGCCAAATAAAATGACAATATGTACACTATAATTATATACTGTATAGGCAAAAAGTGGAAGAAAACCAATTTATTGTAATACAAGTCATGTATTATGATAAAATTGATACAAATACAATTACACCATAATAATATGTGAAAGTGACACATATGTATATACCAAGTGACATTCATATGATTAGAACCTATAGAAATATATAAATCAGTGAAAAAAGACACAATAAATTGTATATAAAACGTTTACAAATCATATAACTAAGTGAAAGTGACACAAGACCTAATATTTGATGGCCAAAGTATAATAAACACCTGTGATAACGAATAATCAGTGCCTAATACAACAATAACCTACCTCAATTACTAATAAAATGTACGGTATCGAGTGAAAATGAGCAGTGACAGTGACACTCTCTAAAGCATATTTGTCAAAGTGAAAGTGACACAAGACCTAATATTTGATGGCCAAAGTATAATAAACACCTGTGATAACGAATAATCAGTGCCTAATACAACAATAACCTACCTCAATTACTAATAAAATGTACGGTATCGAGTGAAAATTAGCAATATCAGTGACAGTGATACCCTAATAAACATATTTTATATAATTGGCCTCAAAATAACTAGAAAAATATCAAATAAACATCACATTCTCAATATCAAACACTAAAATCGTCTAAGGGAGATAAATACTTTGGCGCGACGAGCGGCTAGGTGCGTCGTAGCCATGGCCGGGGCGACGCGTCCGAACGCGGGAAGAATTTGCCGCCGAAAAAGCACTCGTCTTCCCGCGCTCACCATTATGCAACCAGAGGGGCTAGAGACCTCTACTCAATGCCATTCGACAGAGGAAGGTTTGTGGAACATTATTCTTTTTTATTCACAACATTACATGCCATATTCATTGACTTACAGAGTAGTTAACATAGCCCAAAGATCGTCAAAACACCCGGTACCGCAGCACAGTCGCAAGCTATAGCCCCCGGGGCTGGAGGGTTAAATTGATTTTTTTTTCCCCTGACTCTTAACCCTTCCTCCCCGGGCTGTCTTACCCAATGACGGTCGCCCCTACCCGGGCGATATGGCTGAAAAACGTCTAGGCCTAGGCTACCGTATTTATGTTTATTTTCACTGCTAGAACTTTCCCACTCATTTATAATCGTAGTGCGGTTTTCAATCTGTATTTTGGCATTGAGTAGAGCTCTGTAAGTCAACTGGTTCAGTTGTGATGACGATTTCAGTGGAGCCAATATTGCAGAGATGTTGCCAATATGGGGGCTTTTTAGACACTAATTTCGTCATGACGTCAGAACAATAACATTGAGGAGTCTTCTCCTTCTTGTTTTCGGAGGTGCGGTGACGAACGCTTGGGTTTGTTGACATACGTCGTACGCACGGCGTTCGGACCAAGCTTAATTAGGCTATTAAGCTCATGCCTTAGATAAGGCATACCGGGTAGCGGCCCTTCTTTCGTGCTGTCCTTACCTAAGGCAGACCGGGTAGGAAGGGTTAAGAGTCTTCCCGCAGTCCGCCGGGGGAACTCTTAACCCGGGAACTGCGGGAAGACTCGTAAGAGTTCCCCCGGCGGACTGCGGGAAGACTCTTAACCCGGGAACTGCAGGGAGACTCTTAAGAGTTCCCCCGGCGGACTGCGGGGAGACTCTTATGAGTGAGTGAAAAACAAAATCAACTTTTGACATCGAAAAAAAAAAAAAAAAAATTTGGCCCCTGGGCCATGCAAAATCTCAGTCCTCTACCTCCCCTCCTTCCCCACTTTCCTCCTCTCCTTCAGTTATCACCTATTTTCCCTGTTATTCCCTTATTCTGAGGTATATTTTCGTGCTAACATTAGCGAGTTGCAAGCAGGGTGTTGTCATCACTGATGGCAAGCGAGTGCAAGAGAGAGAGAGAGAGTATCGATCGACTGTGTCTCAGTGGCCTTGGGGGAAATTGGCGGGAAAGTAGCTTGCCTCACCCATACATTATACAACTCGCGGGCTATATCTCCGATTTTCACCATCCAAACGCTGTTTTCACTCGTTTTATTGTTGTTTCAGGTTATTACCTTTATAATCAACCCATAATAGGCGCATATGGATAAGTATTAATGCTATTAATGGCACAATGAATATTTTAGTGACGGAAACACCTCAAATACGTCAGCACAGGGGGACGTTTCCAATTACCCCCATGCGCACTTCAGAGGTTAAGAGTCGGGGGGGAAAAAAAATCAATTTAAAACACCGAAAAAAACATTTTTTGTTTTTTTTGTTTTTTTGTTTTTTGCCCCTGAGCCATGCACAATATCACTCCTCTACCTCCCCTCCTTCCCCACTTTCCTCCCCTCCTTCAGTTATCACCTATTTTCCCTGTTATTCCCTTATTCTGTGGTATATTTTCGTGCTAACATTAGCAAGTTGCAAGCAGGGCATTGTCATCACTGTTAGCAAGCGAGTGCAAGAGAGAGAGAGAGAGAGTATCGATCGACAGTCTCTCCAGACTTGGGGAAAAGTGGCTGCCTCAGCCATACATTATGTAACTCCCGGCCTGTATCGCCAATTTTGACCATCCAAACGCTGTTTCCACTTGTTTTATTGTTGTAACAGGTTAATACCTTTATAATCAACCTATAATAGGCGCATATGAAGAAGTATTAATGCTATTTATGGTAAAATAAATATTTTAGTGATGGAAACAGCTCAAATACATGCGCACAGGCAGAGGTGTCTCATACCCCCCATGCGCACTTCAGAGGTTAAGAGTCTTCCCGCAGTTCCCGGGTTAACTAGATGATATGGGAGGTGATTCCACTCTTGGATGCTGCGGGGGAAAAATGATTGTCTAAATATGTCCGTGCTTGCCTGATATGTGTGGTATTTTAGGTTGTGGCTGCGTCTCGTAAATCGTATACTTGTAGGGTGTAAATATATATCTTTGTCTATGTCTACTAAGTTGTTGGTGATTTTATATAACATCTGTTGTCTGTGCATTTGTCTTCTTGTTGCAAGTGGGTCGAGTTTAATGTCTTGTTTGAGCAAAGTGACAGATGTAGTGTGTCTGTAATCACATCTGATCCATCTTGCAGCTTTGTTTTGTATGGCCTCTAATTTATTTATATTGTTGTGAGTGTGTGGATCCCAGACGGTGTCGCAGTATTCTAAGTGTGGCCGAACAAGTGTTTTAAATGCTAGAATTTTGATGTTTGCGTTACACTTGGTGAGATTCCTGCGCAGGAAGCCCAGGGCCCTATTAGTCTTTGCTCTGACGCTGCTAACGTGGGTGGTCCACCTCATGTCCGCTGAGATATGGATCCCCAAATATTTGTGGGAGGGAACAGTATCCAAAAATGTGCTATAGAGTTTGTAGGAGAATGGGATGATTTTATTTGAACGGGTGAAATGGATATGGTGACATTTGTCCGGTCTAAATGTCATCTGCCACTTGGCTTCCCACTCTTCAAGCGCAGTTAAGTCGTCCTGTAGTCGAAGGCAATCGTCCCTATTAGTAATTGGTCTATAAACTAAGTTATCATCTGCAAAAAATCTAGTAGTAGAAGTAAGCGATAGTGGGAGGTCATTTATGTATGAAAGGAAAAGTAGGGGACCCAGGACAGTGCCTTGTGGGACCCCAGAAGTTACAGAGACAGTGGAAGAATGAGAACCCTCGAGAATAACGCGTTGATCCCGATTGGTCAAGAAAGTCTTAATCCAGTGAAGAAGTGGTCCTCGGATGCCATAATAATCTAACTTGGCTAACAGTCTTTGGTGAGGGACTTTGTCGAAGGCTTTGGCAAAGTCTAGTACTATGGCGTCAACTTGTCAAATTTTGAGGTCGTTAAGGGTTTGGGAAATGTCATGTGTGGTCACAAGTAGTTGTGTCTCGCACAACCGTTTGGGCCGGAAGCCCAATCTCCTTTATACATTAACATAACTATGTCTTATTTGGACTTTTTGTAATCTATGAATCATTTCTAATGCGATGGAATTGAAAACAATATTATCCTTCAAACACACAAATAATAAAATTAAAGAGTCAATAAAAATGTCTCCTCTGTCTTTTCAGAAACTTGAGTCCGTTTCATTATAGTTCGTATGTTATCGATCACTTCCCCCTCTGCAACTCTCTCTCTATCTATCTATCTCTAATGCATCAATATAACTCCTTTATACATTAACATAACTATGTCTTATTTGTACTTTTTGTAATCTATGAATCATTTCTAATGCGATGGAATTGAAAAATATAATATCCTTCCAGCACATAGATAAATAAGAAATAAGATAGTCAACAACAAATATTACCCCGTCTTCTCTGCAAATAGGCCCGACGTTCCGAGCGTCGGGAGATTTTATTTTATTTATTTATTGGTTTTTTCCCACGGTTTATTTTCGCCATGAAAGTGTGTCTACAAAAATTGGTTGGGAAATATTGTAACATGTTTTTAACCCGGGAACTGCGGGAAGACTCTTAAGAGTTCCCCCGGCGGACTGAGGGAAGACTCTTAAGAGTCTGAGAAAAAAAAATCAACTTTAACCCTTAATTAGCGGCTCACCACATAAGTCGTATTTAATAAAGCTGGACTATGTGGCGGCGCTCGACATAGGTCGAGTGGCAATTTCAGCACGTAATGTTGCTGAGAGAGAGAGACAAGTGGTGGCAGGAGAGTAGCGAGCGTATGACTGCTCCAGACCACCGCGGCGAACATACTGACACGAATCCCAGCTCCCTCCTCCCTCTCTCACTCACTATATAAGGAATTGTATCGGGAAAGTGGCTAATTACATGCTTTTTGCACTCGCGTTGCACGGTTATTGCAAGAAAACTAGCCATCATAAAAGGATCGTTATGGTGTCATTCGAAAGCTCTGTTTATGCCCTTTCAGGGATAGGTACTTGTTTTACGTTCTGGGTCTTATTTAGGCATGAAAATGATCACGTAAACAGCCCTATTTTGGCTAAAAACACCCCGCTGGGCGGTACATATAAATAAACCGCATAGGCCGCTCGTAAGGTGTTAAACATCGAAAACAAAATATATATATATATTTTTGCCCCTGGGCCATGCAAAATATCACTCCTCTACCTCCCCTCCTTCCCCACTTTCCTCCCCTCCTTCAGTTATCACCTATTTTCCCTGTTATTCCCTTATTCTGAGGTATATTTTCGTGCTAACATTAGCGAGTTGCAAGCAGGGCATTGACATCACTGTTAGAAAGCGAGTGCAAGAGAGAGAGAGAGAGAGAGTATCGATCGACTGTGTCTCAGTGGCCTTGGGGGAAATTGGCGGGAAAGCAGGTTGCCTCACCCATACATTATATAACTCGCGGCCTGTATCTCCGATTTTGACCATCCAAATGCTGTTTTCACTCGTTTTATTGTTGTTTCAGGTTAATACCTTCATAATCAACCCATAATAGGCGCGTATGGATAAGTATTACTGCTATATATGGTAAAATGAATATTTTAGTGATGGAAACAGCTCAAATACGTCAGCACAGGCAGAGGTGTCTAATTACCCCCATGCGCACTTCTTAGGTTAATTGACGCTTTTGTAATTTTTGCTGATTATGAGTTGGTGGAAAAAAAAAAATCTTTAATTCCATCATATCGGAAATGATTCACAGATTATATAGAGACCAAATAACATACACTTGCAAGTGTGTTCAATAGTTTTGCATTATCAATAGGGTTATAACTTCTCTACGTTCTTGTTTATTGAACCATAGCCTAATAAAGAGAGGGGGAGGGAGGGAGCATCCCCGATAGTGACAACCAATCTGATGATGATAATGATATGATCTATATAATATTTGCGGTTGTCTGTCTGTGTGTGTGTCTGTTCTTTATAGGCGGCCGGAGTTTTTAAGCTAGAGCGTTCATACTTGGTGTGAACAAATAGAATTCCCCAGGGTGAAAGGGACGGAGAAAATGGGCGCGAAATCGGAAAAAGGGCCGTTTGGGGCAGGAGGCCTCCGATCGAAAAGGTGTATGGAACGAGTTATTCGCAGCCCCCAAAAATAGGGGTACGGATGAGGTTAGATCCAAAATCGGAGGTCATTTAGCGGCCGAAATCGAGGTCGCCGTTTAATGAGGCACAGGGAGGTCGAGGCCGGTGATTATGGTAGTAGTAGTATTGTGATGATTGTGGTAGTAGTGATTGATGATGGTGATTATGGTAGTAGAATTTAAACCCGGGCAATGCTGGGTACCCCTGCTAGTGGACAATATTTCTGTGTTCTCTGGTTTCAATGAGGACGATCAACGTGCCTGGGAACCTGGAGGGACCGATGTGCTAGCTGTAGCACAAGGCTTATCAACATCATCACAGTACCGGGGTCAGGGTTGAGGACGGGGCGGGGAGGGAGTACAGCGGCGGGGATATTTACCTAACGTCAACACGTCTATTCACACAAATAAGTCAGTAGCAGGTCCAAAACAGTTCTTATTGATGCTTAATGTATTCTATGTTATGTCATATATGATGTTGGTGGTATAATGTAATATAAGTCGGCTGAAGGTAGGCAAAAAGGGCCAAAAGGGGGACTTTGGGAAAGTGGCTGGAACAAATTAATTAACCTATAAACGGCGAGCTGGGTGTATTGAACACCACTGTTCTGGGCGAGCATATTAGGCTCCATTCATGCCTATAATCGTCATTTTACGATGAATATCGTTATTACTTATTCATATGCGCCTATTTTACCTTCACTATGAAGATAGTAACCTGTAACAACAATAAAACAAGTGGGAATAAGGTTTTTATGGTCAAAATCGCGAATAAACATGGAGCAGCCCATTCATGAATTGTGGAGCAAATTCAGGCAACCCTTCCCTTCACGAGGCCTCAAGCCAGACTGACTCACTCACACTCTCCCTGGCCTTACGCAACACACTCACTAGTCACATGACCACACCATAGAACCGGCTTGGGAGATGTTTACACGAAAATATACCAACAAATTAGGGAATAATAGGGAAAATGGGTGATAATTGAAGGAGGGAGGGAAAAGGGGGGAAGGAGGGGATGTGGAAGAGTGATATGAAGTATAGAGGAAAAAATAAAAAATAAAACTAAAAAATAAGTGCTACTGGGGCCTAAAAAAAATTTTTTTTTTAGGCCTTCCCTCTAAGAGCTTTTCTGCCGTTGCCCAGTAACTTCTTAAGAGCTTTCTCGCCGTTGCCGGGTTAATTCCCATAAGGCGTTATTTCTAAAACACGGTTTTGATATACACTGTACGTACAGGGTACGAATTAACCGTGTATAGCAAGACCTGACTATATATATACAGTATATATGATAGAGGAATGACTATAGATCAGGCAAGAGAAGTGGTAATAAACAGGAATGAATGGAGAATGCTTGTGAATAGATGAGTGAACACGTGGTCATTTGAGGGAAGGGGTCGGGCGCAAGTTGGACTAGATAATAGTCCATCAGGCGCCTGGCCCGGGATGACGATTAATATGAAGGGTGCGCCTGGAAGTGTGGTGGGCAGGCTTGTGGCTTAGGCTCCGCTGCATGTCTGCCTGCTGAGATCGGAACCTCTCCGGGTGGTCGGGGGGAGTGCTGGAGGGACCTTGGTGACCCTGGTCTCGGGTCTTCTCCTGGATGACCTGGATGTGTGTGAATTTGTATTTTGTTTTTGTGTGTTCATTGTTTTCTGTTGTGTTTTGTGTTGTCCCTGTTCTTGCTCTGTCTTGAGTTTCCCCCCCCCCAAAAAAAAAAAGGGAAAAAAACGGAAATGTGGGGATTGGGCCTGAGTAAATAGATATAGACAGACAGACAGACAGACAGACAGACAGACAGAGAGAGAGAGGAGAGAGACAGAGACAGAGACAGAGAGAGAGAGAGAGAGAGAGAGAGAGAGAGAGAGAGAGAGAGAGAGGAGAGAGAGAGAGAGAGAGAAAGAGAGAGAGAAAGAGAGAGAGAGAGAGAGAGAGAGAGAGAGAGAGAGAGAGAGAGAGAGAGAGAGAGAGAGATATCATCTGCATCTCTGTTAACTTGTGTTCCTCACTTTGTCTTGTAAATCATCCATGAGGGGATTATACTTTTAGCTGGGGGTTATGTTAAGATTGACATAAGAGTTAATGTATGTACTGTTATATACTCAGGCACATACTCCATAGCAGGGGGTGGCTGACTCGAGACAGAGCCCGAACAGAAACAACATTTAATTTCCAGTTCATAGGGTCCGGGACCACTTTCGCGTTCCCTCGCCCCTTACTCTATCTCGTCTAGTAGGTGAATTTTACAAGGGGAGGAGGATTCCTAGCCCCCTGCCCCCGAAGAAAAAAGTAGGACAGTAAAAGAGACAGACAGAAATGGCTAAGGTTGGGTAAAGGATGCCAAACCTCACTCTGGATAGGACCAGCTCATATATATTAATAAACAATAACAAAAAGAATAGCAATGGGCCCTTCCTCATATATATTGTCCTTGTCCCAATTTTGGTTTGTTTAGTTTGCAAGTTTTACATTTTAATATTTTTTACTTGCCCTAGAATGATGTTGTTGTTGTTGTTCCCCAAGCTGCCTGGCCGAACAGCCCCAAGGCCCCGAGCAAGGCCAAGGCCATAACCGAGTGCCCCCACAGGACCCTCCCTGCCGACCACAATAAAGCCTGGGTGACCGAAGCCACTCCATGGCGGGGAGCTGAGGAGGGTGCGGAAACGCCCGGGAAACCAAAGCCCCACCCAGGGCCCTGTGGCCCTCAGCAATTATGAAGAGAAAGTTGAGGGGCAAAGGAAAAATGTGATGCTTTGGCTTCCAATCTTGGTAGATTGGGAGGTCAATCCACAGAAGAGACGCCGTCACTTGAGATCTAGAAAATATTTAAGTAAAAGGAACAGTCAGAGTAAGCTATGGGTATGGCAGAGATTGCTCAGTTCTCACTCTGATAGACCAGCCCATCACCACATGACTAGAACCCAGTCCTCTCAGCATCAGCTAGGAAAGGCCCTAGAAAGCCACCTTTGGCGGGGGGATAGCTCCCCTATTTCAACCCCTTTTGGGGTTGGGCACCTGCCCCCTGTTGTTGTTGTTGTTGTCAACAGCCCCGGGGGCCGAGATCGGGCTTTCTCTCAGGGCTCTCAAGGAGTGTAGATTATGTTGTTGGCATACGTGATTGTGTGGAATGCAGTTTTCTATGACGTGTTTTATAGTATGGGGTGCTGTGTTACATCCTGGGCAGGCGTCGCTGACGGAGTCATCCAGTCTCTTCTGATAGCTCAGAAGAGTCTGGCCAGATGGACTTTGTCCTCGCGAGGAAAGGAAGACTCAGAAGGATGGATTTCGAGAGGTCGTACATGCAGCTGCATGTTGTCTTTGAGTGATTGGATGGAACAGCGAGTGATATGAATATGAATGTGCTTCTGGAAGCTGGTTTGGGGTGGGCAGGGAGGGAGAGATTATAGTATTTATGTGTAATATGTGCTTGGTGTTGTTTTGATATTTCTTGGTGTCTGTAGATGTTTTGCCATGTACAGTAGTGTAGTGAATGGTGTTGGTTTGTGGAGGCTGCAGCCAGAAATTGAGTGAATCTCATGTACAGGTGGTCGTTGACTTTGAGGACTTTGGTTTCTTAATGTAGGTGATCTGTAGGAGTAGTAGCTGTGCCATTGAAAGTGGAATGGTTCAATGGATAAAGAAATATATTGTATTTAGCAAAGGTTATAATATATGTATATACTGGATGATGATTGAGGACAGAATGGCAAGAAAGATACATGGCATGAAAGTTAAGTGATAAGGACAGCTGGTATAATGCTTAACCCGGCAAGCGCGATAGGCCTCACGGAAGGCTTCCTATAGGGAACGCGATAGGCCTCACGGAAGCAGGACCATAAAAAAAGCCTTCCATAAAAAAAAAGGGCCTATCAAAACAAAGGAATTTGTCTCTAGGTGAGATAATTCCCCTCCAGTACTCATCCATGTAAATCTCACCCACCCCCCTCCCCTCCTTCCCCACCTTATTCCCCCCTCCCTCCCCACCTCAATTATCACCTATTTTTCCTCTTATTATCATCATTTATCGGTTATTTTTCTCTCCCGCGATAATGTAGCACAAGTGGGTTGCATAAAAGATCGTTATGCAACACCCAGACACCGGCACACACCGCCCCGCTCTTCTCAGTTGACTCCCAGACAGCGAGAGGGGAGGGCTGCCTGTCTCTCTCTCTCGCCTGAGATTATGACCGGGTGGCCAATATCTTCGTTTTTCACCACCCAAATGCTTTTCCCACTTATTTTAGCACTCTTGAAGGTTCATATATACATCATATATGTAAAATAAAAGCATACCGAAAACAAATAATGGTTTATATTGTAAATATAACGAATTCTGTCAGAATCCAGGGCTAGAAATGCACAAATAACTACCCTAGCACCTACGTCTATATCGCGCTTGTCAGGTTAATGTGCGGAATTTTGGTGCGAGTATCCTAGGTTCGAATCCATGGAGTACCATATGTATTAATTGTTTCATTAATTAGGTATATTTGTAGTAAATTGGTGGGTTGGTATGTATGTATATACTCTGGCACCTTACCCTTTTTTTTTTTCCCCCATGGGGTGGCCGACTCGAGACAAAGCCCATACAGGGACATCATAACACATCAGAAAAACAAAAAACAAAAAAAATCATATGAATTGGGAGACCACCAACAGTATGGGAGAACAAAGTTTAAATTTGTATTGAAGAAAATTGTCCAAGTAGTGAAGGAGCATTGAAATGGGCAAAAGGAGCATGTGTTGTTGTTGTTGTTGTTGTTGTTCCCCAAGCTGCCTGGCCGAACAGCCCCAAGGCCCCGAGCAGGCCAAGGCCATAACCGTGCGCCCCCACAGAACCCTCACTGCCGACCACAATAAAGCCTGGGTGACCGAAGCCACTCCATGGCAGGGAGCTGAGGAGGGTGCGGAAACGCCCAGGAAACCAAAGCCCCACCCAGGGCCCTGTGCCCCTCAGCAATTATGAAGAGAAAGTTGAGGGGCAAAGGAAAAAAAAATGTGACGCTTTGGCTTCCAATCTAGGTAGACTGGGAGGTCAATCCACGGAAGAGACGCCGTCACTTGAGATCTAGAAAATATAAAAGTAAAAGGAACAGTCAGAGTAAGCTATGGGTATGGCAGAGATCGCTCAGTTCTCAGTCTGATAGACCAGCCCATCACCATTGGGAGCATGTGTGGGAGCATGTGTCAACAAAGTTGCCTGGAGGTGTTCCTGTGATAACCAACCTATAATGGGGATGTCCAGGAGGATGAAAGGAATCAAAGATGAGGATAAGTTATCAATAATTATTAGCTTGTGTGAGATGCTCAAGCTAAGTTATCATATAATTGAAAATTATAATTCTGAAGTCTCACCTGTCCCTCGCCGACCAAGAGCGGCTCCCGGGTGAGCAGTTCGTTAACCTGGCGCTGACGACTGAGGTGCGACCGTAGTAGAGACTGAAGCAACTCCAGGTTCTCAATTATCTGGACACCGGGAGAAAGAACAACTTATTGGATTATCACATTAATCATTTCAATCATATGACCACTTTTTGTGGTATATTTAAGCTACCAACAGACAATTCATGAAACTTAAGGCCGACTTTTAGCAATGAAATAGCAAACAAAATTCCCAATATACTATTTCACCTCAAGATATCATTCCCAAATTTAGCTAAACCATCTGGGGGTAGATATAATACAATTGAGAAAGATGTTATCCGAGTCATTACTTAAATGAGTTATCAATGACATACAGTATACCTTACCATATTGGGATACATTTAATTTTGCCTCAACCTTGGGATATGTGACCACATGACATTTCTGATGTCTTGAACCTGGTGCCAGTGAAATTGACAAAAATTGTGACCCTCTAACTTCTTATAACTCAAAAAGCTTGGGAAGAATTGAGCCGGGTAATAGTATATCTAGGGAGGTAAACTTTGGTAAACTTGATTTTATTAATCTTCGAAATTACTTGTGGAAGGGTGCTTGTATTAAATATCTAAGCCCCTTACTACTACGCCCCTTGCCGCGGTTGGGGGGTTTCGGGACCGGCGACTGGAGCTTGATGGAGGAGGGTTTGGGATTTTCCCCTTTCCCTCACCCCTCGAGCTTTTGTCGTCGGCTTGACTAATTTTGCGTAGTTTTTCATTCCTCTTTCTACATTTTTCCCCTTCTGTTCTTTTTCTGTCCCATTCGGTTGTTCTCGGACAGCCTATATCATATGCCTCCCTGGCTTGGCTAGGTTGTAGGCTCCTGACCTGATTTGTCTCTTCGGTCGCTGATGAGGCCGAGCTGACTCGATTCCCCTTAGTATTGCATTTTTTTGCATCTCACTGTGATTTTTTCTACCTTAGTCCTAACTCCTCATTCTTCGCCCTTGATCACTTCTTGGTTGGTGCTGCAGTGTAGCAGTTCTTGCCTCATCCTTCGGCCCTGTCCTATAACAGCTCTGCTGTGGAGCTCATGTGGTCTGGCTGAAATTATGACCTGGCGAGAAATGTCTACATGTTTTCACCTTCCTAGAGTTGTTCACCTCCTGCCCTTCCCTATCTATCTTGACTTGATTAGTTGTCCATCTTGCTCTAATCCTTCGGGCCAGCCCTATGAGAGTTCCTTTGTGGAACTCAGTGGTCTGGATAAACACATTTTATAAAACAAAAAAATAAAATATCTAATATACAATTCTACAAAGATAAATGTTATTAGCTTTTAAGACTATTAATACAATACAGTACTCTTACAATACAGTTCATCCTCGATTAACACGTTTATTGTAGATTGATTGCGGTCCGCGTTACTGAAAAGCGCGTCACTGGAACAAGATGTCTGCATGTTAAAGGTACAGTAGGGTCTCACATAGAACGAGAAATTGGTTGATAAATGAGGCCGTTCTATGCGATTTCGTTCTATGTGATCGCGGAATTTTGGTGGCCCAATATGGTCAATGTTCACTGTAAGCGTAAATTTCCGTCAGGAGCGTACGATATTTTGTACGTTTTGTACGATATTTCGGCGCTCTATATGAGAACTCCTCGGATTTGCCCTACTTTGATGGCGAAATCGTTCTATATGATCACATTCGTTCCTAACGAAAAGTTTGGAACAATATTTTAGGTCGGCGTTCTATAAGCGACTCGTTCTATGCGAACACGTTCTATGTGAGCCCCTACTGTACCTTCTCAGTCTGGCCACTTTGTCAAAGTCCCCCTTTTGACACCTTTGCCCACCCAAACCCCAAAAAATTTACCTCTACCGACATCCAACCGAAAATGTCATGACTAAATTCATATAGGCATACAGTAAGGTAACAATGCAACATAATAACAAAAATATCAATGGTAGACAGTGTAGTTTACCATTTTATGTAGTGATGGGCTCACCCCCAGTCTCCCGTCCCATCCCCCAGACATCACCACCGATGTTACTGAGATGATGATAATGTTCCTCCACCCTAACGCCCACACCCACGCCCTTCTTCATAATCACTACCAAAGCCCTCGAAGTCAGTCAAAGGAGGAGACAATAAAATTAACTTTGTCGTCTGGGTCGTCTGCTTCTTTCGCGGAGCTTAGGGTGGCATCACTTACCAAATATGGGCAAGATTCCTCGGCACAGAATAAAATGTACTCGCAGATGCGCGACGGTCACAGTTAGAGATGCAGTGGGTAGGGAGAGAGGCTTCACAATGGCCCACGAGGTTGAGGGAAGTGGGTTTCCTAGCTTAGCCGAGCGTGACGTCAGCAGCGTATCCCCCCCAGCCGAGTGTAGTTGAGCGTGACGTCACAATGTCTCTTTCTTTCTCAGGCCTCTACCGCGTTAGGCCGACCCTATGGCCCTTGTTAATGAGAAATTGGTCCACACTGTGTGCCCACGTAACTATGATCCACGGTATCAATCAGCACGTTACTCGAGGATGGACTGTACTGTTATGGAGATATGTGTGATCTTGTGAGGACCTTCAGGATAAGTAGTAAGCTCAGGTAAGGTATAATAACAAACTGTATAACTCTTGATTGAAGGTTAAAAAAGCAGAGTTAGACAAGTGTTATTTTCACCAATATTTTTGGCAGCAGTTGAATTAAAACTATTCTGAAAATGCTGTCATCAATAACAATCTAAATTCAGTCTAGTCATAAAAATGTAGCCAGAATATAATTGCTGATAACAAAATGGCTATAAAAAATACTTGTGTAAATCTACCTTAACACGGTACAATATAATATACAGTCATTCATAAAAAGTATGGACCCTTCATTTTCTTCACAATCAAAGAATATCTCTGGAAACTTATTTATGAATCAATTTGATATAATTATGCAGTATTTGATAAGGTGGAAAGTGTGCCAGGTGAGTCCAGTCACACTTTCCTGTATCATATCTGAGTGGAGTGACAGTACGGTAAGGATAAACACCCATGTACTATTTATTATGGGTCACTGTCAGTCTTTAAAGAATATGTATGTAACTATGTACACTCACGCGTACTAAAAGTTGCTCAGGGTTGGGTCCTTCCTTCCCCTACTCCACCCTGGGCAGGTGGAAGGTGGGAGCCGGGTCCAAGTTTACCCCCACGTCCCACCACCAAACTATCCCCAACTCCCCCACTTTATGTCTCTAGCTGGCAGTTAGTGATTAGCGACGATTCTCATGTATTGCAAATTATTGTTAAACCATCATTGCACATGCTTACAATGGCCGACATTTAACATTTATTAAGAATTTATAAATTAAAATGTAAAACTTGCAAACTAAACAAACCAAAATTGGGACAAGGACAATATAAAGTCAAATTAAATTATCAAAATCGCTATGTGGAAACAACGCTTACTAAAATGAAAATTATTAAATAAAAGAACACAATCCACCACATAGGGTGTACATTACTACATGAGCAAGTTAATCTGTTTCCCAAGCAAACTAATCGCACATATAACAACGCACTATCGTCACGTTAAAGGAAGTAGTCAAGTTTGGGAAGTCAAGTAGTCAAGTTTGTATTGGGAAATACAAGATACTGTATAATTGTATTCGCAAAATGAGTTTCTATACACAACGTGGGTTACACGAATCTTGGCTGTAGTGGTCTTGTGCTTCTCCCTCTCTCTCCCTACCACTTTCTCTCTCTCTCTGCGTGTGTGTGTTTCTCTCTCATTGCACTACTTTCTACGATCAAGACTTAATGTGATTTCAATATAATAATAACGTAATTAAATCCAATCCCGTACAGTACTGTATTCAGGATATTATGTTCACCATTATTGCAAAACACATCAACGTGCCCTATACGATCTACTCCTAGGTCAAATTACTTACACATTCGGGCTTTTATATCATAAAAGGAAAGGACTAAAGGCAAAGATTGGCTGTTATTGATTGTTTCGTTTATCATTTCAATCAGTTACTCCCATTTATTCAATACCATACATACTATAAACGGCCTGCATTAATTCATATGTGGCCTATACACTTTTTGTCAATCAATTAATGTAGAACTCGATACAAATTAATATCAAAGTCGGTGTTAACTTTTAGTAAGGTTTACGTATAGGACTACACTCCTTACATAGTGTGAAAATACTATCTGTATACTGTCTTCTTGAACTGTTCAACTGAAGAAATTTTTACAACTTTTGAAGAAAGTTTGTTCCGGGTAGAACAGATCTTAAATGGGAAAAAGGTTCCACAAATACTAGTGCTGAACCTTTTAAATTCTAACTACCAGCCATGGTTGCATATTGTATTCATAATTAGGATAAAAAAAAATCTATGATACACATTATCAAACCCATTACATATTTTAAAAACTTGAATAAACTGACCTCGTAGTCTGAGAAAGAGAGAGAGAGAGAGAGAGAGAGAAACCACTACAGCCGAGATTCTTGTAACCCACGTTGTGTATAGACTCATTTTGAGAATACAGTTATACAGTATATTGTATTAATAAATTCCTAATATTGTTTTCAATGTTGGCCATGGTAAGCATGTGCAATGATGGTTTAACAATAATGTGTAATACATGAGAACAATCGTCGCTAATCACTAACTGCCAGCTAGAGACGGAAGGTGGGGGTAGACTTGGACCCGACTCCCCCCTTCCGCCTGCCCAGGGTGGAGTAGGGGAAGGAAGGACCCACCCCTGAACAACTTTTAGTACGTGTGAGTGTACATAAGCAAAATCATATAGTTACATATTGAAAATCATATTACTACACATACAAGAATCAATCCTGATGATAATAATAATAATAATAATAAGCATGTTACTTATTTCTCATAAGCGCCAATTTTTCCGACGAATTCACTAGCGCTCAGAAAGAGAAAGAAAAAATAACAAAATCAATAGAAATATACATGAGGTCCACCAATGTTTATAAATGACTGTACAAGAGTTGATGCCTAACAAAATAATAAGGTATCTGTATGAACAATACAATAAAGCAAACAGTTTAACTTATACCATAATGTCACAAATAATGGCTTCCTCCACGTCGAAATTCAGGAAGAATATAACTGGAGATTTGGCAAAATGGCAGACTACAATAAAATACACACACAGACACATCCATACATTAGTGAAAGAAATTATTATAGCTAAAGTTTAGCTAAAATAAATACGCCTTGCTTCCACTTTAGGTGGTGTTCAATTTTACTGCTTATTTCTACTTACCAGATATATATTTAACCATAAAGTACCTAACAAAATTATAAAAACAAATCTAAATCTAAAGTAATACTACATAAATGCATTATTCTACACGGATTCAAACTATAAAACACAAAATTACAACCAATAAAATAATAAGTAAGTGCTGTATTAATATTTATGAGACAATTAGGACTCTTTGCTGTTGTAAAATCCTTCATATCATATACCAATACTGTACCTTAATAAATACAAAGTACTTTGTGCAACTCGTCAAGAAATGAAGGCAAGAAAAAGCAACATGGGTCCTTTCACAAAGCTTTCTCAGAATATCATAGAATACTGAATAGAACAAAAGTAATAGCACAAATTAGCTGGAGAGAGGCCATGGGAGGATCTGTAAGAAGAAACAGAGTACAGTGAAGCCTCAAAAATAAGAATCCCAAACCATTAATTTTGTAGACTTATAACATATTATTTAGAATGAAATTAGACAAGTCAGTATTTTGAAATAAATAATGCTAAAATTGATGCAATTGATCTAATTATTGTGCATTTGAAATAATCACTGATAAAAATTACCTCTACTACATTACTGTATATACTGAAAACAAAAAATCCAAAATAATCTTCGAGCTGAAAGCCTTCTTGTCCTAAGTATTTTTTATTCATGAGAGTCCACTGAACAATGGAAAGAGATATAGTGTATATATTCAGTTTTCACTGTAAGTTAGGCGAAAACTTGTTCTCTATTTGCAGCCGATTTGTTAATAATCAAAGATGGAATAAGAAACAAAATATATATTAACTGGTATCCTCCTGCCAGCCTTATCAGAGTTCTAGTATGGAGCTCATGTGGTCTGGTCAAACTAATGGAAACAAAGAGGTATCCTCCTTTATGGTTTCTCTAAAAATTAGTAGCTCTTTCATTATCAGACTGGTCACAGCTCAGCATTCAAGTTGGAACAAAGCACACTCTGCCTTCTTATAGTGAATAAGTATATATCGGCTGATACAAGAACTGCCAGGCTACAGTGGTTCTGGCCAGACCAGTAAATTACAAGACAGTGTCACACCAGCATTATTTCAGCAATATTTTCTAGCAATTAGGGTCTGGCAACTTTATTTTGTAGGTTTTACTAAATTTCAGTAGTAATATCGATAGTAAAATAACTTATAATTGTTTTTATTCCCAGTTAATAAGATTTTGTAAAATTTGCACTAAAGTAGATGACTTTTGGGCTAGAGCTAGGTTACTATACAGACTCTTAGTAGACAGAGGTTTTGAGGCAAGTAAATTGTTACATAAATTTAATCTTTTTAGGGTCAATTATTGTGACTGTATTCTAAAATTTGACATCAATAATTTTAATCAAGCATTTATAACTTGAAGTTTCTTGTATAACCTCTGCTTACTTTTTGTCTGTATTTATTGTTTTTTGTCTGTATTTATTGTTTATCTTTTTCTTTTTGTATTGTTAATATTAATATTGATGATTTTTTAACTTGATTGTTCTTGTTAAAAGAGTACTCTTTGTTTAAATCTATTGTTACTTCATATTTTGCAATTATTTGTCTTTATATTATATGTATTCATTGTCGATAGTATCAATTGCTTACTTTTGCGATTTCCTTAGTTTATTTGTGCTATAAATGTAGGTTATTTGTAGGGTAGTTATTGATAGGGGTCACTTGAGGCATGCTATGCTTACAGGTACCTACCCGATAGCACTATCGTTAGTGAGTGCTGTACTGTATTTTATATATTATTTTGTAATAGTATAGATATCTTATCAATATTTGTATTTTGTACTATTGTTAATGTCTTGTCATGTTGCAAATTTGATTTTAAATAATATTTTGACATTTAACATGTAGTTTCTTTATTCATGCAGAGTTTAGTAAAAATTTGCCAGAACGTCCCGGACTTCCCAAACTTGACTACTTCCTTTAACGTGACGATAGTGCGTTGTTATATGTGCGATTAGTTTGCTTGGGAAACAGATTAACTTGCTTATGTAGTAATGTACACCCTATGTGGTGGATTGTGTTCTTTTATTTAATAATTTTCATTTTAGTAAGCGTTGTTTCCACATAGCGATTTTGATAATTTAATTTGACTTTATATTGTCCTTGTCCCAATTTTGGTTTGTTTAGTTTGCAAGTTTTACATTTTAATTTATATATTATTTTGTAATAGTATAGATATTTTATCAATATTTGTATTTTGTACTATTGTTAATGTCTTGTCATGTTGCAAATTTGATTTTAAATAATATTTTGACATTTAACATGTAGTTTCTTTATTCATGCAGAGTTTAGTAAAATTTACCAGAACGTCCCGGACTTCCCAAACTTGACTGATTCCTTTAACGTGACGATAGTGCGTTGTTATATGTGCGATTAGTTTGCTTGGGAAACAGATTAACTTGATCATGTAGTAATGTACACCCTATGTGGTGGATTGTGTTCTTTTGTTTAATAATTTTCATTTTAGTAAGCGTTGTTTCCACATAGCGATTTTGATAATTTAATTTGACTTTATATTGTCCTTGTCCCAATTTTGGTTTGTTTAGTTTGCAAGTTTTACATTTTAACTTAACGTAATCTACTTTCAGTCTAGTGTCTGATACCACTGTGAGAATACCCTGATTAATGCCAGAAATTAATGCTCATGGATTAATGCTCATGGAATATTACCGGAATAAGTGCTTGTGTAACATCACCTTAAGGAGAGCTGTAAGAGAAAGAGAAATGGTGAATAATGACTTCTATAGGCTAGGAGTACATAATAAACCTAGAATATAAATATGGGGAAGACATCTATCTATTAGAAGAAGAATTATAGTATAGGAGCTGAAAGAGAAACAGAATACTGGTAGTAGATAATTGCTAAAATATGAAGTAGTAATAAGCTGAGAATATTCATATAGAAGCCAACTACTGTACTGTACTTATTTGCAAGTGATACAATTTAATCTAGTTTCTCGCTGTACCAATGCTGCCACATTAATTCCTTTACAAAATTATACAGTAAATGCTTTAATCAGTTTTGTCACATATTTTCCATTACATCATATAAAAGTATCATTAACAGTTACTGTTTATGAAACAAGTCAATGCTCTACTGGCAAGATATCAAGTAAGCAGATACATTCATGATGGGGAGAACATATTTTTTTAATCTCAAGTTGAATCCATGTAATGTCATCTGTTCAGTAATGTCATCAGGCGAAAGTGGTAATAAAGAGGATTGAATGGAGAATGCTTGTGAATAGATGAGTGTAAACGCGGTCGTTTGGGAGAGGGTCATGCGCCAGTTGGACTAGATAATAGTCCATCAGGCGCCTGGCCTGGGGAGCCGGTGGTAATGAAGGGTACGCCTGGAAGCATGGTAGGCGGGCTTGTGGTGGCTCCGCTGCGGGTCTGCCTATGGAAATCGGAGCCTCTCCGGGAGATCTGGGACCTAGGAATATTTTGCTGAGGACCCCAAATGAGCCTGGGTCTCTGGGTATTTCTCCTGGATGACCAGAATGTGTGTGATTTTGTGTTTTGTTTTGTTTCTCAGTTGTGTTGTGATGTCCATGTTCGGACTCTGTCTCAAGTCAGCCCACCCCCCTCAATTTTCTTTTTGTTTTTGTTTTTTGTTTTTATGCTGGTTATACTGTATGCTTAAAAGTTATTCCAAGGACTTAAATAAATTCTTAAATTAAACAGTTGGAAGATAAGAGAATGAGGTCACATAGACATTGCAGTTTGTCTATGTATGTATCATTGTCAAATTTATACCACCTAGGTCAAATATGGCAGCAATGATAGCAATAAGAAACTTGACTTTCAATTATCTTAAAGCATAAAAGCCAAAAGTGCTCAGTACATGAACATGTTTGAGAAATCCTTTACATGCCAGTGGAATTCAAGTACAGGACTCAATTATTGGTAGTAGGTCAAATTATAATATTCAACTGCACCCCTCTTACCAAATTATAGATTACATTAAGTTTGGTTAGGGTAGGTTTGGTTAGACTAGGATATACTGTATAAGATAAGATTAGGTCAAACTAAATAAGGTTAGAATATGTTAGGTTTGATTAAGTTTAATTGATTTATTCTAGACCAAGTTGTGACACGAGATTGAACTGACTAAACGTATTAAACTGACAAAAAAACAAAAAAAACAATCAAAGCACCACTAGCAGGAAAAGAATAACAGCCAAAATATGATATGTGTCGAAACGAACCATATTGTAAGATTTCTAAAAAAAAAATGAAAAGAGGAATGGTATAATAACAGAGCCCGAAAAAAAAAATTATCTGGCAATTCTGACCTGGTAGTTAAGTCAATTTAATTTTTGTTTAGTTGCTGATACCAAAGCAAAAGAGGTCCCATAATGATGCAAAGAAAAATTGCTGCTTGCTAACATGTGTTCCTCACTTACTTAACTTTGAAGGTAGTATCTTGCCTAGGAAGCTGACCATGCAAGGATTACATTTATCCATGGCATTGTGTTAAATTTGACATGAAGCTGATCATTTGTTTGTAATATTAATTCAGAAGAGCCATGTTAAAGCCAGCCTACACTAGTATCTGGTGTCCAGGAAACAGCAGCATTATCCACGTGACAGTAAGTGTTCACCGTCTGTCTCCTGATGTATACACAGTCCACACTATCAGTTGCTCTCTGGCTGTATTGGGTGCAATGATTTCTGGAAGTCATTTCAAAAATAAATTTTCTCTTTTGAGTCATTAATATATGTTTATCTAAGACTAATGTTTAAAGGTAAAACAATAAATAATATACTATATATTTGGCATTTTTAAACTGCCAAATATTAGAAAATTATCTTTGTTTCTCAGTGTTGTACAAAAATATGTAGTAAGTGAACACTGTTAGCCAAATCGTTCATGAGTGAATACTTGATCCTCCAGCAAACTGTGGAAATAGACACATATATTGTATTGTATGTTGGGAGCTCAGTGAATAGTGTCTCCCGTTTCTTAGACACTAGATACTAGAGTGGATAATGACAGAAGTTATTTGCCAGTAGAAAATTACTGAAAAAAGAGGTAGTGTGACTGTCTTAAGTTGATGAAAATACCATGACTGGCTCCCCGGCAAGTATAGAGGAGAGTTTGATGGAGCGGCCCAGGTGACTCCCCAACAAAGCTGCCAAAGTATCTACCAACTCACAGTGCTGGGAGGGGGGGGGGGGGGGGTTGAGGGAAAGGAAAGGGTAGAGGGAGTGTGATGGATAATGTAAACTGATTTCCTAATGAGTTTTCATTTCACTACCAGTAATGATTCAACCAATAAGAAATATTATGCTAATATTCATTATGCTGTATGTATTATTCTGTTTTCTTCTAGGGTTATCAGAACGACATCAAGGAGTAAACAGAATTTTCTGATTGCTCACATGTTTGGTCCAGCCAAACATTTTCAAGGGTCTGTTCACTCCTTGATGTCATTCCAAAATGCACTATTAGGTATAATTAGGTAGACTATGTTATATAAGTTTAAAGATAGTTGGGAATAAAATGTTTTAATGAACAAATATATTTAAATGGAAATCTATATTAAGTTACTTCTAGCTAGATACTAAATATTTTCACAAAAATTCCATTGCTGCCAAATACATCTATAAACTATAAGTAACATAAAACCTGAAGTGTACCATAGTTGCTCTGGACTCCCTCAAATCTGTGAGAGCTAGAGACCTGTGCTTGTGTCCGCTGAGAATCCCACACGTTACCTCCAGTGGGGGAGTGCTGGGGGGCTGCGTGCAAAAATTAGGGCACTCTTGTATGAGGTTGGTCAAACTAACATAAATATACTGTATCACAAAATGAGCGATTGACCTACACTTTTTGGATGACACAGCAGATACCCTAATATTAAATATTATGTTCCTTCCAACAACCAATTCTACTCCTAAAATCGATTAATGAAATTTACAAACAACATGTGGCAGTCCGTGGATTCGAACCCAGGACGCTCACACCGAAAATCAACACCTTATGCATCGCACCACGAAGACAGTTAAAGGATGGTGGACACTGCCTACGATTTATTATGCAACTTCGAATCCTGCATATCAATCTAAGCATGTACACACATCCCAACTGCAACTCACGTAGGCTATGCATATGTGAATGGAAAGAGCAATTAATGGGGCCTTAACCACTAGGGAAGTCCTCTCGATAAATTACTCCTGAACCAATATCAATTATTATGTTCCTTCCAACAACCAACTCTACTCCTAAAATCGATTAATGAAATTTACAAACACATGTGGTAGTCCGTGGATTCGAACCCAGGACGCTCACACTGAAAATCAACACCTTATGCATCGCACCACGAAGACAGTTAAAGGATGGTGGACACTGCCTACGATTTATTATGCAACTTCGAATCCTGCATATCAATCTAAGCATGTACACACATCCCAACTGCAACTCAAGTAGGCTATGCATATGTGAATGGAAAGAGCAATTAATGGGGCCTTAACCACTTGGTGATGGGCTGGTCTATCAGAGTGAGAACTGAGCGATCTCTGCCATACCCATAGCTTACTCTGACTGTTCCTTTTACTTACATATTTTCTAGATCTCAAGTGACGGCGTCTCTAACGTGGATTGACCTCCCAATCTACCAAGATTGGAAGCCAAAGCGTCACATTTTTCCCTTGCCCCTCAACTTTCTCTTCATAATTGCTGAGGGGCACAGGGCCCTGGGTGGGGCTTTGGTTTCCCGGGCGTTTCCGCACCCTCCTCAGCTCCCCGCCGTGGAGTGGCTTCGGTCACCCAGGCTTTATTGTGGTCGGCGGGGAGGGTTCTGTGGGGGCGCTCGGTTGTGGCCTTGGCCTTGCTCGGGGCCTTGGGGCTGTTCGGCCAGGCAGCTTGGGGAACAACAACAACAACAACAACAACCACTAGGGAAGTCAAGATATACAGCCTAAGAATACAGTTGAATATTTCATGGTAAGCATTGTTAACAGAACAAATGATAAATTTTAACCAGTGTTATATATTCTTTTTGTTTTCATTTAATGGAAGATGGGTAATTTTTCTAGACCCCTTTGTCCCTAATGTTTAGCCCCATTAGTTTTCAGATTTTAAGATGTTTCCCCCATTAGTTTGTCGATTTTAAGACCTTTCACACCATTTTTTTGTCAATATACAGACTTTTCGTGCTATTTATGTGTAAAAAATTTCCCTGGCGAACGATACTGAGCCTGAAATTTTGAAAGCCGAGACATTTGTCTACCGAAAAATGTACAAATTAATCTAGAAGGGGGATCCAATGGATGTTTTTTTAAGTTTGATGGAGGTCTAGGGAGGAAACTAGAAAAATAATAAATAAATGGAAATATCAACCAAAAAGTGAACCATCCCTCCTTAACCCGGCAACGGCGAGATAGCTCTTAACACCTTACGAGCGGCCTAGGCGGTAATTTATATGTACCGCCCAGCGGGGTGTTTTTACCCTAAATAGGGTTGTTTACGTGATCATTTTTATGCCTAAATAAGACCCAGAGTGTAAAACAAGTATCTATCCCTGAAAGGGCATAAACAGAGCTTTCCAATGACACTCCAACCATCCTTGTACGACCGCTAGTTTTCTTGCAACGATCGTGCAACACGAGTGCAAAAACCATGTAATTAGGTAGTTTCCCTACATAATTCCCTGTGTAGTGAGTGCGTGAGGGTGGGGGAGGGTGGGATTCATGTCAGTAGGTCCGCCGCGGTGGTCTGGAGTAGTCATACGCTTGCTACTCTCCTGCCACCACTTATCTCTCTCTCAGCAACATTACGTGGTGAAAATGGCACACGACATAAGTTGTGAACCGCCACTTAGTCCATATTTATTTCACACGACATAAGTTGCGCGCCGCCAAAGAAGGGTTAAGAAGTTTTACTGGGCAACGGCGGCAAAGCTCTTAAGAGGGAGGCCTAAAAAAAAAAAATTTAAACAGCCCCAGTTTAACTAAACTAAACTAACTAAAACTAAACAATTTTTGTTTTATTTTTTTTCATTTATTTTTTCCCCTATACCTCATATCACTCCTCCACATCCCCTCCTTCCCCCCTTTCCCCTCCCCCTTCAATTATCACCTATTTTCCCTGTTATTCCCTAATTCGTTGGTATATTTTTGTGCTAACATTAGCAAAATGTGTGGAGGATGAGCTTATGTGCCTAGCGAGAGTGTTACACAAGCGAGAGTGTGAATGAGTAAGCTCAGTCAGGCTTGAGGCCTCGTGAAGGGAGGGGTTGCCTCAATTTGCTCCATAATTCATGAATGGGCTGCTCCATGTATATTCGCGATTTTGACCAGAAAAATTATATTTCCACTTGTTTTATTGTTGTTACAGGTTATTATCTTCATAGTGAAGGTAAAATAGGCGCATATGAATAAGTAATAACGATATTTATCGTAAAATTACGATTATAGGCATGAATGGAGCCTAATATGCTCACCCAGAACAGTGGTGTTCAATACACCCTGCTTGCTGTTTATAGGTTAAAGGCTTACCTCCACCTCCGGTCTTAAGCTCTAGTCTTTTCACTAGGTGCCTATTTATCCAAAACCATTTTTCTAGCTTTCTGAACACTATAAACTACAGTTTATTACCCTAGATGGGATGCCACAAATATTCCCTAACTCTAGCATACTATTTACTACAGTACCGGTACTAGGCAAATAGATATATCGGGTGTAAGGAGACTGCCTAATAGCACGCTGGAAATATACAATGAAGCCTTGATAAGATTTTGAGAATGATACTGAAAGAACAGCATATTACAATAAACAAAGCTTGTGCCCTAATTATTAAGCTTGAACTTTAGGCTATATTCTTAAAAGTATCTGACTAGATCATGATATCAGTATTAGTATGTACAGTATATTATAAGACCATGTGGATTTAGTTATCTGTAACATACTTTGCTTTGTTATGCATTGGATGAAAATGTATATAAAATGTACATAGAAACAGCATCAAATATATACAGAGAAATTATATCCATAAGAAGTAACTTGTAGAGAACAAAGTTTAGCTGCTTTCTTCCTAGGTACTGTATCAAGTTCTGAAAAAAAACTTACAAATCAAACCTATTGTGCTCTTATAATATAAAACAAATTATCATGCGAGTATAATAACTTAAGATACTTTTAGGGTAATTATTCATGATAATTTTTATAAACAGAAACTAGACAAAACAAATACTACTGAACTGACCACCTAACCATTTCAGTCCAGCGCAATGGGTGGAATACATGACTACAGTAACAGTATATCAAACAGTCATCAATTCTAACCTCACTGTTCTAACACTTGAGGTCCTTGTTAAGATAAAATTAATCACCTAACATCAGCCACAATATGTCACTATTGTATTGAAGAGGTGACCAAGGCATACCCATACAAAACATGGAACTGTCTGTTCAACCGATACAGAAAAGCCAGAAAATCCCACTTACAATCTTGATACCTTGGGTCCTAAGATGAGAATAATCCCCTAACGTCAGCCACAGTGTGTGCATTATAATGTGGTTGAGCTAGCAAACCTCCCCCCAAAACAACATGGGGAATGGAATCAATTGCCTTGGACTATGGAGGCTATTCATTTGTGGCCACCCCCCGTGGGGATCAAGGCGTCTGCTCTAGTTTTATGGCCCCCCTTCTCCCTCACGTTTAGCCCTATTAGTTTTCAGATTTTAAGATATTGGTTCCATTAGTTTGGCAATTTTAAGACTTTTCACCCCATTTTTCGTGCAATTTAGGTGTCAATTTTTTCCTGGCGAGCGAAAGTGAGCTTATATTTTTATGAGGCCTTTCTACCAAAAACATTTATCTTGAGGGGAGGTCTAGGGGTTTTTTTTCAAGCTTGATGGAGGTCTAGGGAGTAAACTAAACAAAAATCATAAAAAATCAATAAAAAGGCAAATAAATACGACCATCCCCCCTTAAAAGCCAGCAAATCTCACCTGACTATCCTGACTGGTGAGAGGTGATTGTTGCTTCAGAAGTTCTCCGGACGTTACCCCTTCCTCCTCCTCTTCCTGCTCTGCACCACTGACACTGGTCCCATCACCTTCCTTGCTCAGAGTGACGGTCTTTTGGCGGAGGAGAGGCGTGCTGGGCTCGCTGGCTTCTTGGTCCTCTTCTGTGAAAACTGAGGGAGATTTATTATGTAAGTTATTTTTGGATTAGGTAATAGTTTACAAATATTCTGGCACAGTCAGCTCTACGTTCTCCTTGAATTTTTTTTCAGTTGGTTACATATAACATATGTTTACATATGGTAACTTTCTGAATCTCAAAATTGCTATGTTTCTACCCAGAATCATGCCAAAGCTGTTCTTCAACTTGCCAAAAACTCATCCATCAATAACAAGGTAATAAACTTTATAACTCTAGCTCTTCCCAAGCTTTCCGGAATCTAGTCAAAAACCTCTCCAACAATTTTAATTCCTCGTCTTTCCCTCCTCTTTTCTACTCCGACGGCACCACCATCACTTCTTCCTCTGACAAAGCTGAACTCTATGCTTAAACTTTCATTAAAAACTCAACCATGGATGATTCTGGTACTGTTCCTACTCCTCCAATGCCCTCTCATTAAATTATGCCTAATATCTTAAATCTCTTCTAAAGATGTATTTTCTGCCCTCTCAGGGAATAATACTAAAAAGACTTACAGACTGGGTAGTGTTCCTCTTGTTATGCTCAAAAACTGTGCTTCCGTGCTGACTTCCACCCTAGGCATACTCTTCCGTCTCTGTCTTACGTCTTAACATTTTCCCTTATTGCTGGAAGTTTACTTTCATTCAACTTGTCCCAAAGAAGGGTGACCGCTCTCAACCCTTTAACTATCATCCAATTGCTCTCGATTCTAGCATCTATAAAGTTTATTAATCTATTCTTAATTTAAAAATTCTTAAGTATTTGTCTTCCTATAATCTTCTTTCATATCACCAGTATGGTTACCTTAAGGGATGCTCTACTGGCGATATCCTTTCTTACCTAACTAACTCTTGGTCCTCCATTCGGGACTTTGGCGAGACATTTTCTTTTGCGCTAGACATATTGAAAGCCTTCAATAGAGTCTAGCACAAATAACTAATTTCTAAACTACCCTCCTTTGGCTTCAAACCCTCTATCTGTGCCTTTATCTCTAATTTCCTTTCTGACCGTTCCATAGCTGCAATTGTGCACTGCTATCGCTCACTTCCTAAGCCTATCAACTCTGGTGTTCCTCAGGGCTTTATCCTATCTCCAGTTCTGTGTCTGTCTGTTGGGTATGCATGCTTAGATTAATATCCAGTATTCGAGAATGAATAATATATCGTAGGTTTGTGCATAAACCTTTAACTGTCTTGATAGTGTAATGGTTAGTGCACAGAATTTCGGAGTGAGTATCCGAGGTTCGAATCCTTGGAGTACCACATGTATTCATTAGTTTCATTGATATATTTGTTCATTATTATCTTCTCAATTGAACCTCTAGTCTTATCCACTCATATACTGATGACTCTATCTTACACAATTCAACTATTTTTTTACAATGTCCCACTATGCAACCACTCCAAAGCTCATGTGATAAGGCCATAACATGCCTATCTTCTGATCTATCAACTAGGGCAGAGAAAATCTTGTTACTTTCAATGCTTCCAAAACCTAATTTCTCCATCTACTGTATTTACCTGTCACAATCTTCCATACAACCAACCCTTATTCTTCAACAACACACAATTCAACCCTTCGGCTTCCCTCTCTCAATATTCTTATGTCTCTTCCTTCTGATCTTTCTTGGAAATACCACATCACAACTCTTGTTAAAAATAGGTTCCCAGCAGTTAGGTGTGCTCACCTGTCTCCGTGGGTTCTTCACCCCCGCAAAGCTTCTTGCTCTGTACAGGGGCACAGTGCGCCAATGTATCGAGTATTGTTCGCATGAGTGGGTAGGTTCCACCCTTACCGCTCTTCTCGAAAGGGCACAGTCAAAAACATTTTGTCTCATCAACTCACCTCTTACTATTTCCCAACAACCTCTCACTACACGCCACCATTGTTACATCTCTCTCACTCTTCTATCGCTATTACAACAATCAATGTTCTTCAGAGCTCTCTGAGTGTATACCTCATCCCTTACGGAGAATGGGTGGCACCCACCATTCAACACATTCCCACCCCTATTCTGTCCAACTCTCTTGTCTTACCTAACTCTCTAACCCAAGAGTGAACTGATTTTCCCAGTCTTTCTATTATTCTACTGAACAAGTAGCCTTGGGAACGATTACTATTCTCTCCCTCAATCTATCTTACCCTCATCCAATGACTTAAACTGCTTTAACCCTTCGAACTCAGCTGTCCACTTATACTCCATACCGAGTGGCGATAGGCTGGTCTATCAGAGTGAGAGTTGAGCGATCTCTGCCATACCCATAGCTTACTCTGATTGTTCCTTTTACATATATATTTTCTAGATCTCAAGTGACGGTGTCTCTTCCGTGGATTGACCTCCCTACTGCCAACCTATAGGTTGGCAGATTGGGAGCCAAAGCGTCACATTTTTTCCTTTGCCCCTCAACTTTCCCTTCATAATTGCTGAGGGCCTTGGGTGGGGCTTTGGTTTCCCGGGCTTTTTTCGCATTCTCCTCAGCTCCCCGCCTTGGAGTGGCTTCGGACACTTGGGCTTTATTAGTGATAAGCAGGGAGGGTTTTGTGGGGGTGCTCGGTTATGGCCTTGGCCTTGCTCGGAACCTTGGGGCTGCTCGGCCAGACAGCCTGGGGAACAGCGACAACAACAACTCCATACCGAACTTTCACCGCAGAACTCGGGTGTCCTCTAATACTCCTGCACGCAAAATTTTCATAACATCACAACACAACAACCAGACGACATAGCGATGTCCGGTCAACACCAGGATCAAGACAACAGTAAGTACTCCATTTTCCCATAAAGCTGATCTTTCTACCTACAGTATTACCATTGCTAAGCTATAAAAGCTGTAAAGCCATAAGGCCCCATATGGGTCGATTCTGGGGGTATGGAGTGTAAGAGGACAGCCGAGTTGGAGGGGTTAAGCTACACGTGTGTCCGGACATTTTGACTCTAACTTACCTTGAATTTGACTCCCTGTCACTTTTTCAACTTTGGTAATAATAATAAAACTATTTGTCAACAGCCTACTGGGCAGAAGCCCTCATAAGGCTGAAGTTGCCAAAATTGAGGGAGAGGAAAGAGAGAGGAGACATGATCATAAAGGGTACAAAGGAGTACAAATGAAAACGAGCAACAACAGGTCTTGCAACCCTTCAAGGTTACTTGCCTTTCAAAATACTACTGTTTCTAGTGTCCAACAGTATTTCAGAGATAAAGATGTGAAAAGGAAATACCTCCCTAGGGATTAACATGGCAGGGAGGGGGAGGGGGGGTGGGGGGGGGGGGGGCAAATATTAATGAAATAACATAATTAAGGAAATATTTTATTCATTTACAGATGCAATCAACCCTGGATTCGGAACAAGGTGATTGTCAAGTCGAACTATGAAGGAATCAACGGTGTTGCAGAACATCTCGGGGAAGTCCATTCCACAAGTTGACGACTCAATTGAAGAAGAAACTCTTGGATTCGTGTGAGTTGATGATTTACCAATGATTTTGCAACCATTTCCCCGTGCGTAGTTTGATCGATCAATCGTAAAGAATTTACTACAGTTCATATTGTCGATGCCTCTGATGATCTTAAAGACTTGAATTAGGTCGCCTCTTAATCTACGCTTTGTTAGGGGAAACAGATTTAATTCTTCAAAACGTTCCTCATATGGTTTGTTCTTTAGACTGGGTATCATTTTAGTGACTGCGTTGAACACGTTCCAGTTTGTCTATATCCTTTTCATAGTAAGGGCACCATGACTGAACGCAATATTCCTGGAGTGAGCGAACTAAGGAATTATATAGAGTGAGATTACATCTTTGGATTTATGCTCAAAGGACCTGCCTATGAAACCAATAACATTGTTTGCTTTCCTAACAACCTCCTTGCATTGTTGACTATGTTTGAGGTTATTTGATACTATTACTCCTAAATCCTTTTCTTTGTATACAGTCTTGAGTTGGGTGCCTGAGTGCAGTTTCAGTCTCTTGTCCTAATGGCGGCGTTCCAGGCAACCCTGTTAAGGGCTGATTCACTTGTCAAGTTTTTGGATTTGAGATTGGCACGTATAGTCCGATCCCAGGTCTTCCTCAGTCCACCCCTTGGTGCAGCTCCCTCCACAATCACAGACCTGCATCTTTTCACCTAATTTTGTTCGTCCATTCTCTTCACATGTCCATACCATCCCAGTCTACTTGTACGCATCACCTCGCTTATACTCTTTATACCTAAGCGTCTCCTCAGCTCATCATTTGTTATTCTATCCTGCAGCCTGGCCCCACACATCCATCTCACCATTCTCATCTCATTACGTTCCATTCTGTTGACATCCTCTACTTTAACGGCCCATGTTTCTGAGGCATACGTGTTACAAATGACTTTTGACAGTCACTGTAAGTAAGGTGTAAAGATTAGGACGTTTTGAGATACGATCCTATATATCTATTAAGGGTTAAGTTTGAACTCTTAGTAAGGATGACTATAGGTGTCGATGTCCTTATGAATTAATATAATAGGTTGATTGTAGATTGAAGTGTAGGTTGATCTCAGCTCTCCTCTCTCTGCTCGTTGATGATAGATTATATGATAGATATGTTATCCTATCTTTATTTTAGTTAAAGTAAAGCTGCCACCGTTAACGTCTTTTAACCATATAAATATAATATTGATACTTATAGGTAAAAGGTAAATTAAAGAAATGTTTGGTATCCAAAACTATCTATCTATCTATTGCCTGACGCCGTGATCCCCGAAGGGGTGGCCACGAACGAACCGCCCCCATGCACCTCTGTCCCCAGTCAGTCGACGCCCCTCCCCCCAACCAGCACCGCCTTCGTTCATGTACTTCCTCACTCCATCCTTCCACCTCATATTCGGTCTACCTCTCCCCCTCTGTCCCTCCACCTCGCTCTCGTACACCCTCTTAGTCATTCTCTCGCTTTCCATACGTTCCATATGGCCGAACCATCTCAAGTTGTTCCTTTTCACACTTTCCAGCACATCTACCTCCACACCACACCTCCTTCTTACTTCCTCATTAGTCTGTCTATCCCTCCATGTAACTCCGCACGCACTCCTTAAGTAATTCATTTCCACTGCTCTCACTCTTGGTCTTAGTCTCTCAACCAACGTCCATGCTTCGCTTCCGTAAGTCAGTGTCGGGATTACCACACTGTCATGCAAGGACTTCTTCACTTCCATACTGACCACCCTATTTCTTGTTACTGCTTTTAGCGTTCCTACAACCCTCTTCCCCTGTTGTACCCTCTCCCGCACCTCTTCATCCATAGTCCCATCTTTACTCAACACACTGCCCAGATACTTAAAAGAGTTGACGATCTCCATAGCCTGACCGTTCAGCTTCACCTCACACTCTGTGACTTCACCCCTTTCGAAGACCATAACCTTGCTCTTCCCCGTATTTACCTTCAAATTCCGTTTTTCGCACACTGTTCCAAACTCATTTACCAGACCCTGCAACTCCCATTCATTATCACTCATCAGAACTGTATCATCCGCAAACAGCAGTATAGGTAGCTTCCACTCAATTCCCTCCCTTTTCAGCGATACACCAACATCCACTGCTCTTGATAGTATTTCTTTCATAACTCCATCCATATATACAGTAAACAACCACGGGGACATCACACACCCCTGTTTCAAACCAACATTCAGGTCAAAGAACTCGCTCTGCTCACTCTCCACACGTACTGCCGCCTTTGCACCCTCATACATGCTCTTCACTGCTTTCAGCAACTTGCCCTCTACTCCGTATATTCTAAGTACTTTCCACAAACCTTCTCTATCCACTCTGTCATAGGCCTTCTCCAAGTCCATAAAGGCAACATACACCTTTTGTTTCTTCTCCAGATACTTCTCCACAACACAATTCAGGGTAAAAATCTGATCTACACATCCTCTTCCCTTCCTAAAACCTCCCTGCTCGTCGCCTATCCATTTCTCCGTTCTCACTCTCACTCTCTCAATCACTACCCTACTGTATACCTTCCCTACTACGCTTAGAAGACATATTCCTCGGTGGTTACCACACACTCCTCTTTCCCCTTTGCCCTTATATAGGGGGACTATTATGCCAGTCTTCCAGTCATCGGGTGCACTCCCCTTCTCCCATGCTAGTTTGCACATTTTCCATACCCATTCTATCACTATCTCACCACCATACCTCAACATTTCCCCACACACTCCATCTGTTCCTGGTGCTTTCCCCAACTTCACTCTTTTCATGGCTTCCCACACTTCTGACCTCCTGATCCCCACCTCCTCCTCCACTACTTCTCTTCTTCTCCCTCCCATACCATATCCAGCTATGTTTGCTGGCTCTTCATTCCTTTCATTTAGCAACTCACTGAAGTACTCCCTCCATCTTTCGACTCTCTTGCTTCTCGGCTAGCATTCTCCCATTCTTATCTTTCACACCCTTACTGTTTCCCTTGCTACCTTCCCTAACTTTCTTGACTTCTTTCCAGAACAGTTTCTTACTCTCCCTCCATTTTACACTCAGATTCCTTCCAAATTCCTCATCTACTCTTCTCTTACTTTCCTTCACTACTCTCTTCACCACCCTCTTACTCTCCACGTACCTCGCTCGTTTCTGTCTCTCGGAATCTTCATTCCCTCTACTACCCAACCACTCTCTATATGCTTTCTTCTTTTCTTCCACAGCTATTCTTACCTCTTCTGTCCACCATGCTGTACCTTTCACTCCCCTCCCTCTTCTCCTCACTCCACACACCTCCTCACATGCTGCACAGATCTCATCCTTAAACACCTTGCTCATCTCCTCCACTTCCTCCATAACTTCCAGGTCGAACCCACCTAGTCGTCTTTCCACTGCTCTCCTGTACTCCTCCCTGATTTCCTCCTCCTGCAACCTCTCCACCCTCCTCACCATTCCACCCTCCTCTCGCCTCCCTCCCGCTCTCCTCACCCACTTCTTTTGTATCCTAACCTTAGCTACCACTACATAATGATCAGACAGACCCCCTCCAATACCCCTATACACCCTAGCATCCATCACAGATTTCTTCATTCGTTCATCCACACATACATAATCAATCAATGACTTTCGTTCCACCACTGTCTTATCCTTCATCGTCAACATCCGTTTCCACGTGTACCTGTGGATCATTCTGTGTCGGAAGAAGGTGTTGGCTATCCACAGCCTCCTCCCCACACATCCAAAACTAACTTTGATATTTATTCAAGTAACAACTGAATAGATATACAGTACAGATGTACTAATATATAAGTAATAGAGAATTCCCTATATTGAGAGGAATCTCTGGGCTATCTTCTTGGGCCCGTTGCTAAAGTCTATCTAACCTCTCAATACCTCTCCACCCTCTCACCTCCCCTGGTCACCTCGAAACACCTCTACAACACGTGATCGTCATTGGTCATACGATCAGTGCATGGGCGACAACAAGGTGCCAGAGTAAACTTATTTGTGTGGGAAAGGAACCTGATTCAATGGTTTTAGAAGGGGGAAGTTACAAAGAGTTACAATGAATACCCCCTCAGAATGTATAGTTACCTGCATAAAGATCATTCATAGTAAGTATACTACCTTAAAATTATATGAGAGATGGTAATAATGATTGTATAGTAAATAGTATAATCGTGAGATGTAATATACGTCATTGCACTTCTAACACATGAGGCATACACCTTTCCCTTCAGGGGCAGAGGCATTCTTTTCATGGTCAGAATTGGCAGCAGTTCTCTGAACTTCCCCCAGCCACATCTAAATCTAGCGACAGTGGCAGCCTCAGCCCCACCACCGGCAGAGATGGTATCTCCTAGGTAACAAAATTTGTCCACCCACTCCAATAACTCATTTCCAAAATTCACATCTACAGGATCATCATTTAACACAAGCTCGCCTTTGCACACTACGCACTCAAATTTCTTAATTTCTGACTTATCCTTCGGCAGGGGTCCTTTTATTCTACTACAGCGCTTACTCCCATGATGCACCCAACATCGACAGATGCTACATCGAATCGAGTTAGCGCCCACACAATTTCCACACACCGCACATGAGTATGCACCGCTCTTTTCCACATTGCCTCGTCTCAATCTACAATGAATAACCTTGGTTTTGTTAATATTGACTCTTAAACCCTTGCTCGCCATGCCCTCTCTCCACCTTCTGAATTTGGCCTCAGCATCTTGCATATTGTCAGCTACTGTATTAGGACTAAATCGTCTGCATAAAACAGTTCCAACGGAAGTCCGCCTCTAAAAACTCTGGACAGTGCCTCCAGGACCATAATAAAGAGGAGGGGGCTTAACACTGAACCCTGATGAACTCCAACACGGACTGTGAACTCCTCACTCAGTACACCTTCCACCCTCACCGCAGTTCGCGAATCCTCATACATCTTCATTATCACACGCACCAGCCACTCTTATACACCAAGTTTTCTCACAGCCCACTGCACAACGTCTCTAGGCACCCTGTCAAAGGCCTTCTCCAGGTCTACAAACACAAAGTAAAGATCCCTGCCTTTTATTAAGCATCTTTCCTGTATCTGCCTGACTATGAAGATAGCATCGGTTGTACCACGTCCTGGATAAAACCAAACTGCATATCATCAATGGAGATGCTTTGCCTGATCAAACCCTCAAAGACTCTCTCACAGACCTTCATGATTTGGTCAAGCATTTTCAGGCCCCGATAATTACCTCTACCTAGCGGGCGGGTGCCCAACCCCGAAAGGGGTTGAAATAGGGGAGCTATCCCCCCACCAAAGGCGGCTTTCTAGGGCCTTTCATAGCTGATGCTGAAAGGACTGGGTTCTAGTCATGTGGCGATGGGCTGGTCTATCAGAGTGAGAGTTGAGCGATCTCTGCCATACCCATGGCTTAATCTGACTGTTCCTTTTACTTATAAATTTTCTAGATCTCAAGTGACGGCATCTCTTCCGTGGATTGACCTCCCAATCTGCCAACCTAGAAGTGAGCAGATTGGAAGCCAAAGCGTCACATTTTTCCTTTGCTCCTCAACTTTCTCTTCATAATTGCTGAGGGGAACAGGGCCCTGGGTGGGGCTTTGGTTTCCCGGGCGTTTCCGCACCCTCCTCAGCTCCCCGCCATGGAGTGGCTTCGGTCACCCAGGCTTTATTGTGGTAGGCAGGGAGGGTTCTGTTGGGGCATTCGGTTATGGCCTTGGCCTTGGCCTTCCTCGGGGCCTTGGGGCTGTTCGGCCAGGCAGCCTGGGGAATAACAACAACAACCTCTATCTAGCGCTTCCCCTTTTCCTTTGTATATATTTACTATGTGAAGTAATTTATATTTGTCTTCATTGAAACACATTTACCATATGTGAAAGGTTTTGAGAAGATCAATAAAGGAGATTTTGTAGTTGTTGTTGTTGTTGTTGTTGAAGATGTATTTATTTTATACTAGCCCTCTGGGCCTAAGCCCTCATAGGGCTAGTGTTCGGCGGGGAGTTAGTAAGTCAAGTCATATAAGTCACTGGTCAGATGTCATTATATAGATTAATAGCTTTCAAGAAATGACGGATAACTATGAAAGAGAATGAATCTGAGTTAGAAAGGATGTCCTTTAACCCGGCAAAGGCTAGACTATGGTAGAGTATTTGAAACGTCCCGCCATGCGGAGGTATTTTGGTTCATTCCCGACGAAAATCGTAATTTTACCATAAATATCGTTATTACTTATTTATATGCGCCTATTTTAGGTTTAATATGAAGATATTAACATTTAGGAGCAATAAAACAAGTGAGAATAGTATTTGGGGAGTGAAAAAGAAGTAATATTGCCGACCGGTTCATTCATGAGGGGAGAGCCGCGGCGGCGTATATCCTCTCCTCCCGAGTTCTCAAGCGACACTGACAGCTCTAAGTAGAAGTCTCTCTGTTGCAAGGATATCTAGATGCCTCGCTTATGCTACAGAGACCGCGGGAAGAAAATTTGCGCCGAAAATTACCCAATAAAAGGGGGAATAAGAGGAAAAATAGGTGATAATTAGCCAAACATTATCTGAATATATGTTGTTACCCATGTCCAAACGAGTCATTTGAGACTAGTTTGACATCTCTACCATGGTATACAGTTTGGGGCAAAAAACAGTGCTTAACCTCTCCGCTGCGTACCCCCTATAGTATACAGCCACCCCTGTGCGGAGGTATTTAGAGTGTTTCCTTCACTCAAATTGTCATCGTACCATAAATATCATTAACCCCTAAATGTCGGCGCGCAACATAAGTCGAGTATAATAAATCTGGACTATCTGGCGGCGCGCGACATAGGTCGTGTGGCAATTTCAGCACGTAATGTTGCTGAGAGAGAGAGACAAGTGGTGGCAGGAGAGTAGCGAGCGTATGACTGCTCCAGACCACCGCGGCGAACCTACTGACACGAATCCCACCTCCTCCCTCCCTCTCTCACTCGCTACATACTGAATTGTATGGGGAAAGTACCGAATTACATGCTTTTTGCACTCATGTTGCAAGAAAATTAGCCGTCATAAAAGGATCGTTATGGTGTCATTGGAAAGCTCTGTTTATGCCCTTTCAGGGATAGATACTTGTTTTACGCTCTGGGTCTTATTTAGGCATGAAAATGATCACGTAAACAGCCCTATTTTGGCTAAAAATACCCCGCTGGTGGCTACATATTTTATACCGCCTAGGCCGCTCTTTAGGTGTTAATACTTATCCATATGCGCCTATTTTACGTTGATTATAAAGGTATTAACCTGTTACAGCAATAAAACAAGCGTTTACCCAGGACAAGAAAAGAGAACTGATATGTAGGTTGCAGGATGAAGAGGAAAAACCTGATGTCATAGCCTTACAGGAAGTAAGACCAAAAAATGCTAGAATTGAAAGCGAACTGGTGGAGTATAGTTTGGAGGGTTTTGAGTTATATGAGAGGAATGCTATTAGGGCAGAGGTCGGAAGAGGACTGTTTATTTATGTAAGAAAAGAGCTCAAGGTTAATGAGGTGGATATGAGACAGCAGTATTGTGAGTATTTGTGTATTGAAGTAAAATGTGCAAGAGGATCAATTCTAATTGCCTCTATATATAGAAGCCCAAATAATAGTAGGGAAGAGGATGATAACCTACTGAAAGCAATGGAGGAAATAGATAATAGAGAGAACAAATATAAGATTTTGATTGGAGATTTCAATTTGCCAAGGATCAACTGGGCAAATTGTACTACTCCAGCGGGACAGTGTAGCCTGGAAAACAAGTTTATAGAGAAAGTGAGAGATTGTTTTTTAATGCAACATATTACAGAGATGACAAGATATAGAGATGGGACGCAGGGGAGTGTACTTGATTTGATTTTTAGCAATGAGGAGGATATAGTGGAACATGTCAATGTGGATAGCCCTATAGGTCATAGTGACCATGCCTGTATAAGCTTTAGTTGCAATATTAAAACAGAGAGGGATAATAGAAGCAATAAAAAAATATACATGTATGATAGAGCAGATTATGAGCTGCTGAGATGGTGTTTGGACATTGACTGGGGGGAATACTTGAACGGTGAAGACGCTGAAGGAATGTGGAGGAAAATGAGTCAAACTGGAGAATGCTGTATCCAAAAGTGTACCAGTAAGGGAATATAAGGATAAAACAAAATTGAGGAAAAGAACGAACCCAGAATTGCCAATGAAAAGAAAGCTTTGGAAATTGATTAGAAGAAAGAAACGATTGTGGGAAAGACTAAAATTGTTAAAAATGAACAGGGGGTCTATTATAGAAGCTAAAGAAGTGGATCTGGAACACAGACAAATAAACAATAAAATAAGGTGGGAGGCAAGGAAGTTTGTATATGAAGTTTGATTATAAAGCAAAAATACAGAACAGTAAAAAATTTGCGTCTGCTACCGCCGCCGCCAACACCGTGAACGATCGCAGCAGTGCAAGTACTGGTACTGAGCTGGATACACAGGCCTAGTTTGCCTTTTTCCAGAGGATCTACTGTAAGAAACTGTAGAAAATGGAAAAAGGCAAACTAGGCCTGTGTATCCAGCTCAGTACCAGTACTTGCACTGCTGCGGTCGTTCACGGTGTTGGCGGCGGCGGTAGCAGACGCAACATTTTTACTATTCCGTATTTTTGCTTTATAATCAAACTTCAAATCTTGTCTTCCCCATGCTTTATCAAGATTACTTTCAAACTCCCTTATTGATTCGGAATAGACTACATACTGGGGCAGTGCGTTCCACTCATTTACCACTCTATCACAAAATGAGTTCTTTGCCTTCTCAAGCCTATTTCTTTCTTTGTAAATTTTCTTAGAGTGTCCTCTCGTTCTTGTTCCCTCCCGCATCAAGAAGATACCTTCACACACATCCTCATCGTACTTTCCTGACACTATCTTAAAAGTCTCTATCATATCCCCTCTCTTTCTCCTATATGCCAGTGTCGGAAGCCCCAGTGTCCTCAACCTCTGCTCATAGCCCGCGTTCTTCAACGTTGGTACCAGCTTGCTAGCTCTCCTCTGCACTCTCTCTACTGCTTCTATATCCTTTACCATATATGGAGCCCACACCTGGTTCGCATATTCCAGGTGCGGCCTGACCAGCGCTGTATAGAGATTCCTGAAGATTTCTTCGTCAAGTGACACAAATGTCCTCCTTATCAGCCCTACAATTCTATTGGCTTTGTTTATCTTTTCCGCTAAATGTTCTGAGAAATTTAACTTATTGTCTATCACTACTCCTATATCCTTTTCTGCATTCACTTCCTCATCGCTTCATACATACTGTATCCTACCTTGTCTATCTTGCTTGTCCCAATCCGCATGTACTTGCATTTTTTTGGATGAAAAGGCATTAACCAATGCTCAGACCATCCCTTCATGCCCTCCACATCTCCTTGAAGCAAACCCACATCTTCCTTACTCCTCACTCTTCTATACAGCTTAGTGTCATCCGCATACAGGTATACCTCACTTCCATTAGTTATAACTTCAGGTAAGTCGTTGATAAATATAATGAACAGTAGTGGTCCCAACACAGATCCCTGGGGTACCCCACTTGTAATTTCCCTCCACCCCGAGCCTATTCCATTCACCAGTACCCTCTGTCTCCGATCTTTCAGGAAGGCTTCTATCCATTTCACACATTTCTCCCCTATATTATAGCTTCTAACTTTCTCTATTAACCTTTTATGTGGGACCTTATCGAAGGCCTTCATAAAATCGCAATATACCACGTCTATTACATCACCATCCTCTAGAATTTGCATCCAATCATCTACCACCTTAATTAGCTGTAGTACCGTCGACCTCCCCGGCAAGAATCCGAACTGTCTCCCACTGAAAAGTTGGTTTGATTTCATATGCTCCATTATTCCTTCTCTAATTACCGTTTCCATTAGTTTACACACAACACTTGTCAAACTGACTGGTCTATAATTCCCTGGGTCATTTCTCTTTCCCTTCTTAAATATAGCTGTTATGTTCGCCTCTCTCCAGTCCATCGGGATTTGTCCTGTATTAAACGATACCTCAAATAACATTTTCAATGGCTCTACTAACATCTCACCTCCTTCCTTTATGATTCTTGGGTATATCCCATCCGGTCCCGGGGACTTACTTCTGTTCATTTTTTCTATAGCCCTTCTTATTCTAGCATGGGAAAACTCTATTAGTTCTAGTGCCGGTGCCTGTTTGATGGGAATAGTAGGCACTGCATCATTCGACTCCACTGTTAGTATCCCCCCAAAGTATTTCCCCAGCACCTCTCCTTTCTCCTTATCAGTCTCCGCTCTACTCCCATCATCCAACCCCCATACCAGCTCTGGGATCCCTACTCTTCTTGTTAACTTTTCCTGAATGTACTTCCAGAATATTAACCCTTCTGACCCGGGGTCGTCCTCCTAAGGACAGTGTCAAGTACCCGGGCGATTTGGCCGAAAAACGTCTAGGCCTAGGCTACCGTATCTTTGTTATTTTACCTGCTAGAAATTTCCCACGCATCTCTAAACGTAGTGCGGTTTCAAATCTGTAGACTGGCGTTGAGTAGATCTCTGTAAGTCAACTGGTTCAGTTGTGATGACGATTTCCGTGGAGCGAATTTTTCCGCGATGTTGACAATATCGGAGCTTTTCAGACACTAATTTCGTCATACCATACAACAACAACATTGATCCGACGTCTCCTTCTTGTTTTCGGAGGTGCGGTGACGCAATGACTGGCTTTGTTTACATGCGTCGGACGCACGGCGTTCAGACCAAGCTGAATAGGCTTTCAAGCTTACTGCCTGTTATAAGGACACCCGGGGTCCTGCCCAACAGCCGCGGTGTCCTTATAACAGGACAGCAGGGCTGGAAGGGTTAAATGTTTTTTTTTTAGGCCTTGGATTATATATGGCTTCCCGCAGCGCAGCGGTAGGCCTTATATAAATCTTGCCGCGCTTGCTGGGTTAAGAACTCTTATGGAAAGCAATTGAAAAGGGGCTGCCAAAGCCAATGTAGAGTAAACCTATGATGGCCCAATATCTAAATTTGATTATACTGTATTGACTATTTGAATGCGTGTGCCAAATATTTTACTTTTATCACAAAATGCACAATTTCTCTTACCTAACTGCCTCACTATAGCAAGATGTTGCAAAGCTAAGGTTCGGCGTTGTACTGGAGTCACTGCCTCTATGTGGTCAGTCAAATAAAAACAAACATCAGGATGTTAGAGAATCCAGGGGGTGATTGAGCAATGGGGGAGGGGTAAATGAGGTGTTGGAATATTGTAAGATGCGAGTAATTGGCAGGATAAGAGGGTGAAGGGCAAGGTAGTAGTAGGCGTAACACAAAAATCTTGGGAATGGAAGAGCTTCAACGTGGAATCCTGCTGGAGATGGATGGCAGTTCGCAGCTGAACCTGCTGACGATGATATGTTAACGGCAGTATCCCAGCCTCACTGTACACACGAGAGGAGTCCTGGAAAGCTCCTGAGCTAATACGTATGCCAAGGTGATGAACAGAGTTAAGTGTCTGTAATGTGGATGCCGAGGCAGTGCCATATACCGGGCAACCGTAATCTACAGTAGGGCAGAGTGAATGGTGGATCTATAAAATAGTAGTAGTGTAGATCGATCAGCACCCCAATGAACACGTGTCACAGACTTAAGGACGTTCATGCGCTGAAGGCACCGAGCCTTCAGAGCGGCAACATTGGATTTCCAATTAAAGTGGGTATCAAAGATAAGGCCAAGGAATTTAGTGGAGGAGAGGAATTTAATCTTGGAAGAGCCCATACAGAGGGTGATAGACTGCTTACGCAAGTGTCTAATGTCGCAATCAATCGAGAAGTGGAAACCGGTCAAGGATGCCCAAGCATGTATTGAATTAAGAGCACTATCAAGACGTCGTTGAATGTGCGTTAAACTAGGAGATGTATAATAAATGGCTAAGTCATCCACATACAGGCTATAAGAGATGTCAGGCAGGAGACATTGTGTAACAATGTCAAAGAGTATGATGCTGAGGGCACAGCCTTGGAGTATTCCATTAGTGAGAGGTTTTATATCAGATAAAATACCGTTGTTTTTAACCTCAAATGTGCGGTTAGAGAGAAAGTTTTGGAGAAATTGAGGTATGAGGGCAGAAACAGGGGTCATGAATGTAAGTTGAGGAAAGTTGTATGTAATTCTAACGTAAGAAAGTTCAGCTTCCCGTATAGAAGCATTGATTGTTGGAATATGTTGGAGGGGGAGGTGGTAGGAGCAAAATATATCCAAACTTTAAAACAAAATTGGATAAATGTAGAGAGAGAGTCAGGACAACACAAGCTTAGGCTCAAATCCTGTATACATGTCCCTTTTAACACTGATTCATTATATAACTGTCTTGATATATAACTGCATATATAATACTGTATGTATGTACGTATAGACTCTGGCACTTACCCCGTGTTTCCTTATTTATTTATTTATTTATTTATTATTTATTTTTTTGGGGGGATGGGGGGGGTGTAGCCTACTCGAGACAGAGCCCGAACATGGACAACACATCAGAAAAACAAAACAAAACATAAAATCACAAATATCTAGGTCGTCCAGGAGAAATACCCGAGACCCAGGCCTATTAGGGGTCCCCAGCAAAAAGATTTCCAGGTTCCAGATCTCCCGGAGGGGCTCCGATTTCCGCAGGCAAACCCGCAGCGGAGCCAAGAGTACAAAACAGTGTACTAACAAGACTTAACTGATTTTAAATTTACTTTCATACCGAACAAAACAAAATAAATGCTTGATAAAAGCTCACCTGAGTCTCCATCTTCAATTTTAGACTGTGAAGAAGTGAGCGTGATGGTGCGCTGGCGGGCGAGGAAGGACTGGTGATGGTCCGATGCCTCACCGCTGCTGTCTGTCTCACGATGGAATAGGATCTCCGCCAGAACTCTCTCGTCCTCCTCCTACACAAAGATTAATGAAGTGTTTTGAGGGTTAGCTATACAGTACATTAAACTAAGATAGGAATTCAGCCACTTCAAAAAATCTACGACATTCTAAAGTCTGGGAGAGAGGTATCCTGACCAGGATTCGAACCCTCTCACTCAAGGTAGATTTGGGAGAGTTGGGCACCGTAACCACTCGGCCATCTGTTCATGGCCAAGTAGTTACGGTGCCCAACTCTCCCAAATCTACCTGGAGTGAGTGGGTTATTTATTTATTTATTTTTAATACGGTAGTTTAACCAGACCACTGATCCACATTACGAGACTCTCTCTGGTCAGGATACCCCTCTACCAACCTGTCCAACATAATCATTAGATATTCTAAAGTCTATTTATGAAGACAAGTCTAGAAATTGTGACCCCTAGCCTCTTGTAACTTAGGGAGGGCTGGAACAAATTGAATGCAAATTATAGAAATGTCAGCTAGATAAATTAAGTCCTTTTTGAGTTATGAGAGGATGGGGGTGGGATTTTAAGATTCACCATAATGAATAGACTATAGGTAAGGTTTATCATACTGCATAAGGACAATATTTTAAATTAGCTATCAATCTGTCTTACAGTGGAAAATGATCTCTGTCGGAACTCTCTAGTCTTCCCCCTAAGGCTCCTATATCAACAAAAATAATAAGGTTAAATAAACAATCTTGTTATTCCAAAGGAAGACTTGGCAACATTGTTCAATACAAAGTATTATTTGGCCCCCTCCTCTTTATTATGGTCTTGGAGGCACTGTCTAGAGTTTTTAGAGGCGGACTCCCGTTGGAACTGTTTTATGCAGACGATTTAGTCCTAATAGCTGACAGTGTGCAAGATACTGAGGCCAAATTCAGAGAGTGGAGAGAGGGCATGGCGAGCAAGGGTTTAAGAGTCAATATTAACAAAACCAAGGTTATGCATTGTAGATTGAGACGAGGCAATGTGGAAAAGAGCGGTGCATACCCATGTGCAGTGTGTGGAAAGGGAGTGGGCGCTAACTCAATTCAATGTAGCATCTGTCGATGTTGGGTACACCATGGGAGTAAGGACTGTAGTAGAATAAAGGGACCCCTGCCGAAGGATAAGTCAGAAATAGAGAAATTTGAGTGCGTAGTGTGCAAAGGCGAGCTTGTGTTAGGTGATGATCCTGTGGCTGTGAATTTTGGAAATGAGTCTTTGGAGCTGGTGAACAAGTTTTGTTACCTAAGAGATACCATCTCTGCTGGGGCTGAGGCTGCCACTGTTGCTAGAATTAGGTGTGGCTGGGGGAAGTTCAGAGAACTGATGCCAATCCTGACCATGAAAAGAATGCCTCTCCCCCTGAAGGGAAAGGTGTATGCCTCATGTGTTAGAAGTGCAATGACGTATGCCTCAGAAACATGGGCCGTTAAAGTAGAGGATGTCATACAGAATGGAGCGTAATGAGATGAGAATGGTGAGATGGATGTGTGGGGCCAGGCTACAGGATAGAATAACAAATGTTGAGCTGAGGAGACGTTTAGGTATAAAGAGTATTAGCGAGGTGATGCGTACAAGTAGACTGGGATGGTATGGACATGTGGAGAGAATGGATGAACAAAATTGGATGAAAAAATGCAGGTCTGTGATTGTGGAGGGAGCTGCACCAAGGGGTGGACCGAGGAAGACCTGGGATCGGATTATACGTGCCGATCTCAAATCCAAGAACTTGACAAGTGAAGCAGCCCTTAACAGGGTTGCCTGGAACGCCGCCATTAGGGCAAGAGACTGAAACTGCACTTATGTGTGGAACACTCAGTCTTAAAATGTTAAGTATGTATGTATGTATGTAATCAAACATACTGTATATACTCACAATAGGTACTGTATATAACAAACTTACATGGGAGAATGAAATAAAAGTAAGTCACAATGAAAATATTACCACTGATAAAATAAATACATCCATTACCGTGTGACACACTCATTATTCAATCTACTACCGATATACAAACTTTCAAACTTGACAGAAAAATATATTTGCATAATTACACAATGTACAGTACTGTATAATGAAAACAATCCTAGATTTAGCAAAATTCTAATGAAAATCCATAACAATCTACCTTGGGGAGGGTGGAGAGTGGGGTAGGGAGTGGGGGGTGGTGAGGGGAGGTAGTGGTGGTGCTAAGGGAGTCAGCCTGTATAGAATTAGTGGTGCTGGACTGTGATGGTGCTGGTGAGGAAGGTAATGGTGCTGCTACTTCTGAGGGTGCTGGTGCTAGAGGGACTTCTGGTGGTGCTAGTGGTATAGTTCTGGTTAAGGTACTTGAAGGCTGTAGTAGTGGTGATGGTACCTGTTATTGTGGAAATTTATAAGATTGGTCATAGGGAAAGCTGTCAAGGTTGTCTGAAGTGGTTGTTGTGCAAATAAAATGCTTAAAAGTAGTTAAAAGTGCAATAAGCCTACTACTTAATTATGTTAAATTAACAACATTTATCAATTTTTGTTCTGCTTGCAGAAGTTATTGATCATAAAAAAGTGCAATGCTAGACAATTATGCAGGTCAAAACACAGCCTATAAAAATAATTAAGCTACAGGTCATCACAATGAATACACGCTAATATAAATTTTATGAAGCATTGAATGTCGACTGCTATTATTGATTGTGTGCTATAGAAAAAAAAAATACAAAGCTTCAACAAATTACTTACAGTGGAGGAGTCCTGAATAGAGCTACTCTGTTTTCGTGGAGAGGTTGGGACACGACCTGGACTAGAGCTATCTTCCCGTCTCCTGCTGACCCCTGACGAAACTCTGGGCAGCGGGACCTTAGAAGGGGAGGAGTGGCTTGGGGACGTCAGTTTGCGCTGGGATGGAGAAGGAACTTTGCGCGGGGAGGCTGACGCTGAGGAAGACTTAGCTGAGGAAGACTTAGCTGGGGAAGATGAGGACCCTGAGGACTTGTACTGTGAGGAGGACCGACTGTGCTGTGAGGCATCTCTACTTGGTGGCCCCCCTCGCTGTGGTTGTGACGTTCGGTGCTGTGGAGATGATCTGTGTGGGGAGGGAGCATTCTGTGGGGATGATTTCAGCTGTGAGGAGGATCTATGTAGAGGTGAAGGTTTCTGCTGTGATAATGCTCTCTGTTGTGATGTAGCTCTTTGCTGTGTTGACCCCTTATGCTGCGGTGAAGCTGGTTTGAGCGGGAGTTTACGGGGAGAGGCAGATGGCGTGGAGGATTTAGATGTAGTAGATGACGAAGATACGCCACGACTCCCAGCATTGGCATGTTTGGGTGAGGCTCCCACGCTACCTCTAGAAGATCCTGGCACCTGGTTTACCCTCTTACTTCCCTGGGACTTACTGGTAGAGCCTAGAGTTTGACCCATTGTAGATTTGCTTGGAGGTTTTTGGGGTGTTGGGGTGTGTCGAGATTTTCCCGGAGACTGAGGTGGCAGTTCCCTAGGCTCACTGGAGGACTTGGGAGGTCGATGGGGTCTTGTACCTGGGGCCGGGGGTCGGGCACTGGAGGGTCGAGTGCGTCGGGTGGGGGTGTTAGCTTCACTGCTTGAACCCGACCGAGAGGCTGAAATATATAAAATAACATTTTTAATTTTCTACTCATAATTGTTAACTCAAATATATCAATAATACTTTACATAAGTAATGAGTATATATCCTATTCAAATAACTTGGCAGCAAACTCTCACTTCATATGTATGATTCAGAAAGAACATGAAAGCTCAGCAGTGTATGCCCAAATTAATAAAATATAATTGAACCAATCACAAGCAACTGTGAGATGAAGGGAGAAATGTTCTTCTAAGTTCATTTTAACAGAGTGGTGCAAAATCCATTAAGCTAACAGTGCATAGTAAAGTTACCACTGGACTGTGTGGGTCTGGGTGTGGGTCGAGGTGTGCGAGGTGATGGGTGGTGTAGGGAGCGTCGTGTGGTCTGGTGCAGCCCGGATACTTCCTGCTGTAGTGCTGATACCTCATGACGCAGGCTGTCCAACTCAGCGCTGGTGATTAGGAAATTAAAATATAATAGTGACAGATGTTTTAATAAAATCCCTAAATATGACTGGGATCTTTGAGGGATGAGGGTCATGGAACAAAAATGTATTGAGAACGCTAAGATGAAGGGTTAAGAATCTTTAATGTGTATAGGTTAAAATCTATAGATGTAAGAGGGCTAAAAATATATAAATGTACAACAAAGTACAGTACAGTAATTACAATAGAATATATACTCTATGCAGCATTTACTAAAAATCCAAGATTTTTGCATATGTAACAATATACTGTATAACAATAAAAAGGGATCTACTGTATAACAATGTGTAAACACAGAATCCAAGAACAATTAGGATAGGTTATTTAAAATGATAGATTTAAAATATAGTACAGTATATGAATATGATTAATCTGAAACAGTCATATAAATCTTTATTTCCGGTCCAGTCAATCTGCATTTCAGACATTATATAAATAAATTAAACAAACAAATATTAGCATCCTATAAACCAACCGGTACATAAAAATATCACAATGCCTTTTAAAAGAAGTATCACAATGATGTTAAATGGTAAAGTTCTGCATGAAAATGTAAAGGTCTTGCCAGCCAAAGAACAGTAAAGAGAAGACATGCAACCATGCCTCCTTGACAATCTGTTACCCATAAAATAAGATACCTTAGCTTCTACTCCAGTTTGCCATATTGTTATCATTCAGTTCTTCAGTACATTTCCTTCAGTAAGATATATGTTGATCTACAATTGTCTCAATTCTCAAGTCGGCCACCCCCAGCTATGGGTTATGTGCCTCAGTATATACATACAAATGAACAAAAATGGGGCAAGTTCAAAACTAGCTCGAGGGTAGATGCTACTACAATACTAGACACCAACATGGTAGATAAATCGACAAGTGAATAAAAAAAAAAAAAAAAAAAAAAAAAAAAAAACTACTGTAAATGGCCACCTTGTTCAGGGGGATGCAGCCCAACTATTACAAAATACCAGTATATAAATATTTAATATAATATATATAATTATTTCTACATTTACATGGAGCCCAAGGGAAACCTCTATGAGAATCATGCAAACTTAAAGAAACTATCAATGTATCCCAATGAGTTTGTTTTGTTTGTTTTGCCTTTATATAGATGTTTATTGTGTGAAAGCTGGAGAATAATGTAGGAGGCTTCAATTCTGTAATGAATTTGAGAGTTGTGACCTAAGCTTATTCTGGGAAGAGTTACTCGAGTTCTCTTTGTTTATACCTGGAGAGATGAACGATAACTTGGGGGACATTTTCTCTTTATTTATTCCCCCAATATGAAAATACCACAGACATATTCTCCTTTCTATCCATTCAACAAATACACAATGTTAAATAAGTTGTGGCAATACTGCACAGGACCACTTAAAAACAATGAACAATATAGTATGGGGAATAGTATTATCATCATATTTGTAAGCATATAATGATGTAAGCTTTAACCATAAAAAAAAGGTATTTATAGGTAACAAATAATAGCATACTGTACAGTACAGCATAATGGTGTACAGTTGAACCATAAAAACTAGCTGGAGTCAAGCTATGCGATGTCAAGGGGATTCCTTTCATAAGACTTACCAGTGCAGAGATGTACAAGCAAGGATATAAACAGACTGCAATAACTATCTTAAGGGAGACCACCTCGCTTTTTTTTTCTTTCTCTCCCTCTCTCTTTGGCTTGTATCCATTCGGCCCCATTCAGCCTACTGTTTTAAGACGTTTATCCCCATCCAGGTGTCAATATTTTCCTGGCGAGTGGTAGCAAGCCAGCATATATATATTTTTGTTTTGACAGCAAGCTAAATTTGTACATTTTTCGATAGAAAAATTTCTCCGGCTAAGCCGGATTTCTCCATACAATGCTGGCTCGCTATTGCTCGCCAGGAAGAAATTGACACCTGGATGGGGATAAACGTCTTAAAACAGTTGGCTGAATGGGGCCGAATGAATAGAAGCCAGGGAAAGAGAGAAAAGGAGAGAAAGATGAAAAAAGCCGGTGTCCCCCCTTAACCATACAGTACCGGTATATACAGTACATTATGAGCCTTAACCATACAGTACCGGTATATACAGTACATTATGAGCCTTAACCATACAGTACCGGTATATACAGTACATTATGAGCCTTAGGCAAAACAGTTCAGCCAAGGCCATCCAAAAATGACAATATCTTAAGGTAGGCTTATACTGTACAAACACTTTGTCACACATTTTTTATCTGGAACTCTGACCTGGCAGCTTCTGTAATATACGTGTACTTCTATAAACATTTTGTAAACCATAATAAAATACTATCGTCTAGTTCCCGATACCTGTGTAAAGTAGTCTCAAAATATTTTGGATCAAAAGTTGCGGGAAAAGCCCTCGCATAAATCGACCTTCCAGAGTATATTAGCCAATTTCTGTGCAGTGGTCCACTTACAGCTACTACAAGTTATAAACAAAAAATATCCCCAAATTGAGTAGATTATAATAAATCATAGACTACAGTAGATCTGAACTGGACACGAAAATGGAACTTTGCAGTAAGGGACCCAAAATTGGAGAACGAACCCCCAAGTTAGAACCTCGAAACTGCGAGAATATCAAATTTTATGTAAAAATATATCTTAACCCATAAACGGCGAGCGTCCTCATACGAGTCCGTACTGGGCGAAGGCGAGCATCCTCATATGAGCCAAGGCCTAAAAAAAAACTTTTAAAAGGCCCCAGTAGCACTTTAAAAAAAAACAAATTATGTTTAAGTGAGATAATTCCCCTCCATACCTCGTATCACTTCTCCACATGTGTCAAAATCCCCTCCTTCAATTATCACTTATTTGTCCTCTTATTCCCATATTTATTGGTGTTTTTATCATGCCAATAGCTCCAAACCGGTCAAAGCCGTGCTCATGTTGCTAGAGAGGGTGTAGAGTGTCTGAGAGTGTGAGTGAGTAAGTCAGTCTAGCTCCAGGCTCTGAGAAGGGAGGGTGTTGCCCGTCTCAGCTCCACACTTAATCAATGGCCGGTCGGCAATTATTCGCGATTTTGACCATTCAAACACTGCAGGGTCTGGTAAATGAGTTTGGTACAGTGTGCAAAAAACGGAATTTGAAGGTAAATGTGGGGAAGAGCAAGGTTATGGTCTTCGAAAGGGGTGAAGTCACACATTGTGAGGTGAAGCTGAACGGTCAGGCTATGGAGATCGTCAACTCTTTTAAGTATCTGGGCAGTGTGTTGAGTAAAGATGGGACTATGGATGAAGAAGTGCGGGAGAGGGTACAACAGGGGAAGAGGGTTGTAGGAATGCTGAAAGCAGTAACAAGAAATAGGGTGGTCAGTATGGAAGTGAAGAAGTCCTTGCATGACAGTGTGGTAATCCCGACACTGACTTATGGAAGCGAAGCATGGACGTTGGTTGAGAGACTCAGACCAAGAGTGAGAGCAGTGGAAATGAATTACTTAAGAAGTGCGTGTGTTGGAGTTACATGGAGGGATAGACAGACTAATGAAGAAGTAAGAAGGTGTGGTGTGGAGGTAGATGTGCTGGAAAGTGTGAAAAGGAACAACTTGAGATGGTTCGGCCATATGGAACGTATGGAAAGCGAGAGAATGACTAAGAAGGTGTACGAGAGCGAGGTGGAGGGACAGAGAGGGAGAGGTAGACCGAAGGAGAGGTGGAAGGATGGAGTGAGTAAGTATATGAACGAAGGCGGTGCTGGTTGGGGGGAGGGGCGTCGACTGACTGGGGACAGAGGTGCATGGAGGCGGTTCGTTCGTGGCCACCCCTTCGGGGATCACGGCGTCAGGCAATAGATAGATAGACCAGACCACTGAGCTGCACAAAAGAACTCTCATAGGGCTGGCCCGAAAGATTAGATCAAGATGGACAAATTATCAAGTCAAGATAGATAGGGAAGGGCAGGAGGTGAACAAATCTAGGAAGGCAAAGACACGCAGACATTTCTCGCCATTTCATCAGTTCAGCCGGACCACATGAGCTCCACAGCAGAGCTCTTATAGGGCAGGGCCGAAGGATGAGGCAAGAACTGCTACACTGCAGCACCAATCAAGATGTGATCAAGGGCGAAGAATGAAAGATCAGGATTAAGGTAGAAAATAATCACAGCAAGATGCAAAAAATGCATTACTGAAGGGAATCAAGTCAGTTCGGCCACATCCGCAACCGAAGAGACAAAACGGGTCAGCAGTCTACTACCTAGCCAGGCCAGGGAGACATGAGATATAGACTGCCTGAGGACAGCCGAATGGGACAGAATAAGAATAGAAGGGGAAAAACATAGAATAAGGAAAGAAAAACTATTAAAAATTAGTCAAGCTGATGACGAAAGCTCGAGGGGAGAGGGAGGGAAATAACCCTAACCCTCCCCCATCAAGCCCCAGTCGCCGGCCCCAAAGCCCCCCAACCGCGCCAAGGAGAGTAGTACCAGGGGGGGTGAGGGAGGTAAAAATTAGAACTATGGGTAGAGGATTGGGTTTAGTAGGAAAGAATGGTGGAAATTGGGAGTTGAATCAGTTGCTGTTTGCTGATGACACAGCGTTGGTGGCGGATTCTGAGGAGAAGCTGCAGCGAGTAGTAAAAGAGTTTGGTATGGTATGTGAGAGGAGGAAGCTGAGGTGAATGTAAATAAAAATAAAGTGATGGTGTGTAATACAGATGTTCGTAGAGTAAATCTAAATGTACGACTGGATGAGGATATACAGTACTGGAACAGATGGAGTGTTTTAAATATCTAGGAGTGATAAGCAGGGACGCAGGTGTGGAAATGGAGGTAAGACAGAGAGTATGTGAAGGAAGGAAATTTTTTGGAGCTATGGAAAGTATGTGGAAGGTGAGAAATCTCGGAATAAAAGCTAAAAGTGCAATGTATCAAGGGATATTTGTACCAAAAGTGATGTATGGGGCTGAGACATGGGCTTTGAAGGTACAAGAGAGAAGAAAGTTGAATGTGATAGAGATGAACTGCTTGAGGAATATGTGTGGAGTGATGCGTAGAGACAGAATGAGGAATGAAGAGGTACATAGGAGAGTGAGACAGCTGGAACCCTTATCGGCCAGAGTGGACAGAAGGGTGCTGTGCTGGTATGGACATGTTGAACGAATGGGATATGAAAGGCTTACAAAGAGAGTATACGAGTCAGAAACAAGGAGAGGTAGAGGGAGAGGAAGACCTTGGATGAGATGGAGAGATGGTGTAGTACAAGCACTGGAAGGTAGAGAGATGACTGAAGAACAGGCAAGAGAAGAGGTAATGAATAGGAATGAATGGAGAATGCTTGTGAATAGATGGGTGATAACGCAGTCGTTGGGAGAGGGGGTCAGGCGCCAGACGCCAGTTGAACTAGAGAATAGTCCGTCAGGCGCCTGGTTCAAAGAACCGGTGCATATATGAAAGGTCATGCCTGGATGTGAGGTGGGCGGGAATTGTGGTGGTGGGGCTTCGCTGCGCATCTGCCTGCTGAGACCGGAACCTCTACAGGAGGTTTGGGACCTGGGAATCTTTTGCTGGAGACCCCAAATGGGCCTAGGTCTCTTGGTCTTCTCGTGGGTGACCTAGATATGTGTGAATGTTTTATTTTGTTTTTTATGTTGTGTTGGGTTGTCCCTGTTCAGGCTCTGTCTCGAGTCGGCCACCCCCAGCTATGGGGTATGTGCCTGAGCATATACATACTGTACATATATCTAATTTCCAGGTAGCTAGGCCTGAAAATTCACTATCCAATATACATTACATACTGTACACAAACATCTAAGAAGAAATTCTATAGAGTATTTCTGGTTCTCCTACCACATTTGAGAGGGAAGGATACTAATACTCTCTAAAAAATTAAATAAGAATATTTGTAATCCTTTGACCCCCAAAAGGCCTTTTATTAGAAGCATAAAATAATTTGACCAATGCCAGCAGTCTATGTAAATTCAAGATGTCGTCAGATTGAAAGGATTAAAAAACTATATGACATTTTTTTAGTGACAAACCATTCAAGTGGTAAAATCTCAAAATCCTAGTGATAAACCTGCCAGGATGATGGACATGTCAGCTAGCGATGACCCTAAATATATGCCAATAGTATCTGTAAACAATATACTGTACAGCATAGTACAGTAATCTAATGAGTACAAACTCTAGTGTCATATCAATCAAAATCTTTTAATGTAAAAATAATTCTGTTTAAAGTATACATTTTTTAATCATTATGCTGAGACAAAAGTAATGTGCAATGTGTCTACAAAAAAATCAAAATGTTTATCAACTGGGCAAAAACAATGATAAATAGTCAATTAGGACTGAAAAATGCAGTTAGTAACTGAATGATGCGTATTGTATATAATTTTTGTGTTATATTAATATAATTGATTTGTAGTTTTTTCCAGCACCAGTGAATTCTGGGGAAAAATTGGCGCTTGTGAGAAATAAGTAACATGCTTATTATTATAATTAATATTAAAATTTAAATAATTAAATTAATAGATAACAAGACAACTGGATGTCGCAAATCCAGTCAGTGGCATTGTTAACATTAAAGCGTATCTGGGTAAACAAGTGAAGCATAAGCCAAGCAGAGAAGAGATTATAAGAAGGGAAGGTCAATAGGTATTAGGAAATGGTAATGGATATCTTCATTAAGTGCTTGGCTTGAACTGACCTTCTACCAAGGAACTATCACAGTGAGAATTATGTCTAATTCTAGTTGCCCTAAGACAATATTCTTTAGATTAATATTTACATCTAGGACTCACAAGGGTAAATACTATCTCAATAAACCATATGAGCAACATGGGTCCTTCTTAAACTATATCATAAAAAAGTTAACCAGTATAAAAGGTAAATGGCATCATCATATTGAAGAGTTTAACAACATCCCACCAACCTGGTGGAATGAAGGTATTTATGTACCGGTATACTCTATGGGCTACGTACTTGAGTACTGTATATACATGTACAGTATACACTCAGGCACATTACCCCACAGCTGGGGGTGGCCAACTCAAGACAGGGCCTGAACCAAAATAAAATTTAAAGTTCCAATTCTTAGGGTCCGGGAGCACTTTCATGTTCCCTCGCCCCTTTCTCTGTCTCGCCTAGTAGGTGAATTTTATAGGGGAGGAATATTCCTAGCCCCTTGCCCCCAGAAGGAGACGTACAACAGTAAAAGAGACAGACAGAAACGGCTATGGTTGGGTAGAGGATGCCAAATCTCACTCTGGATAGGACCAGCCCTCACAACATACTATAAATTGGTGGCTGCATCTGTAGAGCGTCTAACTGGCAAGCCAACTCCACAGAAGAGTTACGGATTCTAAACGGGGAAGACGATACAAATATGGCGGCCACCCAGATGGATAGGTCAACTACTGAATCTGACAGAACAACTAAACGGCCCCTCTCCTAGGCAGGATGCACCAAAGTATAGACAAAAATAATTCTATATACTGTACAGTATACATAATTAAACAAATAAATAATGAATGAAATGATATACTGTACATACATACATACATACATAAATATAAAGACCGAGTACTCCACACGAAGTGCGGTTCTAGTCTCATATCCTAATGGCGGCACTCCAGGCAGCCCTATTCAGAGTTGCCTCACTTCTCAGGTATTTTGATTCAAGATACAGTCTGATCCCACGTCTTTCTTGGTCCTGCCCTTTGGTGCAGCTCCCTCCACAATCATGGACTTGCATCTTTTCACCCAACTTAGTTCATCCATCCTCTCCACAAGTCCAAACCATCCAAGCCTATATGCACGCATCTAATCACTGATACTCTTGATACCTAGCCATCACCCTAACTCTTCACTAGGTATCCCATCTTGCAGTTTGGCACCAAACATCCATCTCACTATTCTCATTTTGTTACGTTCCATTCTGTTAATAACATCCGCTTTGACAGGCCACATATCTGAAGCGTATGTCAATCCACTTCTAACACATGAAGCATACACCTTCCCTTCAAGGGGAGAGGGAGTTTTCTCATGGTAAAAGTGACTTACCCCAGCTGCGTCTTATTCTGGCAATAGTGGCGGCCTCAGCTCTACTACCGTCAGCGATGGTATCTCCCAAGTAGCAAAACTTGCCCATCTCCTGTGCCTCATTGCCAAAGTTAACACTCTCGAGTCGGTCATTTAACACAAGCTCGCCTTTGCATACTATGCATACAAATATCTCAACTTTGGAATTTTTCCTCGGTAGACGTCCCTTTATTCTAGTGCAGCGCCTCTTCCCGTGGTGTACCTAACAGAAGCAGAAGCTACACTGAATTGAGTTCGAGCCTACCACTTTTCTGCATACAGTACTGCGCATGGGTATACACCACTTTTTTTTACCTTTCCAAGCCCTAATTTATGTGTAAAACCTTGATTGTATATATCTATCTATCTATCTATTGCCGGACGCCTTACTCCCCTTACGAGGGTGGCCATACACAGAATGCCCCCAAGCGGACCTATTCCTTGTGAGAGGGACAACCCGAGCCAGTTTAGTGAAGGACGTACAGGATTGACCACTCAATTTAGGATCCGTCCGACTCCGAGGCCCTCTGTGTATCTTGTTAACACTATTTTTCTACAGTGGTGTTCGGCTAATCCATCCACTAACCTGCCTTACCCTTAGGTAAGCAGTACGGATTTGTATCAAGTTTACTCCCCTAGACATGTTGCCAACCAAGGCTGACGAGTCCCATCCACCCGGATTTGTATAAGGTTGTCTCCCCTAGATGAGTTGCCGACCAAGGCTAAAGAGTCCCATCCACCCGAAATATATATTGTATATATATTAACTCTTAATCCTTTACTTGTCATGCCCTCTCTCCATCTTCTGATCTTGGCCTCGTCATCCTGCACACTATCTGTGATAAGTACTAGGTCATCTGTGCATAACAGTTCCCAGGGGAGCCCAGCTCTGAAATCTCCAGATAGTGCCTCCAGAACCATAACAAAGAGAGGGCTTAACACATAGCCCTGGTGGACACCAATTTAAACTGTAAACTCCACACTCAGTACACCTTTTACCCTCACTGCCATTTGCGAGTCCTTGAACATCTTCATTATCACACGCACCAGCCACTCCTCTCGCAAAGTTTTCTCATAGCCCACTGCTCATCTCTGAGAACCCTATCAAAGGCCTTCTCCAGGTCTACAAACACAAGGTAAAGATACCTATCTTCAAGTAAATATCTTTCCTGCAGCTGCCTGACTATGAAGATACCATCGATTATACCACGTCCTGGCATGAACCCAAACTGCATATCATCGATATCATAGTAATAAGATCTATATATACTGTAATAGATATTATGAGCAATTTAATGTACTAAAGATATATCTGGAATTCAATTATGAAGATATAATCTCTTATTCAATTTACAGTGTTTTTCCTAATCTGACAAATGTTCTGTTTATCTATCTATGATCCAATTACAAAGCAAATATTTAAGCACCTAAGAAGACACACATTTCCAATTCCTATCACTCTTTTACAGTAAACACCCAGTATAAGGTATGAGACCAAGTCAGTATTCTGGATCCAAAGCTTACAGTATTCATAGTACTTTTTATAATAAAAGTTTCAAATACAATACCTCTTTATTTTTGTTTAATGTGAAACTCATATACAGTTGAGAGCACTAATAGGTACACACCAATTTGAATCTGTATCGAACATAAACAGGACAATACTGTACAATGCTTTATTATATCTCAGATGCTTTAAACATGGATTAAAAAAAAGTCAAATATTCAAATTGGTGTAACCTTATTAATGCTCCCAACTGTACTTGTTATACTATAACGCACAATAGTTCTGTCCAATAACCAGCCACAGTTTGAGATGGATAGAGAGAGAGAAAGGTCCATGTCTATCAGCCTGCTGGGCAATAGTCCTCATAAGGCTGGTAGTTTAAGATGGAATCACTCCAGGAAGGTTTAATGACTGAAGCAGGTGCAGGCCACCAAGGCATTCCTATTGTTACATCAAAAGCCTGTATTCCAAGCCAAACACCATCATTGTCTGTGGTAATTACCATATTATAGTTTTGCTGTATTCCTAGCCAGTCAATATATCTATATGCTTCTTGTTGTAATGGCAATGAATCTACAGTACTGTAGTTATGTTCCAGTACCAGTACTTCTCATAGCAAATACAGCAACTACTGTACCATATTAAATTACCAGACAGGACCTGGAGTGGCGGCGTCTACGCCGTGGGTCCACCTACCGGGACTGCCGACCCCTCCTGGCCGGGGACAAGATCACCGACCGATGGGGTAAAGCCGGCTGCCAGCCATGGGGTGCAGTTCCTGGGAGCCAAACCTTAACAACAAACCCCTGTCCCCTCTTTGGGGCACGAGAACCTGGGAGAACCAGTCGCCCAGGCAAGTACCACACCTCTCACACCACACACACACACACATCACACTGTTTTTCTACACCGAGAAATGACTCTTCGGCTGTCATTTCTCGAAGACTTCTTTTAGCCGGAGACATCGAGAGCAACCCAGGACCCACCCACAAATACATATGTCCCACATGCTCAAAACCTATCACTTCGAGAAATCCAACATAACCATCATAAATACATACAACCTCTCCTCTCCTACAGTACCCAACGACTACAGACCACAACTACAACAAATCACAAACACTCCACATATCATCCTGGGTGGTGACTTCAATGCCAAGACGTCGGCCTGGTTTGTCAACAACCCATTATAAAAGAACCAACTGGGAAGCTTTCACAAACGAGACAGAACAACACTTTGAAACCCTAAAAAGCACACTCATCACTAACATCAACAATGCTGTCCACACATTCAACACAACCATCCAAAATGCTGACAAGAAAAACATTCTAAGAGGTAACAGATAAAGACACAACCCCAACCAGAAATTCAAAACCTCATCAGACAACGCGACACACTGAAACACTCCCCAGCAACCCATACACAAAACATCGCACAACAAATCCAAGCACTCAACACACAGATTAGCCCGTACTGTACCGTAGGATACAGTAATAAGTCCCCAGCAGTCCCAAGCAATGTGGCAAAAATGGCAGGAGAGACCACCTATTCACCTCCAAAGATGAGAGGCAAAACTGGCTCTGTCACCCTTCAGTGGGTCTCATATAAGCTGAGAAGTGTTGCCATAACGACAGCAGTGCTCAAAAGGTTGTGGTAACTGGTACAGCCTTGTACAGGCAGTTACAAGGAAAGTACATTACTGACGGCTATATCCGTCGCTCGGACTGGGGAGTTAATTATCTACTGATGGCTATAACCGTCGCTGGATCTGTAGGGGTTAACAACAAAATACTAGAACAACAAACATTAAACTGGAATAACTACTGTACCTCCAAACACTTGGTTACTAAACCGACCCCAAAAACCTCTACAAAACACTAAACAGCATCACACTTTCCAAAAGCAACAGAACACAATCACATGCCGCAATCACAACAACAGACTCTACTCCTTCATATAAACAAGAAGCAAACACTCTCATTAATCACTTCTCTCATGTCAGCCACCTAAACCCCCATCAAGACGACCGACGTTTCATTCGACGTAAGAGACAATTACCCACAGACCCTGACTATGCACCCTTCACCTACAACCAGACAAAGCACATCATCAACAATCTCAAGCACTCACCAGCCTGTGGTACAGACAACATAAGCAACATACACCTCAGACACCTAGGACCACAAGGCATACAAGCACTCACCAACATATCAAACTACTGTACAGTTATTCACACAACACAATACTAGACATCTGGAAGCATGGTGTCATCATTACATTCCCCAAACCTACGCTACCCTCCTCACACCACCCTATCACACTCCTTTGCACCCCATCCAAAGTCTTAGAACGCCTTGTACTACAACTGACCACACACGCTCTACCCCTAACTCCAACACAACATGGCTTCAGGCCACTACACTCAACAAACACTCTTCTTATAGACCTTACACAAAGAGCTTTTGATGGCATCAACTCAGCCAGACCACCACACAGATCACTACTTGCCACACTCGACATTAGTAAAGCCTTCGATGCCATCCCCCGCCACAACCTAACAAATAAACTCTACGACATAAACATGCACAAGAATACAAAAAGGTGGCTGGCCAACTACCTAGCAGGCACACATGCACATGTAACGTTTGCCGGTCAGTCATCTAACATCAGAAACTTCACAAACGGAGTTCCGCACTCTTCAATCTTTACATGCCTGATATACCCGCATCCCACGCACCCCAAATAAATATAGCATCCTACGCAGATGACTTAACACTTACATGTACACACCAAGACTCAGACAGCGCAAGACAACTCCTTCAACCCTATCTCAACACACTACATGACTGGTGCACTACAAACGGACTCAAATTAGCCCCAGCCAAATCCACTGCAACCCTCCTCACAAGCTGGACAGCCGAATACAAAAACACCCCTCACCTCACCATAAACAACACCCCCCTAACACACACACACACACACAAAATCCTAGGAGTAACATACTGTATGATACTTTAATGACATTCAAACAACATACCACAAACATAAAAAACAAACTGACACCCAGACTTAATGCCCTCAGGTCACTTGCCGACATAAAATTTGGACACAACAAAGAAAGTACCACTACAGTATACAGACAATACATAAGATCAGTGATGGAATATGCAAGCCCTGCCTGGGCTTCTAACCTAGCTGAAGCATACCACAAGACTTTGCAGACCATTCAAAACAAAGTCCTAAAAATCATCACAGGCTGCACAACTACTACACCTACATCAAGAAACCAAAGTCCTTAAAGTTAAAGACCACCTAGACATGAGAGGCACTCAATTCCTGGTTGCAGCCTCCACAAACCAACACCACACACTACACTACATGGCAGCACATCCAAGGACACCAAGGAATATCCAAACAACACCCAGCACACGATATCAAACACAAATATGTCATCTCTCCCTTCCTGCCCACCCCAAACCAGCTTCCAGAAGCACATCCATACTCATATCTCTCGCCGTTCCATCCAATCACTCAACGACAACACGCAGCTGCAGGCACAACCTCCCGAAATACACCCTTCCGAATCCTCCCTTCCTCGCGAGGAGAGAGTCCACCTGGCCAGGTTGAGATGCGGGCACCATCCAGCTCTTATGAGCTATCAGAAGAGACTGGATGGATCCGTCGACGACACCTGCCCGGTATGTAACACAGCACCCCATACCATTAAACATATCATAGAAGACTACATTCCATTCCACACAATCACTTACGCAAATAACATAATCTACACTCCTTGAGAGCCCTGTGGGAAAGCCCGATCGTGGCCCTGGCCTTCCTTGGGGACTCGGGGCTATTCGGCCAGGCAGCTTAGGAAACGACAACAAAAATAATATGACTAAGAATACACCAAAGCTTTAGTAATTACCACCGACAATGATTGGATTTGTCTAGGAATACGGGCAAATTATTGAACCTCTGGGGATTCAAACTCTTGCTTCAGTGGTTGATGGACTTGGAATTTTTGCATAACAGTACATGACAGTGACAAGAAAACCTAGCCATTAGACTATCTAAACCAGTGCTAACTCAGCTAGTACTATTACAATAGGTTGGGTTAGAACTGTGTTAAGTTGGCACTGGTTAAAGTGGCACTGGTTAAGGTAGAACTGGTTAACTTGGCACAGGTTAATGTGGTACTAGTTTAGGAGACACTGGGTATCAGCTGTTTATTTATTAGTGGCCCCTCCATCATTGATGAACATGCCTATTACATAAGGCACCCTCTTCAAACACTCATCCGCCGTAGTTTGAATCTACCGCGCAGAGCATTTAAAAAACTGAGGAGCCTTCATCATGAGCGCACGCGACCTCACTCATGGCTTCAGTCATAATGAATTGGGTTCTCACTACGAAAAAACTTCGTAAAAAATAAAAACAAAAAGAAAATAAGAATAACTATTCAATAAGCTTTCCATCATATCGTGGATGTACTTGTGTGGATCTTTTGACCAGACGCTACTGCAGGCGTCATTCTTCCTTCTCTGCTCTGCGCTCAGCCTGCCCGGACGTGTCTCCCCACGCTACGCGGGTTCCGCATTTGTTGCGTCCCTAGTGAGTTTTTTCTCATTTGTTTACTCCGGGATGTATCGAGTAAGGTTAGGATATGCGTAGCAGGAGTGTCCTGGGCTGGTTGCCCGCAGTGCAGTGTATTTTGGGTCGTGTGTTTGGGGCATCTATTTCGGATGTACCCTCGTGGTCCTGTTGTGGACAGGTGAACTTTTTCACAGTTAGCTAGCTTTGTGATGCAGGCGGCTTTCATTACACGTTATTGCTTCCTTTTATCTTTCTGATGAGGTAGCGTATTTTTGCTGTCGTTCCCAGCGTATTTTTCTTCACTTAGTGAAGTTTTTTCTGGGTCCCGAGTCAGTTCTTCCCTTTGCCGGAAGTGTTTGCTACAGTGGTGTGTTGGCGGTGGTTCCTGTTGTGATATAATTCAGTGCTTTTTGTTTATATTCCGACATGTTACTGTTATCCGTCTGCCTAGGCCTAGCCAGCCTCTCGTAGCTTTACCACATATACAAGTGTTATTGATTTATTTTCTAAATATGTACTACTGTGTCATGTGTGTCCTGGTTTAGTTGTGTATTGGCTAATTCCACGGACTATTTATGTGTCCTGGGTTAGTTGTGTATTGGCTAATTCCACGGACTATGTTGGGCCCGGCGTTAGTTGTGTTTTAGCTACGCCTCGGTCCGGTGTTGCGTTCAGATGGTATCTGGACGGGGTGGGTTATTTCCGGCGGGGTTGTTCTCGGTTTCACCTTGATAACCCCGGCTGGTTGCCAAGTTTTGGCCACGCGTGGTTTAAAACAGGCTCGTTTCCCCGGCGAGTGGGTGTCTGTGGCTCCCCAGGACTGCGTCTCTGGGGTGCCTGTTTTAGGCTCCTTCTGATTCCCGGCGGGTTGGCTGTACCCATCTAACAGTGTTCATACGGACACGTGTTGTTTGTAGTTTTTTCGGTTTTGCAAAGCCAATATAAAACTATGCTGTAGTTGTATTTCCTCCCCGGCGATCTGTTACAAAGAAGTAGGGATAGGAACAATTGGGGTTAACTTTTAAACTTTAAATCACCCGGTGGGTGCAACCTGGAAGGGTGGGATGACCGAATTTGCAAAATTCAGTTTAGTTGACCAGACAATTGAGGGATGCATTGTGTATCGCCTCCTTCAACATACGGCGCTTTAGGGCACAATTGGGGTTAACGTTTTTTAAACTATTATTCACACCCGGCGGGTGCTCCTTGGACGGATGGGAATAACGAATTGACAATTCAGTTAGTTAACCAGACAATTGAGGGATACGTTTTGTATCGCCGCCTTCAACATACGGCGATCTAAAAAGATACTTCGGCAGAAGTTAGATCTCGTATATTTGTCAGGCTTCCTAGTTTTTGATCTACGAGATAATTCGGGGGCCGGCGTTCTTTTTAGTTTTTTTTTTTCCAAAATTTAATCTGGAAACAAACACCACCGGAAAGACTTAATCACTTATAAACGCCATGCTGGTCTTTATATATTATGTCAGAGGGTATTCATAAATCTTTTGGACAAATTAAGATATTCTGAAATCCTTTACTTAGGAAACCCCACCGCGTAGCGAGCTGTGGTCGTTGAGTATTACGTCTCGTTACCCGGCGGATTATTTAACACTTGTGTGCGAACATGATTGGGTTAACCTTATGAGCATTAATTCCTGGAAATTTTAATTTTTCCAGAGCTGGGTCCCGGCGGGTCTATGCAGAACCTGGAGTAAGTTTCCCACCAGTCTCTGTCATGGCTACCTTTGCCCCGGTTTTTGCTTTATGCATTACGCCCTCCTGTTCAGGTATCCCTATTTTTGCGCACACCCTTTGTATAAACTGTGTTAAAATGTCTCGTTTGGTGGGGGTTACCTTTCCGGCGTTTTTCTCGTTGCTCCGAGAACACCGTTTTTGTTTACCGAGTTTTAGTCAGGATGGCTAAAATAGGTAAGTTACCCCGACGAGTTTGGTCGCTTGAGGGCTCATCAGAAACTGCGTTTTCTGTGGTCGAGCCTGGGATCAGGCTTCCTGTGTTATTCATTGCTTTATGCATTACGCCCTCCTGTAATGTCTCGTTTGCTGTGGGTTACCTTTCCGGCGTTTTTCTCGTTGCTCCGAGAACACCGTTTTTGGTTACCGAGTTTTAGTCAGGATGGCTAAAATAGGTAAGTTACCCCGACGAGTTTGGTCGCTTGAGGGCTCATCAGAAACTACGTTTTCTGTGGTCGAGCCTGGGATCAGGCTTCCTGTGTTATTCCCGGCGAGGGGGGCTCCACACAGTTATTTTGTTTGGTCTTTCCCTCCCGGCGACCTTTTTACAAAGAGGTCTGGGGCAGGTATAATTAGTTTGACATTGCATATAAAACCCGGCGATTGTACCTTCGGGTGGTTATATTAACGGATTTACGATTCGCGATAATTTGCCAAACAATTGATTGATACAATAGGGTATCACGGCCTTCAAGACGGCGATCTATGAGGGCTTCTGGGAGAAGCCGGATTAGAGATTAAGATAGGCTTAGACTTTTTATGGGATAAAAAGATGCCTGAATCTTACTAGCGTTTCAAGTGTAAAGGGATACTTGAAAGACTTCATCTTTAATAAAGATATGCTTCATCTTTATGAGGATTCAGAAGTTATGCTTAATTCTTTTGAACAGGTAAAAGATATGCTGAAATCGTTAATAAACAATTGAAACAATGTTGTTTGTTTGTTTAGTCTTTCCCTCCCGGCGACCTTTTTACAAAAAAGGTCTGGGGCAGGTACAATTGGTTTGACATTGCATATAAAACCCGGCGGTTGTACCTTCGGGTGGTTATATTAACTGATTTGCAATTCGCGATCATTTGCCAAAAAATTGATTGATACAATAGGGTATCACGGCCTTCAAGACGGCGATCTATGAGGGCTTCTGGGAGAAGCCGGATTAGAGATTAGGATAGGCTTAGACTTTTTATGGGATAAAAAGATGCCGGAATCTTACTAGTGTTTCAAGTGTAAAGGGATACTTGAAAGACTTCATCTTTAATAAAGATATGCTTCATCTTTATGAGGATTCAGAAGATATGCTTAAATCTTCTGGACAGGTAAATATATCCTGAAATCTTTAATATGAAACTAAAGGAAAACGAAAAGTAGTGGTGGAGTGCTACGGTTCGTTGACCGGCGGTTTTGTGGCACATATTTTGTACCATTTTTTGGGTGTAACCCTATGAGCATTAATCCCCGGAAATTCTCTTTCCAGGGCGGAGTACCGGTGTTGCACCAGGTGACCAGGTAGTTCCCGGGGGCGGGGTAGTTTTCCCCCAGTCTCTGTCATGTCGGCACTTGAACCTCTCATTGCTGTATGTTCAACGCCGTTAAGATCAGGTATCCCTATATTATTTTTATTTGTTAATGAAATAATTTAATCACTGAATAATAATAACCATATATATTTTCTATGATTATATTATGATAATATTGTGTTTATTTATAGTAATTTATTTTAATACAATTAAATATAAATTAAATTAATTAGTATACTTTATGATTTTGCTCACCAGCTCTGCTTTCAATGTGTTAATGAGCTATGGGAGCTTTTAATTATCATAAACCTTTACAGGGCTCTCTTTCAGAGAGTATACCGAGCTCGCAAGCGAGGGACAGCCACAGCCAAGGTGTATGGCGATACTCACAGTCCTGGCAGGACAGAACACATCCCTTTGTGACTCAACTAGTGCTGACGTCCACCGGGATGCCGATGTACCATCTTCTATCCCAGTTTTAACATGGAAACATGTGGAGGTCCCGGCTTCGGCGGGATCTTCCCATGATAAGCCAGACTTAACGGATGAAGAACAACGATCTCTGGTCTCAGAGATGGAGGTTCAAGAGTCCAGTCACCTTCTAGGCGACTCTCAGGGTACTGTCGAATCTCCACGGAGTTCGTCATCGGCTAGGTACGTACCGGCGGAAGAGATTGATGGACTACTATTGAATGCACTTAATAGGTTCTTTGGCCCTACGCCGGAAACTCCTTCTGATACGGGAGATCCCGCGATGTCGACGAATGTGCGACCTCTGGCTACATCCTTTGCTTTAGCTAAAATACCTAACCATCCGCTTGTGTCAGACCCAATTTCCAATGTGCCAGGCACAGCAGCTCTCACTACTTCCACTGTGCGAGTCATATCAGACATATCTCCCCCTCCTTTAGACAAGGCGCCAGTCAAAAAAACAGGAGCTATGCCTCTTTTATACGGGCCTGATGAGTCAGGGGTAGCAATGTTACGGAAATGTTTTGGATGTTCATATTAAGGACATTCCAAGTTATTATAACCATGACTTATTCTTCCCACCAAATCCCTCCAGAACGCCATTCTTGGTTCCTCTTCCGGTTTTTGGTGCCGGCGGAGTCCCCTCTGCTTGGCTGCCATTAGCACGCCTTCCCCAGCTTACCTAGACCGCGAGTTTAGGTTAAGAGGAAAAGCGTTTAAACTGTTTTCGCAATATATGGTTCCCAGCAAGTAACAAAGTCTCTGTTACGCTCTTCTCAGGCAATAGAAGCCGCGGAAGTCAGGAAAACCATTGAACTTTCCCGGCGCTTGCTTCTCCAGACTTCCATCCAAGTCTTTAGGAGATATTCGGACGGCCTTATTAGAGGCAGTTCGAGCAAGGCAGGATCTGAGGATGTTCTTAGTGAAGAAACTTCTTGACCGTATTGCAAGCCAAGTAGTTCTGTCTCCAGTTCTAATTCCTTCTTTGATTTCACCAGCAGTTTGGAAGACTGTTTTCAATTTGGCACAAGCATTCAAGCAAGGTCCCCGCAAGCCCTGATGCCCTTGTTAGAACAAGGGATCAGGGTCTGGTGGTATCTGGGCGACTAACTGGTGGTGGCAGAAACAGAAAAGTTACGCATCAGTCATGTCTACGTTACGTTAAACCATCTCATATCTCTAGGATTCAAGGTCAACTTAGTAAAAGTCAAACCCTTGTTCCCCCACGAGTATTTCAGGGGATAGGGCTGGTCGAGGACACAGCTTCTCTCACTCTGAGTCAGAGTGTGGACACTCGAAACAGATTTCGCAAAAACTTTTTATGTTTCTCCACAGTCTGACTACGACACAGAGACTTTGGGTATCTCTAGTCAGTTCTCTCAACGGGGTTCAGCTAACTGTGAAGTTGGGCCGGTTGTAAGTCTAACGTTTAATCTTGGAGGGCAACAAATTTTTCCCACTATTACCGGCGGGGATAGTATGGCCTATCCCAACGTTATTACACAACTTACTAGCGGTTTGGGCGACGAGAGAAATGTTGCACGCAGTCATGTCATGAACCTCTCCTCCGCCGTCGGTATGGGTGGACATGGATGCGTCAGGCACGATAGGTTGGGGCTTTTAGTCAAACCTCGGGCATCAGGGTCAAAGGTTTTGGTCCCATTTAGAAATCTTCCACATCAATGTCAAAGACTTACTAGTCCCCTTATCTGTCCTTCAGGCTCACGGCTCTGCTTTACGGGGCAAGTCGGTGGCCTTCAGAATGGACAATCTGAATGTGGTTCACTGTATTCAGAAACAAGGGTCAATAAGATCTCGGAAGTGGCTAAACGTGTCAGAAAAGATTTTTATACTAGCCAACAGGCTGAACATTCATCTTCACGCATCTTGTCTCCCAGGCGTAGCAAACGTCTGGGCAGACGCTCTGTCTCAGAGACAAAGCACATCAGTAGAATGGGCGCTCTTGCGTGTGCGGAGCATTACCATCCACAAGTGGATTTGTTTGCGTCTGAGAAGACTTGCAAACTCCCACTGTACCTCACCCGCCGGACGATAACGCCGGTGGGCGGACCTGACGCTCTGATGACGGACGAGAACAGGTTGAGTTCCATTTATCTATTTTCCGCCGCCAGGCGCGTCTCTAATGTGCCACGTAGTCAACAAACTACAGGATTAGCGAGGCGTAGTCTCGCTAATCGCGCCCCTGTGGCCGGTGCAGTGTGGTACCAGCATTTGTACACGTGGTGCCCGCACCTAGTGTCACTCCCGGTCGGGTTGTTCCACTTAGAACACAATTGGCAACCTAGAAACCTCGCGGACTTGTTCATTATGGACATTCAGGAGGCCAAGTGGCTAGCACCATATGGTAGCGACGTGACCAAGATATTCACGAATCAATATATCCAGTCTACAAAGCGACAGTTTCAATCGCATTGGCAAGCTTTTATGTCTTGGAGTCTTAGAACAAAACAAACTGTGCCCTCGGTGGCGTTGGTTGTTAATTATTTAATGTATCTGTTCATGCAGAAACATTTATCTGAAATTGATTTATGAGGGCAGGTTTTAAACTCCGCCCACCTCCCCGTCAGCTCAGGCCTACATGGTCTCTGGACAAAGCATCGTAGTTATTCTCGTTCCCGTATGTACCAAAGACTGCAGATTTTACAAAAGGGCAGTATTCCTTATGGCTTTGGCTACCGGGAACAGAGTTTCTGAGCGGGCGGCGATGAGCAACACTCCTAATTGCCTCAGGTTTGAGAGGCTTCATGAGTGTATTCACATTTGCACCTTCCCCAGGATTCATAGCCAAGAATGAGCACAGTGAACACGTGTTTTCAGGGTTCACGGTGCCGGCGTTAAAAAGGGGAAAGGTGCACCATCTTTTTTTTTGCCCAGTGCAAGCTCTAACCAAATATTTAAGAGTGGCACCTCTTAATCACCAGGGTGCTTTATGGGTCGCAAGTCCGGGTGAACGCTTGATGGAGCGTACACTGGCTTCTCTCTTGGTCGAGGACTTTAAAGAGAAGAATCCCGGCGTTGTGGGTAAGACCCACGATTTACGCAAGGGGACAGCCTCTTTACTGTTTCCTTAATAATCTTTCGGTGGAAGTTATTAAGTCCACACAGTTGTGGGCCTCTAATCAGGAGTTTTTGACTCGATACCTTTCAGTAGCTCTGGACAAACCTTCCTTGCCATGTATAGCTTTACGGCAGAGGGTCTAGGTGGCCCTTTGAGTCACGTTTTGTTTAATTTCAAGAAAAAGGGGGGGGGGGGGAGGGTGCAGTCAGTGTGACATAGGACACCCTAGACCCCTCCGGAGTATGTGTTCGGAACATACGAGCTGTGATACTGTTTGTAGGCATTGTATTATAAAATTTCTCTGTAGTATTCATTGCAGGAAATTGTGCTAAAGGCCAATAGTAGTGTTACAACAATTCTTGTTGTAAGTAGCTTTGGCTGTGAAGCAATAGATTTTTGAGAAATCTCGGTAGTTGCAACTACGACTTTTACTTTTGAAGTAATTACTTCTCCATAAGTACACAAGTTCAGTACTTCTACGAATGTACAAGAATTCATTTATGTTTGGTTATATTTTTAGGAATATATCCACTAGTTAATGGGGTTTATATGTGCACATGTAAACTTATAAGTTTTTAGTTTTCACCACTTACTTTAAGTGGGGTGCCTTCTTAACTAGCAGATCTGTGTACAGAGTCTCAGAGTTAACCCTTTTTCAAGCAGGCTTCTTTGAAGCACGCTCCTGCTTGTACCCCTTTTTGAAGATTTAGGCTGTATAAAGTTTATGCACCCGAATATCTCTTTTTTACAAGAGTAAGAATACTATGTGGTTGTTTGATTATCTGCTTTTCTAGAGTTATGATATGATTACGAATGTCCCCCTCCAGTCTTAGAAATCAGGCATGTTCGTCAATGATGGAGGGGCCACTAATAAATTATAGGTTTGACTCCTGTAAGGAGATAAAGAAAACCTAATATTGTTAATGTCTTGTCATGTTGCAAATTTGATTTTAAATAATATTTTGACATTTAACATGTAGTTTCTTTATTCATGCAGAGTTTAGTAAAATTTGCCAGAACGTCCCGGACTTCCCAAACTTGACTACTTCCTTTAACGTGACGATAGTGCGTTGTTATATGTGCGATTAGTTTGCTTGGGAAACAGATTAACTTGCTCATGTAGTAATGTACACCCTATGTGGTGAATTGTGTTCTTTTATTTAATAATTTTCATTTTAGTAAGCGTTGTTTCCACATAGCGATTTTGATAATTTAATTTGACTTTATATTGTCCTTGTCCCAATTTTGGTTTGTTTAGTTTGCAAGTTTTACATTTTAATTTAGTAGTGGCCCCGTAATCATTGACGACTGGGGCCCTCCCGACCATCCCCTTCCCATTCGTTGATGTATTCAGGATTTTGGTTTACTTGATATGTCAGTGAAGGAAGAATGACGCCTGCAGTAGCGTCTGGTCAAAAGATCCACACAAGTACATCCACGATATGATGGAAAGCTTATTGAATAGTTATTCTTATTTTCTTTTTGTTTTTATTTTTTACGAAGTTTTTTCGTAGTGAGAACCCAATTCATTATGACTGAAGCCATGAGTGAGGTCGCGTGCGCTCATGATGAAGGCTCCTCAGTTTTTTAAATGCTCTGCGCGGTAGATTCAAACTACAGCGGATGAGTGTTTGAAGAGGGTGCCTTATGTAATAGGCATGTTCGTCAATGATTACGGGGCCACTACTAAATATTAGGTTTTCTTTATCTCCTTACAGGAGTCAAACCTATAATGTAGCATTACTTGACTTGCTCTCTGGTCTCCTATAAAGAAAGTGTTGATCCTACAAGAGTGAGGGAGCGTGCAGCTGGGGCCGTCAGCTTGGGGTGATGATCAATCAAGTCAACACCTGCTCAACTCACACCCCGAGCCAAATAATAAGTTTAGGTTACTGGTAGGTTTGATTATCAGAAGTTAATAAGTTGTGTAGGATGGAAATTCAGGAAAAACTTGAAATCATTATTTCTCTAATGCTTTGACCGGGTGTACAGTTGCAAGTGTGAGAATGTGGAGGGAGCAGCATGGAGGAGTATACCTAGAAAGATGTGGGATAAGTTACTACAAGCTGCTTTCAAATTTTAAAACTTAAAAAATGAGGCAACACAGGACAGGGCTGCCTGGAATACTGCAAATACGATATGAGACTGAAACTGTACACCTTTTATAGAACACTCAAGTCTTTAAAGTGTATGTACAGTATCTTTGTTACAGTATGTACCGTATGTATTTGTGTATGTATATATGTATGTATATATGTACTGTATGTATGTACTGTATGTATGTATGTATGTATGTATGCATGTCTCCCTGAAGATGGGTTCTGTGTAGCACGATGTATGTATGTATGTATGTATGTATGTATGTATGTATATACTCTGGCACCTTCCCCAGTTTTCCTATTACATTAGAGAAATAATGAATTCAACCTTTTCCCAAGTTTGCCTCCCACCCAATATATCCATTGTCATAATAGATCAGCCACATTATCCAAGATACTTTAGTCTAAGCTCTAAGCATTGAGGTTGAAATGATCAGGGATTGCATTGACATGGAACTGGTTAGGTTGACAATGACAGGAAAGTTATGGGGGGCATGACTGAGACCTTATGAGTAAGAGGTGTTGGCGGTGGAGGTCCGACACGTGGGAGGCTTGTAGCACCGTGGCATCTCTGTCCACACATCATCATCATCATCATCACCAACACAACACAAGGGGTTAAATGGGCACAATGTCAGATCACAAGTAGGGAGTCTTGGACATAGCTAGAATGATGTATTCTTTTAGTAGCTTCTTCATTTTAGGCTTCACTTTAAGACTGATTAAAAGAGGTTAGTAGATCTAGCAATTTCTCTGGCTAGTTTTCTTTAAAATAACTCTTATAGTATAATAAAGCCTCTCTCTTTTGGACCGTGGGTTTCTGGAAAACTGTGACTTTTAGACTTTGTATCCGAAAGACAGATAAAAATATGAAAGATCAAGTTACATGTCCGGACAAACAGTATTCTAGTTCGGATAGTTACCTCAGTCTTTCGACTTTAAAAGACAGATACCGGTACATTTCAAACACTGATTATGCAGTTCGGACTATCATCCAGATTTTTTGGGACAAAGGGCCATATTCTCAGCCAACACACAACTTGATCTGTCGGGAACATCATTGTGTGGGTATAATTATGATCATGTAATAGATATGATAGATCAGTCTGCTAATTTCTGTATGTTGACAACCCTAGTAGGATGAATGACCAACAGAATGATACATCTCCATCAATATAATATCATATCATAGAACTAGCATAAACACAATTATCAAAATCACTGTCGGGTTTACTGTCGTGTCGGGATTAAGCATACATACAACATATAATGGTTTAAAGTCATTTTCCATTACATGCATTGTAACGGCTCAGACGGGGTTGCCTTTCAGTAGTTGGAGTGTACTGTAGTACAATAAAGTCCCGCCATAGCACTGCCCCACTGGTTCCACCAATTAGTTCGAAAGAGAGGGATTTAACTGTATAGACTATTCATTATAACGAGACCACACATTGTAACCCCTACCTTTTTTAGTCTTAGAGACGCCTGGAGCAAATAAGCTGCAAATTTTCATACCTACTTACTACAGTAGTTGACTTCTCCAAATGGTATAAATATCCTAGGTTTGAGTCCTTGGAGTACCACATGTATTCATTAGTTTCATTGATTTAATTAATTTGGTTTATTTGTAAGTTAATTGGTGGGTTGGTGAATAAATATAAATTTATTCAGATTCAGGAGCAATTCCTAACGAGGCCTTCCATTGTGATTAAGTACCCCATCAATTACCCCTTCCATTCGTCTAATCATTAGGCTACCATAGCGCAGTTGGGTATACAGTATGTATAACCTCAGATTAATATTCAGTATTTGAGAATTAATAATATATCGTAGGCTTGTGCATAAACCTTCAACTGTCTTGGTAGCGTAACGCTTAGTGCGCCGAATTTCGGTATGGGTATCCTAGGTTCGAGTACAGTATTTGGAGTACTGTACCACATATATTCATTTGTTTCATTGATTTCATTAATTAGGTTTATTTGTAAGTTAATTGGTGGGTTGGTGAATAAATATGAAAATATTCTTCTTGATATATGAGAAGGAAGGGGTTGGGATATCTGGATTTGTCATAATGAATAGACTGTAGTTGATATTATAATTTTTGGGGTGGGATCGGTAAACAAAAATAAATGGAAAAACAAGAATTACCATTATGTTCTCAACAAACAAATGCCTGCACAAAATGTATACCATACAAAGGACTGGTCATGATCAGATCAGAGTGAGAAAAAAAAAAAAAAAATTTTACTCACAACCATGGTTTATTTAAATAAACCAAATATACCATGTTTTGGTTTTTTGTTATGTTATTTATGGTTTAAATGTTATTTTCTATATATATATCAATAATTATGCAAGTACAGTAAACTTCCGTTAATCCGAAGGGCAGCGGACCGGCTCTCGTTCGGATTAGTGGATTTTTCGGATTATCGGACTTTACCCCTATGAACCTGTGTATGACGAAAACATTGAGACATTAGGCCACCCAAATGACACAATGGTGCACACACACATATCATATGTTCATGAAATCACTTCAAAAGTTTACCATTGTCATTGTAGCCTATTAACTACTTCAAAACATTCAGATTAATGGTCAAAGGAATCTGCTGATATAAACGTCTTCTTCTTCTTCCGTCTACTAGCGAGTTTGTCTTGCTCTTGAAGATCAGATGTGGTTCGGGAAGTAATGCCTTAACAACGGCACTTCCCTGAGAGGTTCTTGTAATTTTCCTTTTGTGATTTTCCTTTTGTGACGTGCTCTGTTATATTATATTGTATTGAAAGCACCCTTGTCTTGTTGTCTTGAAAGCACCCTTGGGATGCTCCGATCACTGAACTATAAATAGTAGCGTATCGGAACATCCAAAGGTGCGTTTTCAAGCTCAAGACTAATACGTCCAAAGGTGCGTTTTCAAGCTCAACACTGAATGCGCTTGCAGAAAATGCGGTGCAAGCCAGTAGCGCATCGGAGCGTCCCAAGGATGCGTTCAAGAGCAAAACAAACTCTCTAGCAGACGATGTGGAAGAAGAAGACGAAGGTGTTTACGATTATATCAGTAGCTTCCTTTGACCATTAATCTGAATGTTTGAAGTAGATAATAGGCTACAATGACAATGGTAAACTTTTAAAGTGAATTCATGAACATATGATATGTGTGTGCTCCATTATGTGTCATTTGAGTGGCCTAATGCCTCAAAAAGGGGACTTTGGGACTTCTTGAAATTCGGACCATCGGGTGAATTCGGATTTGGCCTCAAATTGAAAAATTCGGACTATTGGGAGATTCGAATCATCGGTCGTCGGATTAACGGACTTTTACTGTAATAATATATATATACTGTACTGTAAACTGTATGTATGTAAGTATGTATATACTCAAGCACATATCCCATAGCTGGGGGTACCCGATGTGTTGGTGGCGGATTCTGAGAAACTGCAGCGAGTAGTCAAAGAGCTTGGAGTGGCATGTGGGAGGAGGAAGCTGAGGGAGAACATCAATAAAAGTAAAGTGACGGTGTGTAATAGAGGTGCTTATAGGGTGAATCTACATGTGAGGTTGGATGGGGAAATACTGAAACAGATGGAGTGTTTTAAATATCTAGGAGGAGTGGTAAGCAGGGACGCAGGTATGGAAATGGAGGTAAAACAGAGATTATGTGAAGGAAAGAAAGTTTTTGGAGCAATGGGAAGTACATACAGTATGTGGAAGGTGAGAAATCTTGGAATGAAAGCTAAAAGTGCAATATATCAGGGGATAGTTGTATCAACAGTGATGTATGGGGCTGAGACATGGGTTCTGAAGGCAAAGGAGAGAAGAAATCTGGATGTGATGGAGATGAGCTGCTTGAGGAGTATATGTGGAGTGGCTCGTAGAGACAGATTGAGGAATGAAGAGATACGCAGGAGAGTGGGGCAGCAGGAACATTTGTCGGCCAGAGTGGACAGAAGGGTGCTGTGCTGGTATGGACATGTTGAGCGAATGGAAGATGGAAGTCTTACCAAGAGAATATATGAGTAAGATACAAGGGGAGGTAGAGGGGTTGGAAGACCTCCATTGAGATGAAGAGATTGTGCAGTACTGTACAAGCATTGGAACTTATTTGGAAGATAGAGAAATTATTATAGATCAGGCAAGAGAAGTAGTAATTATTAAGAATGAATGGAGAATGCTTGTGAATAACTCTCGACCCTTGATTCTGCAGACCTCCATTTAAAGGATTTCGGATTTAACAGACTCAGTCAGTAGGCGGACAATCCATCCGGACCAGACCAAAGGTCCGGTGCTTGATAGATTTGTCCGCTAAGTGGCAGGGCGAGTCACTCTTAGGCCTAGGCCTAGGCTATAGATACTCACAAAACCTCAACTGAGCTGCTTGGATAGCGAGAATATCCGAGGTATATTTAATAAACGTATATTAACCAAGTAATCTTGACCAAACCATTTCATATATCTTGTGTATTGCTTTGTTTACTGGTCTGACGAACGATCTGCGACCGACACACACACACACACACACACAAAGTAGAGGAGGAGGTTCAAAGTATTCAGTACCTATGCCCACTAGGAAAAAGCGACCATGCAGTTCTAGACATAGACTTACTATTGAAGTATAATCTACCCAAGGGAAGGGAAAAGCACAAGGAAAATCACTGGATGTATTCCAGAACCGATTTCGAAGGACTACAGGATTTTTTCAAGTCACAAAATTGGGATCAGGTGTTATCTGAAAGTGAGGTAGACAAAAAACTCAAGGCATTCATGGAGATCTATGATACTGGTATAAAAACTTTTGTCCCTAAGTACATTAATAAAAGGAAAAAAAGTAATCGCAAAGTATGGTTTAACCGCGAATGTAGGCAAGCACAGGAAGCAAAAAACAAAGCCTGGAAAAAGATGAGAAACTGGGATTTGGAAGATAACAGGCAAAAGTATAAAGAGGAGATAAACAAATACACAGAAATGAGGAGGAAGTCAGAGGCAAACCATGAGAAAGGGATAGTGGAGAACTATGAAAAGAATCCAAAAATGTTTTTCAAGTTTGTAAACGGCAAAAGGAAGATAAAAGCCACGATCGTAAAGATTAAAAGTGGAAACAGAATCATAGAAGAGGATACAGAGATTGCGGAAGAACTAAATACAAAATTTGCATCAGTATTTACAAAAGAAGGAGAATTCATTGCACCAGAAACCAATGAGATAGGTACAGAGGAAATGCCGGAAGTCACATTTAACAGACCAGAGCTCATAGACAAAATGAGTAAGGTGGATCCAAACAAAACCGCTGGACCGGACGGAGTATCAGGCTGGATTATTAAAGAAAATGCTAAGGAACTGAGTATACCGTTATATGACATAATGACCAAATCATTGGACACAGGGATAGTACCTACAGAATGGAAAAAGAGCAAACATTATTCCTATATTTAAGGGAGGAAGCAGAGATAAACCACTGAACTATAGACCTGTATCACTATTGAGCATCCTCATGAAGATTCTGGAAGGATTAATAAGGGACAAATGGGTGAACTACCTGGAATCCAAAAGATTAATTACTGACCGACAATTTGGATTCAGAGGTGGCAGATCATGTGTAAGCAACTTGTTGAGTTTTTACTCTAGAGTAATAGACACAGTGGACAAGAGGGAAGGATGGGTAGACTGTGCCTACCTAGACTTTAAAAAGGCATTTGACAAAGTTCCACACAAGAGATTGCTGTGGAAATTAAAACATGAGGGAAAAGTAGGAGACAAACTGCTGAAATGGATGGAGAGCTACCTTAGCGGAAGACAGATGAGAACAACAGTAAGGGGGAAATCGTCAAACTGGACTCAAATTACGAGTGGGGTACCACAAGGATCTGTCCTAGCCCCAATCATGTTTCTAATATTTGTAAATGACTTACCTGAGGGACTAACAAGCTACATGAGCATGTTTGCGGACGATGCTAAGCTGCTTAAAACGATCAGAACCCAGGAGGATTGCCTTGAGCTCCAAGCAGATTTGCAAAAGATCCATGAATGGAGCATCAAATGGAATATGGAGTTCAATGCAGGGAAATGTAAGACTCTAGAAATGGGTAAAAGCAAGTACAGACCTAGAAAAGATTATAAACTAGGAAACTAAGTGATTCCCAAAGCAGAAAAAGAAAAAGACTTGGGGATAGAATTTAAGGATAACATGTCTCCAGAAAGCCACGTAAATAAGATAGTGAGAGAATCACTAGCACTATTGGCAAATATCAGGATGTCTTTCAATTATCTTAATGAAAACACCATGAAACAAATAATAACGGCAATAATAAGACCCAGGATGGAATATGCATCTGTAGTGTGGTCCCCTCACATGAAGAAACATATCCACAAAATTGAGAGGGTACAGAGAGCAGCAACGAGGATGATCCCAGGTTTGGAAAATTTGGAGTACCAAGAGAGGCTCGAGAGATTGAATCTACCTACACTGGAACAGAGAAGGAAACGAGGACAGCAAATTCAGATACAGTATATAAATGTGTTAGAGGTATTGACAAAATCGACCAAGAAAACTTCATAGAGAGGGATGGAGGTGAGAGAACAAGAGGTCACAGCTACAAACTAAAACTGCTTAATAGTAAATCTGATCTGAAAAGTAAAAGATTTCCTACCAACTCGATTAGTGGGTGGAACAAATTGCCAGCCGAAGTAGTGTCTGCACCATCAGTGCATAGTTTCAAAGCACGGTATGACAAACATATCTTAGGAGGCGGGAATTAACGAGCATGCTCACTCCCGCAAATACAACTAGTGTAAGTACAACTAGTGTAAGTACACACACACATGATGTGTGTGACAATACGAGCCTAAAAAGCTCAACTCCTGTATACTACAAATAGGTAAATAGGTAAATACACACACACACAGTGGTAGGGAATTACAGAGGGATTTGGATAGGATAGATCAATGGAGCAAGAAGTGGAAAATGGAATTCAACACAAATAAATGTCATGTAGTGGAAATGGGAGTAAGTAAAAGAAGGCCTCATATGGAATATAAGTTAGGAGAAAACACTATTAACCCATCAGAGAAAAAAAAGGACTTAGGGATAACTGTTAGGGGTGATCTTTCACCTGAGAATCATATTAATAAGATAGTGGGAGAAACATATGGACTGCTAAACAGAATAAAAATAGCCTTTAACTATATAAACGAGGAGATGCTGGAGAAAATAATAAAAACATTGGTGAGTCCAAGACTGGAGTATCCGGCAGTGGTGTGGGCACCACATCTAAAAAAGCATATAAAGAAGCTGGAGAAGGTTCAGAGAGCTGCAACTAGGATGATACCAGAACTGAGAGAATTACCATATGAGGAGGGATTAAAGTAATTAGATTTACCATCTCTAATGGATAGGAGGGAGAGAGGCGATATGATTATGATGTACAAATGTGTGAGAGGACTCGAAAAGGTGGACAAGAAGGGTTATATTGTGAAAGATAATGGTAGAACAAGGGGGCATAGATATAAGCTAATGAAAGGAAGATGTAAAGGAGATGTGAGAAAGTATAGTCTCCCTTACAGAAGTATAAGTAAATGGAATCAGTTGTTGTTGTTGTTGTTCCCTAGCTGCCTGGCCGAACAGCCCCGAGTCCCTGAGGAAGGCCATGGCCACGATCAGGCTTTCCCACAGAGCTCTCATTGAGTGTAGATTGTGTTGTTGGCGTAAGTGGTTGTGTGAAATGCAATCTTCTATGATGTGTTTAATGGTATGGGGTGCTGTGTTACATCCCGGGCAGGCGTCGACAACGGAGTCATCCAGTCTCTTCTGATAGCTCAGGAGAGCTGGATGGTGTCAGTTGGAAGAGGAAGTGGTGTGTGCCAAAAACATTCATATTTTTAAGGAAAAGTTAGATAATTGTAACTCAGGAAGCGGGACAATACGAGCCTAAAAAGCTCAACTCCTGTATACTACAAATAGGTAAATAAATACACACACACACACACAACATGAGGGAAAAGAAGGAGACAAACTGCTGAAATGGGTGGAGAGCTACCTTAGTGGAAGACAGATGACAACAACAGTAAGGGGGAAATCGTCAAACTGGACTCAAATTACGAGTGGAGTACCACAAGGATCTGTCCTAGTCCCAATCATGTTTCTAATATTTGTAAATGACTTACCTGAGGGACTAACAAGCTACATGAGCATGTTTGCGGACGATGCTAAGCTGCTTAAAACGATCAGAACCCAGGAGGATTGCCTTGAACTCCAAGCAGATTTGCAAAAGATCCATGAATGGAGCATCAAATGGAATATGGAGTTCAATGCAGGGAAATGTAAAACTCTAGAAATGGGTAAAAGCAAGTACAGACCTAGAAAAGATTATAAACTAGGAAACTAAGTGATTCCCAAAGCAGAAAAAGACTTGGGGATAGAATTTAAGGATAACATGTCTCCAGAAAGCCACGTAAATAAGATAGTGAGAGAATCACTAGCACTATTGGCAAATATCAGGATGTCTTTCAATTATCTTAATGAAAACACCATGAAACAAATAATAACGGCAATAATAAGACCCAGGATGGAATATGCATCTGTAGTGTGGTCTCCCCACATGAAGAAACATATCCACAAAATTGAGAGGGTACAGAGAGCAGCTACGAGGATGATCCCAGGTTTGGAAAATTTGGAGTACCAAGAGAGGCTCGAGAGATTGAATCTACCTACACTGGAACAGAGAAGGAAATGAGGACAGCAAATTCAGATATACAAATGTGTTAGAGGTATTGACAAAATCGACCAAGAAAACTTCATAGAGAGGGATGGAGGTGAGAGAACAAGAGGTCACAGCTACAAACTGAAAGTGCCTAATAGTAAATCTGATCTGGAATGTAAAAGATTTCCTACCAACTCGATTAGTGGGTGGAACAAATTGCCAGCCGAAGTAGTGTCTGCACCATCTGTGCATAGTTTCAAAGCACGGTATGACAAACATATCTTAGGAGGCGGGAATTAACGAGCATGCTCACTCCCGCAAATACAACTAGTGTAAGTACACACACACACAGTGACCACAGGTCCAAAACTACTTTTATTATTTTGCTCAATCGAAAAGCACTTGATATAGAACATTCTAGTCTTCACCATTCACAAGGTAAAAGTGATTTTTGCCTCCTGATATATATCTAAGCTAGGCTAGACCATTTCTTGGTCTGGCTAGCAAATAATAAAAGTAGTTTTGGACCCGTGGTCACTGTGTGTGTGTACTTACACTATTTGTACTTACACTAGTTGTATTTGCGGGAGTGAGCATGCTCGTTAATTCCCGCCTCCTAAGATATGTTTGTCATACCGTGCTTTGAAACTATGCACTGATGGTGCAGACACTACTTCGGCTGGCAATTTGTTCCACCCACTAATCGAGTTGGTAGGAAATCTTTTACTTTTCAGATCAGATTTACTATTAGGCACTTTCAGTTTGTAGCTGTGACCTCTTGTTCTCTCACCTCCATCTCTCTCTATGAAGTTTTCTTGGTCGATTTTGTCAATACCTCTAACACATTTGTATATCTGAATTTGCTGTCCTCATTTCCTTCTCTGTTCCAGTGTAGGTAGATTCAATCTCTCGCGCCTCTCTTGGTACTCCAAATTTTCCAAACCTGGGATCATCCTCGTAGCTGCTCTCTGTACCCTCTCAATTTTGTGGATATGTTTTTTCATGTGAGGGGACCACACTACAGATGCATATTCCATCATGGGTCTTATTATTGCCGTTATTATTTGTTTCATGGTGTTTTCATTAAGATAATTGAAAGACATCCTGATATTTGCCAATAGTGCTAGTGATTGTGTGTGTGTGTGTGTGTGTGTGTGTGTGAGTGTGTGTGTGTGTGTGTGTCGCGGATCGTTCGTCAGACCAGTAAACAAAGCAATACACAAGAGATATGAATCGGTTTGGTCAAAATTACTCGGTTAATATACGTTTATTAAATATACCTGGGATATTCTCGCTATCCAAGCAGCTCAGTTGGGATTTTTGTGAGTATTTTATCTGCTCCGTATGAAAAATATTGATTTCCGGCCCCCTTATATGAATACTATACCCAGCAACAGACTTTTCCAGGCAACGGACTAGTAACGGTCCCATAAAGTCCGTTGTATCGAGGTTCGAGCGTAGATGAGTGATAACGCGGTCATTTGGGAGAGGGGGTCGGGCGCCAGTTAGACTAGATAATAGTCCGTCAGGCGCCTGGCCCGGGGAGCCGGTATATATTCTTACAGTTTCTTACAGTTTCTTACAGTAGATCCTCTGGAAAAAGGCAAACTATGCCTGTGTATCCAGCTCAGTACCAGTACTTGCACTGCTGCGGTCGTTCACGGTGTTGGCGGCGGCGGTAGCAGACACAAAATTTTTACTATTCTGTATTTTTGTTTTATAATCAAACTTCAAATCTTGTCTTCCCCATGCTTTATCAAGATTACTTTCAAACTCCCTTATTGATTCGGAATCGACTACATACTGGGGCAGTGCGTTCCACTCATTTACCACTCTATCACAAAATGAGTTCTTTGCCTTCTCAAGCCTATTTCTTTCTTTGTAAATTTTCTTAGAGTGTCCTCTCGTTCTTGTTCCCTCCCGCATCAAGAAGATACCTTCACACACATCCTCATCGTACTTTCCTGACACTATCTTAAAAGTCTCTATCATATCCCCTCTCTTTCTCCTATATGCCAGTGTCGGAAGCCCCAGTGTCCTCAACCTCTGCTCATAGCCCGCGTTCTTCAACGTTGGTACCAGCTTGCTAGCTCTCCTCTGCACTTTCTCCACTGCTTCTATATCCTTTACCATATATGGAGCCCACACCTGGTTTGCATATTCCAGGTGCGGCCTAACCAGCGCTGTATATAGATTCCTGAAGATTTCTTCGTCAAGTGACACAAATGTCCTCCTTATCAGCCCTACAATTCGATTGGCTTTGTTTATCTTTTCCGCTAAATGTTCTGAGAAATTTAACTTATTGTCTATTACTACTCCTATATCCTTTTCTGCACTCACTTCCTCCATCGCTTCATACATACTGTATCCTACCTTGTCTATCTTGCTGGTCCCAATCCGCATGTACTTGCATTTTTTTGGATGAAAAGGCATTAACCAATGCTCAGACCATCCCTTCATGCCCTCCACATCTCCTTGAAGCAAACCCATATCTTCCTTACTCCTCACTCTTCTATACAGTTTAGTGTCATCCGCATACAGGTATACCTCACTTCCATTAGTTATAACTTCAGGCAAGTCGTTGATAAATATAACGAACAGCAGTGGTCCCAACACAGATCCCTGAGGTACCCCACTTGTAATTTCCCTCCACCCCGAGCCTATTCCATTCACCAGTACCCTCTGTCTCCGATCTTTCAGGAAGGCTTCTATCCATTTCACACATTTCTCCCCTATATTATAGCTTCTAACTTTCTCTATTAACCTTTTATGTGGGACCTTATCGAAGGCCTTCATAAAATCGCAATATATCACGTCTATTACATCACCATCTTCTAGAATTTGCATCCAATCATCTACCACCTTAATTAGCTGTAGTACCGTCGACCTCCCCGGCAAGAATCCGAACTGTCTCCCACTGAAAAGTTGGTTTGACTTCATATGATCCATTATTCCTTCTCTAATTACCGTTTCCATTAGTTTACACACAACACTTGTCAAACTGACTGGTCTATAATTCCCTGGGTCATTTCTCTTTCCCTTCTTAAATATAGCTGTTATGTTCGCCTCTCTCCAGTCCATCGGGATTTGTCCTGTATTAAACGATACCTCAAATAACATTTTCAATGGCTCTACTAACATCTCCCCTCCTTCCTTTATGATTCTTGGGTGTATCCCATCCAGTCCCGGTGACTTACTTCTGTTCATTTTTTCTATAGCCCTTCTTATTCTAGCATGGGAAAACTCTATTAGTTCTAGTGCCGGTGCCTGTTTGATGGGAATAGTAGGCACTGCATCCTCCGACTCCACTGTTAGTACCCCCCCAAAGTATTTCCCCAGCACCTCTGCTTTCTCCTTATCAGTCTCCGCTCTACTCCCATCATTCAACCCCCCCACCAGCTCTGGGATCCCTACTCTTCTTGTTAACTTTTCCTGAATGTACTTCCACAATTTTTTTGGATTATCCTTCACATTTCTAGCTATCTCTCTCTCCCTCTCCTTCACCCCCCTCCTTGTTTCCCACCTTATTTTATTGTTTATTTGTCTGCGTTCCAGATCCACTTCCTTAGCCTCCATACTAGACCCCCTGTTCTTTTTTAACAATTTTAATCTTTCCCACAATCGTTTCTTTCTTCTAATCAATATCCAAAGCTTTCTTTTCATTGGCAATTCTGGGTTAGTTCTTTTCCTCAATTTTGTTTTATCCTTATATTCCCTTACTGGTACACTTTTGGATACAGCATTCTCCAGTTTGACTCTAATTTTCCTCCACATTCCTTCAGCGTCTTCACCGTTCAAATATTCCCCCAGTCAATGTCCAAACACCGTCTCAGCAGCTCATAATCTGCTCTATCATACATGTATATTTTTCTATTGCTTCTATTATCCCTCTCTGATTTAATGTTACAACTAAAGCTTATACAGGCATGGTCACTACGACCTATAGGGCTATCCACATTAACATGTTCCACTATATCCTCTTCATTGCTAAAAATCAAATCAAGTACACTCCCCTGCGTCCCATCTCTATATCTTGTCATCTCTACAATATGTTGCGTTAAAAAACAATCTCTCACTTTCTCTATAAACTTATTTTCCAGGCTACACTGTCCCGCTGGAGTAGTACAATTTGCCCAGTTGATCCTTGGCAAATTGAAATCTCCAATCAAAATTTTATATTTGTTCTCTCTATTATCTATCTCCTCCATTGCTTTCAGTAGGTTATCATCCTCTCCCCTGCTATTATTTGGGCTTCTATATATAGAGGCAATTAGAATTGATCCTCTTACACATTTTACTTCAATACACAAATACTCACAATACTGCTGTCTCATATCCACCTCATTAACCTTGAGCTCTTTTCTTACATAAATAAACAGTCCTCTTCCAACCTCTGCTCTAATAGCATTTCTCTCATATAACTCAAAACCCTCCAAACTATATTCCACCAGTTCCCTTTCAATTCTAACATTTTTTGGTCTTACTTCCTGTAGGGCTATGACATCAGGTTTTTCCTCTTCATCCTGCAACCTACATATCAGTTCTCTTTTCTTGTCCTGGGTAAACACATCCACATTACTAAACATAATCTTTAATCCATCTACCATTCCTTCAGCAATTGCACCATCCCGCTCCTCCAGTCCGTACCCTACTCCCCTGTTAGCACTACTGGGTCTGCCTCTTTGTCTCCTGTCTCTCCCTGTGACACCTTCACCCCGTTCTCCTCCTCCGTCACAACTCTCATCACATTCTCTCCCCTCCCTGATCTCCCCCTCCTTTCTACTCTTATAAACCACTTCCTCACTTTTCCGTCCCTCACTCTCCAGTAAAAATTTCTCTTATCCTCTTCATCCAACTTTCCATTATTTTCATCAGCCTTTTCTTGTAATTCCTTAATTTTTTTCCTTTGTTCTATACTCAAATCCTTCTTTAGTCTTATGTGTTTCAGTTTATCATTTGTATTTAGCCTCCAACTAAAATTTGTCACAGTCTCCGCCACTATCCTAGTTTTAAACTGTACCCTTATAGGTCTCATCTCTCCCCTTTTATATCTACCTATCCTACTGACCTCCTCCACCTGCCCTTCCCATCCATATTCGTCCTCATCCACACCTTTCAAGACCTCCTTCACTGTCTCCATATCCCTCACTTTTCTCACTCCATTATCATTCATATGAGTCTCTATATCTCCATACAAGATTACACCCCTATCCCTGTCCATGGCCTCCCTCACGACACTCTCCTTGTTCTTCATGACCCCTACAACTGCACTCTCAAAACTTTTTTTGGTCATATTAATTTCTTCCTTTTGCTCTTTCATAATATCCTCCAAATCCTTGACTTTTTGTTTACCTACCACCGTCCATGCAGTCGACTCCTTTACTTCCGTGAAACGTCCTTCGTATTCCTTCAGCTGCTCCTTCAATGCCATATTCTCTGCTCCCAGTTCATCTACCCTTTTCAATACCATCTCTAGGCTCTCATTAACTGCCAAAATAGGCCTGCATTCACTTCCTTCGCTAGGCCTATTCCCTCTCCCACCTGTCACACCACACATTACACACAGTGCCTTAACTTTCTCACCAATATCCCCCTTCCATTTCTCCGTATCACTCATCCACTTTTCCAAATCCTTCACAACAATACTAACCTCTTCTAACTTCTTATCTGTGCTCTTAAATCCCCGAAAACGTTGTAACCTTCCTTCCGCCTCCGTCATACCCGAAATTCCCTCTGCCATGTTTGTTTACAAACTCAACAACTCACAACCCTACCGCTGTCCCGTCCCTACACACTCTTATTACACTATATATCACCCCTCCACCACACCAATATATCCTCCAAACACTTCACTAAATATATATGAAGGGTCATGCCTGGATGTGAGGTGGGCAGGCATTGTGGTGTGCTCTGCTGCGTATCTGACTGCTGAGACCCGCAACCTCTCCGGGAGGTCGGGGGCCGGGGGAGTGCTGGAGGCCCTTAGTGATCCTTGGTCTCTGGGTCTTCTGGGCAACCTAGATGTGTGAATTTATATCTATCTATCTATTGCCGGACGCCGTGATCCCTAAAGGGATGGCCACGAATGAAACGCACCCATGCACCTCTGTCCACAGTCAGTCGACGCCCCTCCTCCCATTCAGCACCGCCTTCACTCATATATTTCTTCACTCCATCCTTCCACCTCTCTCAGTTTACCTCTCCCTCGCTCTCGTACACCCTTTTAGTCATTCTATCGCTTCTCATACATTCCATATGGCCGAACCATCTCAAGGTGTTCCTTTTCACACTTTCCAGCACATCTACATCCACACCATACCTCTCTCTTACTTCCTCATTCGTCTGTCTATCCCTCTATGTAACTCTGCGCACACTTCTCAAGTACCGTCATCTGGGATGTCATCGGACAGGTGGACAACTTCGGACATTTTGGATAACATGTAAAAAAAAAATAGAATAGAGAGAAAGGAGAGTTGGGTTGTGAAAAACAAATGTGTAGTATTTAATAGGAATGCTGTAACTAAATGTAGGATAAACTCATAATGTAAACCCATTTATGTAATGTGTGGGAAAAATTAGTGAATAGGCCTATGAAACAAAGAAAACGAATTTTTTGTATGTGTGTCAAACTTCTACTGATCGTCTTCTACTGACCGTAAGTAATGGGATGTTGTGAAGACAATTGAACTACACCAGAATGTTCTACAACTATGTGAGAGACCATACCCATAATTACTTTTTCTCCAAAGTCAATAGTACACTGCTTATAGCCATAACATCATACAGCTCTGTCCCGTATAAAGCGAGTTCAAACAGTGAAAATTTTGATTAGTGCGAGCAATGAAAATATTAAACACAAAATCATCAACCAATGCGAATACGATCATTTATTGGGAGTCGGGTGGCAATATTGGTTAAATCCGGGGAGTTTTCTATTAGTGCGGCCAAAATTTGTACAGTGCGATAAATTTCCTGCCTGACTCGTGGCATCACTGGTGTTTGAGCAGCTTGGGCATGGAGAGAGGCTGGTCAGTCAGACATTTTTTACCCCATACTGTGTGACGCTATCTCGCATTCTCGGGTTGGTGATCATATTAAGTGTAGAATTTAAGGTAAGGAAAGATCTAATTTACCATTGATATGCTATATTTATCATTAACATTTGTTCTTGGTATGTTTGTGTCAGTATAAATAACGATATAAGGAAAGATATGTGTGCTATATGGAGGACCGATCGACCAATTACGTTTTTTCCCATAGGATACGTTGTTCACATAGTGCAAATTCACATAGTGCGACCAATTACTCGCACTATGCAGGACCGAGCTGTACTTTTCATATTTCCCCGATTTAACCCTCTCACCACGGAAGGGCTCTTGAACGCCCATAAAAAAGCATATAACAGGTACCCGGAAGGCCTCTTGAACGCCCAGTGGTTGAAAGCCTGTGAGCTTCGTGTGCGAGGCGTCGGTCCGACGCATGTAAACAACAGCCGGCTGGACCGACGCCCCGCATCTCCGGCCACAAGAAGGAGAGCGTCGCTTGTTCGTGTGTGCCTGTATGTTGTTGTTAAGTATCGAAAAGTGGTGTAAAGTGGCTGTTTTGGCCATAAAGTTATCTCCAATGAAATCATCATCACAGCTCAACCAGTTGACTTAGAGAGCTCTACTTAATGCCATTCTACAGGTAAATAACACAGCTACGCTTGGGGATGCGCGGGAATGCGGGAAGCAGTCTGATTAACGAATATACGGTAGCCTAGCCTAGACGTTTTTCGGCCAAAACACCCGGGTTTCGAGGAATATATATATAATACATAGCCGGGGCTGGAGGGTTAATGGGGTGACTTTGTATGTAATTTGGGGCAATATCGGACACTACTAAAAGTAAATGTACCAGCATTTATGTATACCCGGTATATGTACTGTATATATGTACTGTATATATGTATGTATGTATGTATGTATGTATGTATGTATGTATGTATGTATGTATTTACCTATTTGTTTTTACCTATTTGTAGTTTACAGGAATTGAGCAGCGCTCATGTTGTCCTGTCTTAGTTACTTTACAATCAATCCATTTTACTTAGACAAGTATCGTAATGGATATTCCCAATTCCCAGTATTTTGGACTAACATATCATAGCTTATGTTGTCCTATTTCCATATTTACTTTTATCCAACCTAGATTTGAACACGTTAATGTTCTTCGCTCTCACCACCTCCTCCTCCAAGTTGTTCCAAGTCTCTATACTTCTATATGGGAAGCTGAATTTCTTTTGTGTCCTTACGACATCTGCCCTTCCTCAGTTTAAACTCGTGTCACCTTGTCCTTCCATCATCCCTCACGAATAGATCTTCCCTATCTACTCGTTCCAAACTTTTTACTCCCTTGAACATCGTTATTAAGTCGCCTCGTTCCCTTCTCTCTTTCAAGGTAGGCAGTTGTAGTGTCTTAAGTCTTTCCTCATATGTCAACTCCTTCAATCTTGGGATCATCTTCGTTGCTATCCTTTGGACTTTCTCTAATTTGTTTATGTGTTTTTCAAATGTGGTGACCACTGCTGCATATTCTAATCTTGGTCTTATAGTCATTATCAGTTTTCTTAAAATTTCTTCGTCCAAATACAGTAAAAGTCCGTTAATCCGACGACCGATGATTCGAATCTCCCAATAGTCCGAATTTTTCAATTTGAGGCCAAATCCGAATTCACCCGATGGTCCGAATTTCAAGAAGTCCCAAAGTCCCCTTTTTGAGGCATTAGGCCACTCAAATGACACATAATGGAGCACACACATATCATATGTTCATGAATTCACTTTAAAAGTTTACCATTGTCATTGTAGCCTATTATCTACTTCAAAACATTCAGATTAATGGTCAAAGGAAGCTACTGATATAATCGTAAACACCTTCGTCTTCTTCTTCTTCCACATCGTCTGCTAGAGAGTTTGTTTTGCTCTTGAACGCATCCTTGGGACGCTCCGATGCGCTACTGGCTTGCACCGCATTTTCTGCAAGCGCATTCAGTCTTGAGCTTGAAAACGCACCTTTCAAGAAGTCCCAAAGTCCCCTTTTTGAGGCATTAGGCCACTCAAATGACACATAATGGAGCACACACATATCATATGTTCATGAATTCACTTTAAAAGTTTACCATTGTCATTGTAGCCTATTATCTACTTCAAAACATTCAGATTAATGGTCAAAGGAAGCTACTGATATAATCGTAAACACCTTCGTCTTCTTCTTCTTCCACATCGTCTGCTAGAGAGTTTGTTTTGCTCTTGAACGCATCCTTGGGACGCTCCGATGCGCTACTGGCTTGCACCGCATTTTCTGCAAGCGCATTCAGTCTTGAGCTTGAAAACGCACCTTTGGACGTATTAGTCTTGAGCTTGAAAACGCACCTTTGGATGTTCCGATACGCTACTATTTATAGTTCAGTGATCGGAGCATCCCAAGGGTGCTTTCAAGACAACAAGACAAGGGTGCTTTCAATACAATATAATATAACAGAGCACGTCACAAAAGGAAAATCACAAAAGGAAAATTACAAGAACCTCTCAGGGAAGTGCCGTTGTTAAGGCATTACTTCCCGAACCACATCTGATCTTCAAGAGCAAGACAAACTCGCTAGTAGACGGAAGAAGAAGAAGACGTTTATATCAGCAGATTCCTTTGACCATTAATCTGAATGTTTTGAAGTAGTTAATAGGCTACAATGACAATGGTAAACTTTTGAAGTGATTTCATGAACATATGATATGTGTGTGTGCACCATTGTGTCATTTGGGTGGCCTAATGTCTCAATGTTTTCGTCATACACAGGTTCATAGGGGTAAAGTCCGATAATCCGAAAAATCCACTAATCCGAACGAGAGCCGGTCCGCTGCCCTTCGGATTAACGGAAGTTTACTGTAGTTAAATGCCACTCTCATATTGGTTATTATTCCATATGCTCCTCCAATGATCATGTTAATATGCTTCTCCGTCCGGTGATAGATCATCTTGTATTATCACTCCAAGGTCCTTCTCATGCCGTGTTTTGCCGATTTTTCAATTCCTAATTTGTACCCCCAGCTTGGCCTTATCTCACTTGTTCCCACTTCCAAAACATGACACTTTTCTACATTGAAACTAATTTTCCAAGTTTGGCTCCATCTGTGCAACTTATCTAGGTCCTTTTGAAGACCCTGACAACTTTCTATACAGGTGACATTCTTCATGATCTTAGCGTCATCCGCGAACATATTCATATAACTATTCAAGTTTTCTGGCATGTCGTTTACATAAAGTAGGAACATTATCGGACCCAGCACTGATCCCTGTGGTACTCCGCTCGTCACACTCCTCCACTGTGAATATTCGTCTCGTATTGTGGTCCTCATTTCTCTTCCTATTAAAAAGTTTTCCATCCATTTTAACATCCTACCATGTACACCTCCAACAACCTGCAATTTCCACAATAACTTTTTGTGAGGCACCCTGTCAAAGGCCTTTTTCAGGTCCAGGTAAACACAGTCAACCCATCCCTCTCTCTCCTGTGTAACATCTACCACTCTGCTATAAAAGCTTAATAAATTAGATACACAAGATCTACCTTCCCTGAATCCAAACTGTTTCTCACTAAGCACCCCCTGTCTCTCTATGAAGTGTGTCCACTTTTTTCTTATAATTTTCTCACAAATTTTGCAAACAATGCTGGTGAGGGACACCGGTCTATAGTTAAGCGGATTTTCTCTGTCTCCTTCTTTGTAAATAGGTACTATGTTAGCTCTCTTTCATTCCACTGGCAGGTCTCCTTCATGCATGTATGTATGTATGTACTCATGCACACCCCGTAGCTAGGGGTGGCCAACTCGAGACAGAGACCGAACAGAAACGACATTTAATGTTCCAATTCTTATGGTTTGGTACCACTTTCGTGTTCCCTTACCCCTTTCTCTATCTCGTCTAGTAGATGAAATTTGCAAGGGGAGGAGGATTCCTAGCCTACCGTCCCCAGAAGGAAAGGTAGGACAGTATAAAAGAGACAGACAGAAAATAGTAAGTAAAAAGTATATAGGCCTAGTACAAATACAGTGTATATAGAACAAATATATAAAGAAAAGAAATAGCGCTAAAAATTTCATAAATTGTCGCACACATTATCGTTTGCATGGACCGAACGACCTCTTCCCCCCCTATAAATCTACTGTATCTAATTATCTTGTATCTAATTATCTCCCTTATTAACCTCTCCGCTGCGTAGGTAGGGTATTGGCCACCCCTCCCTGTGCGGAGGTATTTAGACTGTTTCCTAAACTCAAATTGTAATCGTACCATAAATATTATTAATACTTATCCATATGCGCCTATTTTACGTTGATTATAAAGGTATTAACCTGTTACAACAATAAAACAAGTGGAAACAGAGTTTGGATGGTCAAAATCGGCGATAGAGGCCGGGAGTTACATAACTTATGGCTGAGGCAGCCTGCCAGCCAGCCAGCCATCATGAAGGCTGGAGAGACGCGCATAGTCTCTCTCTCGCTCTTTCCCACGCTTGGTAACACAGATGACCACGCCCTGCTAGCAACTCGCTAATGTTAGCACAAAAATATACCTAAGAATAAGGGAATAACAGGGAGAAAAGATGATAATTGAAGGGGGGGGGGGGGGGGGGGAAGGAAGGAGGGGATGTGGAGGAGTGATATTTGGCATGGCCAAGGGGCAATAAAAAAAAAAAAAAAAAAAAAAATATACGGGGCTGATTTAACCCTTCAAACTCGGATGGTACACGTGTGTACCATTATGTTTTGCCCCCAGGAACCCGGGTGGTACAACATTGTACCAGTGGTTGAAAGCCTGTGAGCTTGGTGTGCGAGGCGTCGGTCCGACGCATGTAAACAACAGCCGGCTGGACCGACGCCCCGCATCTCCGGCCACAAGAAGGAGAGCGTCGCTTGTTCGTGTGTGCCTGTATGTTGTTGTTAAGTATCGAAAAGTATTGTAAAGTGGCTGTTGTTGCTGTAAGTTATCTCCACTGAAATCATCATCACAACTCAACCAGTTGACTTAGAGAGCTCTACTTAACGCCATTCTACAGGTAAATAACACAGCTACGCTTGGGGATGCGCGGTAATGCGGGAAGCAGTCAGCATAACAATGATACGGTAGCCTAGCCTAGACGTTTTTCGGCCAAAACACCCGGGTTACGGCCAATATTTATGTAATGCGTAGCCGGGGCTGGAGGGTTAAATGGGTTTTTTTAGGCCTTGGATTATATGAGGAGTTCCGCAGCGCAGCGGTAAAACTCTTATTAGTAGATCCGCACTTGCCAGGTTAACCCCTCAGACCCGGTTGGGCTCTGAGGCATCCATAAAAAACACCCCCGCGGAACCCGGAAGGGCTCTGAGGCTCCGGCAGCTTGAAAGCCTGTAAGCTTGTTTTGAAAGCCGTCCGTCCGACGCATGTAGACAACAGCCGGTTGGACCGACGCCGCGCATCTCCGACCACAAGAAGGAGAGGCGTCCTTGTTCGTGTGTGCCTGTATGTTATTGTTAAGTAGTGAAAAGTAATGATAAGTGGCTGATATCGCCACAAAGTTATCTCCACGGAAATCATCATCACAACTGAACCAGTTGACTTAGAAAGCTCTACTCAACGCCATTCTACAGGTACAAAACACATCTACGCTTGGGGATGCGCGGGAATGCGGAAGCAGTCAAAATAACAAAGATACGGTAGCCTAGGCATAGACGTTTTTCGGCTAAAACCCCCGGGTTTCGGTATGGAATACATAGCCGGGTCTGAGGGGTTAATGAACAGAATTATTTGTTGTTTCATGTTTTTTTAATCATTGTTTAGTTTCTAATGCCATAGAATGGAAAAAAATACTATCCTACTATTACATAAATAATTATTATGAAAAAACAGCAAATAAAAACATTCCCCCTATCTTTTCTGTAAGGCTGAACGTATGATTCTGACACCTTATCTTTTCAGAGAGTATAGGCTTATTTCATAATTAACACATTTTACGCTCACATGGACCTAATGACCTTTCGATCTATCTATCTCCATTATCTAATTAGCCTATCTCCCTTATTAACCTACAAAATTATATGTGGTTTGATGTCATTTTGATCATTGTTTAGTTTCTAATGCTGTGGAAATGAAAAAAATAATGTCCTACCATTACATTAATAATTATTATGACAAAAGAATATAATATAAATTCTCCTCCCATCTTCTCTTCAGGCCGAGCAAAGCTATTGGCAACTTATCGTTTCAGAAAGTTAAGTCTGTTTCATAACAAGCCTATTTTCGCTCACGTTATCGATCGTTTTCACTTCTCAGTGAGCTCAGCTGAAATATATAAAGATCGGGGAACAGAATAAAAAAAAAAAATTTAATTGACTTGTCATTTTGCTCATTATGTGTTAGTGGTATAATTATTTTTAGCCCATCAAATCAAAAATGATTCACAGATTCCATAGAGACCAAGTGACAAAATAATATAAAAGCTGATAAATAAGGGAGATAGCTAGATACAGATGGAAATGAATACAGTAGATAGAAATATAAGTAATAGAGAGAGAGAAAGCAGATGACAGGGAAAATTATAATACAAAATGTACACAAATAACACTAGCAGTCTCTGTTTTCTAAAGGGTCACCGAGGTTTGATGTTTTCGATCTGTTTTCTAAAGGGTCTGCAATTTCGATGTTTTCATATGGTTAAATATTATATTTTGAAGAAGTTGGGTCACAAGTGTGATATAAGTTTTCAAGGAGTTATTACGGTATATTCCTGCGTAACGGCATGCATTATATCTCAAGAATTGGGCAGTGTTACAGCATATTTGTTGTTTGTACAGTCGTCAGGATTAATTTGTTTAATTTTCCCTGTTAGTAGCACTGCACAGTGGAGAGGTATCCCCTCCACCTCCTCTCCTTGTTGTTCCCATACCCCTACCTAAACCCTCCCATTTTCTCTCCGACCCCAGAACTACACCCACCCTCCCTTCTCTCGCTCTCACCCAGCTAGGAGCTACTTCTGGGACCTCACCGATTAAATTTATTCTGAACACCTAATGAAGGAATGAAGTATTTCACACATATCTCTCGACCATCTCCTGCACATTAAACATATGAACTAAACAAAACCTAACCTGAAGCTGCTAATTACTACCGTTACTAGTAGGGTTAACTGTATAATGATATGGATATACCAGGTATGAGGGGTAGAAATACACACTTGTATAAATATATATACAGTAAGGTATAATGAGAGTATTTGGTTATACACAAAACTGTTATACAGAGTGGTATTGTAGTAGAAGAATTATTGATCAGCTCAATATTATAACTCTTGTAGTTAATCTGGTATTTAATAAATGGGCGTTATATAGTTATTTATAAATTATTTTTAACAGGTGTGAATTCAAATTATCTTGAAAGTTATCTCAAGAGAATAAGCTTGAATAGGCGTGAAACTTTCAATAGTATTATGTGGAGTAGATACCCTACGTCTTGCCATTACTCAGGGAGTATTTAACGCATTTTGCTATGTTTCAACCCATATAGCTACATAGCCATAGTGAATGCCCCCCTTAACTTGGTTACAAAACAAGATACCTGATCCAATAGAGTAACCTTATGGCAAGGTGTTAAGGGTAAGGTGACAAAATGAATAAGTCCTTCCCTAATGTATGGGTGAGCGTAAGTGTTGAGGGCATGGGAACTTTAAAATAAGACCCTCCCTAATGGATAGATGAACGTAAGAGTACCCGAGGGGTAGTTAATTAAAATAGGGCATATATATTGGTTATCAACCATTCAGGATTATTAAGCATGTTTATGTCAAGTAATATTTTCAAGCCTGGAGCCTCTTTTCAAAAACCCCAGTACCTTGCCCGAGGGTAGTTTGTGTCCCGTTTATATACAGTAGTTTTACATTATGGCCAATTAGGAAAACAATATGGCCTAATGATTGGGTAGATAGCTCCGTTAAGAGGATGAGTGTTGAGTTAGCGTAATGCAGTCACATGGCCGACTCACTGGGCACATTTTCGGCAATAATTCATAGCATTTATTGGCAAATTGTCTGTTTACACTTAATGAGTCCTGAACTGTCTGGAAGCAGAGAGATTTGTGGTGAATATGATTAAGCAAATGTTTTGTTCTTGTATACGGTGCTAATAAGTAGTGATATTAGTATTTAATAATTGTATAAAAAGAAATAATTTAAAATACTTGAATAGTTTACTTTGTGTGTTCATTGATGGGAGAGACTCATGGTGGAATTGACACAGACGTTTCTCGTTGTCTCAAGCTTGTTACGTAGCCCAGACAGCCATTACAACGATGAAAATTAAATGAAACTTCACGTGGGTTAGTTTGGCAGCTATATTAGAGTATGATGCAGTACTAAACGATCAGTTCATCGGTATAAACCTTTCAGGGGTCAATGGTAAATTTATCGGTATGAATCACTCAAATTATATGTAAGGTTTTCGGCGAACAACCCCCCCCCCCCCACTGTCTCTCTCTATTTCTTTCTTTCAAATTTAGTAAAGCTAATACTTGACTCTGCCTATGATACATTGCATTCCTTCATTAGGTGTTCGGAATACAAGCAATTGGTGAGTTCCAGAAATAGCCCTTAACTGGGTGAGAGCGAGAGAAGGGAGGGTGGGTGTAGTTCTGGGGTCGGAGAGAAAATGGGAGGGGTATGGTAACAACAAGGAGAGGAGGTGGAGGGGATACCTCTCCATCGTGCAGTGCTACTAACGCCCGAGTCCAGGGAAACTGAAACAAATTAATCCTGACGACTGTACATATATATATGTACAGTATAATGTATGTTTCTTCGTAGTATACAGTACTAGAAATGGAAAATATACTTGGTAAATGAATATTTAGAGAGTATCAGTGGACTCACTTTCTACAATTTCCCAGCTCAGCTGATAGACGAAGAGTGGAGGAGAGGAGAGTTGTAAACTGATATTCTATTGGTTGTTGTTGTTGTTGCTGTTCCCCAGGCTGCCTGGCCGAACAGCCCCAAGGCCCCGAGTAAGACCAAGGCCATAACCGAGCGCCCCCACAGAACCCTCCCTGCCTACCACAATAAAGCCTGGGTGACCGAAGCCACTCCATGGCGGGGAGCTGAGGAGGGTGCGGAAACGCCCGGGAAACCAAAGACCCACCCAGGGCCCTGTGCCTCTCAGCAATTATGAAGAGAAAGTTGAGGGGCAAAGGAAAAATGTGACGCTTTGGCTTCCAATCTTGGTAGATTGGGAGGTCAATCCACGGAAGAGACGCCGTCACTTGAGATTTAGAAAATATATAAGTAAAAGGAACAGTCAGATTAATCTATGGGTATGGCAGAGATCGCTCAGTTCTCACTCTGATAGACCAGCCCATCACCACATGACTAGAACCCAATCCTCTCAGCATCAGCTAGGAAAGGCCCTAGAAAGCCGCCTTTGGCGGGGGGATAGCTCCCCTATTTCAACCCCTTTCGGGGTTGGGCACCCGCCTTATTCTATTGGTTAATAAACTGGGTGTGACGTCACGAACGATGTTGGAATATGATTGGTTGTTGCGAGAGTACGTCACTGTACAGGTGTCTATAGACGACGGTGACGTGACAAAGTTTCGTGATATTTGAACGGCTGTAAAAATACACGTCAGTCCATATAATGAGTCTCTTTTGTTTCCTGATCACTCTATGCCGTCACATTAATTAATTTATTAGTATCGTCCTTGGTGTTTATAAGATCTCCGTGTCGGCCATAATTGAAATTTTGGAAGTGTTCAATGAATAGTGAAGTGTTTTTGCTTTATGAAAACACCTACAACATCTTCTATTTAACGGGATTATGAACGGAGCTTCCAGCCGCATTGTGTTAATTTGGCTGCTGACAATTATTCTCCACTACACTAAGGGTAAGGGTTTTATTGGTCCGTTATTTGGGTCCAGGGCCTAGGCTACGTTTACCACGGAATCTTTAATGTATATCCTCAATACAGACTTATTTCCTTCACTTACCTCATCAATAATAACCAATATAGGTGCAGAGGGCATGTATTATATCAAAGAAAAAGTGATGTTGAAACATTATCTGCAACTTAGCTATGTTGATCAACTCTTAGCCCACTTAATTTAATATTGTGGTACAGATATACAGTACCGGTATTTAGGCTGGGAGGTGGTTCCCGTTTCTGGATTTGTATATTTTTCACACGAGTATTATGACATAATTAGTGCACTGTAATTCGCATATTGATATTCAAACAGTAATTGAATGACCGAGGTTAGTCTGATTTATATTGATTAAACCTCTGTGGGTTTTTTTACCTCCGAGGTTAGTCTAATATATATGTATTTGCTGACCATGAATCCTCCGAGGTTAGTACCGTATAATTTTTATTTGCCGACCATGAATCATCCGAGGTTAGTCTAGTTTGTATTTGCTGACCATGAATCCTCCGAGGTTAGTCTGATTTGTAGTTGCTAACAGCGGGATTGTGGGGGCAGCAGCCCCCACTACGGGCACTAGGTTAGGTTAGGTTGCCTTGTTTGGTTAGGTTAATGACAATTTAAGAGCATAAGAACACTGAAAATCTAGTGTCTGTTTGGTAGGGGTTTAGTGTTAGCGGGCGTACCGTCACTGTTTACCATGAATCCTCCGAGGTTAGCATAATTTGTATTTGCCGACCATGAATCCTCCAAGGTTAGTCTAGTTTGTATTTGCTGACCATGAATCTTCCGAGGTTAGTTTAGTCCTAATTATTATTGGTAAAAATTTACAGCCTTTTTATCCCTCGATTTATATAACCTAGTTAACACTTGGTTCAACCAGCGGGGGTGTGGGGGAGGCAGCCCCCACCCACAATACAGTACTAGGATAGGTTTGGTAAGGTTGTTAGGTTAGGGTAATGTCAAACAATAAATGAAAAACAAAAATAATAATAAAACGGCTGTACGGGGTCTCTTCAATGTTTACCTTATTATTTGCTGACTATGAATTCTTCGAGGTTAGTCTAATTTTGATTTGCTGACCATGAATCCTCCGAGGTTAGTCTGATTTGTAGTTGCTAACAGCGGGATTAAGGGGGCAGCAGCCCCCACTACGGACACTAGGTTAGGTTAGGTTGGCTTGTTTGGTTAGGTTAATGACAATTTAAGAGCATAAGAACATTGAAAATCTAGTGTCTGTATGGTAGGGGTTTAGTGTTAACGGGCCGCGGGCGTACCGTCACTGTTTACGTATAAAGTCGCACGCTCGCAGTTAGGCTAATTAAGTTCGCGTCTAATTTTACTGATACCGCTCACAAAACTAGTGCGGTAGGGTCCAAATATATCAGTTCATCTTGGGACGATACTGCTCTCGCAGATTAACCTTACCGTTCACGAGCCAAATACGGGGGGAAGGGGGCTTGAATATCAAGACGCAAATTACAAAGTGCATTAAAGACATTATAGTACACGTTGTGTGAAACATATACACCGCTGATGTAAAATTAAGTGGGTGTAAGATTAACCCTTCCTACCCGGTCTGCCTTACCTAATGACAGCTTGGTAGAAGGGCCGCTACCCGGCCGTCCTTACCTAAGACGGCAGCTTAATAGCCTAATTAAGCTTGGTCTGAACGCCGTGCGTACGACGTATGTCAACAAACCCAAGCGTTGCGTCACCGCACCTCCGAAAACAAGAAGGAGAAGACTCTTCAATGTTATTGTTCTGACGTCAGACGAAATTAGTGTCTGAAAAGCCCCCATATTGGCAACATCTCTGCAATATTTGCTCCACTGAAATCGTCATCACAACTGAACCAGTTGACTTACAGAGCTCTACTCAACGCCAAAATACAGATTGAAAACCGCACTACGATTATAGATGAGTGGGAAAGTTCTAGCAGTGAAAATAAACATAAATACGGTAGCCTAGGCCTAGACGTTTTTCAGCCATTTCGCCCGGGTACGGGCGACCGTCCTTAGGTAAGACTGGCCGGGTAGGAAGGGTTAAAGGGAGACTGACCGTTTGTTTAGTCTATTAATTAAAATATTCATATATTTTTTTAGTTTTCTCCCTAGACCTCCATCAAGCTTAAAACAAAAAAACCTAGACCCCCCTTAAACGGGTTTTAAAATAAGCGGGTGTAATGACGTCATGTTGGCCGAGGGCTGGAATGACGTCATCGCTGAGGCCAAGATGACGTTACGATAGTCAACAACCAATCACAAGCAAGAATACACAACGGTTTGGCTTTGTTTATCAACATGGCTATATTCTAGTTAATCGCCGTGTTTCAACCCCTCTCTTTCCCTGATATACTTCATGCCCTCCCCACTTATCGGGATTAATATTGTTGAGGTAAGTGAAGAAAATAACAGAGATATGAGGATATAAATAAGGATTCTTAGGTAAATGGGAATACAGTACCTGTATATACTACGGTTCCTCCCGCTACATAGGATCTTACCGTTATTACGTGCATTTGAATGAATGTTATTAACTTTGTTTGTGATAGTAAAATTCTTATACATAATGTGTACCTGAATGTATTTCTGATAACAATATAATTGCTTTGTAATTGAGAATACATAAAGATATACAGTACTGTATATATTTATACAAGGTGCTAAAAAGCATAAATATTAGGAATCTTCTTTATATGCTCCTCCAAGGGCTGTAAATGTAGGCTCATTAAGTTTGATTTTGTTTTTAAACTCTGTCTGTGTCCGAAGTCACCTCTGTATTGTCCGAAGTCGTCTCTCTAAATACACACACTCAGATTTAAAGGGGATATACATTACTGTCCGAAGTCACCTCACCCCTGTCCTAAGTCACCTCAGATAGATGATGACTTCGGACACCATTATAAATATTATTTATAATTAAGGCAAAGAATTGAAATGTATTCCACTGTACACATCATACGACTACGGTTCAAAGCTTTACATTGATGCAAGAGATTGCTTTTTTAAGGCTTTACATATCGAAGTTAGGCTTGAAATACGTCAAACATGTCCGAAGTCACCCCGAATGACGGTAACTCATTTCCACCCCTCTCACTCTTGGTCTGAGGCTCTCCACCAACGTCCATGCTTCGCTTCCGTGAGTCAATGTTGGGATTACCACACTGTCATGCAAGGGCTTCTTTACTTCCATGCTGACCACCCTATTTCTTGTTACTGTTTTCAGCGTTCCTACAACCCTCTTCCCCTGTTGCACCCTCTCCCGCACTTCTTCATCCATACAGTACTACCATCCGCCAAACCGTCACAACCATCCCCTGCCCCCTCCCTGGGGGCACGGGTCCTTGGAGCGGCTTCGGTCGCGCCGGGAATTTCCACACCTCTCACACCACACACACACATCACACAGTTTTTCCTACACCGAGAAATGACTCTCCGGCTGTCATTTCTCGAAGACTTCTTCTAGCCGGAGACATTGAGAGCAACCCAGGACCCACGTACACTATAGGTTTGACTCCTGTATGGAGATAAAGAAAACCTAATATTTAGTAGTGGCCCCGTAATCATTGACGAACATGCCTATTACATAAGGCACCCTCTTCAAACACTCATCCGCCGTAGTTTGAATCTACCGCGCAGAGCATAAAATTTTTTAGGAGCCTTCATCATGAGCGCACGCAACCTCACTCATGGCTTCAGTCATTATGAATTGGGTTCTCACTACGAAAAAACTTCGTAAAAAATAAAAACGAAAAGAAAATAATAATAACTATTCAATAAGCTTTCCATAATATCGTGGATGTACTTGTGTGGATCTTTGACCAGACGCTGACTCGGGCGTCATTCCTCCTTCACTGACATATCAAGTAAACCAAAATCCTTAATACATCAACAAATGGGAAGGGGATGGTCGGGAGGGCCCCAGTCGTCAATGATTACGGGGCCACTACTAAATATTAGGTTTTCTTTATCTCCTTACAGGAGTCAAACCTATAATTTATTAGTGGCCCCTCCATCATTGACGAACATGCCTGATATCTAAGACTGGAGGGGGACATTCGTAATCATATCATAACTCTAGTAAAAGCAGACAATCAAACAACCACATAGTATTCTTACTTCGAAAAAATATATATTTATTGGCGTAGCACATAAATACAAAAAGGGGTTCAAGCAGGAGCGTGCTTCAAAGAAGCCTGCTTGATAAAAAGGGTTAACTCTTGAGACTCTGCGAACAGATCTGTAAGTAAAAAGGGCACCCCACTCAACATAAGTGGTGAAAAATAAAAACTTATAAGTTTACATGTGCACATATAACCCCATAATACTTAGTGGATACATCGTGCAAAATATATCCAATGCTTAAAATTACAGTAAACTTCCGTTAATCCGAAGGGCAGCGGACCGGCCCTCGTTCGGATTAGTGGATTTTTCAGATTATCGGACTTTACCCCTATGAACCTGTGTATGACGAAAACATTGAGACATTAGGCCACCCAAATGACACAATGGTGCACACACACATATCATATGTTCATGAAATCACTTCAAAAGTTTACCATTGTCATTGTAGCCTATTACCTACTTCAAAACATTCAGATTAATGGTCAAAGGAATCTGCTGATATAAACGTCTTCTTCTTCTTCCGTCTACTAGCGAGTTTGTCTTGCTCTTGAAGATCAGATCAGATGTGGTTCGGGAAGTAATGCCTTAACAACGGCACTTCCCTGAGAGGTTCTTGTAATTTTCATTTTGTGATTTTCCTTTTGTGACGTGCTCTGTTATATTATATTGTATTGAAAGCACCCTTGTCTTGTTGTCTTGAAAGCACCCTTGGGATGCTCCGATCACTGAACTATAAATAGTAGCGTATCGGAACGACCAAAGGTGCGTTTTCAAGCTCAAGACTAATACGTCCAAAGGTGCGTTTTCAAGCTCAAGACTGAATGCGCTTGCAGAAAATGCGGTGCAAGCCAGTAGCGCATCGGAGCGTCCCAAGAGCAAAACAAACTCTCTAGCAGACGATGTGGAAGAAGAAGAAGAAGAAGGTTTTACGTTTATATCAGTAGCTTCCTTTGACCATTAATCTGAATGTTTTGAAGTAGGTAATAGGCTACAATGACGATGGTAAACTTTTAAAGTGAATTCATGAACATATGATATGTGTGTGCTCCATTATGTGTCATTTGAGTGGCCTAATGCCTCAAAAAGGGGACTTTGGGACTTCTTGAAATTCGGACCATCGGGTGAATTCGGATTTGGCCTCAAATTGAAAAATTCGGACTATTGGGAGATTCGAATCATCGGTCGTCGGATTAACGGACTTTTACTGTAAATTGCTTTCACAGCTAAAACTACTATAACAACACTGTTGTTTGTACTACCATTGTACTAGCACAATTTCCTGCACTGAATAGTACAGAGAAATGTTCATATCACACTACTCATAACTAGTATCACAGCTCTTATACTCCAGCGGGGTCTAGGGTGTCCTATGTTACACTGACTGCACCCCCCCCCCCTTTTTCTTGAAATTAAACCAAAAGTGACTTAAGGGTCACCTAGACCCTCTGCCTTAAAGCTATACATGGCAAGGAAGGTTTGTCTAGAGCTACTGACAGGTATCGAGTCAAAAACGTATGATTAGAGGCCCACAAATGTGTGGACGTAATATCTTCCACAGAAAAATTCTTAAGGAAACGCAAAGAGGCTGCCCATTTGCGTAAATCGTGGGCCCTACCCACAACGCCGGGATTACTCTCTTTAATGACCTCGACCAAAAGAGAAGCCAATCTACGTTTCAGCAAGCGCTTACCCGTACTTGCTACCCATAAAGCACCCTGGGGGTTTAGAGGAGCTACTCTCAAATATTTGGTTAGAGCCTGCACTGGACATAAATTATGGTGCACCTTTCCCCTTTTCAACGCCGGCACAGTGAACTCTGAAAACACGTGTTCACTGTGCTCATTCTTGGCTATGAACCCTGGGGAAGGTGCAATGTGAATACACTCATTAAGCCTACCAAACCTGAGGCAATTAGGTGTGTTGCTCATCGCCGCTAGCTCAGACACTCTGTTCCCGGTGGCCAAAGCCAAAAGGAATACAGCCTTTTTTAAGATTAATGTAAAGTCTGCAGTATTCTGGTACAGACGGGAATGAAGTAAAGACAATGCTTTGTCCAGAGACCAAGTAGGCATGAGCTGACGGGGAGGTGGACGGAGTTTAAAACATGCCCTCATAAAACCTGTTTCCTCCGCGACTGGTATGGTGAGACCGGTAAGGTCCCAAAGTGGCATCCTAATCGCTGTTAAGTGATTTTTTAACGTTACCACAGATAACCGTTTCTGCTCGAACAGATAATTTAAATAATTAAAAACTAACGCCACCGAGGGCACAGTTTGTTCTGTCCTAAGGATCTAAGAAGTAAGGGCTTGCCAATGTGATTGATACTGTCGTTTTGTAGACTGAGTATATTGATTCATAAATTTATTGGTCACGTCTCTACCATACGGTGCTAGCCACTTGGCCTCCTGAATGTCCATAATGCAAAAGTCAGCGAGGTCGCTAGGTTGCCAATCGTGTCTAAGTGGAAAAACCCGACCGGGAGCGACACCGGGTGCGGGCACCACGTTTTCAATTGCTGGTACCACAACTGCGCCGGCCACAGGGGCGCGATTAGCGAGACTAAGCCCCGATAATCTCGTAGTTTGTTTACTACATGGCACATTAGAGACGCGTCTGGCGGCGGAAACAGATAGATGGAACTCCACCTGTTCCAGTCTGTCACCAGGGCGTCTGGCCCCCCTGCCGGCGTTATCGTCCGGCGGGTGAGGTACATTGGGAGTTTGTGAGTCTCCTCGGACGCAAACAGATCCACTTGTGGATGGTAAAGCTCCGCAATCATTTGGTTGAAAATGGGTTGCTTGAGCTCCCATTCTACTGTTGTGCTCTGTCTCCGAGACAGAGCGTCTGCCCAGACGTTTTCTACGCCTGGGAGATAAGATGCGTGAAGATGAATGTCCAGCCTGTTGGCTAGAATAAAAATCTCTTCTGACACGTTTAGCAACTTCCGAGACCTCGTCGACCCTTGTTTCTGAATACAGTGAACTGCATTCAGATTGTCCATTATGAAGGCCACCGACTTGCCCGGTAAAGTAGAGCCGTGAGCCTGAAGGAAATATAAGGGGACTAGTAATTCTTTGACATTGATGTGGGAGATTTCTAAATGGGACCAAAGCCCTTGACCCTGGTGCCCTTGGTTTGACTGAAAACCCCAACCTATCGTTCCTGACGCATCCGTGTCTACCCATACCGTCGGCGGAGGAGAGGTCCATGACATTATTGAGTGCAACATTTCCCTCTTCGCCCAGACCGCTAGTAAGGTGTGGATTAATTTTGGTATGGGCCATAATTTTTCCGCCGGTAATAGTGGAAAATATTTGTTGCCCTCCAATATTAAACGCTTTACTTCCAACCGGCCCAACATTACAGTTAGTTGAATCCAGTTCAGAGAGCCGACCAGAGACTCCCAGATTCTCCGTGTCGTAGTCAGACTGTGAAGGAACAGGAACTGTTTCCTGCGAAACCTGTTTCGATTGTCCACACTCTGACTCAGAGTGAGAGCAGCTGTGTCCCAAACCAGCCCTATCCACTGAACTACTCGTGAGGGAACAAGGTTTGACTTTACCAGATTTACCTTGAACCCTAGAGTTTTGACATGTTTTAATGTTATGTTGACATGATTTATGCATACTTGCTCCGTCTCTGCCACCACTAGCCAGTCGTCTAGATACCACAAAATCCTGATCCCTTGTTTTAACAATGGCATCAGGGCTTGCCGGACTAATTTTGTGAATAAGCGAGGTGCCAGGTTCAATCCGAATGGCATCCTCTGAAAAACATAATTTTGATGCCTGATCCGTAAGGCCAGAAATCTTTGAAATCTTTTGTTTACCGAGACGTGCCAATAAGCGTCTGTCAGGTCTAAGGAACACATCCAACCTCCCGGCGGAAGTGTTAGCCTGATTTGGTGCACTGTTAACATCCTGAATGACTCGTTGTGAATGTGAAGGTTCAGATAAGACAGGTCTATGACGGGGCTCATCTGAACACTGTCCCTTTTGGGTACCAAAAATAGCTTGGATGTGAAGACTGGGTAATTTTGAGGGACCGGGATGATGACATTCTTGGCTATTATTTCCTTGATCAGTGACTCCACCTCTAATGATACTAGATTCGCCGTTGTCGGCTGACGTAAACGAGGTCGCCGGAACCACTGCCAAGTGATGCCTTTGCGTACCACCATCGTTGCCCAAGTATTTAACGGCCATGCTTTGTGACACGTTCGGAACGACCCAGTTAGCAGACAAGGGTTCGCCGGCTGTGCTACCCTCGGATCCACCCGCCTTGAAACCGGCCCCGGGAGTGAGAGAGACTTTAGTTTTTTTATGGTGGTGGAGGTGGTGGTGGTGGACGCTTAGCCGGCTGGCCGGCGTTGGCAGAAGACGGGCCTTGACCTGGTTTGTTATAGCCTCGTCCTTTCTGACCTGTAAACTTACCCTGTTTATACCTGTACTGACCTTGGGGGGAGGAGGACTTAGGTAGGTGAAAGGGCTTAGATCCCCCCGGCTGTGCTTTTGCGACTGGCTTGGGTTTGGGAAAGTTAAAAGGTTTCTTAGAAGGGGTGGGACTTTGTTTAAAGGCCTGAGCCATATTGAAAACCGTTCTCCACACATCAGGGGACATTAAAGAGGGAGTTAGCACTGGTGACATGACCACCTGATTCGCAATTCGATCAGGAAGTTTCCGCACCAAGGACATCCTGAGATCTTGTCTCGCTCGTACTGCCTCAAGTAAGGCTGTGCGGATATCACCCAATGACTGAATTGACGTTTGAAGGAGCAATCGCCGAGACAGTTCAACCGATCTTCTGGCATCCGCGTCTGCGATTGCCTGAGTGGATCGGAGCATCGATTTCGCCACCTGGTGCGTCACAATGTACTGGGAGAAAAGTCTATACGCTTTCCCCCGTAGCTTAAATTCCCGGTCGAGGTGAGTTGGAGAAGGAGTAGTAAAAGGGTCCTTGAGTTCACATAGATTGATTTTGGGGGCAGCTAAGAAAGCAAACAAAGCCGAAGGGACTCCGCCGGCAGAACACACTGGCATACAGAACCAATGACTATCCTGAGGAATTTGGTGGGAAGATTTTGAGGTGAAGGTGGTCGCAAAGTTTTGAGCCTCCGTCTCCCATTCCACCCAAGGTCCCGGGCCCAACTGCCCGGTCAGAAAACAGTTTCGAAGTTGAGGCAGGGGGCAGGGCAGGTGTAGCAGTATATACAAAATAGTCCTGGTGATAATAGTTAGGAATGGCCTTAACATTAACATCTAGTACATTCCCCAAAGTATCCAAGGCCCGTAATTTTTTAGATTTATTGCCTTAGATTACCCACTCTCGTGGCACTGGAAGTTCCCCTGACAAGGTAGGTTGAGCGACCTCTGGTTTAGTGGGGATCAATTGTACCCATGACTCGTCGGGACCGTACAATAGGGGCATTGCTACCTTTCTTATTGGTGCTTTATCTAAAGGGGGCGGATTGACATTCGTTATAACCCTTACATTAGAAGTAGTCAGTGCCGCCGAAGCAGGCCTAGTGACCACAGATGGTGATAAAGAGGGAGGGTGAGGAATCTTAGTCAAAGCAATAGAAGTCATCAGAGGCCGAACATTATAACTTGTCATGGAAGCTCCCAGGTCCACTGTAGGAGTCTCCGGCTGTTGGCCAAATTTTTTAGTTAGAGCATTAACCAGTAACCCATCTATTTTCTCCGCCGTGACAAATTTATTCGATGATGAACTCAAAGGTGAATCATTCCGATCCTGTGCGTCGTCTAAAACTGAACCGGACTCTTGTACTTCCATGTCCGAGATAATAGATACTTCGTCTTTGTCATCTGGCTCCCCGTGAGAGGATTCCGCCGAACCCGGAGTCCCGTCGTGTTGCCAAGACAAGTCTGGAATGGATGATGGGATCGCCACGTCCCGGTGGACATCAGCCACTGTTTGTGTATCTTGAGCCAGACGTGGGCTTTCAGTCCCTGGTCGAGAATACCGCCATACACCTAGGCCTTGGCCTGCACTCCCTTGGGAGTCTGATACACTCTCAATAGGACGTTCACTGTCCACCGAACTCTCCAATTCTAAGGTTAGAATACTAATTGGCAAACTATCTTTGGTTGCTGACACTACACTAGCCTCATCCGATTGAATACTAGCTTTGTCGGGGTGAGAGGTATGATGAGAGGCACTAGACTCCGGTGAACGCCGGGAGGCCTTTCGATCATGTGAGTCTTTTCTAGAAGATTTATGGCTACGGTGCGACCTAGAACTTCCTTTGGACTTTGACGATTTCTCGCTATAACCACTGGTGGACTCCTCTGTCTTGCTCTTCTTACTCGCCGGCGAAGACGAGAGACTAGGCGGCTGCTGCCGAAGAGGGGACCTGGACCTGGATCGCGCCCGTGACGCCGCCACCGGGGGCGTAGGTTCTCGCTGTCTCTTAGATGTGCTTGGGGCTAGAGAAAGTTTAAGACCCTGTCCAGTCTCTGCCGACCTTCGTACAGTTACTCTAGAGGGACGTCTAATGGGGGGGGGTGCTCAATTAGTAACTTGTCCCAAAGAGGGACGTTATCGCATTGAAGTGACTTATGAGCCACGGTAGTAGTATAAGTGGTCATCTGCTGCCTGACCTCCCGTAAAGCGACCGCTGCGGTCTTATCATTGTCTTGAAGCATTTTATGGCTTAATTGAGAGCAAAAGGTACAGTTCCTCATAACCCACAGACCCCTTGAGCGGTCGAGACATTTAACACATTTAATGCAAAGGGTGTGTGCAAAGATAGGGATACCTGAACAGGTGGGCGTAATGCACAAAGCAAAGACAGGGGCAAAGGTAGCCATGACAGAGACTGGTGGGAAACTTACTCCAGGTTCTGTATAGACCCGCCGGGACCCAGCTCTGGAAAAAAAAAAAATTTCCAGGAATTAATGCTCATAAGGTTAACCCAACATGTTCGCACACAAGTGTTAAATAACCCGCCGGGTAACGAGACGCAATACTCAACGACTACAGCTCGCTACGCGATGGGGTTCCTAAGTAAAAGATTTCAGAATATCTTAACTTGTCCAAAAGATTTATGAATACCCTCTGACATAATATAAAGACCAGCATGGCGTTTATAACTGATTTAGTCTTTCCGGTGGAGTTTGTTTCAAGATTCAATGAAGGAAAAAAAAAACTAAAAAGACGCCAACCCCCGAATTATCTCGCAGATCAAAAACTGGGAAGCCTGACAAATATACGAGATCTGACTTCTCCCGAAATGTCTTTTAGATCGCCGTATGTTGAAGGCGGCGATACAAAACGTATCCCTCAATTGTCTGGTTAACTAACTGAATTGTAAATTCGTTATTCCCACCCTTCCAAGGAGCACCCACCGGGTGTGAATTTAAGTTAAAAAACGTTAACCCCAATTGTGCCTTAAAACGCCGTATGTTGAAGGCGGTGATACACAATGCATCCCTCAATTGTCTGGTCAACTAAACTGAATTTTTGCAAATTCGTTCATCCCACCCTTCCAGGATGCACCCGCCGGGTGTGATTTTACGTTTATAAAGTTAACTCCAATTGTTCCGATCCCCACTTCTTTGTAAAAGATCGCCGGGGAGGAAAGACAAACAACAACAGCTTAGTTTTTTATTGGCTTTGCAAAACCTGGAAAAAACTACAAACAACACGTGTCCGCATGAACACTGTTAGATGGGTACAACCATTCCGCCGGGAATCATAAGGAGCCTGACACAGGCACCAGAGACTCAGTCCTGGAGAGCCACAGACACCCACTCGCCGGGGAAACAAGCCTGTTTTTAAAACCACGCGTGGCCAAAACTCGGCAACCAGCCGGGCTTTTCACGGTGTAACCGAGAAAAACCCGCCGGAAAGTAACCCACCCCGTCCAGATACCATCCGAACGCAACACAGGACCGAGGCGTTGGCCAAAACACAACTAACGCCGGGCCCACAAATAGTCCGTGGAAATAGCCAATACACAACTAACCCAGGACACATAAATAGTCCGTGGAATTAGCCAATACACAACTAAACCAGGACACACATGACACAGTAGTACATATTTATAAAATAAATCAATAACACTTGTACATGTGGCAAAGCTACGAGAGGCTGGCTAGGCCTAGGCAGACGGATAAAAGTAAACATGTCGGAATATAAACAAAAAGCACTGAATTATATCACAACAGGAACCACCGCCAACACACCACTGTAGCAGCACTTCCGGCAAAGGGAAGAACTGACTTGGGACCCAGAAAAAAATTCACTAAGTGAAGACAAATACGCTGGGAACGTCAGCAAAAATAAGCTACCTCATCAGAAAGATAAAAGGAAGCAATAATAACGCGTAATGAAAGCCGCCTGCATCACAAAGCTAGCTAACTGTGAAAAAGTTCACATGTCCACAACAGGACCACGAGGGTACACCCGAAATAGATGCCCCAAACACACGACCCAAAATACACTGCACTGCGGGCAACTAGCCCAGGAAACTCCTGCTACGCATATCCTAACCTTACTCGATACATCCCGGAGTAAACAAATGAGAAAAAACTCACTAGGGACGCAACAAATGCGAAACCAGCAGAGCGTGGGGAGACACGTCCGGGCAGGCTGAGCGCAGAGCAGAGAAGGAGGAATGACGCCCGAGTCAGCGTCTGGTCAAAGATCCATACAAGTACATCCACGATATTATGGAAAGCTTATTGAATAGTTATTCTTATTTTCTTTTTCTTTTTATTTTTTTACGAAGTTTTTTCGTAGTGAGAACCCAATTCATAATGACTGAAGCCATGAGTGAGGTTGCGTGCGCTCATGATGAAGGCTCCTCAAATTTGTTATGCTCTGCGCGGTAGATTCAAACTACGGCGGATGAGTGTTTGAAGAGGGTGCCTTATGTAATAGGCATGTTCGTCAATGATGGAGGGGCCACTAATAAATATACATATGTCCAACTTGCTTAAAACAAATCACTTCGAGTCGCCACACTAAGGGTTCAGTTCTCTGCAATTCATGCAGGAACTGGACCCACTTCACCTGTACAACACTTGCCTCCAAGAAACACTATACGAACACCTGGACCTGTTCCTCATGCCCCTCCCTCTCCCAGTCAAATCCCTCGCCTAAAACCCGTCCACCTCTCCTCCCCAACCCACCTAGCCTTCCCATATCATCCACTCCCCCCCCTAAAACCCGTCCGCCTCTCCTCCCTAACCCACTTAACCTTCCCATACCATCCACATCCTCAACTCAACACACCACACCCCATCCTAATCCATTCCAACCCCCATCTCCTGCTCCCCAATCCCCCCCCCCCCCCTCCTCGTGCAGCACCACCCAACATACATCGTGCACATAACATTAACATTCTTCAATTGAACATAGATGGCATCAACACAAAGAAACACAAACTCTCACACTTCATCAAACAACACAACATACACATTGCCATCTTACAAGAAACAAAACTCCGCACAACACAAAAAACACCCACATTTCATAATTTCATCACCATCAGACAAGACCGGGCTGTCGGCGGGGGCGGTGGACTCATCACCCTGGTACACAAAGAAATATCATACATAGTAACCAGTGTACAAACCAAATCCCTCCTCCCCCCAAATGATAACACAACAGAAATACAGTCAATTAAAATACGCACTGGCAACAACTCCAACATAACCATCATAAACACATACATCCCTCCCCAAACATCCCATACAGTACCAAATGAATACAGACCACACTTACAACACATCACAAACACCCCACACATCATCCTGGGTGGTGACTTCAACGCCAAGACGTCGGCCTGGTTTGTCGACAACCCCGATACAGACAGAGGGCTGGTACTACAAAATCAAACTGATAACCTCATCATCCTTAACGACATCCATCAACATACCCATATTCCTCACCAAGCCCTCTATAACCCATCATCTCCAGAGATCACCTTTTTCTCCCCAGAACTCGCCCCCACAACATCCTGGAGGGTGGTCAGAACCTTAGGCTCTGACCACCTCCCGATCATTATCACCACCAAAACCAGACTCACCCCAGCTAGCCACAAACACACATACACCAATTATAAAAGAGCTAACTGGGAAGCATTCACAAATGAGACAGAACAACACTTCACAACTCTAAACAGTACACCCATCACTAACATCAACAATGCTGTACACATACTCAATAAAACTATCCAAAACGCTGACAAGAAACACATTCCAAGAGGTAACAGAAAAAGACACAACCCCAACTTCACACCAGAAATTCAAAACCTCATCAGACAACGCGACATACTGAAACACTCCCCAGCACCCCACACACAAGACATCACACAACAAATTCAAGCACTCAACACCCAAACTAACAACAAAATACAAGAACAACAAAAACTAAATTGGAATAACTTCCTACAAACACTTGATCACAAAACAAACCCCAAAAAACTATACAAAACACTAAACAGCATCACACTTTCCAACAGCAACACAACACAATCACATGCTGCAATCACAACAACAGACTCTACTCCTTCATGTAAACAACAAGCAAACACTCTCATCAATCACTTTTCACATGTCAGCCACCTAAAACCTCACAAAGACGACCGACGTGTCATCCGACGTAAGAGACAATTCCCCACAGACCCTGACTATACACCCTTCACCAATCACCAGACAAAGCATATCATCAACAATCTCAAGCACTCACCCGCCTGTGGCCTAGACAACATAAGCAACATACACCTCAGACACCTGGGACCACAAGGCATACAAGCACTCACTAACATATCAAACTACAGCTATTCACACAACACAATACCAGACATTTGGAAGCATGGTATCATCATCACATTCCCCAAACCCAACAAAGACCCCACGCTACCCTCCTCGCACCGCCCCATCACACTCCTTTGCTCCCCCTCCAAAGTCATGGAACGCCTAGTATTACAACTAATTACACCTGACCTACCCCTAGCTCCAACACAACATGGCTTTAGGCCACTGCACTCCACAAACACTCTTCTCACAGACCTTACACAAAGAGCTTTCGACGGCATCAATTCAGCTAGACCACCACACAGATCACTATTAGCCACACTCGACATTAGTAAAGCCTTCGATGCCATCCCCCGCCACAACCTAACAAACAAAATCTACAACACAAACATGCACAACAACACAAAACGGTGGCTGGCCAACTTCCTAGCAGGCAGATGTGCACACGTATCTTTTGCCGGTCAGTCATCTAAAATCAGAAACTTTCCAAACGGAGTCCCACAAGGATCCGTCCTATCGCCCGCACTCTTCAATCTGTACATGCACGATATAACTACACCCAATACGCCCCAAATAGACTTAGCCTCCTATGCAGATGACATAACACTCACATGCACACACCATGACCCAAAAAGAGCAACAGATCTCCTTCAACCCTATCTCAACACACTACATGGATGGTGCACTACAAACAGACTTAATCTAGCCCCAGCCAAATCCACTGCAACCCTGCTCACAAGTTGGACAGAACACGAATACATCCCTCAACTCACCATAAACAACACACCCCTAACACATACACACACACCCAAAATCCTAGGAGTAACATATGATACTCATATGACATTCAAACAGCACACCACAAACATTAAAAAGAAACTGACACCCAGACTTAACGCCCTCAGGTCACTTGCTCACACAAAATTTGGACACAACAAAGAAACTACCACCACAGTATATAAACAATACATAAGATCAGTGATGGAATACGCAAGCCCAGCCTGGGCTTCTAACCTAGCTGAAACACATCATAAGACCTTACAGACTATTCAAAACAAAGCCCTGAAGATCATTACAGGCTGCACAGCTACTGCACCCACAGATCACCTACATCAAGAAACCAAAATCCTCAAAGTCAAAGACCATCTGGACATGAGAGGCACTCAATTCTTGGCAGCAGCCTCCACGAACCAAGACCACCCACTAAACTACATGGCAACACACCCACAGACACCAAGAAATATCAAAACAACACCCAGCACACGGTATCACACACAATTATTGTCCTCTCTCCCTCCCTGCCCACCCCGAACCAACTTCCAGAAGCACATCCATACTCATATCTCTCACCGATCCATCCACTCACTCACAGACAACACGCAGCTGCATGCACGACCTCCCGAAATCCATCCTTCCGAATCCTCCCTTCCTCGCGAGGACAGAGTCCACCTGGCCAGGCTGAGATGCGGACACCATCCAGCTCTCCTGAGCTATCAGAAGAGACTGGATGACTCCGTTGTCGACGCCTGCCCGGGATGTAACACAGCACCCCATACCATTAAACACATCATAGAAGACTGCATTTCACACAACCACTTACGCCAACAACACAATCTACACTCAATGAGAGCTCTGTGGGAAAGCCCGATCGTGGCCGTGGCCTTTCTCAGGGACTCGGGGCTGTTCGGCCAGGCAGCTTAGGGAACAACAACAACAAAAACTAAATTGGAATAACTTCCTACAAACACTTGATCACAAAACAAACCCCAAAAAACTCTACAAAACACTAAACAGCATCACACTTTCCAACAGCAACTCAACACAATCACATGCTGCAATCACAACAACAGACTCTACTCCTTCATGTAAATAACAAGCAAACACTCTCATCAATCACTTCTCACATGTCAGCCACCTAAAACCTCACAAAGACGACCGACGTGTCATCCGACGTAAGAGACAATTCCCCACAGACCCTGACTATACACCCTTCACCAATCACCAGACAAAGCATATCATCAACAATCTCAAGCACTCACCCGCCTGTGGCCTAGACAACATAAGCAACATACACCTCAGACACCTGGGACCACAAGGCATACAAGCACTCACTAACATATCAAACTACAGCTATTCACACAACACAATACCAGACATTTGGAAGCATGGTATCATCATCACATTCCCCAAACCCAACAAAGACCCCACGCTACCCTCCTCGCACCGCCCCATCACACTCCTTTGCTCCCCCTCCAAAGTCATGGAACGCCTAGTATTACAACTAATTACACCTGACCTACCCCTAGCTCCAACACAACATGGCTTTAGGCCACTGCACTCCACAAACACTCTTCTCACAGACCTTACACAAAGAGCTTTTGACGGCATCAACTCAGCTAGACCACCACACAGATCACTATTAGCCACACTCGACATTAGTAAAGCCTTCGATGCCATCCCCCGCCACAACCTAACAAACAAAATCTACAACACAAACATGCACAACAACACAAAAAGGTAGCTGGCCAACTTCCTAGCAGGCAGATGTGCACACATATCTTTTGCCGGTCAGTCATCTAAAATCAGAAACTTTCCAAACGGAGTCCCACAAGGATCCGTCCTATCGCCGGCACTCTTCAATCTGTACATTAAAATGTAAAACTTGCAAACTAAACAAACCAAAATTGGGACAAGGACAATATAAAGTCAAATTAAATTATCAAAATCGCTATGTGGAAACAACGCTTACTAAAATGAAAATTATTAAATAAAAGAACACAATCCACCACATAGGGTGTACATCACTACATGAGCAAGTTAATCTGTTTCCCAAGCAAACCAATCGCACATATAACAACGCACTATCGTCACGTTAAAGGAAGTAGTCAAGTTTGGGAAGTCCGGGACGTTCTGGCAAATTTTACTAAACTCTGCATGAATAAAGAAACTACATGTTAAATGTCAAAATATTATTTAAAATCAAATTTGCAACATGACAAGACATTAACAATAGTAAAAAATACAAATATTGATAAGATATCTAAACTATTACAAAATAATATATAAAATACAGTACAGCACTCACTAACGATAGTGCTATCGGGTAGGTACCTGTAAGCATAGCATGCCTCAAGTGACCCCTATCAATAACTACCCTACAAATAACCTACATTTATAGCACGATATAACAACACCCAGTACGCCCCAAATAAACTTAGCCTCCTATGCAGATGACATAACACTCACATGCACACACCATGACATAAAAAAGAGCAACAGATCTCCTTCAACCCTATCTCAACACACTACATGGCTGGTGCACTACAAACAGACTTAATCTAGCCCCAGCCAAATCCACCGCAACCCTGCTCACAAGCTGGACAGGAGAACACGAATACATCCCTCAACTCACCATAAACAACACACCCCTAACACATACACACACACCCAAAATCCTAGGAGTAACATATGATACTCATATGACATTCAAACAGCACACCACAAACATTAAAAAGAAACTGACACCCAGACTTAACGCCCTCAGGTCACTTGCTCACACAAAATTTGGACACAACAAAGAAACTACCACCACAGTATATAAACAATACATAAGATCAGTGATGGAATACGCAAGCCCAGCCTGGGCTTCTAACCTAGCTGAAACACATCATAAGACCTTACAGACTATTCAAAACAAAGCCCTGAAGATCATTACAGGCTGCACAGCTACTGCACCCACAGATCACCTACATCAAGAAACCAAAATCCTCAAAGTCAAAGACCATCTGGACATGAGAGGCACTCAATTCTTGGCAGCAGCCTCCACGAACCAAGACCACCCACTAAACTACATGGCAACACACCCACAGACACCAAGAAATATCAAAACAACACCCAGCACACGGTATCACACACAATTATTGTCCTCTCTCCCTCCCTGCCCACCCCGAACCAACTTCCAGAAGCACATCCATACTCATATCTCTCGCCGATCCATCCACTCACTCACAGACAACACGCAGCTGCATGCACGACCTCCCGAAATCCATCCTTCCGAATCCTCCCTTCCTCGCGAGGACAGAGTCCACCTGGCCAGGCTGAGATGCGGACACCATCCAGCTCTCCTGAGCTATCAGAAGAGACTGGATGACTCCGTTGTCGACGCCTGCCCGGGATGTAACACAGCACCCCATACCATTAAACACATCATAGAAGACTGCATTTCACACAACCACTTACGCCAACAACACAATCTACACTCAATGAGAGCTCTGTGGGAAAGCCCGATCGTGGCCGTGGCCTTTCTCAGGGACTCGGGGCTGTTCGGCCAGGCAGCTTAGGGAACAACAACAACAAAAACTAAATTGGAATAACTTCCTACAAACACTTGATCACAAAACAAACCCCAAAAAACTCTACAAAACACTAAACAGCATCACACTTTCCAGCAGCATCACACTTTCCAACAGCAACTCAACACAATCACATGCTGCAATCACAACAACAGACTCTACTCCTTCATGTAAACAACAAGCAAACACTCTCATCAATCACTTCTCACATGTCAGCCACCTAAAACCTCACAAAGACGACCGACGTGTCATCCGACGTAAGAGACAATTCCCCACAGACCCTGACTATACACCCTTCACCAATCACCAGACAAAGCATATCATCAACAATCTCAAGCACTCACCCGCCTGTGGCCTAGACAACATAAGCAACATACACCTCAGACACCTGGGACCACAAGGCATACAAGCACTCACTAACATATCAAACTACAGCTATTCACACAACACAATACCAGACATTTGGAAGCATGGTATCATCATCACATTCCCCAAACCCAACAAAGACCCCACGCTACCCTCCTCGCACCGCCCCATCACACTCCTTTGCTCCCCCTCCAAAGTCATGGAACGCCTAGTATTACAACTAATGGCTTTAGGCCACTGCACTCCACAAACACTCTTCTCACAGACCTTACACAAAGAGCTTTTGACGGCATCAACTCAGCTAGACCACCACACAGATCACTATTAGCCACACTCGACATTAGTAAAGCCTTCGATGCCATCCCCCGCCACAACCTAACAAACAAAATCTACAACACAAACATGCACAACAACACAAAAAGGTAGCTGGCCAACTTCCTAGCAGGCAGATGTGCACACATATCTTTTGCCGGTCAGTCATCTAAAATCAGAAACTTTCCAAACGGAGTCCCACAAGGATCCGTCCTATCGCCGGCACTCTTCAATCTGTACATGCACGATATAACAACACCCAGTACGCCCCAAATAAACTTAGCCTCCTATGCAGATGACATAACACTCACATGCACACACCATGACATAAAAAAGAGCAACAGATCTCCTTCAACCCTATCTCAACACACTACATGGCTGGTGCACTACAAACAGACTTAATCTAGCCCCAGCCAAATCCACCGCAACCCTGCTCACAAGCTGGACAGGAGAACACGAATACATCCCTCAACTCACCATAAACAACACACCCCTAACACATACACACACACCCAAAATCCTAGGAGTAACATATGATACTCATATGACATTCAAACAGCACACCACAAACATTAAAAAGAAACTGACACCCAGACTTAACGCCCTCAGGTCACTTGCTCACACAAAATTTGGACACAACAAAGAAACTACCACCACAGTATATAAACAATACATAAGATCAGTGATGGAATACGCAAGCCCAGCCTGGGCTTCTAACCTAGCTGAAACACATCATAAGACCTTACAGACTATTCAAAACAAAGCCCTGAAGATCATTACAGGCTGCACAGCTACTGCACCCACAGATCACCTACATCAAGAAACCAAAATCCTCAAAGTCAAAGACCATCTGGACATGAGAGGCACTCAATTCCTGGCAGCAGCCTCCACGAACCAAGACCACCCACTAAACTACATGGCAACACACCCACAGACACCAAGAAATATCAAAACAACACCCAGCACACGGTATCACACACAATTATTGTCCTCTCTCCCTCCCTGCCCACCCCGAACCAACTTCCAGAAGCACATCCATACTCATATCTCTCGCCGATCCATCCACTCACTCACAGACAACACGCACCTGCATGCACGACCTCCCGAAATCCATCCTTCCGAATCCTCCCTTCCTCGCGAGGACAGAGTCCACCTGGCCAGGCTGAGATGCGGACACCATCCAGCTCTCCTGAGCTATCAGAAGAGACTGGATGACTCCGTTGTCGACGCCTGCCCGGGATGTAACACAGCACCCCATACCATTAAACACATCATAGAAGACTGCATTTCACACAACCACTTACACCAACAACACAATCTACACTCAATGAGAGCTCTGTGGGAAAGCCCGATCGTGGCCATGGCCTTCCTCAGGGACTCGGGGCTATTCGGCCAGGCAGCTTAGGGAACAACAACAACAACAACCATCTTTACTCAGCACACTGCCCAGATACTTAAATGAGAGCTGACATTCTCCATAGCCTGACCGTTCAACCTCACCTCACACTCTGTGGCTGCACCCCTTTCAAAGACTATAACCTTGCTCGTCCCCGCATTTACTTTTCAGATTCCGTTTTTCGCACACTGTTCCAAACATATTTACCAGACCCTGCAACTCCCATTCACTATCGCTCATCAGAACTGTATCATCGGCAAACAGTAGTACGGATAGCTTCCACTCGTTTCTCTCCCTTATCATCGGTACACCAACATCCACTGCTCTTCCTTTTATTTATTTCGTAACTTCATCCATATATACATTAACCCTCCCCCCCCCTCCACCCAGGCTGGCCTTCTAAATGACGGCACTCCTATCCGGGTGATATGGCCAAAAAAGTTATATATAAACATAGGCCTATTCTCGTTATTTTAACTGCTAGAGAGTTCACACAAATCTCAAAATGTAGCCCTGTTTTGTATCTGTAGACTGGCATTGAGTAGAGCTCTCTAGGTCAACTGGTTCAGGTGTGATGACGATTTCTGTGAAGAGAGTTTTGGCTGTTTTCCCGCAAATTTAGCAAAATCGGACACTTTGGGAGACTAATTTTCACTCTAACTGGTAATGGCAGACAAGGTCGAACTTCTCCTTCTTCTTGTTAACCTAAGACGTGCGCATGGGGGGTATGAGACACCACACGCCTGTGCGCACATATTTGAGCTGTTCCCATCACTAATATCGTTATTTTACCATAAATAGCATTAATACTTATCTATATGCGCCTATTATAGGTTGATTATAAAGGTATTAACCTGTTACAGCAATAAAACAAGTGGAAACAGCGTTTGGATGGTCAAAATCGCGATACAGGCCGGGAGTTACATAATGTATGGCTGAGGCAACCTCCCTCCCCTCCCCATGTCTGGAGAGACACTGTTACGCAGTCTCTCGCTCTTTCCCACGCTTGGTAACAGTGATGACAACGCCCTGCTACCAACTCGCTAATGTTAGCACGAAAATAGACCACAGAATAAGGGAATAACAGGGAAAATAGGTGATAACTGAAGGAGGGGATGTGGAGGAGTGATATTTGGCATGGCCCAGGGGCAAAAAAAAAAAAAAAAAAATGGGGGGTGTTTTAAATGGATTTTTTTAGGCCCAGGATCTTAACCTCTGAAGTGCGCATGGGGGGTATGAGACACCACAATCCTGTGCCGACGTATTTGAGCTGTTCCCATCACTAAAATATTTATTTTACCATAAATAGCACTAATACTTATCCATATGCGCCTATTATAGGTTGATTATAAAGGTATTAACCTGTTACAACAAAAAGCAGCTTCTTAGTAGAACATGTGGAAACTTTTATGTGGTGATGGGCTGGTCTATCAGAGTGAGAACTGAGCGATCTCTGCCATACCCATAGCTTACTCTGACTGTTCCTTTTACTTATATATTTTCTAGATCTCAAGTGACGGCGTCTCTTCCGTGGATTGACCTCCCAATCTACCAAGATTGGAAGCCAAAGCGTCACATTTTCCTTTGCCCCTCAACTTTCTCTTCATAATTGCTGAGGGGCACAGGGCCCTGGGTGGGGCTTTGGTTTCCCGGGCGTTTCCGCACCCTCCTCAGCTCCCCGCCATGGAGTGGCTTCGGTCACCCAGGCTTTATTGTGGTCGGCAGGGAGGGTTCTGTTGGGGCGCTCGGCTATGGCCTTGGCCTTGCTCGGGGCCTTGGGGCTGTTCGGCCAGGCAGCTTGGGGAACAACAACAATAAAACAAGTGGAAACAGCGTTTGGATGGTCAAAATCGGCGATACAGGCCGGGAGTTACACAATGTATGGCTGAGGCAACCTCCCAGCCCACCACTTTCCTTCACCTCTGGAGAGAGACTGTCGATCGATACTCTCTCTCTCTCTCTCTCTTGCACTCGCTTGCTAACAGTGATGACAACGCCCTGCTACCAACTCGCTAATGTTAGCACGAAAATAGACCACAGGAAAAGGGAATAACAGGGAAAATAGGCGGTAACTGAAGGAGGGGAGGAAACTGGTGAAGGAGGGGAGGTGGAGGAGTGATATTTGGCATGGCCCAGAGGCAATTTTTTTTTTTTTTTTTTTCGGTGTTTTAAATTGATTTTTTTCCGCCGGGGGAACTCTTAAGAGTCTTCCCGCAGTTCCCGGGTTAAGAGTCTTCCCGCACTTGCCGGGTTAAGGCTTGGCAGCGCCCCGATTGTGTTTGTTTACAAACGTTTCGCCGCACGGCTTTCAAGGCACGCTTAACCCACTGAGCCCCAGCGACGCAGGGTTTGCGTCCACATTGTATGTAACGCTAAACCCCAGCGACGCATGGTTTGCGTCCTGGCCGGTCCAGTCCCAATTACTCCGGTCCTATGGCACCTAGAGGGCTCAGATTTGTATGGGAACTGTGTAAGTATCCCACGCACCCATGCCGATGGTTGAAAACTCTCAAAGTCCAACCGTGTGCGCGTAAGCGCGCAACAAAAAAAATTTGGGGGGAAATTGCCTTAAATTTTTTACTCTTGTAAAATCCGTTTTCAGGGGCTCTGTAGGACCATTTTTTGAGCTTTTTTATCGGTTTTTCGTGGTTTTTCGTTCATTCCTAACCCATTCGCTATTGTTTCTGGAATAAAAAAAAAAAATCAGAATCAGCCAGTCCTGGGTGGTACATTTATAAATATTTAGCTGGTACTCAGCAGGTTAAGAAAGCTTTAAAGCTTATTACTTTTAAAAGGACACCCGGGCTCCGGGCCTTCGCAAGGTGTGTCCTTTTAAAATGACACCCGGGCAAGAAGGGTTAAACAACCATGAGGACATGACACAACCCTGTTTCAACCCAACATTCAGATCAAAGAACTCGCTCTGCTCATTCTCCACACGTACTGACACCTTTGAACCCTCATACATGCTCTTCACTGCATTTAGCAACTTGCCATCTACTCCGTATATTCTCAGTACTTTCCACATACAGTAGGGTCCCGCATAAAACGTGTTCGCATAAAACGAGTCGCGATTAAAACGACCGACCTAAAATATTAATATTTAATTTTCGATCAGAACGAATGTGATCACATAAAACGAGTCCGCCGCCAAAGTGGGGCAAATCCGAGGAGTTTTCATATAGAGCACCGAAATATCGTACAAAACGTACAAAATATCGTTCGCTTTGTACGAAAATTTTCGCTTACAGTGAACATTGACGATATTGCACCACCAAAATGCTGTGTTCACATAAAACGAAATCGCATAAAACGCCCTCGTTTATCGACCATATACTCGTTTTATGCGGGACCCTACTGTACCTTCTCTATCCACTTTGTCATAGGCCTTCTCCAAGTCCATAAAGGCAACATACATATTTCTCCACAACAAATTTCAAGGCAAAAATCTGATCTACACATCCACTTCCCTTCCTAAACCCACCCTGCTCGTCACCTATCTATTACTCCGTTCTCGTTCTCACTCTCTCAATCACTACCCTACTGTACACCTTCCCTACTACGCTTAGAAGACAATCATATTCCCCGGTGGTTACTACACACTCCTCTTTCCCCTTTACCCTTATACAGGGGGACTATAATGCCTGTCATCCAGTTATCAGGTGCACTCCCCTTCTCCCATGCTAGTTTACACATTTTCCATACCTATTTGATCACGATCTCTCCACCATACCTTAGCATTTCCCCACAAACTCCATCTATTCCTGATGCTTTCCCCATCTTCACTCTTTTCATGGCTTCACACACTTCTGACCTGAACACCACCTCCTCCTCCACTACTTCTCTTCTTCTCCCTCCCATACCCCATCCAATTATGTTTGCTGGCGTTTCATTTCCTTACATTCAACAATTCGTTGAAGTACTCCCTCCAACTTTTGACTATACTGTATATATATATATATATATATATATATATATATATATATATATACCGGTATATATATATATTGTATATATATATATATATATATATATATATATTATATATATATTATATACTGTATATATATTTTTTTTGTCTTAACACTCAAGCCGCGGCGCCCGACATATGTCGGCCGAGAGAATAATGGCCACCATTGCGGTGCCCGACAATAGTCAGAAGGGATTTTGAGCACATTATCGGCTCTGAGAGAGAGTCCACGCGTTGGGAGGACGATAGGCGGGCTCTGACCATTCGGCACAGCCCTAGTGCCGCGACTGACACTACCTCTGCAACATTCCACTCCCATGGCCTTGCGAGACCAGGAAAAAACTGGGTAAATTACCGTATTTTAGGGTTTTTCACCTCTCATTGCGCGATCGCTACAAGATAACCCGTGGTTGTACAAGGATGTTTCAGGTGTCATTGGAAAGCTCTATTATCACCCTTTCACGGATACATAATTGTATTACGCTCTGGCTCTTGTTTATGCATGAAAAAGAGCATGGAATGAAGCTCGTTTAGGGTAAATATGCCCGCCTGGCAGGTAGTAGAAGCTACAAACATCCCCGTCGGTTAAGAGTTAATCAAAGAGCTATGTAGTGTACTAAAATGGTAGTACATCATCAGTGTTACTAAATATCTACTGTGTGAGTGTGTGCAGACAATGGAACAGCCTCTAGTGACATCATTTGCAATGGTGACCATATCTATGTTTTGTTTTATTTACACCAACCTAATTATACAGTTTATATAAATAAACAATTAGAGTACTTCTCATTCACTCTATAACAATAAAAAAATTGAAAGAGCAAGTTTATCCATCAGTAACTGCATACTCCTATGTACGATAAATAATAGCATGAAACAAAGATTGTTTCTAATGTACAGTACCTTAGTTTGTGTGTGTGTGTGATTTAACCCATTGGCTGCGGCTATGTTTGGGCTATTTAGGGCATATTCAGGCACTCCTGAATGATAAATCAAGCATCTGCATTAAATGAAGTGTATTCTGCCGAAAACTAGGCGAAAATAGCTTCAAAATGACACCAGAACGGACCGTGTATGTGGTCTGGTTCACCCGCAGTGGTCCCAGTGAAACGCGGGAACCCCGCTATTATGTATCACTCGCTCGCTTGGCTACACTGGTGAGAGAGACAGAGAGAGACTCGCCCGAGACACAGCCTAGCTCAGTGAGCCGCTCGGTGCTCTGAGGGTCGGAGGTGGGCCCCTCACGCTCCCACCCACTGACACTTGATTTTTACGTTGTTTACAGGCTTTTAAAGCCTGGAAATTGCTGTAACTTGCCAAAACATTCCAGAACGTCACCCGCAGCGAAAGGGTTAATGAGGGTGATGCTTGTGTATTTTCCAGTGGTATTTTCGATAACACAGATATATGGAGACCTTAACCCTTTCGCTGCGGGTGACGTTCTGGAACGTCCTGGCAAGTTACAGCAATTTCCAGGCTTTAAAAGCCTGTAAAAACCGTAAAAATCGAGTATCAGTGGGCGGGAGTGTGAGGGGCCCACCTCCGACCCTCAGAGCACCGAGCGGCTCACTGAGGTTGACTGTCTCGCGCGGGTCTCTCTCTGTGTCTCCCAACAGTGTAGCCAAGCGAGCGAGTGTTACATAATAACGGGTTTCCCGCGTTTCACTGACACCACTGCGGGTGAACCAGACCACGTACGGGGCCCGTTCTGGTGTCATTTTGAAGCTATTCTCGCCTAGTTTTCAGCAGAATACACTTCATTTAATGCAGATGCTTGATTTATCATTCAGGAGTGCCTGAATATGCCCTAAATAGCCCAAACATGGCCGCAGCCAAAGGGTTAATATGTTCAGTGCACAAGGTAACAGTAGCCATTAACGATTTTGGTGATTCGTATCACCCAGAATTTCGATCACTTAAAATTATTATCTGTATATAGCCTAAGGTGACGCCTGACTTTTTTACCTAAAACAAGGTCTGAAAAAGTCGACTTGTACTCGAGTATATACGGTACAATAATTTCAATATATCCTTAAGGAACACCAAGAGACAATTTTATTTGGTTTTATTGAGAAAGTAATTTATAAATTACTGATAAATGACAGTCAGTGTCATATTTTGTCAAAAAGGTACTTGCTATTTTTGAAAATGACTATAATATAATTATAATGCTATCACTGTCACATATATGCAACATTAAAACATTTATTAATTAATTTATATGTTTGAGAAAACTTATGTGAAGTGATTGAGTTCATTCTTTTTAGAAACAAATTGGGTTAAACCAATCCACCCTGGATCTGATAGTACAGCATATAATAAATGAAATACAAATGTATCATAATAATAAATACCTGTATACAGTATACAGTATATATATACCTATACTCTTTAAGGTCCATCACTATAAAATAACAGATCACCAATCCATGCAGCTTATAGTATGTAATAGATATAAATTTCAATTCCCCCCAAAAAAAAATCACTCCTCATTATCAATAGGCCTACTGAATATGAACATGTTATTAAAAGTACCATCCACTGCTGCTACTCTTGACTGTGGACAGATGTGGCAAAATTATATTACTGGACTTTTCTTATATATCCCAAAGGATGTTAGGAAGCCACTAATATGTAAACAAATTTTGTTCACTGTGGTAGTTTGGTTAATATTAAATATAACTTTCAAAATTATTATCATATACCTGTACTGTACAGTATATTACCCATGACCATGTACAGTAACCCTGTGTTAAGGTAGCTACAATATGAACACGTATTTAAACCAAAAATATTCAGTATGAAAATGGTTATGTTAGATACTCACTCTTTCTTCTGTGCTGTCTCTTTGTAGAATAGTCGGTCATCTTTTAATGTAGTGATGAGCTCCTTAAGGCTGGCTCGTTCACGCTCCCATTCGGCCTCGCGTCCCTGTAACTCTGCTACTTTGGCCTGGGGGAACAATGTGAGTTTAAGTTTATTGTTTTTATAGTGTTCAATATGTAATTAAATGTATGTATATATAAACTCTGGCACATACTCCTTTTATATCTATCTATCTAGGGGGGGGGGGGGGTTTCGACTCAAGACAGACCAAGAATAGGGATAACAGAAAACATAACAGAAAACAATGAACACACAAAGACAAAATACAAAATCACACACATCTAGGTCATCCAGGAGAAGACCCAGAGGCCAGGGTCACCAAGGTCCCTCCAGCACTCCCCCGGTCCCCGACAACTCGGAGAGGTTCCGATCTCAGCAGGCAGACATGCAGCGGAGCCGAAGCCACAAGCCCGCCCACCACACTTCCAGGCGCACCCTTCATATTAATCGTCTCCTCGGGGGCGCCTGATGGACCATTATCTAGTCCAACTTGCGCCCGACCCCTTCCCCCAAATGACCACGTGTTCACTCATCTATTCACAAGCATTCTCCATTCATTCCTGTTTATTACCACTTCTCTTGCCTGATCTATAGTCATTCCTCTATCATCCAAAGCTTGTCTTACACAGTCTCTCCATCTCAATGGGGTCTTCCTGCACTTCTATCTCCCCTTGTATCTGACTCATATCTTCTCTTTGTAAGCCTTTCATCTTCCATTCGTTCAACATAACCATACCAGCTCAGCACCCTTCTGTCCACTCTGGCTGACAAATGTTCCTGCTGCCCCACTCTTCTATGTATCTCATTCCTCAATCTGTCTCTACAAGTAACTCCACAAATACTCCTCAATGCCCTCTCTACAATCTCTCCCCTCACAAGTCTATGCCATGTATACTTGTGTATACGCCTTTTTTTGAAGAACGTATTTCCTACACTCAATCTGCACTCTCCACATTAATTTATCAGTCTTTCTCCACTCTCATTTACACCATCCACACCAAAACTACCGATGACTCCCTCAACAGGCTCATTTCCTACCCTAACATTTAGGTCCCCTAAAACTATAATATTTTCATTTTCATCAAACCCTTGTAAACAATCTCTCAAATCCTTCCACCTCGTCTAACTTCCTTTCACCTCATATATATTATACAGTATACAGTATACAGTATATATACTGTATATATATATATATATATTTATATATATAATTTAGTTTTCTTTTTCTTTTTTTATTGGGGATGGCCGACTCGAGACAGAGCCCGAACAGGGACATCACAACATAATAGAAAAACTAAACAAAACAAAAACAAAACACAAAATCACACACATCTAGGTCTTCCATCAGAAATAGGCTACCCAGAGACCCAGGCCCATTTGGGGTCACCAGCAAGATTCCCAGGTCCCAGATCTCCCGGAGAGGCTCCAATTTCCGCAGGCATACCCGCAGCGAAGCCGCCACCACAAGCCCGCCCACCATGCATCCAGGCACACCCTTCATTACTACCGGCTCCCCGGGCCAGGTGCCTGACGGACCGTTATCTAGTTCAACTGGCGCATGACCCTCTCTCCCAAACGACCACGTTTACACTCTATCTAATCACTAGCATTCTCCATTCATTCCTATATATTTCAACTTCTCTTGCCTGATCTATAGTAATTCCTCTATCTTCCAATGCTTGTCCTACACAGTTTCTCCATCTCAATGGAGGTCTTCCTACCCCTCTACCATCTGTCTCGCATATTTTCTTTGTAAGCCTTTCATCTTCCATTAACATGACCATACCAGCTCAGCACCCTTCTGTCTACTCTGACCGATAAATGTTCCTGCTGCCTCACTCTCCTACGTATCTCTTCATTCCTCAAGCTTATCTCAACTACATCCAGCTTTCTTCTCTCCCTTGCCTTCAGAGCATGTCTCAGCCCCATACATCACTGTTGGTACAACAATCCCTTGATACATTGCACTTTTAAATTTTGTATTGTATGTACAGTATATAGGCCTACTCAGGCCCAATCCCAACTTTTCCTATATATTGTACAGTACTGTATATATATATATTTATTAGTGGCCCCTCCATCATTGACGAACATGCCTATTACATAAGGCATCCTCTTCAAACACTAATCCGCCGTAGTTTGAATCTACCGCGCAGAGCATTTAAAAACTGAGGAGCCTTCATCATGAGCGCACGCGACCTCACTCATGGCTTCAGTCATTATGAATTGGGTTCTCACTACGAAAAAACTTCGTAAAAAAGAAAAAGAAAAAGAAAATAAGAATAACTATTCAATAAGCTTTCCATCATATCGTGGATGTACTTGTGTGGATCTTTGACCAGACGCTGATTCAGGCGTCATTCTTCCTTCTTCTCTGCTCTGCGCTCAGCCTGCCCGGACGTGTCTCCCCACGCTCCGCTGGTTCCGCATTTGCTGCGTCCCTAGTGAGTTTTTTCTCATTTGTTTACTCCGGGATGTATCGAGTAAGGTTAGGATATGCGTAGCAGGAGTGTCCTGGGCTGGTTGCCCGCAGTGCAGTGTATTTTGGGTCGTGTGTTTGGGGCATCTATTTCGGATGTACCCTCGTGGTCCTGTTGTGGACTTGTGATCTTTTCACAGTTGAGTTAGCTTGTGATGCAGGCGGCTTTCATTACGCGTTAATTATGCTGCCTTTTATCTTTCTGATGAGGTAAGCGTTGCTTACTGACGTTCCCAGCGTATTTTTCTTCACTTAGTGAAGTTTTTTCTGGGTCCCGAGTCAGTCTTCCCTTTGCGGGAAGTATTTGCTACAGTGGTGTGTTGGCGGTGGTTCCTGTTGTTATATTTCCAGTGTTTTTGTTTATATTTCAACATTTCTTATGCCGTCTACTTAGGCCTAGCCAGCCGCTCGTAGCTTTGCCACATGTACAAGTGTTATTGTTTATTTTATAAATATGCCCTACTGTGTCATGTGTATCCGGGTTTAGTTGTATATTGGCTAATTCCACGGACTATGTTTGTTTCCTGGTTTAGTTGTGTATTGGCTAATTCCACGGATTATTGTGTGGACTTAGGCTAGTCGTGCTTGGCTTTCCTTCGAGTCTGTTGTACGTTCAGATGGTTTCTGTACGGGGTGGGTTACCTTCCGGCGGGTTTTTTCTCGGTTTCACCATGAAAAAAACCCGGCCGAGAGCCGTGTTGGGCCACACGTGGTTTCAACACAGGCTTGTGTCCCCGGCGATGAGGTGTCTGTGGCTCTCCAGGACTGCGTCTCTGTGTTGGTGCCTGTTTTCAGGCTCCCTTTGATTCCCGGCGGAGTGGCTGTACCCATCTAACCTTGTTCATGCGAACATATGTTATGAAGTTTTTCTACCCGGTTTTACAAACCACAGAAAAAACCTAGCTGTTGTTAAAGGCTTTCCTCCCCGGCGATCTTTTACAAAGAAGTGGGGACAGGAACTTATGGGGTTAACGTTTTGACATCTCACCCGGCGGGTGTACCTTGGTAGGGTGGGATGAACAACTAAGTCATTCAGTTAGTTAACCGATCCATTTTAGTGATACTATATGTATCGCCGCCTTTACACTTACGGCGATTGAAGGTTCAATTAGGGTTAACATCGTTTTTTACACCCGGCGGGTGCTCCTGGGTGGAGGAAATAAGGAATTTACAATTCAATTTCAATTAACCACTTAATTTAGTGATACGTTTATGTATCGCCGCCTTCAAACTTACGGCGATCTTTTTGTGACAATTAGTTAAGAAATCAGATCTCGTATCAGCCTGCCCTGTGTTATTCTACTAAAATAATTCAAGGGCCGGCGTCTTTGTGGGGGGTTGTTTTTTCCAAAAGTGAATCTTGAAACAGTCACCACCAGAAAGACTATAAATGCCATGCTGGTCCGTTATATTATGTCAGAGGGTATTCTTCACTTTCTTAAAAAGATATGTTTAGATATTCTGAACCCCGCCGCGTAGCGAGCTGTGATCGTTGTGCCATTACATCTCGTTACCCGGTGCGTTATTAACACTCGTGTGCGAACATGTTGGGTTAACCTTATGAGCATTAATTCCTGGAATTATTATTTTTTTTTTCCAGAGCTGGGCTCCGGCGGACCAATACAGACCCGGCAGTAGTTTTCCCCACCAGTCTCTGTCATGGCTACCTTGGCCCCAGTCTTTGCTTTATGCACTACCCCTACCTGTGCAGGTATCCCTATTTTTGCGCACACTCTTTGCATCAAGTGTGTTAAATGTCTAGACCGTTCAAGGGGTCTGTGGGTGATGCGCAACTGTTCCTTTTGCTCCCAATTAAGTGTCAAGGTCCTCCGCGACAATGATAAGACCGCAGCGGTCGCATTAAGAGAGGTTAGGCAACAGATGTCAGCATATACTACGATTGTAGCTCATAAGTCACTTCAATGTGACAACGTCCCTCTTTGGAATAGACTGCTTTTCGAACACCCTCCCCCTAAACGTTCCTCTCGAGTAACTAGTTATAAGCCGGCGGAGACTGGTCAGGGTTCTGTGTCTTCTGCTGCTCCGAAACGTCCAAGAGAGCCTACACCCCCGGCGACCGCCTCCTCGTCTCGGGAGAGATCTCGGTCTAGGTCACCTCTCAGACACCAGCCATCTAGTCTTGCCTCTTCACCATCGAGTAAGAAGAGTAGGACGGAAAGTTCCACCAGTGGTCACGGCGATGAATCCTCCAAATCAAAGAGTAGTTCACGGTCACACCGTAGCCATAAATCTTCCAAAAAGGATTCCCATAAAAGAAAGACCTCCCTACATTCGCCAGCTTCTAGTGCTTCTCATCGTACCTCTACCCCAGACAGAGTTTGTGTTAGGTCTCAAGGGTCCAGTACGGTGCCTGTACCTAAAGAGGATTTACCCATTAACATTTTAACCCTGGAATTGGAGAGTTCAGGGGGATCAGTGATTGAGAATGTTTCAGACTCCCAAGAGAGTGTAGGCCAGGGCCTCGGTGTTTGGCGATTTTCTCGGCCGGGGTCTGACCACCCACTTCCGACTCAAACTAGTCACACAGTAGCTGACGTCCACAGGGACGCGGCGATCCCATCCTCTATTCCTGACTTATCTTGGCAGCAAGGTACCCCAGCTTCGGCGGGATCTTCTCAGGAGGAACAGGAAGAGAAAGACGAGGTTTCAATAATTTTGGATATGGAAGGGCAAGAGTCAGGTTCAGGCTTAGACGCCGCGCAGGATATTAATGATTCACCAGTAAGTACATCATCAAGTCAATTTGTCACTGCGCAGGAAATTGATGGGCTACTTAGTCATGCTTTATCTAAATTTGTTGGCCAACAACAGGAAACTCCCACAGTGGACTTGGGGGCTCCCACGACAAGTTCTACGGTACGGCCTCTGATGACTTCTATTGCTTTATCTAAGATCCCTCACCCTCCCACTCTGTCACCATCAGTGGTTACTAGGCCTGCTACGGCGGCATTGACCACTTCGAATGTAAGGGTTATAACGGATGTCAATCCACCCCCTCTAGACAAGGCGCCTCTCAGAAAGGTAGCTATGCCCTTGCTTTAACGGACCAGACGAGTCATGGGTCCTTTTGACCCCCACTAAACCAGAGCTCGCCCAACCTACCTTGTCAGGGGAACTCCCAGTACCGCGTGAGTGGGTCATCCAGGGCAATAAATCAAAGAAATTAAGGGCCTTGGATACTTTGGGAAATGTACTAGACGTCAATATAAAGGCTATACCTAGTTATTATCACCAAGACTATTTTGTGTATGCTACTAAGCCAGCTTTACCCCCTGCCTCAGCTTCAAAATTGTTTTCAGACTGGTCTAAGCTGGATGGGTTTAATGACATTAAGACTCTGTCAGCTCTCACTCCAGAACTTAATTTACAAACCGTCACAGACGAAGCAGCTAATCCAGTCTTGAAGGTGGGGCAGTTGGGTCCAGGACCTTGGGTGGATTGGGAGACAGAGGCTCAAAACTTTGCGACCACATTTACTTCAAAAACTTCCCACCAGATCCCTCAAGATACTCATTCGTGGTTCTCCATGCCAGTGTGTTCTGCCGGCGGAGTCCCTTCAGCTTTGTTTTCTTTCTTAGCTGCCCCTAAAATTAATCTTTGTGAGCTAAAAGACCCTTTCACTACCCCTACCCCAACTCACCTAGACCGAGAATTTAGGCTAAGGGGGAAAGCTTTTCGCCTGTTCTCTCAATACATAGTGTCTCAACAGGTAGCAAAGTCTTTGCTTCGGTCCACTCAGGCAATCGCAGACGCGGATGCCAGACGATCGGTTGAATTGTCCCGGCGACTGCTTCTTCAGTCGTCAATCCAATCTCTGGGTGACATCCGCACCTCCTTGCTTGAGGCGGTACGAGCGAGACAAGACCTCAGAATGTCTTTAGTACGCAAACTGCCTGATCGCATTGCGAATCAGGTGGTCATGTCACCAGTGCTTACTCCCTCGTTAATGTCCCCTGAAGTGTGGCGAACGGTGTTTAATATGGCGCAGGCTTTTAAACACAGTCCCATCCCTTCTAAGAAACCTGCCTTTAACTTCCCCAAACCCAGGCCAACCGCTAAAGCTCAGCCGGGGGGATCTAAGCCCTTTCTTCCACCTAAGTCCTCCCCCTCCCCTCAAGGTCAGTACAGGCATAGACAGAGTAGGTTTTCAGGTCAGAGAGGACGCGGCCATAATAAGCCAGGTCAGGGCCCGTCTTCGGCCAACACCAGCCAGCCGGCGAAGCGTCCAGCACCACCAACCCCACCATCAAAAAACTAAAGTCTCTCTCACTCCCGGTGCCAACCTTAAGGCCGGCGGACCCGAGGGTAGTACAGCCGGCGAACCCTTGTCTGCTAACTGGGTCGTTCCGAACGTGTCACCAAGCATGGCCGTTAAACACTTGGGCACGGATGGTGGCACGCAAAGGCATCACTTGGCAGTGGCTCCGGCGACCTCGCTTACGTCAGCCGACAACGGCGAATTTTGTTTCTTTAGAGGTGGAGTCACTGGTCCAGGAAATGATTGCCAAGAATGTCATCATCCCGGTCCCCCCAAATTACCCTGTATTCACGTCCAAGCTATTTTTGGTTCCCAAGAGGGACAGTGTTCAGATGAGACCGGTCGTAGACCTGTCTTATCTGAACCTTCACATTCACAACGAGTCTTTCCGAATGTTAACAGTACACCAAATCAGGCTAACACTTCCGCCGGGAGGTTGGATGTGTTCCCTAGACCTGACAGACGCCTATTGGCACGTATCGGTCAACAAAAGATTTCAAAGGTTTTTGGCCTTACGGATCAGGCACCAAAATTTTGTTTTTCAACGGATGCCATTCGGTTTGAACCTGGCACCTCGATTATTCACGAAATTAGTCCGGCAAGCCCTGATGCCGTTGTTAAAACAAGGAATCAGAGTGTTGTGGTACCTAGACGACTGGCTGGTGGTGGCAGAGACACAACAATTATGCATCAAACATGTCAACATCATATTAAAACATGTCAAAACTCTAGGGTTCAAGGTAAATCTGGTAAAGTCAAACCTTGTTCCCTCACGAGTAATTCAGTGGATAGGGCTGGTCTGGGACACGGCCGCTCTCACTCTGAGTCAGAGTGTGGACAATCGCAACAGGTTTCGCAGGAAACTGTTCATGTTTCTTCACAGTCTGACTACGACGCGGAGGGTCTGGGAGTCTCTGGTCGGCTCTCTCAACTGGATTCAACTAACTGTTATGTTGGGCCGGTTGAAAGTAAAACGTTTAATATTGGAAGGCAACAAATATTTCCCACTCTTACCGGCGGGAAAATTATGGCCCATCCCGAAATTAATCCACACCTTACTAGCGGTCTGGGCGAAGAGGGAAACGTTGCACTCAATAATGTCATGGACCTCTCCTCCACCAACGGTATGGGTAGACACGGATGCGTCAGGCACAATAGGGTGGGGATTTCAGTCAAATCAGGGGCACCAGGGTCAGGGGCTTTGGTCCCACTTAGAAATCTCTCACATCAATGTCAAAGAATTACTAGTCCCCTTGTATTTCCTTCAGGCTCACGGCCCTGCGTTACGGGGCAAGTCGGTGGCCTTCAGAATGGACAATCTAAACGCAGTTCACTGTATTCAGAAACAGGGGTCAACGAGGTCAAGGAGGTTGCTAAACGTGTCGGAAGAGATTTTTACTCTAGCCAACAGACTAGACATTTATCTTCACGCATCTTATCTCCCAGGCGTAGCGAACGTCTGGGCAGACGCTCTGTCCCGGAGACAGAGCACGACAGTAGAATGGGAGCTCAAGCAACCCATTTTCAACCTAATGATTGCAGAGCTCTCCCATCCACAAGTTTTTTTTTTTTTTTTTTTTTTTTTTTTCTATATTCCAACTTACTTCCTCTCGGGCATAGGCTGAGAGCCTTAACATTCACCGCTTTACAATGAACAGTGAAGCCCGTGAGGTCTTGTTCCAGTCTAGGGAGTGAGACATGTGAAGCACGTAGAGTACAACGAGCACCTGCCATCTTGCCTTCACATGAGGCACGGTGCTCACTCATGGCCCGAAACGACCCCATCTCTGAAATCACCTCGTTCCCGTGCTTCACTGTCTCACCCCTTACACTCGGACTCTCACACTTACCCACACACAACGCCACCTGTTGAGCAGATAACTCACCAGGCATTGCACCCCTATAGCATATTTTGAATATGGGAATATTCATACAGTGCTATTTAATAAGGGAACAATGAGGGTATTTTATTGACGTTTCGGTGGGCTTGTGGTAATGCACTGATACTAGGTACAGCACAAATTCCATCCCAATAATATCTTCCCATTGATACATCGGGATTTGAACCCGGGACCTTTGGATTACCAGGCCAGTGGCAAGACCACTCCACCACACCTCCCCAAGTGGATCTGTTTGCGTCCGAGGAGACTCACAAACTCCCTCTATACCTCACCCGCCGGACGAAAACGCCGGCAAGGGGGCCAGACGCCCTAGTGACAGACTGGAACAGATGGAGCTCCATCTATCTGTTTCCGCCGCCAGATGCGTTACTAATGTGCCACGTAGTGAACAAACTACGAGATTATCGAGGCTTAGTCTCACTAATCGCGCCCCTGTGGCCGGCGCAGTTGTGGTACCAGCAATTGAAGACGTGGTGCCAGCACCCGGTGTCGCTCCCGGTCGGGTATTTCCACTTAGACACGATTGGCAACCTAGCGACCTCGCTGACTTTTGCATTATGGACATTCAGGAGGCCAAGTGGCTAACACCATACGGTAGAGATGTGACCAATAAATTATTAAATCAATATACTCAGTCTACGAAACGACAGTATCACTCACATTGGCAAGCCTTTACTTCTTGGATCATTAGAACAGAACAGACTGTGCCATCAGTAGCTTTAGTTTTTAATTATTTAAATTATCTGTTTGAGCAGAAACATTTATCTGTGGTAACGTTAAAAAATCACTTAACTGCAATTAGAGTGCCCTTTTTAGACCTTACAGGTCTCTCCATACCGGTGGCGGAGGAAACAGGTTTTATGAGAGCTTGTTTTAAACTCCGCCCACCTCCCCGTCAGCTCATGCCTACTTGGTCTCTGGACAAAGCTTTGTCTTTACTTCACTCTCGTCTGTACCAAAATACGGCAGATTTTGCATTACTCTTAAAAAAGGCTGTATTCCTTTTGGCTTTGGCCACCGGGAACAGAGTGTCTGAGCTGGCGGCGATGAGCAACACACCTAATTGCCTTAGGTTTGGTAGACTTAATGAATGTATTTACATTGCACCTTCCCCGGGATTTGTAGCCAAGAATGAGCACAGTGCACACGTGTTTTCTGAGTTCACGGTGCCGGCGTTGAAAAGGGGAAAGGTGCATCATAATCTATGTCCAGTGCAAGCTCTAACAAAATATTTGAGAGTAGCTCCTCTAAACCCCCAAGGTGCTTTATGGGTAGCAAGTACGGGTAAACGCTTACTGAAACGGCGATTAGCTTCTCTTCTGGTCGAAGTCATTAAAGAGAGTAATCCCGGCGTTGTGGGTCGGGCCCACGATTTACGCAAATGGGCAGCCTCTTTACGTTTCCTGAAATTTTTTTCAGTAGAAGATATTGCGTCCACTCAGTTGTGGGCGTCTAATCATACGTTTTTGACTAGATACTTGTCAGTTGCTCTAGATAAACCTTCCTTACCATGTATAGCTTTAAGGCAGAGGGTCTAGGTGGCCCTGCAGTCACTTTTGTTTACTTTCAAGAAAAGGGGGGGGGGGGGGTGCAGTCAGTTGACATAGGACACCCTAGACCCCGCCGGAGTGTGAGAGCTGTGATACAATTTATGGTTAATGTGATATGAAAATTTCTCGGCGAGAAATTGTGCTAGTACAATGTTAGTACAAAACAACGGGGTTGTTATAGTAGTTTTAGCTGCGAAAGCAATTTATTATTAAAACAGTGAAGATCTTTTGCAATTTATCTCCACGATTATTTTGGGGTTTATTATGTGCACATGTAAACTGATAACTTGTTATTTTTGTCACCACTCGTTGAGTGGGGTGCCTTTGTAACTACAGATCTGTTCACAGAATCTTCAGAGTTACCCTTTTTTGTCAAGCAGGCTTCTTTGAAGCACGCACCTGCCTGAACCCCTTTCTTTGTATATATACGGGCTACGCCTTATTAAATATATTTTCAAAGTAAGAATACTATGTGGTTGTTTTTATTATCTGCTTTTCTAGAGTTATGATATGATTACGAATGTCCCCCTCCAGTCTTAGAAATCAGGCATGTTCGTCAATGATGGAGGGGCCACTAATAAATTATAGGTTTGACTCCTGTAAGGAGATAAAGAAAACCTAATATTTAGTAGTGGCCCCGTAATCATTGACGACTGGGGCCCTCCCGACCATCCCCTTCCCATTCGTTGATGTATTCAGGATTTTGGTTTACTTGATATGTCAGTGAAGGAAGAATGACGCCTGAATCAGCGTCTGGTCAAAGATCCACACAAGTACATCCACGATATGATGGAAAGCTTATTGAATAGTTATTCTTATTTTCTTTTTGTTTTTATTTTTTACGAAGTTTTTTCGTAGTGAGAACCCAATTCATAATGACTGAAGCCATGAGTGAGGTCGCGTGCGCTCATGATGAAGGCTCCTCAGTTTTTAAATGCTCTGCGCGGTAGATTCAAACTAAGGCGGATTAGTGTTTGAAGAGGATGCCTTATGTAATAGGCATGTTCGTCAATGATTACGGGGCCACTACTAAATATTAGGTTTTCTTTATCTCCTTACAGGAGTCAAACCTATATTTTGGGGGGTGGGGGGGTGGCCGACTCAAGACAGAGCCCGAATAGGGACAACATTACAGAAAACAATGAACACACAAAAACAAAACAAAAATACACACGCATCTAGGTCATCCAGGAGAAGACCCAGAGACCAGGGTCACCAAGGTCCCTCCAACACTTCTCGGCCCCCGACCACCCGGAGAAGTTCCGATCTCAGCAGGCAGACATGCAGCAGAGCCGAAACCACAAGCCCGCCCACTTCCGAGATTTCTCACCTTCCACATACAGTAGAACCCCGCCCATCCGGTGCTCTCAGATCCGGAAACCCAAGAGATCCAGACAGGCATTTCGATCTAGACTCATGTTTCAGCCAACCAAACTTGTCTGGATGGCTTGGGAAAAATATAAGTCAATCCGGAAATGAAAGAGACGAATACAAGTTACCGGTACCGCACATATTGTTTACATCCAGTGTTAGATATCCAGACTTGTATGTCAGCCATCCAGATTTTTCTGGATGGCTGAAACCCAAGTCTGGTTGTTTAAGTTAGATATCTGGACTCATGTTTCAGCCATCCGGATTTGTCTGGATGGCTGAAACCTAAGCCTGGTTGTTTAAGTTAAATATCCGGATTCATGTTTCAGTCATCCAGATTTGTCTGGATGGCTGAATATATATCCGGACTTTCGGCAGATCCAGACAGGATTCTCCCCCAATTAGTCTGGATGGGCGAGGTTTTACTGTACTTCCCATTGCTCTGAAAAATTTCCTTCCTTCACAAACTCTCTATTTTACCTCCATTCCTGCTTGTCGTTCCTCCTAGATATTTAAAACACTCCACTTGTTCCAGTATTTCCCCATCCAGCCTCACATCTAGATTCACCCTACGATCACCCCTATTACACACCATCACTTTACTTTCATTGACTTTCACCTTCAGCTTCCTCCTCCCACAAAGAACACCAAACTCTTTGACTACTCGCTGCAGTTTCTCCAAAGAATCCGCCACATACCCTGTGTTATCAGCAAACAGCAACTGATTCAACTCCCAATCTCTAACATTCTTTCCTACTAAACCCAATCCTCTACCCATAGTTCTCATTTTCACCTCCCTCACCACACCATCCATATACTGTACAGTATACATTAAACAGCCACGGTGACATTACACAACCCTGTCGCAGACCTACATTTACCTCAAACCATTCACTCAACTCTATTATTTCCTACTCTAACACACGCTCTGCTCTCTTCATATAAACTCTTAACTGTTCTTAACAAATTTCCTCCAATTTCATAAATTCTTAGCACCTTCCACATTGCTTCTTGATCCACAAGATCATACGCTTTTTCCAAATCCATAAAAGCCCAAAATATCTCCTTATGCTTCTCTAAATCGGTAAAATATAGTTTCTTAGATATATTCTGTAGGATTTTCCAGTCTGCAGGCCCCAGTTACGATTAACCCCGACCCCTTCACGAGCAACTTGATCTGTGTCATTGCCTGGTGCGTCATCCCACCTCATATATCACTTTGTTCCAACTTGTTCTCTCTTTTGCACACCTGGATGCTCAAGCTCCTATTCTTCAAAGAATCTTTCACACAATTTTCTCCTTATTCTTCTTCTCCCCCTTACACCCACCACTATGCAGTTGGGTGTGAGTAGATGATTAGATTAATATCCAGTACAGTACTGTATTTGTTAAAATTAATATTAATCGTAGGCATGTACAGTACTTAACCTTAAACTGTCTTGGTGGTGTAATGGTTAGAGTGTTTAAGATCTGTATGTGGTATCCCAGGTTCGAATCATGGCAGAATCACATGCTTTCATAAATTTGATTAGGTGTATGGTGTTGGGAGTTTAATTAAATATTTAGATTATCTCTCACTTGGCTATATCTCACAGTGTCGTACTAACACCAATATTTGTCCTCAGACACTTCATGTCCATTACTTCCAACCTAATTGTATTAAGGGGAGATGGGCTTATTTATTTGCTCATTTATGTATCTTTATACTGTATACTGTATTATTTTTATACTGTAGTTTCCTCCATAGACCTCAAGCTTTAAAAAAAAAAAAAAAAAAAAAAAAAAACACTCCTTAGAGATAAATTTGTAAATTTGTTGATAGAAAAATGTCCCCGCCAATGGCCGGTTCCTCTTAAAATGCAGGCTTGCTATCGCTCGCCAGGTAAAAATCGACACATAAATGACACGAAAAGTCTTAATATTGACAAAGAAATGGGGCGAAAAGTCTTAAAATCGCCAAACTAATAAGTCTATACTGTACAGTAATTATATCTATCTATCTATTTATCTACTCAGGCCCAATCCCCACTTTCCCTTTTTTTTTTGCAGGGGGGGGGGGCTGACTCAAGACAGAGCAAGAATAGGGATAACACAAAACACAACAGAAAACAATGAACACACAAAAACAAAATATAAATTCACACACATCTAGGTCATCCAGAAGACCCAGAGACCAGGGTCACCACGGTCCCTCCAGCACTCCCCCGGCCCCCGACCACCCAGAGAGGTTCCGATCTCGGCAGGCAGACATGCAGCGGAGCCGAAGCCACAAGCCCGCCCACCACACTTCCAGGCGCACCCTTCATAAAAATAGTCTTCCCGGGCCAGGCGCCTGATGGACTATTATCTAGTCCAACATGCACCCGACCCTTCCCCCAAATAACCACGTGTTCACTCATCTTAAACTCTGAAAACTAATGGGGCTAAGCATGAGGAAGAAGGGGGACCAGAAGAATTATCTATCTCCCCTTGATAATACTGTCGACGCTGAATGCACCATGGGAATAAGCGTTGTACAGTAGTAGAATAAAGGGACCCCTGCCGAAGGATAAGTCAGAAATAGAGAAATTTGAGTGCGTAATGTGCAAAGGCGAGCTTGTGTTAAGTGATGATCCTGTGGCTATGAATTTTGGAAATGAGTCATTGGACCTGGTGAACAAGTTTTGTTACCTAGGAGATACCATCTCTGCCGGTGGTGGGGCCGAGGCTGCCACTGTCGCTAGAATTAGATGGGGCTGGGAGAAGTTCAGAGAACTGCTGCCAATCCTGACCATGAAAAGAATGCCTCTTCCCCTGAAGGGAAAGGTGTATGCCTCATGTGTTAGAAGTGCAATGACGTATGCCTCAGAAACATGGGCCGTTAAAGTAGAGGATGTCAACAGAATGGAACGTAATGAGATGAGAATGGTGAGATGGATGTGTGGGGCGAGGCTACAGGATGAAATAACAAATGTTGAGCTGAGGAGACGTTTAGGTATAAAGAGTAATAGCGAGGTGATGCATACAAGTAGACTGGGATGGTATGGACATGTGGAGAGAATGGATGAACAAAATTGGGTGAAAAAATGCAGGTCTGTGATTGTGGAGGGAGCTGCACCAAGGGGTGGACCGAGGAAGACCTGGGATCGGACTATTTAGTAGTAGCCTCTACGTCTCCAACGTAGAGCTATATACATCTCGTATAATTCCGTTCCGTTGTGGAGCGGGTAATTATCGTAATCCATAGCGTGATTAATCGATAACATCTAGAGTAGCACCTACTCTCTCTACTAGGTACGTTGTACACACTTTTGAGGCTACTATTAAAAGGAAAAACTGAAAATATTGATGAGAAAGAAAAGAGAAAATTGTAGAACATTGTCCATCCTATCTGGCTCCTTAAGCCGCTGTCACGGGTCCACCGCACCATACGACCGGGTTTATTAGATCATCTGTTTCACGCTACTCTCCTTCACAACACTCGGTTTTTGGGCCTCTGTTTTTTGTGTCTTCCACGCCTGTCCCCTACCCTTTGGGTGAGTTGTGGGCCTTATTTAAGGTACCTGTGGTTTTAGACAGATGATCTGTGATGTAGGCACGCCAAAAAAATGGGCTCTAACGTGTTCTTTGGAGTGTGGCGTTGAAACTGGAGGTTACTCTTCTTTTTGCCTTCTGTGCATGCGCCGCCGCTTGGGCACCTCTCGTTCACTATGGCCTTTGCCATCTTTTGTTCTTTTTTCATTTGCGGTGGCTTTAGTTTTTGTCTTAGCAGGTTCGTTTTCATTTAGTTTTGGTCACTGCCTTAGTTTTGCTAATATTTTTCGCGAACTTAGGCCTAGGCGTACTTGTGCCGTTGGTTGGGAGGGGGCGGCGCTGACCCCCTTTTTGGTGTCTCACTTTTTGGGGGCTTTTTTGCTGGTGGCTGCCTCTCCTCAAGGGTGCAGGTCCTAGTGTGCCAGGTAATTTCATATACTGTATTACTGCCTCAAGTACCGATTAGGCTAACTTTTGTTTTTAGCCTAGCCTAGTGGGGGGGGGCGACTTTAGTTTCCGTCCCTTTTAGTGTCGTCCCCTGTGCTTTGTTACCTGCTGCTGGTTGCTTCCCCTCCTTAAGGGGCCGGTAACTCGTGCACCCTGTAATTTCATATATTACTGACACTTGTACCGTTTCGGCTGCTTGCCGTTTTTTGGCCTAGCCTAAGGGGGGGCGCTTTGGTTTTAAACACTGTGGTAACCTCATTCTGGCATTCGTGCTCATGTTGTTTGACGGTCCCGGTGCTCTGTCTTCCTGGTTCTCCCCGAAACCGCGAACGTAGCCCGTTCTGATGTGTTTTGCTGACAGTTTTTCTTCTGTCTCTGTCCCCTTCGGTAGTGTCTGCTTACCCACTGGCTCTCCCACGCCTGTTGTGTTTTGGTGGGGTTCCCTTTGGACCCCCCCCCCCTTTTTTTAGGAAGGGATGGCTTTCAGTGTCATATGTGCCACAGGCCTTGCTGAGACATTCTGTTTGGGTTACCGCCCTGGGTCGGGTACTTCCCGCTCTAGGTCGGGGACTTCCTTTACGGTCGCATGGTCGCCTCCTGGCACCTCCGCTCTGGAACGGGACTTGCCCGTTCTATATCGGAGTTTTGTTTTTGTTGCTGCTTGATACCCACGGACTCTCCCGCGTCTGTCGTGACTGGCCTGGCTCCCTTCGGGGTTCCTCGGCTTACGGCGGGGCCCCTCGGGGCCTCTCCGCTCTAGGACGGGCCTTCTTTTGTGCATTCTTGCCTTCCACCTTCGGCGCTGCTCTCGTCTCTTCCCGCGTCCCGTTCCTGGGCGGGGGTGTCGGTCTACGGCTCCTCCGCCCTGGAACGGGAATGTCGCTTCCCTGCCTTCTCATGCCACGTCCCGCTCCAGGGCGGGGGAGTCTGTTTCCGGCTCCTCCGCTCTGGGGCGGGATTGTTGCTCCCGCTCGATGTCGGGGTTTTTCCGCTCTAGATCGGACATCCCCGTTTACGGACGCGCTCATCTTGACTCGGTTTAGGCTTAGACTAGTAGTCCTGCACTTCTATTAAGACGTCTTTTAACGCTCTTTTCCCTTTTTTCCCCAGGCTGTGCTCTCTACCCTACTGGGCTTCATCACTGCTCACGGGTTGAAGGTAGTAGTCTTCACTGTTCTTTTTTTTTTGGGGGGGGGGGGGAGAGGGGGGCACTATCCTACCTTGGTAGGGGCTCCTGTCTCCGGGCCTAGGGAGAGCTTTTGGGCTCCTCCCTGACCTGGTGTCTGTGGCTGTTTCAGGGGTCTTTGATCTTTCTTTTGTGCATGACCTCTTACCTGTTACTCCTGCCTGGCTGCCCTCTTCAGGGGCGCTCTTCGGCCTTCACCTTCTTCATGGGGGGGGGGAGGGGGGGGGGGTTTCATTCTCATTTGGCACTGTTCATGCACCTCTCAAATTTATTTTTCATGATATATGGACTGGCTTTCTTCTGGTTCCTGTCCTTGACATACAGGCATACCTTACCAGGGCCTCATCAGGGTTTTTCTTCTGCTTCCAGAGTGGTATGTCTCCTGCACTCTGCTCTCGCGTCAGGTGTCAGTCCCGGGTGGTGAGCTCCAACCATCGTGAGTGCCCATCCCACGCAGGCTGCTACACAAAGGTTGGTTTTAACCCTCGGAGGTGTGGCCCGTGCATGATGGACCTAGTGACGCTTGAGTCCCACCCTACGTCCGCCTACGCTGAAGGGGCTCGGTCGCGCCTCCTCTCGACGTGGTCTGCGGTGGCTCTCTATGTTCGGGACCAACTACATCGGGTGCCTGGCTTCATGGACGACGATGTGCGGTCCTTACTCCGCCTTCCACTACCTTCACCACGTGTACGCCGGGCCGCCTTTATCCAGGTGCCCGCATCGGACCTCTCGACTGCCTCTGTGGACACTGGCAGGAAGAGGAAGCACCGCTCCCCTTCTACAAGGCGGGGCCGGTCCACGCCCACGCGCCACCCTGCACCTTCGGCGCCTACTGCCGGGGTTACTATCTTTCGGCCTAAGCTGCAGCCTGCCACCTCTACGCCTTTAACGGACATCGTCCCTACGGTCTTCTCCCCTCGTTGACTCACGACCTCATCCGAGAGATTGAGGCTGGGCAGGCCGTTGGTCACCAACCTTCTGCTCCACCACTTGACCTGCCGACTCCACTCCGTCCAGCTGCTCTTTTTGACCAGGCCGTCGATATCCCTCTGTCGCCTCCTGCTCCACCTTCGTCGACTGGCAATGTGGATCCTACCCACCACTGTGCCCAGTCTCCTTCTGCGCGACCTGATCAGTCTCCTCCCCTGGCCGTGCAAGATGCCCCAGAAGAAGGGGATTGGACTGATCCGGAGGATAAGGACGGCGACGAAGACGGGGACTGGGTGGACATCGACGGGGAGGGGCTTGACGACTCCCCTCGTGAGTCCATCCACAACACGCCGCCTGGCCGGAAGTGTGTCCGCCGTCTCCGCATCATTTCTCCCTCGTCGTCTACTGTTGCTTCGGCCGAGGACCACGAGATTCCCCTGACTGTCGCTGCTCATCTTCGGGCCCAAGAGGCGAACACTGAAAAGTTCGCTTCCTTACAGTCGGCGCTGGAACGGCTCACTGAGGCGGTTTTGAACCCTACCTCTGTCCCTCAGGTCGTTCGGTTGGTGACTCCTCTTCCACCTTTGGAGGAGCACCTGCCGACTAGGCCGGCTCGCCAGGCGGATGCTGCTCCTGCCGTCCCGCCCTCTGCCCCCTCTCAGGCTCCTGTGGCTTCGTTTGTCGTACTACCTGGGAGTGGTCTGGGGCTGGTTACTCAACCTGTGCACGTTCCTTCGCTCTCCAAGTTCAAGATCCCGAAGCGTAGGTTCCCGTCCTTGTATGGGGAACCTGCTTCCTGGAGGAACGTCCAGGCATCGCACCCGGAGCGTGTAGTCACCCATGCGCCTGGCGAGTGCCCTGTGGCAGCTAGCTGGACGATTCAGGTCAATGCCAAAGGCCTGTTTCGGGCTTTGACTCTGGAAAGACTAGTCCCAGAGGTGGACATCAGGGTTCACCCTAGTAGGTCGGACATTAATTTTTTTACGTACCGACCTAAGGTGTCCCCCTCTGGGTCTACTAAACTCTGGGCAGACTTCACTCGACACGACATTAATGTAGATGCTACCACCGTGTCGGCCATTGCGGGCCTTCCTCTGGTGAGGAATGCCCGGGACATTGAGGGTAACCTCATACTCGAGCTTCCCCATTTGGAGGAGGGTCCTTGGGATTTGTGGCTGGCCGAGGGTATTGACTTTGGGGTTCGGTCTTCGGAAGGGGCGGCTCAGCTCCCTCCCGTTGACGAGACGTTCGTGTCGAGTTTGGTCCTGTCCTCGTCCGGGGTCGCACCCAAGTATTGGTCTTGGTTGAACGCCCCACACATGGTATTAGATAAGATGCCCACCTCCTACTTCGCTCCACCTGAGAAGAGCTCCCTTGAGCGGGATCATAAGCTCCGACAGCGCACTGCTCGTTTACTCTCCACCCTCTTGCTCCAACTCCAAATGGCTCGTGTTCACCTCAGGCTCATTGAAGCCCAGCCAGCTGGGGACATCAGGAGGGGCGAGGAACACTTGCGGCGCGTTCAGTTGCAGCTTGCTCTGAACTCCGTCGGCGACCTTCGGGTGGCCATCCACGAGGCTGCACGTTGTCGGCAGTCTCTGCGGGTGGCTTTTTGTAAGAAGGCGCCAGCTGAGGTCAGGACTAAGCTGTTGCTTTCTGAGCTAACTACGGAGTGTCTCTTCTCAGATAGCGCTTGGCAGGAGGCTTACCTCTTTGCGGCTGCGGGGCGCTTCGCACCTCGTCGTTCTGAGGTGTCGCGGAACCCCTCAGCCGCTTCCTCCCACCAGAGACGGAGGAAGGTCGGCCCGCAGCGAGGACACCAGTTTTGGCAAGGTGCCACGGCTGGGAAGCACCAGGCAGTGAGGGGTCGGGCAGTGCGCCCTTATGTACCTCGCTCCCCGCCTCGCCCTTCTCAGCAACTCGCTACTGAGGCTTCCTCTCGGCGAGTCGACCAGAGGCAGGGTGATAGTAGGCCCACGCAGGAGTGGCACCACCAATTTCGTCGGGGCGGTCGCTACAGGGGAGGTGGTAACCATGGGGGTCAGTCCTCCCACGGCAGGTCCGGGGAGCACTCTGCGAGAGAAAAAAAAAAAAAAAAAAAAAACGCGTAGTGCCTCCAGGACCTTCACCCCTGCCTTCTCCCGACTGTCTCCCCAAGATGGTGTTGACTTTCACGAAGGGGGCCCTTACCAGCTTCTTTTGCCCCAACTTTCGGCAATGGCCTCGCCGATCGTGGGCGCGTCGGGTAGTGAAGCGGGGTCTGTCCTAGAGGTGGCGGTCACGGCCTCCTCTCAGACATCGGCCTGTTTCCCCTGAAGTGGCCAAAGTGATTCTGTCAATGCTCGAGGGTGGTATCATCAGGGAGATCTCGCCTCACCTGCGGGTCTTCCTCTCTCGAGTATTTCTGGTCCCCAAGAAGGACTGCGACGAGATGAGACCGGTGGTCGATCTGTCGTGCCTCAATCTGCATATCGTGAACGACCACTTTCGCATGCTCACCATCAATCAGGTGCGGTTGGCGCTCCGTCCCGGATGCTGGGTGGTATCCCTGGATCTCCAGGATGCGTACTGGCATGTGCCGATCGCTCCTCGGTTCCAGAGTTATCTGACGCTCCAGCTGCACGAAAGGGTGTTCACGTTCGACAGGTTGCCCTTCGGCCTCAATATCGCGCCGCGCATCTTTACGAAACTCGTCAAACAGGCTCTGACTCCCCTGCTCCGTCAGGGGATTCAGATCCTGTTTTACTTGGACGACTGGCTCATCGCCGCAGACTCTCCCACCCTTTGCGTACAGGACACTCTTCTTGTCATCCAACACGTCACACAATTAGGTTTCAAAATCAACGTTCCCAAGTCATGCCTCCCTCCGTCGCAGATCGTGACGTGGGTGGGCCTCGACTGGGACACGGCGAGCGCGACTGTCTGCCAGAGTCGAGTGAACGCTTCGAAAATTCGAAGGAAACTTTTCGTTGCGTTGCACTCTATGTCGATTTCCAGGAAACTCTGGGACTCGCTGATAGGGTCACTCAATTGGGCGTCTCTGACCATTCCCTTAGGGAGGCTCAGGATCAAACGCCTTATTCAGCTAGGCAACAGAGCGTTCCCGCTTCTGCCTCCACATCGGCTTTGGCCGATTCCGCGCTCGATCCATGTACTATTGACACACTGGGTCGTAAGGGGCACGCTCGCGAGGGCAGTGCCCTGGACGTCTCCCCCTCCGACCATCTGGGTGGAAACGGATGCGTCCAGCGAGGTCGGGTGGGGTTACCAGTCAAACACGGGACATCAAATTCATGGCAGGTGGTCAGGTCTCACTCATCTACACATAAATGTCTTAGAACTGTTGGCCCCGTTGTTCTTCCTGAGGGATCATGGGCAGGCCCTTTCCGGCAGGTCTCTGGCCTTCAGGATGGACAACATGACCGCAGTTCATTGCATACAGAAACAAGGCTCCTCCAGGTCCGCCGTTCTTCAGGACCTGGCGGAGAAATTGTTTTACCAAGCAGACCGGTAAAACATCACACTGCATGCAACCTACCTGCCCGGGACTGCCAATCTTTGGGCGGATGCTCTGTCGAGGGAACAGAGCACCCAGGTAGAATGGTCCTTCAAACAAACCGTATTCGACAACCTAGCGGCCTCCTGGGGTGTTCCGCAGGTCGACTTGTTCGCCTCCGACCAGACGAACAAGTTGCCTGTGTTCCTGACTCGCTGGATTCGAACTCCAGCGGGGGGACCGGACGCTTTCAGCGAGGACTGGAGCAGGTGGCAGTCAATATACGTGTTTCCGCCACCCGACGCACTTTTGATGTGCAAAGTCCTCCACAGGCTGAGAGAGTACCAGGGCAAAGTCTGGTTGATCAGGCCCCTATGGCCGGCCCAAGCCTGGTACGCTCAGCTGAAACGATGGTGCCCGAGTCCCGTTCACCTATCGGTCTCAGACTTCCACTTGGGGTCGATTGGAGACCTAGGGACCTCGTTGGCATTCGCATCGTGGATGTTTGTGAGGCAGGGTGGCTGTCCATGTTTGGACGATCATTGACTAACAAGTTGACTCTACATTGGACACCTTCAACATTAAAATGTAAAACTTGCAAACTAAACAAACCAAAATTGGGACAAGGACAATATAAAGTCAAATTAAATTATCAAAATTGCTATGTGGAAACAACGCTTACTAAAATGAAAATTATTAAATAAAAGAACACAATCCACCACATAGGGTGTACATTACTACATGAGCAAGTTAATCTGTTTCCCAAGCAAACTAATCGCACATATAACAACGCACTATCGTCACGTTAAAGGAATTAGTCAAGTTTGGGAACATGGAAGATTTACGAATCTCACTGGCACAGTTTTACTTCTTGGATAAACGACATATCACAAACAACTCCATCTGTGGCGTTAGTGTTCCACTACCTCAATTATTTATTTGAGTCGCGCCACAACATGTACAACACCATTAGGAACCACCTGTCTGCCATTCGTGAGCCGTTTGAGAAGTTAACGGGGTTGGTCGTTCCTCAACAAGAATTGGATTTCTTTATGCGCGCCTGCTTTAGGCTTAGACCACCCCCGCGTCAGCTTCCCCCTCAGTGGTCGCTGGCGAAGGCTCTCACACTCCTCTCGTCGGCCGCTTACTCTATCTCTCCTACACCTGACAGATTACTTGACAAGACACTGTTTCTTCTAGCTTTAGCTACGGGTGAGAGGGTCTCGGAGATGGCTGCCATGTCTCGGGCCCAGAATTGCTTGAGGTTTTCCCCCACTCTCGGCTCCGTCACTTTGGCCCCTTCTGTTCATTTTGTTGCCAAGAATGAGCGTGAGTCCCATATTTTTCAACCTTTTACTGTCCCTGCCTTGAAGCGGGGTCAGGTACATCATTCTTTGTGCCCGGTTAAATCTCTCCATACATATGTTGACTCCACAGGTCTGGGTTGGCTTTGTGGGTGGCGCCTCAGACCGGTAGGCGGTTGACCAAACGTGCTGTGGGGATTCGCCTGTGTCGTGTCATTAGGGATAGTAATCCTCATATTAAGGGCTCTGCGCACGACGTTCGCTCATACGCTGCTACTCTGCGCTTTTTGAATAACCGGTCCCTTACGGATATTGCTGACACAGGGTTCTGGTCTTCCCACCGCATGTTTGTCTCCTCCTATCTGTTCATGTCCACGGACAGACCGGGGCGTCCTTGTGTTGCGTTGGGCCAACGGGTTATTTAGGGGTATGACCTGTTATGTCCTTCTCTCTTCTGTCCTTCACCTGTCCTACCATGTCTCTTTTGGGGGAGGGAGGGGGGGGGGTGGGGGGGGGAAGTGGGGTGAATCGCACGATACATGTACCTGCACCTAGGTTTAAGGAACATTTCCTAGGTTAAGTCTTTGAGTTTTCTAGTCTTAAGGTATTCTTGGCTCGGGGTATGTATGAACCTATTACCTCATTCTTACCGTTCGAATTCTGTGTTAGTCGGTTCGCCGACTTGTATTCACCTCATCGCATTTTGTACAGTTCCCCTCTTTTCCACATGTCTCTGTTCACTCTCTTTATGTGGGTTTTCATTCATGTCTTTACACTGTACACCTGGGTTAAGTGCTCGTCGCTTCTCTCCATGGTTTTCATGATCGCATCCAGCACACGTTCCACTGTTCTGTGCTTCTTGATGTTTTTCTGCGTACCTTAACGGTACTCCTCCTGTCTTCTTTATGAACCAAGGGGGGGGGGTTATCATATATTCATAAGCATTATGAAATACATCATTCTTTCTCATCAGTTAAGTTATCCCATTGATTATGACATGACTGTACCTGATTCTCTTGATATGCACCAGTCAGTACAATCTTTCATAAACTCTCTTGTTTATAAGTCTGTCCTCCATTGATCCTGATGGTTGCTATTTGCTAAAGTTTGTGTTTTCAGCTTGGATGTCCGCCTCCAATTTGGTACTCTAGCTCTACGTTGGAGACGTAGAGGCTACTACTAAATTGGGAGGTTTGAAACTCTCCCAATACCAAAGAAGGAAAACCTTCTATTTGGTAGGTAGCCTCGGAGTATCCAACGACCATAGTATCCCGCCCTCACGCCGTACCCCTGCCCATCCAATCTTGTCTTTTTAACTTGATACCTAGATGATCTAATAAACCCGGTCGTATGGTGCGGTGGACCCGTGACAGCGGCTTAAGGAGCCAGATAGGATGGACAATGTTCTACAATTTTCGCTTTCTTTCTCATCAATATTTTCAGTTTTTCCTTTTAATAGTAGCCACAAAAGTGTGTACAACATACCTAGTAGAGAGAGTAGGTGCTACTCTAGATGTTATCGATTAATCACGCTATGGATTTCGATAATTACCCGCTCCACAACGGAACGGAATTATACGAGATGTACAGTATATAGCTCTACGTCGGATACTCCGAGGCTACCTACCAAATAGAAGGTTTTCCTTCTTTGGTATTGGGAGAGTGTCAAACCTCCCAATACGTGCCGATCTCAAATTCAAAGAACTTGACAAGTGAAGCAGACCTTAACAGGGTTGCCTGGAACGCCGCCATTAGGACAAGAGACTGAAACTGCACGTATGTGTGGAGTACTCAGTCTTAAAAAATGTATGTATGTATGTACAGTAAAAGTCCTGTAATCCGAATAGCAGGGAACCGGGCCTCGTTCCGATTACCGGATTTTTCGGATTATTGGAATTTACCCCTATGAACCTGTGTATTAACCCTTCCTCCCCGGGCTGTCTTACCAAATGACGGTCGCCCCTACCCGGGCGATATGGCTGAAAAACGTCTAGGCCTAGGCTACCGTATTTATGTTTATTTTCACTGCTAGAACTTTCCCACTCATCTATAATCGTAGTGCGGTTTTCAATCTGTATTTTGGCATTGAGTAGAGCTCTGTAAGTCAACTGGTTCAGTTGTGATGACGATTTCAGTGGAGCCAATATTGCAGAGATGTTGCCAATATGGGGGCTTTTTAGACACTAATTTCGTCATGACGTCAGAACAATAACATTGAGGAGTCTTCTCCTTCTTGTTTTCGGAGGTGCGGTGACGAACGCTTGGGTTTGTTGACATACGTCGTATGCACGGCGTTCGGACCAAGCTTAATTAGGCTATTAAGCTCATGCATTAGATAAGGCTTACCGGGTAGTGGCCCTTCTTTCGTGCTGTCCTTACCTAAGGCAGACCGGGTAGGAAGGGTTAATGGCCTGACGAAAACCTGAACACAATATAGGCTATGCATATGCACAATATAACGCTACACATCCAATATGACACATAATGGTAAACTTTTAAAGTGATTTCATGAACATATGATATGGGTGTGTACCATTATGTGTTATTTGGGTGGGTTTTGGCTGGCCTAATACCTCAAAAAGGGGACTTTGGGACTTTTTGAAATTCGGACTATCGGGTGAATTCAGATTTGGCCTCTTTTTTTAAAAATTCGGACTATTGGGAGATTCCAATTATCGGTCGTCGGATTATCGGACTTTTACTGTACTGCAATAATAATAATCTATGTACTGGTATGTACATTATGTATATACTGTCTGTGTACGGAATTTTGGTATGAGTATCCTAGGTTCGAATCCTTGGAGTACCACATGTATTCATTCTATCTATCTATCTATTGCCTGACGCCGTGATCCCCGAAGGGGTGGCCACGAACGAACCGCCCCCATGCACCTCTGTCCCCAGTCAGTCGACGCCCCCCCCCCCAACCAGCACCGCCTTCGTTCATGTACTTCCTCACTCCATCCTTCCACCTCATATTCGGTCTACCTCTCCCCCTCTGTCCCTCCACCTCGCTCTCGTACACCCTCTTAGTCATTCTCTCGCTTTCCATACGTTCCATATGGCCGAACCATCTCAAGTTGTTCCTTTTCACACTTTCCAGCACATCTACCTCCACACCACACCTCCTTCTTACTTCCTCATTAGTCTGTCTATCCCTCCATGTAACTCCGCACGCACTCCTTAAGTAATTCATTTCCACTGCTCTCACTCTTGGTCTGAGTCTCTCAACCAACGTCCATGCTTCGCTTCCGTAAGTCAGTGTCGGGATTACCACACTGTCATGCAAGGACTTCTTCACTTCCATACTGACCACCCTATTTCTTGTTACTGCTTTTAGCGTTCCTACAACCCTCTTCCCATGTTGTACCCTCTCCCGCACCTCTTCATCCATAGTCCCATCTTTACTCAACACACTGCCCAGATACTTAAAAGAGTTGACGATCTCCATAGCCTGACCGTTCAGCTTCACCTCACACTCTGTGACTTCACCCCTTTCGAAGACCATAACCTTGCTCTTCCCCGTATTTACCTTCAAATTCCGTTTTTTGCACACTGTTCCAAACTCAGTGTATTCATTACTTTCATTTATTTCATTAGTTAGGTTTATTAGTAAATTAATTGGTGGGCTGGTGAAAACAACTATGAACATACCCCATTCATATATATATATATATACAGTATATATATATATATATATATATATATACTGTGGGGATTGGGCCTGAGCATATAGATAGATATACTGTACTGTATATACAGTATATGAGGAGGTCCGTGCCAGAGGGGCCAACTCGCCACGAGTATAGTTTTGAGTTATTGATGTTTAAAGTAGCGGAGGTAGTCACTCGTGTGTTGACTCTAACTCGGTTTGAACGTGACTACTGAAGCACGTCTCATACAGCGCCTGTGAGTGGTCGGGCGGGCGGCCATTTAATTCCCCACGTCGTAGCCGCGCTCTCATTGGCTGAGCGCGTTGGCGAGTTGGCCCCTCTGTCTACCCAGATTCACACCCATAAACGGTCTGCCAAATGGCAAAAACAAGGGATGCTCAACCCTATGTGCAGTTGCTATAAGGACGAAAGTCGGATGGTTTTTTTGCCAGATGATTCCCAAGAATTTCACGGAGCGGGAACCAGATAGAGCGCTGTTTTTGAAAATGTGGCGAGTTGGCCCCTCTGGCACGGACCTCCTCATATATACAGTATATATATATCTCTCAACCCTCCAACTATCGTCAAATTGCTCTCATCTATTATATCTCTAAAGTTTTTTAAACTATTCTTGCTTCCAAATTTCTTAAGCATTTCTCTTCTCATAATCTACTCTCAGATCGCCAGTATGGCATCCTTAACCTCTAAGCTGCGCAGCCCCTGTAGTATACACCATACCCCTGTGCATAAGTATTCTAATTAAGTCCTCACTAAAATTGTTAATTTACCATAAATATAATCAATACTTATCCATATGCGCCTATTTTACGTTTAACATGAAGATAGTAACCTGTAACAACAATAAAACAAGTGGGAATATTGTTTGGATGGTCAAAATCGCGAATTATTACCGAGCGGTTCAATCATGAATTGTGGAGCAGCAGAGCGAGCCAGACCCTCTCCTCGCGAGGCCTGAAGCTTGACTGACTCATTCACCCACACCCTACCTTAAGCAACACACTCGCTAGTCACATGACAACATCATGGAACTGGCCTGGAGATGGTGACACGAAAATATACCAATGAATAAAGGAATAACAGTGAAAATAGGTGATAATTGAAGGGGGGGGGGGGGGGGGAGGGGAAGGAGGGGACTTTGACATATGTGAAGGAGTGATTGGAGGTATGGAGGGGAATTATCTCACTTAAACATAATTTTTTTTTTTTTAAAGTGCCATTGGTGTGTTTTAAATGCTTTTTTTTTTAGGCCTAGGATCTTAAGAGTCTCCCCGCAGTCGCCCAGTAAAACCTCTTAAGAGTCTCCCCGCGGCTGCCGGGTTAAGGGTCGCTCTACTGGTGATCTTCTTTCATATCTTACTAACTCTTGGTCATCCTCCTTTCGGGACTTAGGTGAGACCTTTTATATTGCACTAGACATATCGAAGGCCTTCGATAGAGTCTGGCACAAATCTTTAATTTCTAAACTACCCTCCTTCGGTTTCTATCCCTCCATCTGTGCCTTTGTCTCTAATTTCCTTTCCGGCCGTTCCATAGCTGCGGTTGTGGACGGCCATCGGTCACTTCCTCATCCTATCAACTCCGGTGTTCCTCAGGGCTCTGTCCTATCTCCCATCCTCTTTCTAATTTTCATAAATTATCTTCTCAACTGCATCTCCAGTCCCATCCATTCATACAAAGGCAAATCTACCTTACACCTTACAATTAGTTTTCCTGAATACCCCAGTCAGCAATCCCTCAAAAACAAATATAATGAAGCCATGCACACTTATCTTCTGATCTAACTATTATTTCCAATTGGGGAAGAGAAAACCTTGTTGCCTTTAATGCTTCCAAAACCCAATTTCTTCATCTTACTACCTGTCCGGAACTCCCAGAGGACTATCCCTTACACTTCAACAATACAAAAATCAATCCTTCATCTTCTTTCAATATTCTCGGTGTCTCTTTTTCTTCTGCTCTCGCTTGGAAGGACCAAATTACCAGTCTTGCTAAAGCAGCCTCCCAGAAGCTGGGTGTGCTCAACCGCCTTTTTTTTTTACCCCTGCACAGCTTCTTGCTTTGTACAGGGGCACAGTGCGTCCTTGTATTGAGTATTGTTCACATGTGTGGGGAGGATCCTCTTACACCGCACTCCTAGACAAAGTAGAAAGGAAAGCCTTTCGTATTATTAACTCCAGTCTACTCACCAACTCTCTGCAATCTCTCTCTCTTCGCCACAATGTTGCATCTCTCTCGCTATTCTATCGCTACTACAATAATCAATGTTCCTCAGAGCTTTCCCAGTGTATACCTCCACCTCTACGTAGGGTACGTAGTACCCGTCTTGCAACACAATCCCACCCCTACTCTGTGCAACTATCCAACCCAAGAGTGAAACATTAATCTCAGTCTTTCTTCTATTCAACTGCTGAGCTCTGGAACTCTCTCCCAGAATCAATCTTTCCCTCTTCCTATGACTTAAATTGCTTCAAACTCTGTGTGTCCAGGCATTTTGGCTAGAACGTCCCTTGATTTTGGCCCTGTCACTCTTTCAACTCTGGGGGAGGCACTCAATACAGGCAGTTCTGCCTTTTGTCTCCTTCACTCACATAGAACAAACAAATATTATAGGTTTGACTCCTGTAAGGAGATAAAGAAAACCTAATATTTAGTAGTGGCCCCGTAATCATTGACGAACATGCCTATTACATAAGGCATCCTCTTCAAACACTAATCCGCCGTAGTTTGAATCTACCGCGCAGAGCATTTAAAAACTGAGGAGCCTTCATCATGAGCGCACGCGACCTCACTCATGGCTTCAGTCATTATGAATTGGGTTCTCACTACGAAAAAACTTCGTAAAAAATAAAAACAAAAAGAAAATAAGAATAACTATCCAATAAGCTTTCCATCATATCGTGGATGTACTTGTGTGGATTTCTGACCAGACGCTGAATCAGGCGTCATTCCTCCTTCACTGACATATCAAGTAAACCAAACTCCTTAATACATCAACGAATGGGAAGGGGACGGTCGGGAGGGCCCCAGTCGTCAATGATTACGGGGCCACTACTAAATATTAGGTTTTCTTTATCTCCTTACAGGAGTCAAACCTATAATTTATTAGTGGCCCCTCCATCATTGACGAACATGCCTGATATCTAAGACTGGAGGGGGACATTCGTAATCATATCATAACTCTAGAAAAGCAGATAATAAAAACAACCACATAGTATTCTTACTTTTTGAAAAATGTATTTAATACGGCGTAGGCCGGAAATATACAAGAAAAAGGGGTTCAGGCAGGTGCGTGCTTCAAAGAAGCCTGCCCGACAAAAATGGGTAACCCTGAAGATTCTGAACACAGATCTGTAGTTACAAAAGGCACCCCACTCAACGAGTGGTGACAAAAATAATAATTTATAAGTTTATATGTGCACATCATAAACCCCAAAATACATGTGGAGATCAATTGCTAATGAACTCCATTGAACTAATATTACATTGCTTTCGCAGCTAAAACTACTATAACAACACCGTTGTTTTGTACTAAACTTTGTACTAGCACAAATTCTCGCAGAGAAATTTTCATATCACATTTTAACCTTAAATTGTATCACAGCTCTCATACTCCGGCGGGGTCTAGGGTGTCCTATGTCAACTGACTGCACCCCCCCCCCCCCCCCTTCCGTGAAAATAAACATAAGTGACTGCAGGGCCACCTAGACCCTCTGCCTTAAAGCTATACATGGTAAGGAAGGTTTGTCTAGAGCAACTGACAAGTATCTAGAGAGAAACGTATGATTAGACGCCCACAACTGTGTGGACGCAATATCTTCAACTGAAAAGTTTTTCAGGAAACGTAAAGAGGCCGCCCACTTGCGTAAATCGTGGGCCCTACCCACAACGCCGGGATTACTCTCTTTAATGACTTCTACCAGAAGAGAGGCTAATCGCCGTTTAAGTAAGCGTTTACCCGTACTCGCTACCCATAAAGCACCTTGGGGGTTATGAGGAGCTATTCTCAAATATTTGGTTAGAGCTTGCACTGGACATAAATTATGATGCACCTTTCCCCTTTTTAACGCCGGCACCGTGAACTCAGAAAACACGTGTGCACTATGCTCATTCTTGGCTACAAACGCCGGGGAGGGTGCAATGGAAATTGAATCATTAAGTCTACCAAACCTAAGACAATTAGGTGTGTTGCTCATCGCCGCCAGCTCAGACACTCTGTTTCCGGTGGCCAAAGCCAAAAGGAAAACTGCCTTCTTTAAGATTAAAGCAAAGTCTGCAGTATTTTGATACAGACGAGAATGAAGTAAAGACAAAGCTTTGTCCAGAGACCAAGTAGGCATGAGCTGACGGGGAGGTGGGCGGAGTTTAAAACACGCTCTCATAAATCCTGTTTCCTCCGCCACCGGTATGGATAGACCTGTAAGGTCGAAAAAGGGCACTCTAATCGCAGTTAAGTGATTCTTCAAAGTAACCACAGATAAACGTTTCTGCTCAAACAGATAGTTCAAGTAATTAAAAACCAATGCCACTGAGGGTACAGTTTGTTCCGTTCTAACAATCCAAGAAGTAAAAGCTTTCCAATGAGATTGATATTGTCGCTTAGTAGACTGAGTATATTGATTGAGCAATTTATTGGTCACATCCCTACCGTATGGTGCTAGCCACTTGGCCTCCTGAATGTCCATAATGCAAAAGTCAGCGAGGTCTCTAGGTTGCCAATCGTGTCTAAGTGGAAGTACCCGACCGGGAGCGATACCGGGTCCGGGCACCACATTATTAATTGCTGGTACCACACCTGCGCCGGCCACAGGGGCGCGATTAGCGAGACTAAGCCTCGATAAACTCGTAGTTTGTTCACTACGTGGCACATTAGTGACGCATCTGGCGGCGGAAACAGATAGATGGAGCTCCATCTGTTCCAGTCTGTCACTAGGGCGTCTGGCCCCCCTGCCGGCGTTATCGCCCGGCGGGTGAGGTATAGAGGGAGCTTGTGAGTCTCCTCAGACGCAAAAAGATCCACTTGTGGATGGGAGAGCTCCGCAATCATTAGGTCGAAAATGGGTTGCTTGAGCTCCCATTCTACTGTCGTGCTCTGTCTCCGGGACAGAGCGTCTGCCCAGACGTTCGCTACGCCTGGGAGATAAGATGCGTGAAGATAAATATCTAGACTGGTGGCTAGAACAAAAATCTCTTCCGACACGAGTAGCAACTTCCTTGACCTCGTTGACCCTTGTTTCTGAATACAGTGAACTGCATTCAGATTGTCCATTCTGAAGGCCACTGACTTGCCCCGTAACGCCGGGCCGTGAGCCTGAAGGAAATACAAGGGGACTAGTAACTCTTTGACATTTATGTGAGAGATTTCTAAGTGGGACCAAAGTCCCTGACCCTGGTGCCCCTGATTTGACTGAAATCCCCACCCTATGGTGCCTGACGCATCCGTGTCTACCCATACCGTTGGAGGAGGAGAGGTCCACGACATGATTGAGTGCAATGTTTCCCTCTTCGCCCAGACCGCTAGTAAGGTGTGGATTAATTTTGGTATGGGCCATAACTTTCCCGCCGGTAAGAGTGGGAAATATTTGTTGCCTTCCAATATTAATCGTTTTACTTTCAACCGGCCCAACTTGACAGTTAGCTGAATCCAGTTGAGAGAGCCGACCAGAGACTCCCAGACTCTTCGTGTCGTAGTCAGACTGTGAAGAAACCTGAACAGTTTCCTGCGAAACCTGTTGCGATTGTCCACACTCTGACTCAGAGTGAGAGCGGCGGTGTCCCAGACCAGCCCTATCCACTGAATTACTCTTGAGGGAACAAGGTTTGACTTTACCAGATTTACCTTGAAGCCTAGAGTTTTGACATGATTTAAAATGATATTGACATGTTTTATGCATAATTGTTGTGTCTCTGCCACCACCAGCCAGTCGTCTAGATACCACAACACTCTGATTCCCTGTTTTAACAACGGCATCAGGGCTTGCCGGACTAGTTTCGTGAATAATCGAGGTGCTAGGTTCAAACCGAACGGCATCCTCTGAAAAACAAAATTTTGGTGCCTGATCCTCAAGGCCAGAAACCTTTGAAATCTTTTGTTGACCGACACGTGCCAATAGGCGTCTGTCAGGTCTAGGGAACACATCCAGCCTCCCGGCGGAAGTGTTAGCCTGATTTGATGAACTGTTAACATTCTGAAAGACTCGTTGTAAATGTGAAGATTCAGATAAGACAGGTCTACGACCGGCCTCATCTGAACACTGTCCCGTTTGGGAACCAAAAACAGTTTTGACGTGAATACAGGGTAATCTGGAGGGACCGGGATGATGACATTCTTGGCAATCAACTCCTGGACCAGCGACTCCACCTCTAATGAAACACAATTTGCCGTTGTCGGCTGACGTAAGCGAGGTCGCCGGAGCCACTGCCAAGTGATGCCTTTGCGTGCCACCATCCGTGCCCAGGTTTTTAACGGCCATGCTTGGTGACACGTTCGGAACGACCCAGTTAGCAGACAAGGGTTCGCCGGCTGTACTTCCCTCGGTTCCTCCCGCTCTAAGACAGGCACTGGGAGTGAGAAAGACTTGTTTTTTGATGGTGGGTTTGGTGGTGTTGGACGCTTCGCCGGCTGGCTGGTGTGGGCCGAAGACTGGCCCTGCCCCGGCTTATACTGGCCGCGTCCCCTCTGTCCTGAAAACCCTCTCTGTCTATGCCTGAACTGACCCAGGGGGGATTGGGAGGACTTAGGCGGAAGAAACGGCTTAGAACCCCCTGGCTGAGCTTTAGTAGGAGGCTTAGGTTTGGGGAAATTAAATGCAGGTTTCTTAGCCTGTGCGAGACTGTGCTTCACGGCCTGTGCCATGTTAAACACTGTTCGCCATACATCAGGGGACATTAAAGAAGGCGTAAGTACTGGGGACATTACCACCTGGTTAGCAATGCGATCAGGCAGCTTGCGAACTAATGACATCCTAAGATCCTGTCGTGCTCGCACCGCCTCAAGTAAGGCTGTGCGTATGTCACCTAAGGATTGAATCGACGACTGAAGAATCAGACGCCGGGATAACTCAACTGATCTTCGAGCATCCGCGTCTGCGATTGCCTGAGTAGACCTGAGTAAAGACTTAGCCACCTGTTGAGAAACTATGTACTGTGAAAACAGGCGGAAAGCTTTTCCCCTTAGCCTAAATTCTCTGTCTAGGTGAGAAGGGGTAGGGGTAGTGAATGGTTCCTTTAGTTCACAAAGATTAATCTTAGGGGCAGCTAGAAAAGAAAATAAAGCTGACGGAACTCCGCCGGCAGAACCTACCGGCATGGAGAACCATGAATGTGTATCCTGAGGGATCTGGTGGGAAGATTTAGAAGTGAAAGTGGTTGCAAAGTTTTGAGCCTCTACCTCCCAATCCACCCTAGGTCCTGGTCCCAACTGTCCCACCTTCAACACTGGATTAGCTGTCTCGTCTGTGACGGTCTGTAAATCTAGTTCAGGAGTAAGAGCCGACAGAGCCTTAATATCATTAAACCCATCCAGCTTAGACCAGTCTGAAAAAAGTTTTGAAGCTGAGGCAGGGGGTAAAGCAGGCTTAGATGCATAAACAAAATAATCCTGATGATAATAACTAGGTATAGCCTTGATATTTACGTCCAAAACATTACCCAAGGCATCCAATGCCCTTAATTTCTTTGACTTATTTCCCTGGATAAACCACTCACGTGGTACCGGGAGTTCCCCTGACAAGGTAGGCTGGGCAAGCTCTGGCTTAGAGGGGTTCAAAGGGACCCATGACTCGTCTGGCCCATAAAGCAGGGGCATAGCTACCTTTCTAAGAGGCGCTTTGTCTAGAGGGGGTGGATTAACATCCGTAATGACCCTGACATTTGACGTAGTGAATGCCGCCGTAGCTGGCTTAGAGCTCCCTGCCGGTGACAGAGTAGGAGGGTTAGGAATCTTAGATAAATCGATTGACGTTATCAGAGGCCGTACCGCAGAACTTGTCAAGGGAGCCCCCAAGTCCATTGTGGGGTTTTCTCGTTGTTGATTAAAGAATTTTGATAGAGCATGAGTAAGTAACCCATCAATTTCTTGTGCTGTAACAAACTGGTTAGATGCAGAACTTTCAGGTGAATCAGTATTATCATGGGCGGCGTCCAGGCCTGAGCCTGACCCTTGTCCATCCCTATCTGAAATTAATGACACTTCATCTTGTTCCTCCCGATCCTCCTGAGAAGACCCCGCCGAGGCAGGGGCACCTTGTTTCCAAGATAAGTCAGGGATAGAGGATGGGGTCGCCGCGTCCCTGTGGACATCGGCTACTGTGTGACTCGTATGAGTCGGACGTGGATGGTCAGACCCTGGCTGAGCAAACCGCCAAACACCGAGGCTCTGGCCTACGCTCTCTTGAGAGTCTGAAACATTCTCAATTATTGAATTTCCTGAACTTTCCGTTTCTAGGGTTAAAATATCAATAGGTAAATCTTGTTTAGGGACAGGCGCTTCACTATACTCTGAGGCTGTAACAGAAACATTTTCAGGTGTAGAGGTACGATGAGATGCACTAGACTTAGTAGAATGTCGAGAGGACTTCTTATGGGAATCCTTTTTGGAGGATTTGTGGCTACGGTGTGACCGCGAACTAGACCTAGGTTTGGAAGAATCACCACCATGACCACTGGGGGAAGCTTCAGTCTTACACTTCTTACTAGCCGGGGAAGAGGCCCGACTTGAAGACCGCTGTCTGAGAGGTGACCTTGACCTCGATCTCGCCTGCGACGAGGAGGTGGCTGCCGGGGGAGTAGGCTCTCTCGGGCGTTTAGACGTATCCACAGACGATACAGAACCCTGGCTAGTCTCTGTCGGCTTAAAACCCGTTACTCTAGAGGTACGTTTAGGGAGAGGGTGCTCTGACAGCAACTTATCCCAAAGTGGGACGTTGTCACATTGAAGTGACTTATGTGCGACAATGGTAGTGTAGGCCGACATTTGTTGTCTGACCTCTCTCAACGCTACCGCCGCGGTCTTGTCATTGTCACACAGGACTTTATTGGCTAATTGGGAGCAAAAGGAACAATTAAGTGTAACCCAGAGACCCCTTGAACGGTCTAGACATCTAACACACCTTATGCAAAGGGTATGCGCAAAAATTGGGATACCCGCGCAAGTAGGGGTAATGCACAGGGCAAAAACTGGGGCCACAGTAGCCATGACAGAGACTGGTGTGAGGAAACTACCGCCGGGTCTGTATTGGTCCGCCGGAGCTCAGCTCTGGAAAAATAAAGAAAAATTTCCAGGAATTAATGCTCATAAGGTTAACCCACGTGTTCGCATACAAGTGTTAATAACCCGCCGGGTAACGGGATGCAAAGACACAGCTAACACATCTCGCTACGCGGCTGGGTGTAAAGAGGCTAAACAAATCTTCTTAGCTAAAGAACATGAAGAATACCCTCTGATATAATGGTCCAGTATGGCACTTATAGTCTGTAGGAGGTGGTGACTGTCTCAAGATTCAATTTTGTAACAAAGCCACCCTCATAAAGACGCCGGCCCTTGAAATATTTTAGTAGAATAGCCCAGGGCAGGAATATACGAGATCTGATTTTTTAACGAATTGTCCCAAACGATCGTCGTAAAAATAGAAGGCGGCGATACTGAAAGTATCACCCAATTAAGGTTAATCGAAATTGAATTTGTTTATAAATTCCTTAGTTCCTCCACTTAGGGGCACCCGCCGGGTGTGGGAATCGATTTGGTTAAACCTCACTGAACCTTCAATTGCCGTAAGAGTAAAGGCAGCGATACACAGAGTATCACTCACTATACTTAACTATATGAGACCTAAGTCATTTATCCCACCCTGCTCAGGTGCACCCGCCGGGTGAGAAGTCTAAAAGTTAACCCCACAAGTTCCTGACCCCACTTCTTTGTAAAAGATCGCCGGGGAGGAACGCCTAAACAACAGCTAGGTTTTCCATGTGGTTGTCGTAAACCAGGTAGAAAAAACCTATAAAAAACGAGTGTTCTCAAGAACGTCGTTTCTTTATATATAACTATATATATATGTAAGGATGGGTACAGCCATCCCGCCGGGAATTTAAAGGAGGCCTGAAACCAGGCACCCACAGAGACGCAGTCCTGGAGAGCCACAGACACCTCCCCACGCCGGGGAACCAGCCAGAGTTAAAAACCACGTGTGGCCCAACACTGCTCATCGGTCAGGATTTTTCATGGTCAAACCGAGAAAAAACCCGCCGGAAGGCAAACCCCACCCTGAACAGACACCATCTGAACAATACGACACGAGGAGAGACACGCACGACTAACCAAGGTCACAACATAATCCGTGGAATTAGCCAATACACAACTAAACCAGGAAACAATTATAGTCCGAGGAATTAGCCAATACACAACTAAAACCCGGATACACATGACACAGTAGGGCATATTTATAAAATAAATAATAACACTAGACATGTGGCAAAGCTACGAGCGGCTGGCTAGGCCTAGGTAGACGGCATGAAAATAGTTGAAATATAAACACACACTGGAATATCACAACAGGAACCACCGCCAACACACCACCGAAGCGATAACTTCCCACCCCGGGAAGCCTGACACGGACCCAGAAAAAACTTCACTAAGTGAAGAAAAATACGCTGGGAACGTCAGCAAACACACAGCTTACCTCATCAGAAGGATAAAAGGCAGCAATAATTAACGCGTAATGAAAGCCGCCTGCATCACCAACTAACACAACTGTGAAAAGTTCACGTGTCCACAACAGGACCACGAGGGTACATCCGAAATAGATGCCCCATACACTCGACCCAAAATACACTGCACTGCGGGCAACCAGCCCAGGACACTCCTGCTACGCCTATCCTAACCTTACTCGATACATCCTAGAGTAAACAAATGAGAAAAAACTCACTAGGGACGCAACGAATGCGGAACCAGCGGAGCCTGAAAGGTACGTCCGGGCAGGCTGAGCGCAGAGCAAAGAAGGAGGAATGACGCCTGATTCAGCGTCTGGTCAGAAATCCACACAAGTACATCCACGATATGATGGAAAGCTTATTGGATAGTTATTCTTATTTTCTTTTTGTTTTGATTTTTTACGAAGTTTTTTCGTAGTGAGAACCCAATTCATAATGACTGAAGCCATGAGTGAGGTCACGTGCGCTCATGATGAAGGCTCCTCAGTTTTTAAATGCTCTGCGCGGTAGATTCAAACTACGGCGGATTAGTGTTTGAAGAGGATGCCTTATGTAATAGGCATGTTCGTCAATGATGGAGGGGCCACTAATAAATATATATATATATATATATATATATATATATATATATATATATATATATATATATACAGTAGGGTCCCGCATAAAACGTGTTCGCATAAAACGAGTCTCGGTTAAAACGACCGACCTAAAATATTAATATTTAATTTTCGATCAGAACGAATGTGATCACAAAAAACGAGTCCGCCGCCAAAGTGGGGCAAATCCGAGGAGTTTTAACCCTCCTCTAGCGGGTGCTCTGTGGCCGTTTTGGGCCTTTCTGGGCCGTTCTGACTGCTATATCAACCATCAGTATGAAAGGAACTGTATTGCGCCGAAAACTAGGTGGAAATCGCTACACAATGACGCCACATACAGCTACGTAGCACTCGTGGAGCACTGACAGTGTTACCTCGAAGATGGAAGTTTAGCTGATTTTGCTACCTTGCTCACTTTTAGCGAACTATTGGTTACACTGTCATCCTCATGCGCGGTGGGGGAACTGGAGTTAGTGTGGGCCGGGAGGCCACAGATGTCGGACGTATGGATCATTACTATCCCACCCATTTTCACTCGATTTCCACCCTTTTTTCACCCGTTTTTTGCCAGTTTTTTCAACTCGACTTAAGTGGTGAGCCGCTTTTTAAGGGTTAATATAGAGCGCCGAAATATCGTACAAAACGTACGAAATATCGTTCGCTTTGTACGAAAATTTTCGCTTACAGTGAACATTGACGATATTGCGCCACCAAAATGCTGTGTTCACATAAAACGAAATCGCATAAAACGCCCTCGTTTATCGACCATAAACTCGTTTTATGTGAGACCCTACTGTATATATATACCGGTATACAGTATACAGGTGTGTATATATATATATATATATATATATATATATATATATATATATATATATATATATATATATACTGTATATATATATATATATATATATATATATATATACAGTATATATATATATATATATATATGAAGCCCTCCGAATCATAAGGGGACCAACCACCATTTCTTACTTCTGAGAAAATCAAGGTCAAAGTTTGGCAGTTCAAAATATGTGTAACTCTTTAACCCGATAAGGTGCCCTCTTCATATTTTTACTGAAGGTAGCTGAAACACTACTCTTTCATCTCAGCATGTAAAAATAGGGGGTTCCACGTCTATATTTTTAGTAAAAACACCCAAACCAAAATTATCCCCTTTTTTGAATGGCTAAAATGGCCAAAATCTAACATTACCAGCACTTTGACCACAAGTTTTTTCTTTTAAAGATAATAATGCACTGAGATTGGGTAGTGTACGTAATTGTCCATCATTCCCACCCACAAGCCTCCAATTTCCATACTCCAGGTAAGGCAGGTAAGTAGTTAATAATTAACAGGTAAGTACAAGGGTATGGGTAAGTGAACGTACTTTTACGTACGGGAGAGTGAGAGTATGGAGGGATTAACTGAGTGTCGTTTGGACCCCTTGTGTCATGTTATATTTTTACCAGGATATTGGTGAGTGTTCCCGAAAGGCGAAAAAGTTACCTTAACGTCCAGGACTCTCACTCATACAGTTTTCGTCTTAAGGGTACCAAACGACTACCAGTGTGTAGGGGAGAAGTTGGGCTATGGCACCACGTGCTTGGCATGGAAATTCAAAAAATGTCGGTTGGTCCCCTTATGATTCGGAGGGCTTCATATATATATATATATACTGTATATATATATATATATATATATATATATATATATATATATATATACACACACAGTCGACGCTCGATTTAACGGACTAATAGGGGGGAGACCGAGTCCGTTGCTGGAAAAAGTCCGTAGCTGGAAAATTGCCTTCGTATTTCGCCTTTTTTTTTTTCTTTTTCTTTTTTTTGAGGGACACGTTGTGCTGTACTGTCCCTGAAAACATAATAAAGGTCTTATTTGTCATTGATATGATAAATTTCACATGGGGGGAAAAAAAAAAAAAAAAAAAAAAAAAGGAAGGATATCCCCTCCCCGTCCCGGCCTCAACCCCGACCCTGTTACTGTGATAATGTTGATAAGCCTTGTGCTACACCCTATTGATAATGCAAAACTATTGAACACACTTAAAAGTGTATGTTATTTGGTCTCTATATAATCTGTGAATCATTTCTGATATGATGGAATTGAAGACATTTTTTTCCACCAACTCATAATCAGCAAAAACGACACAAATGTCAATTAACCCTTGTCTAGCGGGGTGTTTTGGGCTATTTTGGGCATATTCAGGCCCTCCTGAATGATCAATCAAGTATCTGCATGAAAAGAAATGTATTCAGCAAAAAACTAGGCGCTAAAAGCTTCAAAATGAGACCAGAACGAGCTACGTAGCACTCGTGGTTCTCATGCAGTGGTGCCACCAACATAGGAGTTTAGCGTATAGCGGTATATTTTTCCCAGCTATGCTCACGACCTATGTCGCGCGCCGCCAGATAGTCCAGATTTATTATACTCGACTTATGTTGCGTGCCGACATATAGGGGTTAAAAGCCTTAACCCATAACTAGCGGCGCGCAACATAAGTCGAGTATAATAAATCTGGACTATCTGGCGGCGCTCGACATAGGTCGTGTGGCAATTTCAGCACGTAATGTTGCTGAGAGAGAGAGACAAGTGGTGGCAGGAGAGTAGCGAGCGTATGACTGCTCCAGACCACCGTGGCAAACCTACTGACACGAATCCCACCTCCTCCCTCCCTCTCTCACTCGCTATATACGGAATTGTATGGGGAAAGTGTCGAATTACATGCTTTTTGCACTCGCGTTGCGCAGTTGTTGCAAGAAAACTAGCCATCATAAAAGGATCGTTATGGTGTCATTGGAAAGCTCTGTTTATGCCCTTTCAGGGATAGATACTTGTTTTACGCTCTGGGTCTTATTTAGGCATGAAAATGATCACGTAAACAGCCCTATTTTGGGTAAAAACACCCCGCTGGTGGCTACATATTATATACCGCCTAGGCCGCTCGTAAGGTGTTAATAATGCTCCTAACTTGCTGCAAATTGGTGCACGACTTAAGTCGAGCGCCGCTCTTTAAGGGTTAAAAACATGTTATAATATTTCCCCATCATTTTGTGTATACCATGGGAAAAAAAAAAAAAAAAAATCTATCAAACGTAAATCTCCCGTCTCGGAAGTTCGGCGCCTAGACAGAGGGGAGGGTTGAACTATTTTTTTGAATATCTTATTTATTGTTTATCTATGTGCTGGAAGGATATTATATTTTTCAATTCCATCGCATTAGAAATAATTCAAAGATTACAAAAAGTCCAAATAAGACATAGTTATGTTAATGTATAAGGGATTTAGGTAGATGAATTAGAGAGATAGATAGATAGAAAGAGAGTGTATATCGAGGGAAAAAAACAAAACAAAAAATCTATCAAACGTAAATCTTCCGTCTCTGCTCGCACGGAGGGGAGAGTTGAAATATTTTGTTGACTATCTTATTTATTATTTATCCATGTGCTGGAAGGATATTATATTTTTCAATTCCATCACATTAGAAATGATTCAAAGATTACAAAAAGTCCAAATAAGACATAGTTATGTTAATGTATAAGGGATTTAGGTAGGTTCATTAGAGAGATAAATAGATAGAGCAACAGACTTTGCTCCAACTTTTTTTCGAGCAACGGACTTTGTCCGTTGCTGGGTCCATTGTCCGGCTACAGACCGAGTCCGTTAAATCCAAAATCCGTTGTATCGGGGTCTGTTAAATCGAGCGTCGACTGTGTATATATATATATATATATATATGTTTTTAATCTCTCAGTGGGGTTCGAACCGCCGACCATCAGGACGATAGCCGATGCTTTAACCCTTCCTGCCCGGTTGTTATTTTAAAATGACACCACGAAATAAGGGCAGGTGCCCGGGTGTCCTTTCAGGACTTTTAAGCTTGAAAGCTATTCAGCTTGGTCTGAACGCCGTGCGTCCGACGCATGTAAACAAATCCGATCGTTGCGTCACCACACCTCCGAAAACAAGAAGGAGAAGACTCTTTGTTATTGTATGTCTGTATGTCGTTGTTTCAGTAGTGAAAAGATCGTCGTATTGCTAACATCGCCTGAAAATACTCTCCACTGAAATCGTCATCACAACTGAACCAGTTGACTTAGAGAGCTCTACTCAACGCCAGTCTACAGATTGGAAACCGCACTACATTTATAGATGCGTGGGAAATTTCTAGCAGTTAAAATTAACTAAAATATGATAGCCTAGGCCTAGACGTTTTTCGGCCAGATCGCCCGGGTAGCCCATCCTGTCCTTTGGAGATACAGCCCGGGCCTGGAGGGTTAATCAACTACACCATGGCAGTCTAAAAGACACTCAACCTTCTATCCTATTTATGTTAGGGAGAAGGGAAACCCACTAGGCGAATATATTTCAATTCATACCTAGATGTAGGATCCATATTCCAGAATACCATACAAGGATTTCTGAGTGTCCCGACGCAACTCGGGCCGAAATTGATTTCATTTAATTCTAACCCACAAAACATGAGAGAGTACAAATATTGAGTATATATCACAAATACACGTAAGGGTGGGTGGGACTCGTTAGCCTTGGTCGGCAACTCATCTAGGGGAGACAACCTTATACAAATTCGGTTGGATGGGACTCGTCAGCCTTGGTTGTCAACCTGTCTAGGGGAGTAAACCTGATAAAAAATCTGTACTGCTTACCTAAGGGTAAGGCAGGTTAGTGGATGGATTAGCTGAACACCACTGTAGAAAAATAGTGCTAACAAGATACACAGTGGGCCTCGGAGTCAGACCGATCCTAAATTGAGTGGTCAATCCTGTATGTCCTTCACTAAACTGGCTCGGGTTGTCCCTCTCACAGGGAATAGGTCCGCTTGGGGGCATTCTGTGTATGGCCACCCTCGTAAGGGGAGTAAGGCGTCCGGCAATAGATAGATAGATAGATAGAATTTCTCAGTGGGGTTCGAACCGCCGACCATCAGGACGATAGCCGACGCTTTAATCAACTACACCACGGCAGTCTAAAAGACACTCGACCTTCTATCCTATTTATGTTAGGGAGAAGGGAAACCCACTAGGCGAATATATTTCAATTCATACCTAGTTGTAGGATCCATATTCCAGAATACCATACAAGGATTTCTGAGTGTCCCGACGCAACTCAGGCCGAAATTGATTTAATTTAATTCTAACCCACAAAGCATGAGTTACAAATATTGAGTATATATCACAAATACACGTGAGCCACTAAATGTTTTTAATCTCTCAGTGGGGTTCGAAACGCCGACCATCAGGACGATAGCCGACGCTTTAATCAACTACACCACGGCAGTCTAAAAGACACTCAACCTTCTATCCTATTTATGTTAGGGAGAAGGGAAACCCACTAGGCGAATATATTTCAATTCATACCTAGTTGTAGGATCCATATTCCAGAATACCATACAAGGATTTCTGAGTGTCCCGACGCAACTCGGGCCGAAATTGATTTCATTTAATTCTAACCCACAAAGCATGAGAGTTACAAATATTGAGTATATATCACAAATACACGTGAGCCACTAAATGTTTTTAATCTCTCAGTGGGGTTCGAACCGCCGACCATCAGGACGATAGCCGACGCTTTAATCAACTACACCACGGCAGTCTAGAAGACACTCAACCTTCTATCCTATTTATGTTAGGGAGAAGGGAAACCCACTAGGCGAATATATTTCAATTCATACCTAGTTGTAGGATCCATATTCCAGAATACCATACAAGGATTTCTGAGTGTCCCGACACAACTCGGGCCGAAATTGATTTCATTTAATTCTAACCCACAAAGCATGAGTTACAAATATTGAGTATACTGTATATCACAAATACACGTGAGCCACTAAATGTTTTTAATCTGCAATATATTCGCCTAGTGGGTTTCCCTTCTCCCTAACATAAATAGTGGCTCACGTGTATTTGTGATAAAATATATACTCAATATATATATATATATATATATATATATATATATATATATATATATATATATATACATATATATATATATATATGGATTGGGTGGAGGAGAAAACACAGGGAAGAGCTATAAATCTTTATTCTCTAACGTTTCGGGTTATGTTATGTATCCATCTTCAGAGAGTCTGACAGATTTTTTAGAAAACTCACAGAATATATACAAATTGAAATGTAAAACTTGCAAACTAAACAAACCAAAATTGGGACAAGGACAATATAAAGTCAAATTAAATTATCAAAATCGCTATGTGGAAACAACGCTTACTAAAGTGAAATTTATGAAATAAAAAGAACACAATCCACCACATAGGGTGTACACCACTACATGAGCAAGTTAATCTGTTTCCCAAGCAAACTAATCGCACACATAACAACGCACTATCGTCACGTTCAAGGAATTAGTCAAATTTGGGAAGTCCGGGACGTTCTGGTAAATTTTTACTAAACTCTGCATGAATAAAGAAACTACATGTTAAATGTCAAAATATTCATTGAAAATCAAATTTGCAACATGACAAGACATTAACAATAGTACAAAATACAAATATTGATAAAAGATATCTATACTATTACAAAATAATATATAAAGTACAGTATAGCACTCACTAACGATAGTGCTATCGGGTAGGTACCTGTAAGCATAGCATGCCTCAAGTGACCCCTATCAATAACTACCCTACAAATAACCTACATTTATCGCACAAATAAACTAAGGGAATCGCAAAAGCAAGCAATTGATATTATCGACAATGAATACATATAATATAAAGCCAAATAATTGCAAAATATGAAGAAGTAACAACAGATTTAAACAAAGAGTAGCCTACTCTTTTAACAAGAACAATTGATAGGGGTCACAAGAAACACATTCCAAGAGGTAACAGAAAAAGACACAACCTCAACTTCACACCAGAAATTCAAAACCTCATCAGACAACGCGACACACTGAAACACTCCCCAGCACCCCACACACAAGACATCACACAACAAATTCAAGCACTCAACACCCAAACTAACAACAAAATACAAGAACAACAAAAACTAAATTGGAATAACTTCCTACAAACACTTGATCACAGAACAAACCCCAAAAAACTCTACAAAACACTAAACAGCATCACACTTTCCAACAGCAACACAACACAATCACATGCTGCAATCACAACAACAGACTCTACTCCTTCATGTAAACAACAAGCAAACACTCTCATCAATCACTTCTCACATGTCAGCCACCTAAAACCTCACAAAGACGACCGACGTGTCATCCGACGTAAGAGACAATTCCCCACAGACCCTGACTATACACCCTTCACCAATCACCAGACAAAGCATATCATCAACAATCTCAAGCACTCACCCGCCTGTGGCCTAGACAACATAAGCAACATACACCTCAGACACCTGGGACCACAAGGCATACAAGCACTCACTAACATATCAAACTACAGCTATTCACACAACACAATACCAGACATTTGGAAGCATGGTATCATCATCACATTCCCCAAACCCAACAAAGACCCCACGCTACCCTCCTCGCACCGCCCCATCACACTCCTTTGCTCCCCCTCCAAAGTCATGGAACGCCTAGTATTACAACTAATTACACCCGACCTACCCCTAGCTCCAACACAACATGGCTTTAGGCCACTGCACTCCACAAACACTCTTCTCACAGACCTTACACAAAGAGCTTTTGATGGCATCAACTCAGCTAGACCACCACACAGATCACTATTAGCCACACTCGACATTAGTAAAGCCTTCGATGCCATCCCCCGCCACAACCTAACAAACAAAATCTACAACACAAACACAAACAGGGCGGGTGCCCAACCCCGAAAGGGGTTGAAATAGGGGAGCTAACCCCCCGCCAAAGGCGGTTTTCTAGGGCCTTTTCTAGCTGATGCTGAGAGGATTGGGTTCTAGTCATGTGGTGATGGGCTGGTCTATCAGAGTGAGAGCTGAGCAATCTCTGCCATACCCATAGCTTACTCTGACTTTTCCTTTAATTTATATATTTTCTAGATCTCAAGTGACGACGTCTCTTCCGTGGATTGACCTCCCAATCTACCAAGATTGGAAGCCAAAGCGTCACATTTTTCCCTTGCCCCTCAACTTTCTCTTCATAATTCCTGAGGGACACAGGGCCCTGGGTGGGGCTTTGGTTTCCCGGGCGTTTCCGCACCCTCCTCAGCCCCCCGCCATGGAGTGGCTTCGGTCACCCAAGCTTTATTGTGGTCGGCGGGGAGGGTTCTGTGGGGGCACTCGGTTATGGCCTTGGAATTGCTCGGGGCCTTGGGGCTGTTCGGCCAGGCAGCTTGGGGAACAACAACAACAACAACAACAACAACACAAACATGCACAACAACACAAAAAGGTGGCTGGCCAACTTCCTAGCAGGCAGATGTGCACACGTATCTTTTGCCGGTCAGTCATCTAAAATCAGAAACTTTCCAAACGGAGTCCCACAAGGATCCGTCCTATCGCCCGCACTCTTCAATCTGTACATGCACGATATAACTACACCCAATACGCCCCAAATAAACTTAGCCTCCTATGCAGATGACATAACACTCACATGCACACACCATGACCCAAGAAGAGCAACAGATCTCCTTCAACCCTATCTCAACACACTACAGTACATGGCTGGTGCACTACAAACAGACTTAATCTAGCCCCAGCCAAATCCACCGCAACCCTGCTCACAAGCTGGACAGGTGAACACGAATACATCCCTCAACTCACCATAAACAACACACCCCTAACACATACACACACACCCAAAACCCTAGGAGTAACATATGATACTCATATGACATTCAAACAGCACACCACAAACATTAAAAAGAAACTGACACCCAGACTTAACGCCCTCAGGTCACTTGCTCACACAAAATTTGGACATAACAAAGAAACTACCACCACAGTATATAAACAATACATAAGATCAGTGATGGAATACGCAAGCCCAGCCTGGGCTTCTAACCTAGCTGAAACACATCATAAGACCTTACAGACTATTCAAAACAAAGCCCTGAAGATCATTACAGGCTGCACAGCTACTGCACCCACAGATCACCTACATCAAGAAACCAAAATCCTCAAAGTCAAAGACCATCTGGACATGAGAGGCACTCAATTCCTGGCAGCAGCCTCCACGAACCAAGACCACCCACTAAACTACATGGCAACACACCCACAGACACCAAGAAATATCAAAACAACACCCAGCACACGGTATCACACACAATTATTGTCCTCTCTCCCTCCCTGCCCACCCCGAACCAACTTCCAGAAGCACATCCATACTCATATCTCTCGCCAATCCATCCACTCACTCACAGACAACACGCAGCTGCATGCACGACCTCCCGAAATCCATCCTTCCGAATCCTCCCTTCCTCGCGAGGACAGAGTCCACCTGGCCAGGCTGAGATGCGGACACCATCCAGCTCTCCTGAGCTATCAGAAGAGACTGGATGACTCCGTTGTCGACGCCTGCCCGGGATGTAACACAGCACCCCATACCATTAAACACATCATAGAAGACTGCATTTCACACAACCACTTACGCCAACAACATAATCTACACTCAATGAGAGCTCTGTGGGAAAGCCCGATCGTGGCCATGGCCTTCCTCAGGGACTCGGGGCTGTTCGGCCAGGCAGCTTAGGGAAGAACAACAACAACAACAACAACAACAATAACAACAAGAACAATAATTTAAAAAAAAATCATCAATATTAATATTAATAATAGAAAAAGAAAAAGATAAACAATAAATACAGACAAAAAGTAAGCAGAGGTTATACAAGAAACTTCAAGTTAAAAATGCTTGATTAAAATTATTGATGTCAAATTTTAGAATATAGTCACAATAATTGACCCTAAAAAGATTATATTCATGTAACAATTTACTTGCCTCAAAACCTCTGTCTACTAAGTCTGTATAATAACCTAGCTCTAGCCCAAAAGTCATCTACTTTAGTGCAAATTTTACAAAATCTTATTAACTGGGAATAAAAACAATTATAAGTTATTTTACTATCGATATTACTACAGTACAGTACTGTACTAGGGAAAGGAAAGTTTATTACGTTAAAATTAAAATCATCAACTTTGTGATAGGCCTATACTTTAAGTATGCACTGTTCATTAACAATCTCTATATTTATATCAAGAAAATTTTCAACTTTATAATTTACGTTACATTGTGTGAGGGGAATAGAATTAGGATAAATAAGTTTAGCAACTTGATTAAAATTTTACAAATTGCAAATGAGAATATCATCAATATATCTACTATTATTACTTAACCCGTGGAGCCCCGGCTAGTTTTGTAATGTTTGCGCACCAGAACCCGGCCGGTTTTCAAAAAATGGTTTTATTCCAGAAACAATAGCGAATGGGTTAGGAATGAAGGAAAAACCACGAAAAACCGCTCAAAAAGCTTAAAAAATGGTCCTACAGAGCCCCCGAAAATGGATTTTACAAGAGTAAAAAATTGAAGGCAATTATCCCAAAAAACCAGGTTATTGCACACGTGGACTTTGAGAGTTTTCAACCATCGGCACGGTTGCGTGGGATACGTACACAGTTCCCATACAAATCTGAGCCCTCTTGAGTGGCTACACCTGAGGTTACGGTCGGCGCAATTAGGGTGACGCGCCAGGCGCGTCTCTGGGGCTGTGCGTTACATACATCGCCGACGCGTCAGGCGCGTCGCTGGGGCTATACGGGTTAAGGGGAGGTTTTTAGTTTGGTCTCTAGATATCCACCAAGCTTAAGATTACACCTCCTTGAGCCCCTTTCAAGATAAATTTGTACATTTTTCGGTAGAAAAATGTCCCGGCTGAAAGCCGGTTCCTCTTAAATTACAGGCTCGCTATCGCTCGCCAGGGTAAAATCGACACCTAAATGGCACGAAAGGTTAAAAATTTACAGAAATGGGTCGAAAGTTCTTAAAATTTTCAAAATAATGGGGCGAACGTCTTAAAAATAGAAAAGCAATGAGGCTAAACATGTGGGAGAAAGGAGTCAAGAAAAAAATCCCGTAAGTGGAAATCTCCCCTTAACAATTTAGCAAGTGCTAATTTTTCTGGGATTTTATTTTATTTGCTACTGTCAACTAAGTCTTATATATTTAAATTCTAAAGCAAGCAAGAATAAATCTGCAATTAAAGGGCTAGCATTTCCACCCATAGGAATTCCTAATATTTGTTTGAAAATGTATATGATTTAAAATATTGCCATAAAAATGGCAGCACTATTCTAGGATGCCAACAATGAATTTCCTGACTTTGTATATATTCTGTGAGTTTTCTAAAAATCTGTCAGTCTCTCTGAAGATGGGTACAAAACATAACCCGAAACGTTAGAGAATAAAGATTAATAGCTCTTCCCTGTGTTTTCTCCTCCACCCAATCTGTCTACCTGTCAGTATGGAACATTCACATATATATATATACTGTATACGGTATATATATATATATACTGCTTTCAGCGTTCCTACAACCCTCTTGCCCTGTTGTACCCTCTCTCGCACTTCTTCATCCATAGTCCCATCTTTACTCAACACACTGCCCAGATACTTAAAGGAGTTGACGATCTCCATAGCCTGACCGTTCAGCTTCACCTCACACTCTGTGACTTCACCCCTTTCGAAGACAATAACATTGCTCTTCCCCGCATTTACCTTCAAATTCCGTTTTTCGCACACTGTTCCAAACTCATTTACCAGACCCTGCAACTCCCATTCATTATCACTCATCAGAACTGTATCATCCGCAAACAGCAGTATAGGTAGCTTCCACTCAATTCCCTCCCTTTTCAGCGATACACCAACATTCACTGCTCTTGCTAGTATTTCTTTCATGACTCCATCCATATATACAGTAAACAACCACGGGGACATCACACACCCCTGTTTCAAACCAACATTCAGGTCAAAGAACTCGCTCTGCTCACTATCCACACGTACTGCCGCCTTTGCACCCTCATACATGCTCTTCACTGCTTTCAGCAACTTGCCATCTACTCCGTATATTCTAAGTACTTTCCACAAACCTTCTCTATCCACTCAGTCATAGGCCTTCTCCAAGTCCATAAAGGCAACATACACCTTTTGTTTCTTCTCCAGATATTTCTCCACAACACAATTTAGGGTAAAAATCTGATCTACACATCCTCTTCCCTTCCTAAAACCTCCCTGCTCGTCGCCTATCCATATCTCCGTTCTCACTCTCACTCTCTCAATCACTACCCTACTGTAATATAATACTACCCTAAATAATATAATACATTGTCCTATTGAATATAAGTTAATACTATTTATAATCTTAGAAATGAAAACGAATTGGCAGTCCCATTAGTTTCTTCTACCCAGTCACAATTATTTGTACATTATCGAGGTTGTCAATTATGGAACACACTTCCCAATGATATCAAGTCTTCATCCTCCATTAATGCATTCAAAAATAAAATCAAACATTACTTTATCATGCAATACACTCCAGTATAGAATATTGTACCTTTTTGAAGAGACCACTTGATGTTTCTAATAATTTTTTGTATTATTTAATATTTTACTTTAAACATTTTGTTCTCTTCTTTTTAGCACTTATTGGTTATATTGTAAGTTTTTTGTTTACCTCATAGCTGCCGTGTATCATTAGTGACAGCATCAACATAAAACAAGGTGCTTGCTGGAAAGCATATGCTTAGCGGGCTCAGCTTATATAATTATTGTGTAAAACTATCCTTGTAAATTTATGAGCTAAATAAATTATTTGAATTTGAATTTGAATTTGAATTAGGTCGTCCAGGAGAAATACCTAGTCGGAATACTAATAATGGTGAAGAATACCTGTAATATGGGTGGAGGGTCATCCTGGCGGTGTTGTGTGGTGTTGGTGGTATTAGCGAGGGTATCAGTAAGGTGGCGGTGTTGAGCCTCCCACCGAACCACCTCAGACTGACGACGCTCAACTTCCCTAATCAGTTCCGCTCGACTCACACCATCATAGCTGCCTGCATAGTTTATTTCTTGATTACATTTGTTATACTGTATAGAATGCTGCAAATAAGTTGCCATACAGATCAATTAAAAATAAGTTATATTTTTATTTTTTTGTAATAAAAAAAATTATAAAATAAACAATTCATCCAGTCATTAAATCAATACCATCCCTACATATATGACCTCACTTAAACCCTTATGCAAGAGATTTAGTAATTCCTCACTGAAAGATTTAGTTACATAACTGAAAAACAAGACCTTAAATTAAACAACTATAAGTGAAGCAATTATGTTTTACCATATTTACCAACTTCCTAGCAGGCAGATGTGCACACGTATCTTTTGCCGGTCAGTCATCTAGAATCAGAAACTTTCCAAACGGAGTCCCACAAGGATCCGTCCTATCGCCCGCACTCTTCAATCTGTACATGCACGATATAACTACACCCAATACGCCCCAAATAAACTTAGCCTCCTCTGCAGATGACATAACACTCACATGCACACACCATGACATAAAAAAGAGCAACAGATCTCCTTCAACCCTATCTCAACATACTACATGGCTGGTGCACTACAAACAGACTTAATCTAGCCCCAGCCAAATCCACCGCAACCCTGCTCACAAGCTGGACAGGAGAACACGAATACATCCCTCAACTCACCATAAACAACACACCCCTAACACGAGTAACATATGATACTCATATGACATTCAAACAGCACACCACAAACATTAAAAAGAAACTGACACCCAGACTTAATGCCCTCAGGTCACTTGCTCACACAAAATTTGGACACAACAAAGAAACTACCACCACAGTATATAAACAATACATAAGATCAGTGATGGAATACGCAAGCCCAGCCTGGGTCTTCTAACCTAGCTGAAACACATCATAAGACTTTACAGACTATTCAAAACAAAGCCCTGAAGATCATTACAGGCTGCACAGCTACTGCACCCACAGATCACCTACATCAAGAAACCAAAATCCTCAAAGTCAAAGACCATCTGGACATGAGAGGCACTCAATTCCTGGCAGTAGCCTCCACGAACCAAGACCACCCACTAAACTACATGGGCAACACACCCACAGACACCAAGAAATATCAAAACAACACCCAGCACACGGTATCACACACAATTATTGTCCTCTCTCCCTCCCTGCCCACCACGAACCAACTTCCAGAAGCACATCCATACTCATATCTCTCACCGATCCATCCACTCACTCACAGACAACACGCAGCTGCATGCACGACCTCCCGAAATCCATCCTTCCGAATCCTCCCTTCCTCGCGAGGACAGAGTCCACCTGGCCAGGCTGAGATGCGGACACCATCCAGCTCTCCTGAGCTATCAGAAGAGACTGGATGACTCCGTTGTCGACGCCTGCCCGGGATGTAACACAGCACCCCATACCATTAAACACATCATAGAAGACTGCATTTCACACAACCACTTACGCCAACAACACAATCTACACTCAATGAGAGCTCTGTGGGAGAGCCCGATCGTGGCCATGGCCTTCCTCAGGGACTCGGGGCTGTTCGGCCAGGCAGCTTAGGGAACAACAACAACAACAACAACCATATTTATTGCTAATTTGAATAACTTTTGTCCGATTTACAACTGTTACTGCCTTGTTGTAGCACGGTTAAGGCTGGTGCGGTGCGATTTCGCCAGGTGCAAGTGCTTCAGGGGAACTTTGTTGAGTCTTGCTGAGACACTGTTAGCACTACAGTAGTCCCTCTCACTTGGAAAAGTTTAACTTGGCGAAACACAGTATTGGCGAGAATTTGGATAAGGTACGAAAATTTGAATTTGGCGCTTAAAATACGCCATTGGCGATGATGTCAGTGACCTAGAATGCTTTGTGCGGCGGTCCGACTTGTGGGAAACTGGAAGATACCAGGCTCACCCATCTTGGACACCCATTTCCTCCCAAATACATCCAATACATATTATTTAACCTAAGACGTGCGCATGGGGGGTACGAGACACCACATGCCTGTGCGCACGTATTTGAGCTGTTCCCATCACTAACAGTTATTTTACCATAAATAGCATTAATACTTATCCATATGCGCCTATTTTACATTGATTATAAAGGTATTAAACTGTTACAGCAATAAAACAAGTGGAAACAGCGTTTGGATGGTCAAAATCGGCGATACAGGCCGGGAGTTACATAAGTTATGGCTGAGGCAACCTCCCTCCCCTCCACTCCTCCCTACGTCTGGAGAGAGATTGTCGATCGATACTCTCTCTCTCTCTCTTGCACTCGCTTGGTAACAGTGATGACAATGCCCTGCTTGCAACTCGCTAATGTTAGCACGAAAATAGACCACAGAATAAGGGAATAACAGGGAAAATAGGTGATAACTGAAGGAGGGGGGGGAAGTGGGGAAGGAGGGGATGTGGAAGAGTGATATTTGGCATGGCCCAGGGGCAAAAACAAAAAAAGTTCAAGTTTTTTTGGGGTGTTTTAAATGGATTTTTTTAGGCCCAGGATCTTAAGTCTTCCCGCAGTCGCCCGGGGAAACTCTTAAGTCTTCCCGCACTTGCCGGGTTAAGGAGAATACTTATAAATACATATAAGGAGATTACTTACCACACAAACTTTATTTGAAATCAGTCATATATAGCCTAGCCTAATTCATCGGCATAATTTCCCCGCTTTCGTTCGACATTGCGCGGCGACGGCGTTTGCTGTCTGTTTTGATGGTCCTAAGGCCTGGGCATTTATTCCTATTATTATTATTATTATTATTAATATTGATGATTTTTTAAATTTATTGTTCTTGTACTGTATTTTATATATTATTTTGTAATAGTATAGATATCTTATCAATATTTGTATTTTTTACTATTGTTAATGTCTTGTCATGTTGCAAATTTGATTTTAAATAATATTTTGACATTTAACATGTAGTTTCTTTATTCATGCAGAGTTTAGTAAAATTTGCCAGAACGTCCCGGACTTCCCAAACTTGACTACTTCCTTTAACGTGACGATAGTGCGTTGTTATATGTGCGATTGGTTTGCTTGGGAAACAGATTAACTTGCTCATGTAGTGATGTACACCCTATGTGGTGGATTGTGTTCTTTTATTTAATAATTTTCATTTTAGTAAGCGTTGTTTCCACATAGCGATTTTGATAATTTAATTTGACTTTATATTGTCCTTGTCCCAATTTTGGTTTGTTTAGTTTGCAAGTTTTACATTTTAATTCATCATTACCACTGTCCCTATCACTGAATGCACTTGAGAAGAATACTAATAAATACATATTATAAGATTACTTACCACACAGGCTTTATTTGAAATCAGTCATATATAGCCTAGACTAATTCATGGCATAATTTCCCCGCTTTCGTCCGAAACTGCGACGGCGTTGGTAGGCTAGACCGGCGTTTGCTCTCGGTTTTGATGGTCCTCGGCAATTAATTCCTTCATCATTACCACCATGCCCACTGTCCCTATCACGAAATGCACTAAAGACCCTAATAATAAATGCGGGAGATTGGAGGTTCGGGCAAGAGGTGGTGGTGGTCCCAGGAAACCATGTGGAGATGAGGAAAATAAGGAAAAGCAAGCAAAGGAAAAAGGTGGTGGGGAAATGTGATTATCAAAAAGGAAAGCACCACAAAGTTTACACTGCTGTGGACAAACAGTAATTACTGGACATGATAGACGAGAATGCAAGAAATTGTGACGTGCGAGCTTTATGGGTAGGCTAGGTCTACCCATGTCGAGTGAGAAACATTAAAAGAACGGTAGAACCACCACACTCACGATAGTCTTCCTAGGCCTAACTCTTACTCATTAAAGGTAAATATAATGCATTAAGCCTAAATTGTTTTTTATTAATATCTATTAGCCTAGGTCTATCTATTGTATTGCTGTTAATGTATCATGTATAATGTCTACTTTTCTGCTCTAAAAATAACATAAAAAAATGTGGGGCAAATGGGTGACCTTGGGACTCGCCAAAGAATAATGGATAATTTTCGCATTTATAGTATTATTTGCATTTGGCGAAATACACTTTTGGTGCCGATTTGGCTAGACTAATTAATTAGCCAAATGTGAGGGAGTACTGTATACCAAATTCGGCCACTGTGATAACATGATGGGGCTGTGTTGTGGCAAGTCTTTATTGTACTGTACTCATTAAAGAGACTAAAACCAAGCTCTCTGTGGATGAAGAGCTATAAACTTGCATGTATGTAAACTACTTAAAATTAAGTAACTTTAAGTGAGGATTGCCCGTACCATACTCAAACTGACCTATGATATCCTCAGTCAGTCCCAGCACTCTCTCAAGGTCCGAGGAGAGTTTGTCCTTCTCCGATGTGAGACAAGTGACGCGCTGACCCAAGAGAGCATTCTCCTCCTCTAGGCGGGCTAAGGCCAAGCGGAAACTATCCGAGGGTGACTCCTGGCCATCCCCTAGGTCACGTAGGGTCCCGGACATCCCACCGATGTCACGCATATTTCCTGACATCCGACTAACGTCTCTCAAATTCCCGCGTTGAGGTGCGAGTGCTGGGGATTTCAGGTCTGCTTGGGTTTGCTTGAAGTGTTGTTGTTGTTGTAGTGGTTGTAGTTGTGGTTGTTGATAGTGTAGGTTTTGTTGTGGTGGTGGTTGGTGTGAGGAGGAGTGAGGTGAGGGTAGGTTGTGTGGGTGGTGGTAGTGTTGTTGTTGCTGCTGTTGTTGTATAATGTTGAGTTGGTTTCTTAATCTCACCACCTGTTGGGAAAAAATCAAATCAATGTACTGTAATGCTATGAAAGCAGTATATAATATAATATTAATTTCTGGTTAATATAGATAACAAGGTGTATGATTAGGGATTTAAAAGGGGATGGCATGGTAGTTAAGGATATGATGGATGTAACCAAGTGACAATTTTCACATAATGAGAAGAGCATTGTGGAGCAGGCAGTCAATATGTATCTGTCATGGCCATCCATCAGCATAGTATTTGAAGGAGGAAGCAAAGTGTAGATTATGAAGATGAATGATGAATAAATTAAAGTAAAAAGGCCTGGACAATAAATAAATATTGGTGTATTTATTCTTGCTAAACTTGACTTTATTCTTTGCTTCAAAAAATAAATAATTTATAGGTTATGAGAAGTCTTGAAATAGGTCACTTTATCCAAGTTGCCAGTTGGCCAATATAGTATGCCTGCCTGGTTATGACCTGCAGAGCACAAGCCCTAACCAAAGTTCAGTTTACTAACAAAGCCCAAACATACCTCTTGATAATAAGTTTCTGCCTCGACCCTCATCTCGTGCAGTGCGGTTGCTCTGGATGAGCCTCTCAGCTTAGCAACCTCCGCCTCCTTGTCCCTCAGTGTAGCCTCAAGCCGTGACACTCGTAGCTTCAGGCTAGACACCAGCGAGGCACCCTTGTCTGTCAGCTGCCTCCGGGCTTCATCGTTCTACCGCCCGCCAGAGGTTAGTGTCTTTTAGTTGAGTTAGTTTACACTCACATTCAGGGTAACTTCACAAACAAATAAACACTCTTAACCCTTTAGCACACAAGCATACAAAAATACCAGTATCGTATGCTGCTTTCAGATTTCAATCCAGTACGGTTCTCTAATTACAAAATATATAACCAATATATATAGATCTTAGATCATAATTATAATAAAATCATACTGTACATACATAAATCTGATGCCTTGCTTCCAGAGGAAGCACCCCAAAAGGGATGGCCATGGCAGAATGAACTACCTCCAAGCTCACAGACATGCCCCCACCGCCCCACTTCAGTGTTACCTCCAACAAATGGATTAAGACCATTAGCACTGAGGGAGCAGACCCACAGCAGTACCTCACCCAGATGACAGTTCCACCAATGTTTTGCTATTTTCTTGACCCCCATAGGGGCCCTGGCCGGAAGCATAGCGAGCACAGGAGTGTTCTGAAGATAGGAATCAATGGTCCAATGCTACAGCCTACAGAATTGCAACACCAAAGTGGTGGTCGGTGGGATCGCTGCATCCCTACGCTAAAATAAGAAGAAATTGAAAAAATAGCTAAATTAGTGTACGGTGTGTAGCATTTGTGGTTTCATGTAAGGAAGCAAGAGTGTACCGGTATGTATCTTAAGATCAAGCTAGAATTACTCTTTGTGTTACTAAGGCACAAAGAAAAAAGCAGCAAAGGAGGCCAGATAGTGAACAGGATGTCTAGTACTCCTTATACTCCACATAAAGCTATCCCCAGAAGTACTTCCATGAATAACTGGTTCCTAATAATTGGTCCAATACATTAGAAGCAAAATATATCTAATACAATATTTATAGAACATTACATATACCAGTATGTTAGCAATTATCCTTCACAGTAGGCTACAAAAAGAAATCTTGAGAATTGATATATCATTTTAAAGGCAGTTCCAAATTTGCTATTCTTACAGTTTCTTACAGTTTCTTACAGTAGATCCTCTGGAAAAAGGCAAACTATGCCTGTGTATCCAGCTCAGTACCAGTGCTTGCACTGCTGCGGTCGTTCACGGTGCTATGGTCACCTGGTGGCTGCACTTAGTACTATACTGTACTATCCTTGGCATCATCCCATTCACAGTGCTTTTGGTTCCATGGGTTTCATAGACTGTAATAGTTTGGGTCTAGCAGGGTAAAGGTCCACCATATTCACCCCTCATTACAAGCCAACACCCTATGTAAATGGCCTGGAGGTATCCCATCATGCCAGCTGCAGGGACACCTATCTGAGAGTGAACCATCACTACAACTGGCATATAATATTAACACCAGTTGATGGGACACTTTCATTGCTGATGCCAATCACATTTATCAATGGTGTATCTAGCCTTTCCCAGTGAAGGGGGTGCCAATATACATACATACCGGTAATTTTTAACAAGTAGTCTATACGAGGTGTGACTTCAGCATCATATCATAATGGCAGCGTTCCAGGCAGCCCTGTTCTGGGCTACCTCACTCATCTTTTTTTTATAATTTGAAATCTGATTCTATGACATGATCCCATGTGTTTTTAAGTCTACCCTTAGGTGCAGCTCCCTCCAAGTAGTAGTAGTAATAGTCATTCCCTAGGCTGCCTGGCCGAACAGCCCCGAGCTCCTATGGAAGGCCACAGCCGAGACCGGATTTTCCCACAAAGTTCTCAAGGAGGGTGTGTTGTGTTGATGGCTTAAGTGGTTGTGTGTTATGTAGTCTTCCATACTGTGTTTGATAGTGTGCGGTGTTGTGTTACAGTCCGGACAAGTGTCCTGGACGGAGTCATCCAGCCTCTTCTGATAACTTAAAAGGGCTGGATGGTGGCCACATCGCAGACTAGCCAGGTGGACTATGTCCTCACGGGAAAGGAAAGTTTTTGAGGGATGGATTTCAGGGGGCTGTGCATGTAGCCGAGTGTTGTCATTGAGTGACTGGATTGATTGGTGGTGATTTGAGTATGGATATGATTCTGGAGGCTGGCTTGGGGTGGGCAACGGGGGAGTGAAGACAGTATTTGTGTATGATAACGAGTGCTAGGTGTTGTTTTGATGTTCTCCCATGTAGTGTAGTGGGTGGTGTTGGTTTGTCGAGGCTGTGGCGAGAAATTGTTTGCCTCTCATATCAAGGTGATCCTTGATTTTGAGGACTTTGGTTTCCTGGTGTAGGTGGTCTGCAGATGTGGTAGCTGTGCAGCCAGTGATTATTTTGAGGCCTTTGTTCTGTATGGTCTGTAGGGTGTTGTGAGGTGTTACAGAGAAGTTAGAAGCCCAAGCAGGGCTAGCATATTCCATCTCTGAACGTAAATATTGTTTGTATACTGTGGCGGTAGTTTCTTTGTTATGTCCAAATGTTGTGAGGGCATTTAGTCTTGGTGTCAGTTTGTTTTTTATGCTTCTAATATGTTGTTTAAATGACATTGATGTATCGTATGTTACACCAAGAATTGTGTGTGTGTGTGTGTGTGTGTAATAGGCATGTTGTTTAAGGTGAGGTGAGGGATATGTCTATGTTCTGCTGTTCAGTTTGTGAGAAGGGTCGCTGTAGATTTTGCTGGGGCTAGTTTGAGTCTGTTTGCGGTGAAACAGTCGTGTAGTGTGTTGAGGTACAATTGGAGGAGTTGTGCAGCTGTGTTTGCTTCTCAATGTGTACATGTGAGTGTTGCGTCGTCTGCGTAAGAGGCTGTGTGGGGTATGGGTAGGTCATGCATGTATAGATTGAAAAGTGCTGGTGACAAGACGGATCCCTGAGGGACTACGTTTGTGAAATTTTGGATGTTCGATGTTCAGAGTTGCTTCTCATCACCCAGTTTAGATAATTTATCCTCTCCACAAGCCCGAACCATCCAAGCCTGCTTGTATGCATCTATCTGCTGATATTCTTGATACCAAAATACCTCCTCATCTCCTAATTTTATATCTTCACTTCTAGTTCAACCCCATACATCCATCTCACCTTTTTGTTGCCTCTTACAAAAGCAGTCACAAGGAATGTATTTTTCCTCTGTGTTACACAGAACCCTGTACCCTAAGAAGGGTATTATATACAGAATACCGCAAGATAAAACAAAAACAAACAAAACACAAGACACCAAACTCATATAACAAAGCACCTGATACTTGACTCATCCCTTTTCTTTGGCTTTGTCAGTATCATAAGCTTTATAACAAGATAAATAACATTAAGTACTGTACAACTGTAGAAAAGCATTAAAAAACACACGCACTCAAAACAGCAAATGCATCACAAAGTTTACAACACCCCTCAAAAAGTACTGTAAATCACCAAAAACCTATGGGCAGTACTGTAGTATGCACCTTGGCTGGATCCATGAGTTGATGTATCTGTCTGTCACGACGCAGGAGGTCTTCCTCCAGGCGACGGCCTCGGGTCCGCAGTCCAGAATTTTCTTCCCGCAGCTCACCCAAGTTACGCCGTAGATCCTGAATTTCCTGGTACTGCTCCTCCTAGACAACACATATTGAAATAATAACTTGGTCTATAATTGTCTAAAAATCCAGTGTACAATATATATCAATAAGAATTATCAACATACTGTACTGTAGTTTCAGTTTGCCATGCATATAAAACCAAAAAATAATTATACCGGTGTATATACCGGTATATATATACTGTATATATATACAGTATACTGTGTGTATATATATATACAGTACATATACAGTATATATATATATATATATATATATATATATATATATATATATATATATATATATATACAGTATACTGTATATATACAGTATATATATACCGGGTATATAATTTTATTATCAGACCTGTGACTTGTAAGAAGGCTTGCCGGCATTTGAGCGTAAATTGGCCGGCCTAGCACAGTGGATATCCCGCTGGTTGGTCAGAGGCTTTACTCCGCCCACATCTATGTCTGAAACACCAACAGTAAAGGAACATTATAGGAGGATTTGCACAAAAATTCTTCCGGCAGCCTTTGATTTAGAACTTATTCAGGCAACATTTTATCTAGACTTTTCTATTAGTACAGTATCAGCAAGTAGATGGAAGGTAGATTATTATATATGAAAGAATTCTTATTATTCATACAGAGTGAAGAGTACCGGTACGTGTCAGGAAAGAAGAACACAATGAATGTGTGGTACCGGTAGCATAAATAATAAATCTTGTTCAGAACATTGATAAAAGTCACTAGAGCTTATTGTAAGCCAGATCTAAATTCTATTTAAAACTAAGATAATAAAATTTTCAAATATTGTAATCTTTCATAAATTGCAATACTGTACAGTAAGCAACTAAATTGTAAAGTACCAGTATAGCTTTTGCTGTAAAAGCAAAAATAAACAAAAACTTGCTTACCAATACAAGATATCAGAGTATATAAAATTACAAAAGCTTTAAATGGTGCATCATACTTGATTTAAATAATAATATATAAACTCTACTACTTTATTTCAATACTATTTCAAGGTAAGAAGAGTCTTGATTAAAAAAAATACATGTTTCTTTAAATAAATAGAACAATCATATTATACAGTAATTTTTATTAAATACCTTTGCATACTGGCATTTCTAACACAAGCACTAGTGCATTATCTAATGATCTTACCTTGCAACATGGTGCAATCATAAGAACAAAAATAAATAAGAATAATGTATTGTGGAGAAAAAATTTAACATCACGCCCCAAAGTATGCCTATACAGTACAGTATAATGTTAAGCGGTGCAACATTCTGGATTTACAAAGGTGGAGCGAAAACTGACTAAACGCCCCAAAAGGACGCAAATAAAATCTTAAGCGGTGCGACATCCTGGGTACAGTATATATACAGGGTGCAGAAGTGCCAAAACATACACCCAGAGGCCCCCCCCGCTTACTCTTTCCGTTGCGCATCATGCTTCCGCTGAGGCTACCCCGTTTGGCAAGGATGGAAGAGTGGTGGTGGTGGTTGGAAGGGGGGAGGTGAGGAGGGAGGGAACGTGTTTGTGGAGTCATGATGATTGCTGGAGGAGCTGGTTCATTGTCTTGCTGTTGAAGTCTCGGTGATCGGGACCACTCCGGTTAGCTACAGCACCCCACAGAACACACATATATATATATAGGATAATTTAGTTAGAACAAGTTAATAAGGGCAGCATTATAGCATATAAATAATGCTAGAAAATTTACACGATATACCGGAACCTTCTTCCATAGAATGCATACACGGGATCATTGGTATATATCAAGAAAACTGGCCACCTTTTTTCCTAGAAAATATTCAGTCATTTATCAAAAGCACATGACCCACACTTCATATTAATGTACAGTATGCTATTACCGTTGGAATTTCATTACAATGTACTGTATATGGGTACTATATAAAGTACAGTACAGTAGGGTCCCGCATAGAACGTTTCCCCTATAGAGCGAACGACCGAAAATATTATTCCAAAATTTTCGTTAAGAACGAATGTGATCATATAGAGCAATTCCGCCATCAAAGTAGGGCAGGGGAGGTGTGGCGGAGTGGTCTTGCCACTGGACTGGTAACCCAATGGACCCGGGTTCGAATCCCAATATGTCAATGGGAAGATATTATTGGGATGGAATTTGTACTGTACCTAGTATCAGTGCATTACCACAACACACCAAAATGCCAAATAAATACCCTCATTGTTCCCTGATTAAATAGCATTGTATGAATATTCCCATATTCAAAAATATGCTACAGGGGGGGGAATGCCTAGTGAGTTAATTGCTCAATAGGTGGCGTTCTGAGAGTGAGGGTCCGAGCCTGGGGGATGAGACTGTGAAGCACAGAGGCGGAGCAGCTTCAGAGATGGAGTTGCTTCGAGCCGTGAAGCTTCGCATGTCTCACTCCCTAGACTGGAACAAGACCTCACGGGCCTCACCGTGTTCAGCGGTAGAGTGTAAAGGCTATCAGCCTATGCCCGAGAGGGAGTAGTTGGAATAGGCCTATAGAAAAAAGAAAAAAAATCCAAGGAGTTCTTGTATAGATCGCCGAAATATCGTACAGAACGTCTCGTGACGTGACATAGATGCACATTGTGACGTCACTGTCGTCTTTTTCCATAGGTTATGTTTCACATACAGCGATTTCACATAGAACGACCTCGTTTATCGACAATTTTTCGTTCTATGCGGGACTCTACTGTACTATAACAAACAAAAACTCTCCCTATCAATGGCAGTAAAACTCCAATTAGGTCCTCTACTGGCAAAATATGCGCTGATTTCAATAAGTCAAGGGGGGCGAAGCCTCTCTCAACCCATCCTGTATCCAATTGCATAATATACTGTATATATATAGCCTATATTTTTTTTTTTTTATTCCAAAAAAACATTCTGTACCAACCCTGTTTTTAATTTGATTATTTATGCAGCTTAAGATGGATCATTGGTAGTAAAAACTAAAAAGGGTTGTTTGTTGTTGTTGTTCCCCAAGCTGCCTGGCCGAACAGCCCCAAGGCCCCAAGCAAGGCCAAGGCCATAACTGAGCGCCCCTACAGAACCCTCCCTGCCGACCACAATAAAGCCTGGGTGACCGAAGCCACTCCATGGCGGGGAGCTGAGGGTGCGGAAACGCCCGGGAAACCAGAGCCCCACCCAGGGCCCTGTGCCCCTCAGCAATTATGAAGAGAAAGTTGAGGGGCAAAGGAAAAATGTGACACTTTGGCTTCCAATCTAGGTAGATTGGGAGGTCAATCCACGGAAGAGAAGCCGTCACTTGAGATCGGAAGAGACGCCGTCACTTGAGATCTAGAAAATATATAAGTAAAAGGAACAGTCAGAGTAAGCTAAGGGTATGGCAGAGATCGCTCAGTTCTCATTATGATAGACCAGCCCATCGCCACATGACTAGAACCCAATCCTCTCAGCATCAGCTAGGAAAGGCCCTAGAAAGCTGCATTTGGCGGGGGAATAGCTCCCCTATATCAACCTCTTTCGGGGTTGGGCACCAGCCCACTAAAAAGGGTTATGCGAGATAGTTTGAAGCATGTTAATTGCTGGATAAAATCATCTAACAGTAGCCAGAATAAAATCAAAGACGTCACCAGTACAGAATGGGTTAAGATCGGTGGATAATTGGGGAAAAAGACATTTCTGATTGTTGTTACTAATGGAAACTACTGTATTTTAGTGAAAACTAGCTAAAATACAAGAAAAATTCAAGAGGAAATAGGTGGCCAGTTGCTTTGATATTTACCGTAACATTTAGTGAGAACTAGTTATAATAAGGGCAGTACAGAAACATTGATAAGCAATTAACACTATATACCTTGCTCCATCCACAGAGGATAAATTAGTAACTGTAGGTAAATAAGAACAGTAGCTATAGACACAACGATAGGAAACTAGCACTACAGTATATACCAGTGCCTTGCTCAGACACAGTAGACTGCACAGTAAACTGCAGACACAGTACCTCACCCACAAAATACACAAACATAACACAACTTCAGATTCAGGTATAGACAGTATTCAAATAAATCAAACCAAAATGACACTGAAACTGTCATATATTTGCCAGAAAATTATACTGAGGAGGGTGTTTAAAAAATCCCCCTGCTATGATTCATCCTCAACTTAACCTTGAGTCCTTGACATATAACTTGCTTATCTTTTCTTATCATATCACAATTATTTATCTAAAATCTCAGTCACATACACTTAATTCAAGAGATTCAGATTCCTCACTAGTTTACATAAACGTTCATGGTGTACTGGTATATTGGCCTACTGTAATTTATAGAATAAATCCCAAATAGAGCATATACCACATATGCAAAAGATCATAAGTACCGGTAGGCCATGTAAATATGCTCTCTCTCTCTCTCTCTCTCTCTCTCTCTCTCTCTCTCTCTCTCTCTCTCTCGCTCTCTCTCTCTCTCGCTCTCTCACTCTTTCTCTCTCCCCTTCTCTCTCTCTCTCTCTCTCTCTCTCTCTCTCTTCTCTTGCACTCGGTTTATCTCGTTCTCTCTCTCTCTCTCTCTCTCTCTCTCTCTCTCTCTCTCTCTCTCTCTCTCTCTCTCTCTCTCTCTCTCTCTCTCTCTCTCTCTCTCTCTCTCTCTCTCTCTCTCTCTCTCTCTCTCTCTCTCTCTCTCTCTCTCTCTTCTCTCTCTCTCTCTCTCTCTCTCTCTCTCTCTCTCTCTCCCTCTCTCTCTCTCTCTCTCTCTCTCTCTCTCTCTCTCTCTCTCTCTCTCTCTCTCTCTCTCTCTAGCACATACCCGGTACCTGTTCACAGGGGAGGTTCGCTTAAGCCAAACCGCTCATTGGTGTGTATAGTGTATAGTGTGTAGGGACTAGGGGTGCATTTGGGATACTATTGTACTGTTGAAATGGCTGTGAGTGTGAATGTAGTCTGTACCCAGTGTAAGCAACTCGATCCTGCTGATCATGTGCTACCTTATACTGTACATGTGTACATGCGACACTGGTCTACCGCAACTCTAATGTTTGCCAATGCAAGTAAGGGTATGGAAAGCCCTGCCCATAGGTCAATAAACCTACAGTGCTCCGGCAAGGGTTCGAACCTGGGCCTGCCACGCACGAGGCGAGTGCGGTACTGTTTAGCTATACTGGCTCTTTTTCACCTAAAATATTTATCTGGAAATGGCTGCAAGGTCCTTCAGATACTAACTATTTCTAGCAACTCCTTGTTACTCTCTAATTACAGTACAGTACTGGTATATCAAGTAATGTAGTTGAAACATGATGTAGAGTAGCTATTCCATGTAAATATCTCCCTCTCAGAATGTAGCATGTATAATGTATATGAAAGATAATAGCTCTAAGCTATTCCATGCACATATCTCTATCTCTCTTTGAATACAGTGTACCTGTATCATGTAACTGAAAAATCATAACTACCGTGTTCCATATACATTTTTTACAATTTTGCTATTTAATAGGGCCCCTCCATCATTGACGACTTCGCCTATTAACGTTAATAGTCTCCATTCAACATCCTGCGCCAGCAATTTGAATAACCCGCGCGGAAGATCATGGAGTACTCATCACAAGTGCACGCCTAATTCCCTTATGGGATCGTCATTTTGATTGGGTACCCTACAGAAAAAAAACTCCGTAAAAAAGAAAAAGATAAATTAATATCTGTTATTATATGACTTGCCATATACTGTACATGGATTTCTCGTGTTTTGCTTCCCCGATACCAGGCCCCCTAGCGGCCATCCTCGTCCTTCCTTCTTCCGCGTCCCTCCCGATCACAGGGCTTGCGCCGTGTTCGCTTCATTCGACGTTCGCAGAGCTTCTAGTGAGTCCTTACTCATTTGTATATATCTGTGTTGCAGTAACAAGGTTTAGATTAGCTAGCACGGCTGCCAGATTGGTCGGTCCACAGGAGGAGTGTGTTAAATAGGGTACCATTGTCACAGGAGTCCCGGATGGGTGGACCGCGTGTGTGTTTCATTTATGTATGACGCCTTAGCTGTTGTGTGTACTTAGCTAGAAGGCGACCACGCTACAAGGCATGATACAGACTGTCATTATTGAGGATAGTATATTCCACGTTCTACATTTATCAGCAAATGCTCTGGTTTAAGGGTGTCTGCACGTGGTGCTCCACCTTCCAGGGTTCGTGTTTTGCTTAGGCCCCTTGATGAAGGCCTTCCTCTACTTGGTGTGGCTGCGGGTTCTCGAGCGTCTTCGGCTGGGATGTCTTCGGTTTACGTGGTCGTCATAGGCTACAGGTAATTTAGGTGTCTAAAATGTTCTGTTGTTATTGAATACGTTTGTTTCCCCCGGTGTTGGTTCTAGCATGCTAGCTCGATCCTTTGGGGCTTGGGAGACGTCCCTATATGTCATGATGCATTTTATTATATGTGTGTGGGACTGCAGGAAGAGGGCTGTGCCATCCCTGTTTCCCGTCAGTTTTTGTTTGTTCCGGCGGCCCGTGCGGTGGGCCAAGTGTCCGCCTCTGGCGGATAGGAACATTCAGAAGATCCCGGTGTGGTTTGGCTGAACCACTCTCCCGGCGGATTTGCATTCCTACCAGGGCCACCATCTCGGCTCGCCGAGGGAACTCGCCCTGTCTGGCCTAGTGACACGTAACGACTTCATCGCCCGCGGCAACATCAGTCAAGTGTTCACTACGTGATATATTAGTTTTGCAAACTGGTTAGATACAGTCACAACTTAATAAGGTCAGGGACCTGTGACGCTTGTCACAGGTAAAATTGTGAGAAATTCAGCTAGACAGATCCGGCGGAAGGTTAGAATAAGTGTGCACTTTTCACTAAGTTTCCGGCAGATTTGAGATAGGATGTATAATACCTCGCAGGTTATCCTTATGAGCATTGATTCCTGGAAATTTTCTTTCCAGGACCCCAGACTTCCCTTCCGGCGGAGTTGGCCATTGGATCCCGACGGAGGAGGGGACCCTCTCTTTGAACGGCACTATGCCCAGATTTGATCTTTGTGCTACCCCCACTTGTTCCCTCTTACCAGTGTTTGCTCATACTTTCTGCACGAAATGTGTCAAGTGCCTCGATCGCTCACGCGGCGTGTGGTTGTCAAAAAAGTGCGACATTTGCTTAGAATTAAAGTCCGCATTGTTAGCTAAAACAGACCTTTCATGTTTGGCGGCTTTACAAGAAGTTAAAGCGACATTCAATACATATGCTAAAGATGTTGGCCATAAGGCCCTCCAGTGTGATGACGAGGTCCTATGGGAGAAGCTTATTATAAAGTCACCTTTAGTAAAACCCGGTCACTCTAAATCGGTCAGACCTAAGGTCAAAACTAAACCCATAAGCAAAGAATATGTCAATAGTAGTAGTGAGAGCGACGTCACGTCCTCGACCCTGGCCACGCGGCGGAGGTCGAAGTCCAGGTCAAAGTCTCCACGGCACCGCGTTCACCAGTCTACCTCGGACTCTTCGAGGTCCCACAAACGCCGACGAGAAGAGTATACAGTACCTCTTCAAGCAGCCGGAGGGAGACCCCACAACTGTCACCGCCCTCTGACTCTCAGACTCCCACTACTAGTGAGGAACATTCTAGGCATGTAACGTTTGCAATACCAAAATTATCTCTAGTTCCCCGGGGTGTGAAATCAACAGGCCATAGTAGGGTACTGGCCGATCAATTTAGAGGTCGTCCGGCGGGGGCACAAGTTATATCTCCGATGGACCAGGACCCCCAGCCCTTGGCGGCGGGAGGTTACTGGCGCCATCCAGAACCTTCTCTAGAACAGACTGAGGATAGCAACACCAACGTGTTGCCATCTTCGGTGCCTGATTTGTCTTGGCCCCCGAGGGATCACAAGGACTCGCAAGAGTTATTATCACATGAACTCTTGGAGCAGAGTGAGGAGCCGGCGGATCCTATGTTCTCCCCGGCTCCTCAGTCGCTTCCAAGTAATTATTCTGAAGCTAGTTCAAATTCATCCAAAGATACCTCACGACAATGGATGACTTCGGACCAGGTAAATGACTTATTACATAAGGTATTACAGCAGTACCAACTCCCTGCCTCGTCAGATCAGCCGGTTATCACCTCAACTGCTCCCGCTAGTACTTCTGTAGTGAGACCTTTAGATCTTCCGTCAATTTTGACGTCTTCACCGACCCCAGTGGAGGCAACGAACCCAGGTCCTGTAGGACCGGCGGCATTAGCTATGTCCAACCTGAGGGTGATCACTGACGTTCAACCGCCCCCTTAGACAAGTTACCGGTGAGAAAAGGCCCTATGCCTCTCCTCTATGGTGCTGATTGCTCGTGGGTACCTGTAGTACCAGAGAATCCTCTTATAGCTCAACCATCTGTGTCAGGAGACCCTCCAGTCCCCATGGAATGGTCCATAGAGATTAATAAGAATCGTAAATTTAGGGCTAAAGACGAGACAGGGAGGGTGCTAGATATTCTAATTAAAGGTGTACCTAGTCCCCTTAACCCTTCCTACCCGGTCTGCCTTACCTAATGACAGCTCGGCAGAAGGGCCGCTACCCGACCGTCCTTACCTAAGACGGCAGCTTAATATCCTAATTAAGCTTGGTCTGAACGCCGTATGTCAACAAACCCAAGCGTTGCGTCACCGCACCTCCGAAAACAAGAAGGAGAAGACTCTTCAATGTTATTGTTCTGACGTCAGACGAAATTAGTGTCTGAAAAGCCCCCATATTGGCAACATCTCTGCAATATTTGCTCCACTGAAATCGTCATCACAACTGAACCAGTTGACTTACAGAGCTCTACTCAACGCCAAAATACAGATTGAAAACCGCACTACGATTATAGATGAGTGGGAAAGTTCTAGCAGTGAAAATAAACATAAATACGGTAGCCTAGGCCTAGACGTTTTTCAACCAATTCGCCCGGGTACAGGCGACCGTCCTTAGGTAAGACTGGCCGGGTAGGAAGGGTTAATCCAGCATATTTTGTGTATTCACCTGCTCCGGCAGTCCCTTCCGCCGCTTCTGCACGACTTTTCGCTGACTGGTCGAAGGCTGATGGCATCAATGATGTCAAGGCCTTAAATGCTATTACGCCGGAGTTGGCTACAACTCCGGCTCTGGACCAAGCTCAGAACTCGGTCCTGCAGATGCGGCAGGTGGGCGCCGGCCCGTGGTTGGATTGGGAACTTGAGGCCCAGGTATTTGCCACTACTATTACTGTACATCCAAAGTGTCACACCAAATTCCTCAAGAGAATCACACTTATTTTTCTCTACCAATGTCCAAAGCAGAAGGGGTACCACCAGCCTTACTAACTTTTCTGGCGGCCCCCAAAGTATCTTTGCATGCCTTAGATGACCCCTTTTCTCCACCACCACCTGCTCACTTGGAGCGAGATTTTAGGTTACGAAATAAGGCTTACCGGATGTTCTCTCAATACTTGGTGAGCCATCAAGTAGCTGCCTCTCTAGCACGTACGATCTCGGCCGTCACTGACCCCCAAATTCGGAGAACCATTGAGCTGTCTCGTAGACTGTCACTTCAAAATGCCATTCAATCGCTAGGCGACATTAGAATCGCGATTTTGGAGGCGGTACGAGCTCGCCAAGATTTGAGAGTGCATCTGGTAAAGAAGTTGCCGGCGGACATAGGTCGCCGGGTAACTCTATCCCCGGTGCTTACAGCTACCCTTCTTAACACTGAAACTTGGAGCTTAGTCTTTAATTTGGTAAGTGGTTGGAAACAGGTTACCTGCCAAGCGAGGAAGGACCCCCCCAAGAAACCCTTTCATAAATCAAAGGGCGGTCACAAGCAGTACCAACCACATCCGAAACAGTCATCTCGAGACCTTAGACTACCCCCTCAGCAGGGAGGTCCTCAGTACAAAACCAAACAAGGTAAGCCTCATGGGTATAAAGGTAAGGCCCCATATAAAGGTAATCCAAACACTACACAAGCCAAAACTAGTCAAGCGTCCGAGGCCAACACACCTACCCCTCCAAAAAACTAGCCACTCATCCTCCCCACATCCTGGAGTCAAGCTCAAAGACCCGGGATTGGGAAGTTGCCGTAACGGACGATCCCCGGTTGCACCTGGGGTCGTTCCGTTCATTCCGCTCAGCCTGGCCCAAGTTTACCTGGGCCAGAAAAGTAGTGAGCAAAGGAATTACCTGGCGATGGCTCCGGCGGACTCGACTGCGTCAGCCGCAGGAGTATACCCCAGTGTCTCAGGAGGAGGAGGCCATAGTACAAGAAATGATTGCCAAACGAGTTCTGATTCCAGTCAATGCTTCCCAACTAGTTTTCACGTCACACCTCTTTTTAGTGCCAAAAAGGGACAGTGTGCAAATGCGACCAGTTCTAGATCTCTCGCAACTGAACACATTTATAGAGAATTCACCCTTCAGGATGCTGACTATACAGCAACTCAGACTCGCACTCCCACCGCAAGGTTGGATGTGTTCGATCGATCTCAAAGATGCCTATTGGCATGTCCCTATAAACAAGAGGTTCCAAAAGTTTCTCGCCTTGAGAATCCGGCAAGACACTTACGTCTGTCAAAGGATGCCATTCGGGCTGAACCTAGCACCAAGAGTTTTCACCAAGCTTGTCAGGCAAGCCCTTTTACCCCTATTAAATCCCTATCTAAAATCAGAAACTTTCCAAACGGAGTCCCACAAGGATCCGTCCTATCGCCCGCACTCTTCAATCTGTACATGCACGATATAACTACACCCAATACGCCACAAATAAACTTAGCTTCCTATGCAGATGACATAGCACTCACATGCACACACCATGACCCAAAAAGAGCAACAGATCTCCTTCAACCCTATCTCAACACACTACATGGCTGGTGCACTACAAACAGACTTAATCTAGCCCCAGCCAAATCCACCACAACCCTGCTCACAAGCTGGACAGAACACGAATACATCCCTCAACTCACCATAAACAACACACCCCTAACACATACACACACACCCAAAATCCTAGGAGTAACATATGATACTCATATGACATTCAAACAGCACACCACAAACATTAAAAAGAAACTGACACCCAGACTTAACGCTCTCAGGTCACTTGCTCACACAAAATTTGGACACAACAAAGAAACTACCACCACAGTATATAAACAATACATAAGATCAGTGATGGAATACGCAAGCCCAGCCTGGGCTTCTAACCTAGCTGAAACACATCATAAGACCTTACAGACTATTAAAAACAAAGCCCTGAAGATCATTACAGGCTGCACAGCTACTGCACCCACAGATCAACTGCTTCGTCAGCCCTAGTATTCAAGTACTTAGATTATCTGTTTGAGCAGAAACATTTTTCGGTTATAACGTTAAAGAATCATCTGTCGGCCATTAGGACCCCCTTCCTTGATCTCACCGGCCTTTCCATACCGCAGGCGGAGGAGAAAGGTTTTATGAGGGCATGTTTCAAACTTCGTCCTCCTCCTCGCCAGCTCATGCCAAACATGGGCATGATTATGATTATTATTCAAAAAAATCATAATCAAAGGCTGTGATTACATAATCATAATCAAAAGTTAAGCAACAGGTATAATCATAATCAAATCATAATCAAATATGAAGGTGCAGCTTTAACCCTCTCACCACGGAAGGGCTCTTGAACGCCCATAAAAAAGCATATAACAGGTACCCGGAAGGGCTCTTGAACGCCCAGTGGTTGAAAGCCTGTAAGCTTCGTGTGCGAGGCGTCGGTCCGACGCATGTAAACAACAGCCGGCTGGACCGACGCCCCGCATCTCCGGCCACAAGAAGGAGAGCGTCGCTTGTTCGTGTGTGCCTGTATGTTGTTGTTAAGTATCGAATAGTAGTGTAAAGTGGCTGTTTTGGCCATAAAGTTATCTCCAATGAAATCATCATCACAGCTCAACCAGTTGACTTAGAGAGCTCTACTTAATGCCATTCTACAGGTAAATAACACAGCTACGCTTGGGGATGCGCGGGAATGCGGGAAGCAGTCTGATTAACAAATATACGGTAGCCTAGCCTAGACTTTTTCGGCCAAAACACCCGGGTTTTGAGGAATATATATATAATACATAGCCGGGGCTGGAGGGTTAATCATAATCAAATCATAATCATATTTTTCTTCATAATAATCAATGATTAAAATGTGATTATTGTGATTATTTCATTGTATTTTCCATGTAGCAATTCTATTTCTCCTAAATAAATTAGCCGATATCTGGGCATCCCAGCAACTTCGGCTCCAGTTGGGAGACTTTTCTCCATTGCTGGGAAAGTCTTTCGTCCTGAGCGATGTAGAATGACTGATGTTCGCTTTGAGGAGTTGATGTTTATCAAGTGTAACAAGCATATCATTGAAAAGTAATGTAGCCTATAAGAAATATAATTCATAATCATAGTGTTTTTCAATTCTATATTTATTTTGCATTGAGCAATTCCTTGTTTTGTTTTTTTGCTAAATTCAACAAATTAATAAACTTATGTCTGTCAGATCTGTCTTATGAAAGATTTAAATTAAGGGACTATCAATTTAAGTTAACACATAAGTGAGTAATGTACTGTATAACAAAACCAATAAAACCTCTTATACAAAATGTATGATTTTTTTGATAACAATAGTTTGTAAGTGATTTAAATAATAATAATAATAAGCATGTTACTTATTTCTCATAAGCGCCAATTTTTCCGAAGAATTCACTAGCGCTCGGAAAGAGAAAGAAAAAAGAACAAAATCAATGCATCAAAAGAAGGCTTATATACAACACACATTTAACAATCACTAGCAGTGGCAAAATAGCCTAAACTCTATAGCCATCTGTCATGACACCTCTCTCAAGATCATAGCTTCTCTCAAAGAGAAAAGTCTTAAGTTGTCTCTTGAAGCATTCAACAGAACTCAGTTGTCTCATGGACAGCGGCAACCTGTTATACAACCTCGGAGCCATGTAGGAGAATGACCTCTCAAAGAAAGAAGACTGCTGGAAAGACCTTGGTTCATCAAGACGAAAAGGGTCATTGTCATGACGCACAACTACACCATGGTGTGCCGGTGGGCGCCTGAGCAGCTCCGCAAGGTACCTAGGCTCACCAAATTTGAGAACCTTAAAAGTCACCAAACACAACTTAAATTCTATTCTTGCTCTTACTGGCAGCCAGTGCAGTTCTATGTGAAGAGACGTAGTAGGAGTTCTAGGTGGAACACCAAAAATGAGTCTTGCAGCCCTGTTAAGAAAAGACTGAACTTTCTTTAAAATATAATTTGGAAGACCCACCAAAAGGGCATTGCAATAATCAACACGAGAGAAGACCAATGAGTGAACCAACGTCAGGAGGCAACGTCTGGTTATAAACGGCTTCACCAAATAGAGATTTCTGATGTGCAAGTAACAACTTTTAACTATCTGGTTTACATGCCCTTTGAAATCTAATCGGGAGTTCACATATACACCCAGATTTCGAACAGAGTTGGCCGGTCGCAGCTGAGATCCACCCACATTGATGAAGAGGGCACCTACTATATCATCAGCTCTTCTATTTCCTCGGATGATGAGAATATCAGTTTTACCATCATTTAGTTTAAGTTTTCTCGCTCTCATCCACTTCTTGATATCAGACATCAACAATTCCATCTTACTCCGTATATCAACTATATTTGTGATTCTCACAAAAATCTGGGTGTCATCTGCATAAAAGTGAAAGGTGACATTATGTGCACGAAGCAGAAGAGACAAACTGCTGATATAAATTATAAATAGGATAGGACCTAAAACTGATCCCTGCGGAACACCATACTGCAGGGGTGTCGAGTCCGAGACCATTTGATTTACCATCACACTCTGGGATCTACCTGACAAGTACGACCCAAGAAGCAAGAGAGCGGAGTCACGCACACCACAATCATAAAAATCACTCAATAACAACTCGTGATCCACTGTGTCAAAGGCCGCAGAGAGATCAAGCAAGATCAATAGTGAGGCCACACCATTGCAAATGTTCTCAACTAGATCATTATGTACTCTAATCAATGCTGTTTCAGTTGAATGATGCTGTCGGTAAGCAGACTGAAAAATTGGGATAGTTTCATTCTGCTGAAGTAGTGGTTGTAATTGGTCAAGTATTGCACGCTCTAATATCTTTGATATGAAGGACAGGTTGGAGACAGGACGATAGTTCAACATGTTCTCAACATCAAGTCCATGTTTCTTTAGAGTAGGTCGGAGTAGTGCATGCTTTTCAGAATGTGGGAAGCTACCTTCAGAGAAGCACTTATTAATTATTTTGGAAATAAACTCAACTGTGTGATCATAGACTCTTGGTAGCTTGGAAACATTTATGGTATCCAACGGGCAAAATGTTTTATTGAGGTTTCTTATGTAGGACGAGATCATGTCCACCTCTACTGAGTGAAAGGATGAGAGGACATTATTAGGAATGTGTCGGGGTTGGAGTACAACTGAAAGTTCTTCACCAACAGAAGCATCATCCAGTTCCTGTCTTATGCGAGTTATCTTGCCAGCAAAAAAATGCCACAAAGTTGGCAGCCAACTCGGCATCGGGTACAGAAGGTCTTAAGCTGACTCTTGTTTTTCCAAGTAAACTGTTACAATTGAAGCCAACCTCCTCTGGTCATTACCACATGAGTCAACTTTTCCCTGATAATACACTTTCTTTTCATCTTTGATTGTGTGGACCACGGCTCTTCTGGCTGACAGATATTGCAACCATGTAGAGTCTGTTTTATTTTTCCGCCATTCACGTTCAGCTCTTCTACGCGCTCTTCTAAGAAATTTAACTTGAGTGCTATACCAGGGTGAATCATCTCGTACTATGATGTTCTTCTCTACTTCTGGACAGTGATGATCGAACACTAATTTAAGTGCATTTCCATGTACCTCCACCAGCTCATCTGAAGTAAGGTTGGAAGTATCAATACTTCCCAAGTACTGTTTTACTTCACTGCTAGCCAAATTTTGGTCTGTATTTTTATAATTTCTAAATCTGATTACTTTTTCATGTGTGAGTGGCTTAGGGAAATCAAAGCTGAAAGTAATCAAAGCATGATCAGAGGTATTAGGGTCAGCATTCTCAACATCAACATCCAGAACACCACCACAACCCACAGGAGAGAAAACCAAGTCAAGGGTGTGTCCTAAGATATGAGTTGGGCGGGACACATGGTTTACAAAATTGTTCTGATCAGTCAACTCAAGGAACTCAGGAGAGAATGGCTTCAGATGAGGGCTGTCAACCCAGTAAATAAAATCTCCACATATCAAAAGTCTTCCGGTTTTAGCAGAAAATTCCTCGAGAAACTGCCCAAACTCTTCCATAAAACCTGTATCTGTGCCACGATGGCCAGGCCTATAGACAACTGCCATTCTTAGAATTTGTTGATGGAGTTTTATTTCCACTTCCAACAGTTCATAATAAAGAGGGGCTGGGTTATGGCTTATTTGCAAGATATTCACCAGAGATGTGGAGTAGACAACTGCCACTCCACCACCCGGATGATCTCCCCTAGGCCTAGGAACATTTATTATGGATTGGGTTTTAGGCAATGCCGCCTGGATAATATTCAGATCTGACTCGAACAACCAGGTCTCAGTGAGACATAATACATCAAGGTTACGTTCATCCAAGATCTCGCAAATATGATCCATTTTGTTACGCAAGGAACGAACATTCAACAGACCCAGTTTCAACCGGCTCCCGTGTGCATTTTTCAGTTTTTTGAACCTACAAAATTGGTGTTTTCAATAACTTTATTTCTCTGAGCTGTCATTAGAGGACAATTTCTACTTGAGGCGAAATTATTTGGCGGCTCCGTAACTGATGTGGAGCTCATACAATTTATACATTTGGGGGAAGTCTTGTTGGTGCAGTCTTTTGAGTTATGAGTACCGGCACAGAAGTTGCATTTTGGATCCTCATTTTTCCGATAACACCTGTCACTGGTATGGCCAAAGCCCTGGCAATGGTAACATTGTGTTACCCAGAAGCGATCGTATGCACGACATCTCACAAGTCCAACATACACAGAATTGCTATCATCCACAATGGAAGAGCGTATTTCAGGTGACATTTTTACTACCGCAGTCTTTGTGTGCATCACTCTTTTGCTTGGTGAATAGCAAATTCATAGCTAAGCCATCGTCGACCAGGGACTTTATTCTTGGGTTCTTGTTGAGGATGCTGGGAATGATCTCATTATCCTCAGCATCATTAGCAATGCCTACCAGAGTCATTTTTGGCATCATCTTCTTTGGTTCGGAGACACTGAAGGCACTGTCCACCCCCAAGCACTGATTGATGGCCCTTCCTGCATCTTCTTTGGCTTTCTTGGATAGAAGTCGTACCACCAGTACACCTGAATCAATTCTAGTTAACTTGTTAACCGGAACCGAAGCCAAAGCAGTCTCGATTGCCTTTGTATCTGGTGGGCTTACTGGCTCGGAGGATCGGTCTTTTGGCTTCACTACCAAGACCTGATGGTCTTTCCACCATCTACCACCTCAGTGGTGCGTTTGGTCGGCTCCTTTTTGGTCTCTTCAAATGTTTGCTGAACTATCTTGGCAAACAAGGGAATGTCGAGGGCAGCAACTTTAGTCTCAAGGATATCCATTCTGTTACCAATACTCTCTATCTCCACGGCCACCGCAGCAAGGGCACCTTTCACTTCGTTTACAATGGCAGTCTTCACTTCACCAACTAGGGCAGCCGTCAGGTCATCCAAGATCTGCTGACTAATTGCTGCGTCCTTTGCAGCCAGGGAGGTGGTACCGCAAACAGTGCAATGCCATTTAAATCCAGGTTTCTTCTTTGCAAGTACTGTACTCTGAGGTCCTCATCATCAACATTTATACAGTTAACGTGAAAATAGGTACCACACAAGTAGCAGCCCAGCGATTTGGCCTTGCCCACAACCTTCCCGCAACTGCAACTCTGCTTGCTTGCTGCCATTTCAGTGGAAGTAACCAATAATTAATCCTCCCGCATCTTTAGGACGCGATCGCGTCATAACGCCACCCCTCGAAGAGTGCTTGTATGACGCAATCGCGTCATAATGCCACCTGTAAGTTAGAAATATTCGCCAAAAATAAGTTTATGACTCGATTTTGACGCAATTTGGACTGGTAAGTTAGGCATTAGTAAGTTACAAAAGGAAGTATCTAGCAACCCCATAGCGTCCCTCTCTGAGGATCCCGGGCCTTTGTAAAGTCAGTAGTTTCTCGGCCCCCAGACTGTGAGGCAGGGTCCCGGCCCTTTAAATTCTGGGCTCCCTCCCTCTGGCCCACCATGCCTAGCTATAGGCAGGCAATTATGGATTATTTCATCTACCCAGTGAAAGTGTTTAGTGAATAATTCGAACTATATATGTATACTGTATTAGATGTTACTTGTGACTTTTGGTGACTGAGGGGAGTGAATCTTGGTTAACCCCTTGAGTATTGATGCAGTTTTGTCTAGGTATCATTGATGACTTTACACTATTTTTTGCTTGAAGGACAAATATATTTATCAATAAATACTGCCTACAAAATAAATACATTATAATCACGAAGATGTCACAGGAATGCTTACAGGAAGTATGGGAAGTACTCTATGGAATTTTAGTTATATTACAGTATATATATTATTTTATATATATATATATATATATTATATATAGCCTATATACAGTATATAACAGCCCCAAGGTCCCGAGCAAGCCCAAGGCCCATAATCAAGTATTTATATTATTATTATATTTTGTATTTTATTTAAATATTTATTTATTTTATTTATTATTCTATCTATCTATCTATTGCCTGACGCCGTGATCCCCGAAGGGGTGGCCACGAACGAACCGCCCCCATGCACCTCTGTCCCCAGTCAGTCGACGCCCCTCCCCCCAACCAGCACCACCTTCGTTCATGTACTTCCTCACTCCATCCTTCCACCTCATATTCGGTCTACCTCTCCCCCTCTGTCCCTCCACCTCGCTCTCATACACCCTCTTAGTCATTCTCTCGCTTTCCATACGTTCCATATGGCCGAACCATCTCAAGTTGTTCCTTTTCACACTTTCCAGCACATCTACCTCCACACCACACCTCCTTCTTACTTCCTCATTAGTCTGTCTATCCCTCCATGTAACTCCGCACGCACTCCTTAAGTAATTCATTTCCACTGCTCTCACTCTTGGTCTGAGTCTCTCAACCAACGTCCATGCTTCGCTTCCGTAAGTCAGTGTCGGGATTACCACACTGTCATGCAAGGACTTCTTCACTTCCATACTGACCACCCTATTTTTTGTTACTGCTTTTAGCGTTCCTACAACCCTCTTCCCCTGTTGTACCCTCTCCCGCACCTCTTCATCCATAGTCCCATCTTTACTCAACACACTGCCCAGATACTTAAAAGAGTTGACGATCTCCATAGCCTGACCGTTCAGCTTCACCTCACACTCTGTGACTTCACCCCTTTCGAAGACCATAACCTTGCTCTTCCCCGTATTTACCTTCAAATTCCGTTTTTCGCACACTGTTCCAAACTCATTTACCAGACCCTGCAACTCCCATTCATTATCACTCATCAGAACTGTATCATCCGCAAACAGCAGTATAGGTAGCTTCCACTCAATTCCCTCCCTTTTCAGCGATACACCAACATCCACTGCTCTTGATAGTATTTCTTTCATAACTCCATCCATATATACAGTAAACAACCACGGGGACATCACACACCCCTGTTTCAAACCAACATTCAGGTCAAAGAACTCGCTCTGCTCACTCTCCACACGTACTGCCGCCTTTGCACCCTCATACATGCTCTTCACTGCTTTCAGCAACTTGCCCTCTACTCCGTATATTCTAAGTACTTTCCACAAACCTTCTCTATCCACTCTGTCATAGGCCTTCTCCAAGTCCATAAAGGCAACATACACCTTTTGTTTCTTCTCCAGATACTTCTCCACAACACAATTCAGGGTAAAAATCTGATCTACACATCCTCTTCCCTTCCTAAAACCTCCCTGCTCGTCGCCTATCCATTTCTCCGTTCTCACTCTCACTCTCTCAATCACTACCCTACTGTATACCTTCCCTACTACGCTTAGAAGACATATTCCTCGGTGGTTACCACACACTCCTCTTTCCCCTTTGCCCTTATATAGGGGGACTATTATGCCAGTCTTCCAGTCATCGGGTGCACTCCCCTTCTCCCATGCTAGTTTGTACATTTTCCATACCCATTCTATCACTATCTCACCACCATACCTCAACATTTCCCCACACACTCCATCTGTTCCTGGTGCTTTCCCCAACTTCACTCTTTTCATGGCTTCCCACACTTCTGACCTCCTGATCCCCACCTCCTCCTCCACTACTTCTCTTCTTCTCCCTCCCATACCATATCCAGCTATGTTTGCTGGCTCTTCATTCCTTTCATTTAGCAACTCACTGAAGTACTCCCTCCATCTTTCGACTCTCTCTTGCTTCTCGGCTAGCATTCTCCCATTCTTATCTTTCACACCCTTACTGTTTCCCTTGCTACCTTCCCTAACTTTCTTGACTTCTTTCCAGAACAGTTTCTTACTCTCCCTCCATTTTACACTCAGATTCCTTCCAAATTCCTCATCTACTCTTCTCTTACTTTCCTTCACTACTCTCTTCACCACCCTCTTACTCTCCACGTACCTCGCTCGTTTCTGTCTCTCGGAATCTTCATTCCCTCTGCTACCCAACCACTCTCTATATGCTTTCTTCTTTTCTTCCACAGCTATTCGTACCTCTTCTGTCCACCATGCTGTACCTTTCACTCCCCTCCCTCTTCTCCTCACTCCACACACCTCCTCACATGCTGCACAGATCTCATCCTTAAACACCTTGCTCATCTCCTCCACTTCCTCCATAACTTCCAGGTCGAACCCACCTAGTCGTCTTTCCACTGCTCTCCTGTACTCCTCCCTGATTTCCTCCTCCTGCAACCTCTCCACCCTCCTCACCATTCCACCCTCCTCTCGCCTCCCTCCCGCTCTCCTCACCCACTTCTTTTGTATCCTAACCTTAGCTACCACTACATAATGATTAGACAGACCCCCTCCAATACCCCTATACACCCTAGCATCCATCACAGATTTCTTCATTCGTTCATCCACACATACATAATCAATCAAAGACTTTCGTTCCACCACTGTCTTATCCTTCATCGTCAACATCCGTTTCCACGTGTACCTGTGGATCATTCTGTGTCGGAAGAAGGTGTTGGCTATCCACAGCCTCCTCCCCACACATACGTCCACAAGTGCACTACCATTCCCATTCACCTCTGATGGTACCCCCCACCCTCCCACCACTCCCTCAACTTTCCTATCACCCACCTTACCATTCATATCCCCAATCAGAAATATTCTTTCGTTCTTGTCAAACTTCTCCAGGCACGCCTCCACATTCATCCAGAACTCCTCTTTCTTTCTTTCAAGTATATCCTCTGTCGGGGCATACACGCATACAATCACCCACGTTTGTATTCCTACTTTCATTCTCACCCACACAATCCTTGAATCCACAGACCCATACTCTCTTACACATTCCTTCCATTTGCTACTTACAAACAAACATGCACCTTCTCTCGCTGTTCCTTCACTCACTCCAGCACACACACCCATTCCACACTCCCACTCTCTCACATCTGAACCTTTCCATTTGGTCTCTGTCATTCCACATACATCCAGCCTGGCATTCACTAACACTTCCAGAACCTCTCTCTCTTTTGTGCCATCATTCATGCCACTAACATTCCACGTAGCCATTCTCAGAATGTCCTTAGTCGGTCGTGGTTCGTCAACGTTGGTTCCGTCCGCATCCGAGGCTGTTCGTTCGTTTTTCCTTGCTTCGATATTTTTTCCGGGTGGGGGTCGCAAGCCCACCGACCCAACCTCTTTAGTCGCCTCTTACGACACGCAGAAGGCACGTGGGGCATATTCTATTCCCTAACCCCCAGGGGGGGTATTGTTTTTATTTATTTTATTTTATTTATTTCATTTTATTTATATTTATGTTTATTTTATTTATTTTATATTTATATACTGTACATACCGTATATATTTGTTTTGTTATTCCTGTTCCCCAGGGTGTCTAGCGGATCAGCCCCAAGGTCCCGCGCAAGCCCAAGGCCCATAATTGAGTATTTATATTATTATTATATTTTGTATTTTATTTATTTTATTTATATATTATATATATATAATATATATATAATATATATATAATATAAATATATATATATATATAATATATATATACCCGGTATATATATATATATATATATATATATATATATATATATATATATATATATATATATATATTATATTTTTTTTTATTCCTGTTCCCCAGGGTGTCTAGCGGATCATCCCCAAGGTCCCGAGCAAGCCCAAGGCCCATAATCAAGTATTTATATTATTATTAATTTTCTATTTTATTTATATATTTATTTATTTGATTTGAATTATTTAATTTTATTTATATTTTTATTTCATTTATTTTTTATATATACCATATATATATATATATATATATATATATATATATATATATATATATACATATACAGTATATATATATATATATATATATATATATATATATATATATATACTGTATACTGTATATATATATTTATATATATATTTTTTTTTTATTCCTGTTGCCCAGGGTATCTAGCGGATCAGCCCCAAGGTCCCGAGCAAGCCCAAGGCCCATAATCGAGTATTTATATCATTATATTTTTATTTTATTTATATATTTATTTATTTTATTTATTACTGTTATATTTATTTTCTTTTATTTATTTTATATATATATATACCACATAAATACAGTATATATATATATATATATATTTATGACACCTTGTATGCATACTGTATATAAACTTATTTACCCTAATTCTATTCCCCTCACACAATGTAACGTAAATTATAAAGTTGAAAATTTTCTTGATATAAATATAGAGATTGTTAATGAACAGTGCATACTTAAAGTATATCACAAAGTTGATGATTTTAATTTTAACGTAATAAACTTTCCTTTCCCTATTAGTAATATCGATAGTAAAATCACTTATAATTGTTTTTATTCCCAATTAATAAGATTTTGTAAAATCTGCACTAAAGTAGATGACTTTTGGGCTAGAGCTAGGTTACTATACAGACTCTTAGTGGACAGAGGTTTTGAGGCAAGTAAATTGTTCCATAAATTTAATCTTTTTAGGGTCAATTATTGTGACTGTATTCTAAAATTTGACATCAATAATTTTAATCAAGCATTTTTAACTTGAAGTTTCTTGTATAACCTCTGCTTACTTTTTGTCTGTATTTATTGTTTATCTTTTTCTTTTTCTTTTTCTATTATTATTATTAATATTGATGATTTTTTAAATTTATTGTTCTTGTTAAAAGAGTACTCTTTGTTTAAATCTGTTGTTACTTCATATTTTGCAATTATTTCTCTTTATATTATATGTATTCATTGTCGATAGTATCAATTGCTTACTTTTGCGATTTCCTTAGTTTATTTGTGCTATAAATGTAGGTTATTTGTAGGGTAGTTATTGATAGGGGTCACTTGAGGCATGCTATGCTTACAGGTACCTACCCGATAGCACTATCGTTAGTGAGTGCTGTACTGTATTTTATATATTATTTTGTAATAGTATAGATATCTTATCAATATTTGTATTTTTTACTATTGTTAATGTCTTGTCATGTTGCAAATTTGATTTTAAATAATATTTTGACATTTAACATGTAGTTTCTTTATTCATGCAGAGTTTAGTAAAATTTGCCAGAACGTCCCGGACTTCCCAAACTTGACTACTTCCTTTAACGTGACGATAGTGCGTTGTTATATGTGCGATTGGTTTGCTTGGGAAACAGATTAACTTGCTCATGTAGTGATGTACACCCTATGTGGTGGATTGTGTTCTTTTATTTAATAATTTTCATTTTAGTAAGCGTTGTTTCCACATAGCGATTTTGATAATTTAATTTGACTTTATATTGTCCTTGTCCCAATTTTGGTTTGTTTAGTTTGCAAGTTTTACATTTTAATTAATATATTTATATATATATGTACTGGGTATATATATACAGTATATATAGATACCCACACACACATACACATATTTTTATTACCATTCATTATATTTTGTTTGACACCTTGTATATATATATATTATATATATATATATATATATATATATATATATATATATATATATATTTATATATTTATATGTGTTGTACATTGTGGCAAAGATATATAACTGAATAAACATTCTCATATATTTACATAACAATAACAATGCATGGAAACAATTGCGCATAGCTCGCGAACCAATTACGCTATATTATTTTTGTTTTCACCATTAGAAAGAGCATAATTTTCCGATGACGGTGATATAAACAGTTATATACGTATCCGAGCAAATAAACCAACGCCGAGGTGGGGAACAGCTCGGAACCCGGCTAGCATCAGCGGAACTGAGACGGGTGAAGCGTAAATATTCGCATTTTGGCTCTTCATTTCAAATATTCATAGCGCAAAAAGTATTTGTCGTAGGAACTTCTAGTTTGTTTTATACTCATCAGCATTATTTGCCGTATTCATACAACATAAATGTAAAACCATACACTTCGTAGCAACGAAATAAATCAAAAATTTTATAAACCATATCAATCAAAATCATATATTTTTTTTTTCGGTCACTGCATGGAAACAATTGCACATAGCTCGCGAACCAATTACGCTATATTATTTTAGTTTTCACCATTAGAAAGAGCATAATTTTCCGATGACGGTGATATAAACAGTTATATACGTATCCTAGCAAATAACGCAACCACGAGGTGGGGAACAGCTCGGAACCCGGCTAGCATCGCCGGAACAGAGATGGGTGAAGCGTAAATATTCACATTTTGGCTCTTCATTTCAAATATTCATAGCGCAAAAAGTATTTGTCCTAGGAACTTCTAGTTTGTTTTATACTCATCAGCATTATTTTCCGTATTCATACAGCCTAAATTTAAAACCATACACTTCGTAGCAACGAAATAAATCGAAAATGTTTTAAACCATATAAATCAAAATCATAGTTTTTATTTGTTCGGTCACTGCTTGAGAACTATTGAAGATAAACAATTTCTGTTTTCAGATTTGGAAAGAGGAAAAAAAATACTATTATTTGAGCAAAACAAATATATGGTCATCACTCACAATTTAGAGCTAGGACGGTGTGAAGACAATTGCATGGGAAATAATTGTATTCCGGACTCATTTACACTTTCATATTTCGATTTATTTATTTATTTTTATTTTTTTATCATGTACTATAAATATTCCTCTTTCCATTGACATATGATACATCACAATAAACAGCATTCTGGTGGATGAAAATACAGAAAAACACAAGGCTTCGAAAACTCGCCCAGCCTGGTATTTCATGGCAAATTTAGAGGTCTTACCATAAGTTACAGTATTTAACCCTCTCACATCCTGGCGCAATTTTTGAGCCTATTAGGGATACTTTAAAGCCTTTGTTACCGTCAGGGATAATTATAAACCTTTAGTTTATTTACTTCAACCTCTGCAGTTGTCTTTGAGTTAGCTGTGGGCAGAAAACTAATTTTGGAGAGGTAATTATAAGAGTGAGAGTAATCTATTTCTTATTGCTAATCTGGCAACCTCTGCGTCAAAAGGATGTGAGAGGGTTAAGTTACCGAATGCGGGAGGGTTAAAAGCAAAAACACCTGTTTTTCGTATCTGATTAAAAATAAGAGAAAATCCTAGTTTTTAAAAAACGTGAAAATAACTACCTGGGACAGACCCCAGGTAGCGCCGTCCCCGTCAGTGCCACCACAATGGAAAAAAATTAAAATGGAAAAGAAAAAAAGGGAAAGTGGTGTCTGCAAGGTCACCGCGGGCAGGTGGGGATCGACTTGGCTACCCTTTGGGGGTAGCCCAACCGAGATGCGTCGAGAGACCACGCACAGGATGGCAGATGTGTGTGGTGCAAAAACCGTAACCAATTTTGCACACTGTTTTGAGCTTATAGCAGTGACAATACAATTTCCACGGTACTCAGCAAGACCCTACTGGTTACGATACTGCCACTGCGCAAAGCAGTGTAGTTATTTATATTACTCAAATATAAAGAAGCAAAATGCACCAATTAGATGTGGTTTATAACAATAGTTTGTAAGTGATTTAAATACAGTGTAGTTATTTATATTACTCAAATATAAAGAAGCAAAATGCACCAATTAGATGTGGTTTATAACAATAGTTTGTAAGTGATTTAAATACAGTGTAGTTATTTATATTACTCAAATATAAAGAAGCAAAATGCACCAATTAGATGTGGTTTATAACAATAGTTTGTAAGTGATTTAAATACAGTGTAGTTATTTATATTACTCAAATATAAAGAAGCAAAATGCACCAATTAGATGTGGTTTCCTTTAAGCTAGTGTCAATTGCAATAAAAAACACTGTTGACTAATGTATAACTGAACAAAAAAATTACCTTAATAATAATCATTACTGTGTACAAATAATCACAATAAAATGTGATTTTTTTTTTTTTTTCTATATTCCAACTTACTTCCATCATCATCATCATCATCTCCGACGCCTTGCTTCCCCCACTAGAGGATGGCCATGACAGAAATGTCTCCAAGCTACTTTGTCAAGACATGCCTCCTTTGCCCGTGCCACAATGCCCCTTCCACTACGTGGAAGTTTTTCTTCAATATATTTTTCCACTTTCTTTTCCCATACCATAGGTGGTCTTCCACTACTAGCGGTTCCACTCACCTGACTCCCATATATCTTTCTTGGCATTCTGTCTTCATCCATTCTCTGAACATGACCATACCACCTCAAAGTACTTCTCTTTATCCACTCAACCACACCACAATCAATGCCCAAAGCCTGCTCTTCCATTCCAAAGGACTCGTACACTTCCCTATTACTTGGCCCATCTAGCCTATTCATGCCAGCTGCCATTCTGAAAAAGCTCATCTCCACAGCTCTTAGTTTGAAGAGGTCCTCGTCACTTGCCGTGTCACTTGCTCATAGGCTGAGAGCCTTAACATTCACCGCTTTACAATGAACAGTGAAGCCTGTGAGGTCTTGTTCCAGTCTAGGGAGTGAGACATGTGAAGCACGTAGAGTACAACGAGCACCTGCCATCTTGCCTTCACATGAGGCACGGTGCTCACTCATGGCCCGAAACGACCCCATCTCTGAAGCCACCTCGTTCCCGTGCTTCACTGTCTCACCCCCTACACTCGGACTCTCACACTTACACACACACAACGCCACCTGTTGAGCAGATAACTCACCAGGCATTGCACCCCTATAGCATATTTTGAATATGGGAATATTCATAAAGTGCTATTTAATCAGGGAACAATGAGGGTATTTTATTGACGTTTCGGTGGGCTTGTGGTAATGCACTGATACTAGTAGATACAGCACAAATTCCATCCCAATAATATCTTCCCATTGATACATCGGGATTTGAACCCGGGACCTTTGGATTACCAGGCCAGTGGCAAGACCACTCCTTACCTTTGGATACCTTTGGATGTGTTCGCCGCTCTTCTAGCGGCACCAAGGAGCGCGACGCCCCTCGTTATGGGTGGTGATTTGGTGCAGTAGACTGTTTGAAGCGACAGCTCGTTCCCTTGCGAGGATGGGCTCGTCTGGCACTTTTTGCAGTTCGACATCTAGGGCTCTCTTGAAGTTGTCTAACGAGATGTCCCTCATGTCTCTTACTCGCCGTGGGAGTTTGTTGAAGAGACGTGGGCCTCTGTGTGATAACCAGCCCTCTCGCAGAGCCCATAGCACCCCTGTTATTCATCCGGGGGATTTCGCATTCCCAGCCTCTCCTATCACTGAATTTCATGACTATCGGAGTATGTAGGTTCGGTACTAAACCCTCTGCGATTTTCCACGTGTATATTATTAGGTAACGTTCTCTTCTACGTTCCAATGAGTACAGATTCAGTGCTCTTAAACGCTCCCAATAGTGTAGATGTTTTATCGAACTTATATGCGAAGTGAAATTTCTTTGTACACTCTCTACGTCATTTATTTCACCTGCTTTGTATGGGGATGTTAATACGCTACAGTATTCAAGCCGCGGTAGCACTAGAGATTTGAAGAGCGTTATCATAGGCAATTCACCGCGTGTTTTAAAAGTACGCAGAATCCAACCCGTTAGACGTTTCGCAGCCGCCACTTTGACCTGGTTATGTACTTTGAAACCCATATTTTCAGACATTAATACCCCAAGGTCTTTCACACTGTCTTTCCGTTCTATTATGTGGTTAGATTCTGTTAAGTAATTTGTAATTTCTTTAACACCATTATTATCTCCGTACCGTATTAATTGGAATTTTTCCTCATTGAATTGCATGTTGTTTTCCCTGGTCCACTGGAACACTACATTCATGTCTTCCTGCAGTCGGCCCGTGTCCTCTTGTGTGTTTACTATCTTGCTTAATTTTGTGTCATCAGCAAAAGACGACACCGTACTGTGTCTGGTGTTGGTATCTATGTCACAAATTAGTATGAGGAACAGAAGGGGCGCTAGCACTGTTCCTTGGGGCACTGAGCTTTTGACATCCGAAGGCTCAGAAGTGACTTGGTTTACTGCTACCGATTGCTTTCGGTTTACGAGGAAATTGTATATCCACCGTCCGATTTTCCCAGTTATACCTTTTGCTTTCAGTTTGTGGGCTATTATACCATGGTCACATTTATCAAATGCCTTAGCAAAATCGGTGTAAATGACATCCACGTTTTTCTTTTCTTCTAGCGCTTTAAGAATTTTGTCATAGTGTTCCAAAAGTTGTGAGAGACATGATCTTCCCGCTCTGAACCCATGTTGACCGGTGTTGTGTAGTTCATATGTCTCCATGAATGTTGAAATTTTGCTTCGCAGGACTCGCTCGAAAACTTTAATGATGTGAGAGGTTAGAGCTACCGGGCGGTAGTTTTTTGGTAGTGCTTTACTCCCTCCTTTATGCAGTGGGGCAATTATTGCGTTTTTCAAGCTATCTGGTATGTCACCAGTGTCTAGACTCCTTCTCCACATTATAGCCAGGGGTTTTGAGAGGTTTTCCTTACATTTTTTCATTAGGATCGAATTCCATGAGTCCGGGCCTGGTGCCGAGTGGGATGGCATGTTGGAAATGGCCTCTTCTATGTCTTTTGGACCGAAATCAATATCCAGTATCTGAGGGGTTTCCGTGGGGGAGGTTTCCATGAAAAATATATTTTGGTCTCTGATGACTTTTGTTTCATCAGGCTCACTGAATGCCATTTCATACTGCCTGCTTAAGAGTTCGCTCATTTTCTTTTTGTCCCCTGTGAAAGAGCCGTCCCCTTTGCTCAGTGGGCCGATGTTTGATGTTGTTTTAGCCTTTTGTTTGGCGTATGAAAAGAAGTATTTGGAATTTTCCTTTATACCTACAATAGCTTTCCTCTCCTCTTCCATATGTTGTAGTTCATATGATATTCTTAGCCTTTGTTCAATCCACCACACCTCCCCTAATCATAATCATAAGATTATAATCATAATTTAATCATAATCAAGCAATAATAGAAAAAATCTAATCATAATCAAAAATACGTAAAGCGAAATAATCATAATCAAATCATAATCATAAAAAGGAAAAATCGAGTAATCATAATCTAATCATAATCAAAACTTATTCCGGATGATAATCAAAATCAAATCATAATCATTTTTTATAATCATGCCCATGTCTGGCTCATGCCCACCTGGTCCCTTGATAAAGCTTTGGAATTGCTACAATCCCGCAAGTATAATCATGCGCCGGACTTTGACTCACTTTTTAAGAAAGCGGTTTTTCTCATGGCACTTGCGTGACTTGCCACTGGACACCGGGTATCAGAGCTGGCGGCGATGAGCAACGAACCAAACTGTCTCAGGTTTGGGAGGCTGCACGACCTTGTACAAATCGCGCCGTCTCCCTCATTTATTGCAAAAAATGAACATTCAGACCATGTCTTCTCTGAATTTTCAGTCCCGGCCCTCAAGAGGGGCCTCATTCATCACATTTTATGTCCTGTGCAAGCGCTCACAAAGTTTATGAGGGCTGCGCAACCTCGCCAATCAGGTGCTTTATGGGTGAACCGAACAGGTACGCGTGCGACGAAACGGAAGTTAGCTTCTTTAATAGTAGACATTATTAAGGAAAGCAACCCCGGCGTGTTAGGTCGGGCTCACGACATTAGGAAGTGCGCGGTCTCTCAGATTTTTACAAAAATTTTCAATTGAGGATATTGCTAAGACCCAGCTTTGGGCTTCCAACCATACATTCCTGACACGCTACCTGTCGGTCGCTCTAGATAAACCAAAGCGTACTTGTGTAGCTTTACGGCAACGGGTACAGTAAGTAGTATGTTTTAATTAATTAATTGTTAAAAAGGGGGGGGGGGGGGGGCTGTGCGGAATAAGACCATATCCACTCTGTACCCTTGGAGATTGTGATATGTCACGAGCTGTGATAGGACGAGTTCTCAGTCCTGTATTTAGTCGTGTTAATTTTAAGAGAGTTTTCACATAGTTGCAACTATGTCTATATTTTTTTTTTACCAAAGTGCACAGTGAGATTACTGTACAATTAGTTTTAAGATCAGAGCGAGTACCTACTGCTGGGTCTCGCTCGGTAGGACACGGATGTGTCATACTCTTTCATGCATAAGGTCGCCTGCAACGGCCTTACCATGAGCAAGCAGTTTCTTAATGCCACACACTGCTAGCAAATCTTTTATACCTTTTTTATATTTTGTATTTCATACAATAAAAATCTTAAGAAAATGTTTATTCGGATTTTCTTCCCTAAGGTTAGGATATTTTACGAATGTCCCGCCTCCAGTCTTGATATTCAGGCGAAGTCGTCAATGATGGAGGGGCCCTATTAAATTATAGGTTTGATTCCCGAAGGGAAGTAGAGAAAACCTAATATTTAGTAGGGCCCCGTAATCATTGACGACTCGGGCCCTCCCAACCATCCCACTTCCCATTCGTTGATTTCCATAGTTTTTTCGTGGTATATCAGTGAAGGACGAGGATGGCCGCTAGGGGGCCTGGTATCGGGGAAGCAAAACATGAGAAATCCACGCACTGTATATGGCAAGTCATATAATAACAGATACTAATTTTTCTTTTTCTTTTTTTCTTTTTTACGGATTTTTTTTTCTGTACGGTACCCAATCAAAATGACGATCCCATAAAGGAATTAGGCATTCACTTGTGATGAGTACTCCATGATCTTCCGCGCGGGTTATTCAAATTGCTGGCGCAGGATGTTGAATGGAGACTATTAATGTTAAAAGGCGAAGTCGTCAATGATTACGGGGCCCTACTAAATATTAGGTTTTCTCTACTTCCCTTTGGGAATCAAAACTATAATCTTTGAATACATCATACCTGTATCAATACAGCTGATAGATTTTAACTATTTAATGCAAATCGGTTTTGTTCTCTATCTATCATACCATAGCTATTTCATATACTGTACAGTACTGTACTGCTAAATGAATCAATCTTTTCCACTCTATCTTTCTGTGTATGCATATATATATATATATATATATATATATATATTATATATATATATATATATATATATATATATATATATATATATATATATACTGTATATATATACGGTATATATATATATATAGATAGTACTGTATAAGCTACTTACTCTTTCTCTCTCTCAGAAAGTACCCAAAGTGACCTTTACAACTTCCTTCTGACACACTAACCTATGAATGCACTCACCTTCAAAGTGCACCTGCTTTAATACTGAATCAATTCTAAAATGTACAGTCATGCCTCATGACTATAAATATGGATAAACCCTTTTGAATTTTGAACTATAAAGCCAATTTCTGAAATATCCGAGATATAGTATTCATTGCATAGTCTCGTTTGGGCTTGATACAGATTGTATCTATCTATCTATCTATTGCCTGATGCCGTGATCCCCGAAGGGGTGGCCACGAACGAACCGCCCCCATGCACCTCTGTCCCCAGTCAGTCGATGCCCCTCCTCCCAACCAGCACCGCCTTCATCCATATACTTCCTCACTCCATCCTTCCACCTCTCTTTCGGTTTACCTCTCCCTCTCTGTCCTACCACCTCGCTCTCGTACACCTTCTTAGTCATTCTCTCGCTTCCCATACGTTCCATATGGCCGAACCATCTCAAGGTGTTCCTTTTCACACTTTCCAGCACATCTACCTCCACACCACACCTCCTTACTTCCTCATTCGTCTGTCTATCCCTCCATGTAACTCCGCACGCACTTCTCAAGTAACTCATTTCCACCCCTCTCACTCTTGGTCTGAGTCTCTTCTCAAACGTCCATGCTTCGCTTCCGTAAGTTAATGTCGGGATTACCACACTGTCATGCAAGGACTTCTTCACTTCCATACTGACCACCCTATTTCTTGTTACTGCTTTCAGCGTTCCTACAACCCTCTTCCCCTGTTGCAACCTCTCCCGCACTTCTTCATCCATAGTCCCATCTTTACTCAATACATTGTCCATATACTTAAATGAGCTGACAATCTCCATAGCCTGACCGTTCAACTTCACCTCACACTCTGTGGCTTCACCCCTTTCGAAGACCATAACCTTGCTCTTCCCCGCATTTACCTTCAGATTCCGTTTTTCGCACACTCTTCCAAACACATTTAGGGTACGAGTACCAATGGAGACGCATTGCCCAAAGGAGACGCACTTGAAACAAAAAAACTTGCACAGGCATAGGATGAGTAGATAGATGCATGAATGGTGGGCCAAAATATTCTTCAACTATCACCTAATATGCTCACATAGTACCAGCTTATTATTTTCATATGTTATTGTGTGAGATGAGATGAACTAAAAAAAAATAATGTTTTCGCAAATTCCTTACGAAAACCTAAGGATTTTTTTTTTAAAAAGCTAAATTTCTTACAGTTCCCTAATTTTAATCTCATTTCTATTACTGCAGGTTGATAGTGCATGAGTTGAAGTATAACACTGCATGATCAAAAGGCTTTTACTTGCACGGCTGAAGGGGGGTGAGGGTGCGTCCCCATAGGTCCAGCAAAAATAGTAAAATCCAATGGAGACGCATTTTTTCAAATTGATGCCAGAAGGTCGTACACCACACTGGTAACATAGCATACTCTCCTCTATGTCTGGCATAAATAAGGCTGAGTTTCCTTCACCATTGACGAAGCTGCCTTAACTAGAACCCTGGGCCCTATAGAGACGCACACGTCTGCTTAGGGTAGCCGGGTTGCGTCTCCTTAGGTCCTTGTAAATGTGTGTATATTATGTTAACATTATTAAACATAATAACCTTTTCTTTTATCCTGGGTGAAGGAAACTCGACCCTAATTACACCATACATAGTGGGGAGAATGGCTTTCTACCAGTGAGGTATGGCAACAGTTTGAAAAATGCGTCTCTATTGGACCTCCAAAATTTTGTGCTGGCCCTAAGGAGACGCACCCCTTTTAACCCCTCAGCAATTCAAAATCACATTAAGCATGTTCTTGCCAGCAGTCAAATGTTTGTGTGGGCCCTGTCAGCCTAGTGATGAAAAAATATACTATATTTCCAGGCCCTCCGCCCATTTCCTATCCCTATTTTCCCCAAATATGCCCGGGTTGGCGTCTGGTGCTTGATTTAAACCTCGTATTAGCATGAATGTTACATATATAACTTCCCTGCATCCTCTAAACTGTTTTGTTATTGGCCTACAATGAGCAATTAGTATGTTTAGTAATATTTTATGACTCTCTAATAATATATATTATAAGGCCTATGTCAGTCCATTTTATTGCTTTAGCATTGTCAACTTACAACCAAAAGTACCATGCTTTCTTTCTGATACCCATGAGGTAAGTACTTATATCATTTTATGTGTGTTTTTGTGTTTTAAACATACCTGCATCTCCTTAGGTCCAGGGGCGTCTCCTTATGGTTTTGTGAAAAAATGGAGACTATCTATCTATCTATTGCCTGACGCCGTGATCCCCGAAGGGGTGGCCACGAACGAACCGCCCCCATGCACCTCTGTCCCCAGTCAGTCGACGCCCCTCCCCCCAACCAGCACCGCCTTCGTTCATGTAGTTCCTCACTCCATCCTTCCACCTCATATTCGGTCTACCTCTCCCCCTCTGTCCCTCCACCTCGCTCTCGTACACCCTCTTAGTCATTCTCTCGCTTTCCATACGTTCCATATGGCCGAACCATCTCAAGTTGTTCCTTTTCACACTTTCCAGCACATCTATCTCCACACCACACCTCCTTCTTACTTCCTCATTAGTCTGTCTATCCCTCCATGTAACTCCGCACGCACTCCTTAAGTAATTCATTTCCACTGCTCTCACTCTTGGTCTGAGTCTCTCAACCAACGTCCATGCTTCGCTTCCGTAAGTCAGTGTCGGGATTACCACACTGTCATGCAAGGACTTCTTCACTTCCATACTGACCACCCTATTTCTTGTTACTGCTTTTAGCGTTCCTACAACCCTCTTCCCCTGTTGTACCCTCTCCCGCACCTCTTCAAAATGGAGACACATCTCTTATTTGTCTTCCCTCTCTTAAAGAATAAGAGATACAAGAAAATTGTTGATTTGCTTTAAAAATATAGCCTTTTTGCTATTTATCCCCCCTACCCCCAATTTTCAATCTGTTATAGATTGACAGAAGCAACTCGATAAAAAAAAAATAGTGCCCATTTTTGCGTCTGCATTGGTACTCGTACCCTACCAGACCCTGCAACTCCCATTCATTATCACTCGTCAGAACTGTATCATCAGCAAACAGCAGTACAGGCAGCTTCCACTCATTTCCCTTCCTTATCAGCGATACACCAACATCCACTGCTCTTCCTTGTATTTCTTTCATGACTCCATCCATACAGTATATACAGTAAACAACCACGGGGACATCACACACCCCTGTTTCAACCCAACATTCAGGTCAAAGAACTCCCTCTGCTCATTCTCCATACGTACTGCCGCCTTTGCACCCTCATACATGCTCATCACTGCTTTCAGCAATTGGGTGTATAGCTATTAGTGGTAATGACTGTGCATTATACTGTACATATACAGTATTATCATAATTCAAGAAGGACTTGAGCAAAAGGGCTGTACATTTCCATACGGGCTCACTCTTCCCAAATAGATGTACAGTATTACCGGTAGCCCAGTTACTCTACTAATTTATGAGTAACAGAGAATAATGGTCAATATTTTTGCCCTAATTATAATGAATACGCTATAGAGTTATAACCAAAGTATTGAGTACATATTCAGATAAACGGTTGTGCTTGTCTTTTAAGGATAGTTTTTCACTTACAACCCTACCCTAGCCCAGCTATTGAGCTGGGAGTGCATGGTGGTAAAAACTGCATCATCTCCACCCACTTCTGATCACTTTTACTTGTACACTCCGTTAGTTAGTAAATCCGGGCCCAGTGTTGTTACTCGTATGGGTGACGGGCGAGGGAGCAAATCTATGATGTTATCTTGTGCCTCTCACTCTCCCTATACCTCCGCTGACTCTAGTAGTCTATGCCTATTTGAGCAATGTTGATCCATCTGAGGGTCATAAACACCTATAGTTTACCTATTTCAACAATATGGGAGGAAGAGATTTTTCTTGTGTTATTCTCATCTCTCGGTCATACTTGAGTACGTACGAAGTTCGCAACTTGTTATTAAATAATTGCTCCATAATTAACCTAATATTACCGGTACTTATTAAAGGTCAACTACAGGGGGTGAAACTGGTGATGGGCTGGTCTATCAGAGTGAGAACTGAGCGATCTCTGCCATACCCATAGCTTACTCTGACTGTTCCTTTTACTTATATATCTTCTAGATCTCAAGTGACGGCGTCTCTTCCGTGGATTGACCTCCCAATCTACCAAGATTGGAAGCCAAAGCGTCACATTTTTCCTTTGCCCCTCAACTTTTTTTTCATAATTGCTGAGGGGCACAGGGCCCTGGGTGGGGCTTTGGTTTCCTGGGCATTTCCGCACCCTCCTCAGCTCCCCGCCATGGAGTGGCTTCGGTCACCCAGGCTTTATTGTGGTCGGCAGGGAGGGTTCTGTGGGGGTGCTCGGTTATGGCCTTGGCCTTGCTCGGGGCCTTGGGGCTGTTCGGCCAGGCAGCTTGGGAAACAACAACAACAACAACAACAACAACAACAACAACAACAACAACAGGGGTGAAATTTATTCAAACTACAATGTCCATTGGGATCTCCTTGGTTTTAGGGATATGATACTGAAGAACTTTCATCAATGTGTCCTAACAACATAGAAATATAGCTTATCTAACTTTTTTTATGTGGCGAGAACTGGCGTGTTTACCATGACGTCACAGATGTCGATGGCGGGAACACTCGACGTGGGAAGTAGATGAATCTGTGGTCTTATAAATTGTGTGCATGTGTACAGCTCAACATTTGGCTTCACCACTGTCTGGTCAAGGGACTGCGATATATACATTGAACAGAAAACGATACCTTCATAAAGAAATAGGCATTTGAAGCGACCTCCCTAAGATTCCTTATCTCTGGACCAGGATAAACACTCCAAATATTGCCTGTGTGTTTATTGTTGGCAAGATGGGATTACTGGTACTGTATATCTTGGTGTTCACCACATCTTCAGGACATTGTTCGATGTTTTGCAGAGCTTGAGTATTAAATTGAAAGGTATTAATCAAGAAAAACAGATTTGACAATCCACGAGTGCGAGTGCATGTTTACATACCTTCTGGCAATTCGTACGTTATGCCAGCTGACTGAAACTAGCCCAGGTGATCGTCAAGAATGCCAACGACGTTTTAAATTAATACTTTTCTCTGGAGTTTCATGGAATTATATCGATATTGCCCATACTGTATAAGTGTATATACATATTAACCCTTGGAATCTGGGAGGCCTCATATGAGTAAAAAAAAAAAAAAAAAATTGGCAGGAATCCAGGAGGCCTCATACGAGGCAAAATGCGCGGCAAATAATCGCCGCAAAAATCATCAGGGTAGAATGTAGAATTCGGGCGTACCGCCAGCCTTGTTTACACAACGCGGAGCGGCATCGGACGGTTTCCATCATGTTCCCGTCTATTTTGACTGCCTTTGGATAACTGCAGCGATCGCCCTATGTAAACATGACGACCGTACGCCCGGAATCTACATCCATCCCCATTATATGTTCGTTATATTTATCAACGACTTACCTGAAGTTATAACTAATGGAAGTGAGGTATACCTGTATGCGGACAACACTAAGCTGTATAGAAGAGTGAGGAGTAAGGAAGATGTGGGTTTGCTTCAAGGAGATGTGGAGGGCATGAAGGGATGGTCTGAGCATTGGTTAATGCCTTTTCATCCAAAAAATTGCAAGTACTGTACTGTACATGCGGATTGGGACAAGGAAGATAGACAAGCTAGGATACAGTATGTATGAAGCAATGGAGGAAGTGAATGCAGAAAAGGATATAGGAGTAGTGATAGACAATAAGTTAAATTTCTCAGAACATTTAGTGGAAAAGATAAACAAAGCCAATAGAATTGTAGGGCTGATAAGGAGGACATTTGTGTCACTTGACGAAGAAATCTTCAGGAATCTTTATACAGCGCTGGTTAGGCCGCACCTGGAATATGCAAACCAGGTGTGGGCTCCATATATGGTAAAGGATATAGAAGCAGTGGAGAAAGTGCAGAGGAGAGCTAGCAAGGGAGAACAAAGGCCCCCCCCCCCCAACATATTATTGTATCCAAAGGCAGTCAAAATAGACGGGAACATGATGGCAAGCGTCCGTCGCCGCTCCGTGTAGTATTTACCTAATTGTAGTTTACAGGAGTTGAGCTAAGCTCGTGTTGTCCCGTCTCTCAGTCTACTTTTTATCTAATTTTTTCTTGAAAATATGGATGTTCCTTGCCCCTACCACCTCCTCCTCCAGCCCATTCCATTTGTCAATACATCTATAGGGGAAGCTAAACTTCCTGATATCGTTCTTGCAGGTAGGTCTTTTTACTTTGTAGCTGTGGCCTCTAGTTATTCCTGTATCCATAATTAATATATCCTCCCTATCCAGCCCCCGGGTGCATTTGTACATCATTATCATGTCTCCCCTCTCTCTCCTCTCTTTTAAACTCGGTAGATTTAATTTGTCTAGCCTCCCTTCATATAGCAGTTCTCTGAGACTTGGAACCAATCTAGTAACTCCTCTCTGGATTCTTTCTAACTTGTGAATATGCTTCTTTAGATGCGGGGACCACACCACTGCTGCATACTCCAATCTTGGTCTAATCATACTCTTCATAATTTTCGCTACCATGGTCTCATCCAAGTAGTTCAGAGCAACTTTCATATTCCCGGCCATTGCATACATTCCGCTAAAGAGCTTGTTAATATGTTTCTCTGGCGACAAATTATCTTGTATAATCAACCCTAAATCCTTTTCTTTTCGGCCTTGCTAATTATATTATCTCCCATCCTGTACTCCCAATTTGGTCTATTCACACTTCTTCCCATATTTAACACATGGCATTTACTTATATTAAATTTAATTTACCACTTGGTGCTCCATTCGTATATTTTATCTAAATCCCCTTGCAGCTCCCCACAACTACTTTTATTTGTTATTTGTCTCATAATTTTTACGTCGTCTGCAAACATTGATATGTAGGAATTTATGCCTATCGGCAGGTCATTCACGTACATAAGGAACATGAGAGGTGCCAACACAGATCCCTGCGGCACACCACTCTCAACTTTCCGCCACGATGAGTAAGTTCCTCTAATGTTGGTCCTCATTTCCCTATCTGTTAAATAGCTCTCCATCCATTTCAGCAAACTCCCCCTGACACATCCTAGCATCTCAAGCTTGGATAACAATCTCTTATGTGGTACCTTATCGAATGCTTTGGAAAGGTCTAAGTAGACGCAGTCCACCCATCCGCCTCTTTCTTGGAGTACATCTATCACCCTACTGTAATAACATAGCAAACTGGTAACACAAGATGTCCCTTCTCTGAATCCAAATTGCTTTGGGGTTATTATCTTCTTTCTCTCCAACATTTTCATCCATCTCTTCCTAATTAGCTTTTCACAAATCTTGCATACAATACTAGTAAGTGAAACTGGTTTATAGTTTAGAGGGTCCTCAGGGTTTCCATTCTTGTATATCGGAATGATATTAGCTCTTTTCCATTCAACAGGAACCTGTCCTTTATCTAAGGAAGCTTGAATTATGTCCCTCACTGGCTCCACTAATTGCTCTGCACACTCCTTTAAAACCCAGGCAGACACTTCATCCGGTCCCATAGCTTTCCTTACTTCAAGTCCTCTCATCGCAGATAACAGCTCATCTCTAGTTATTTCAATCTTACTAAGACCACTCTCCAGTACTCCCGCCTGTGGTTCGTCAAAACCTTCCTCTCTAGTAAAAACTGACCCCAATTTGTTATGCATTACCTCACACATGTCCGATACATTTTCATACGTCCTAGCATCAACTCTTAATTTAGTAATTTGTTTCTTTACCTTCAACTTACTGTTGAAGACTGGCGGTACGCCCGAACTCTACATTCTACCCGAGCTTTGCCCCCTCACTTCCCCATGACTTAGGCCTATTGTCATCATCATATATATTGCCAGCAGGGGGGGGGCACATAACAGAAACAAAAACAGTCATCATATGAAAATGTGTTAAACCCTCGTAAAAGCCTAATATAAAAGTATGGTACTAAAATTTAATTTTCGTAACAAGGTTGTCAATACGGTACTTTCCCGTTATCAATTTACAATAAAGCTGAAGATTGCAGAGTAAACACCATGGACTTCATCGCCTTTTTTTTCACCTTCGTATAATCGACAGCCATTTTTTTTTTTTTATTAAGGGATTAGTACTCAACCAGCGGGGGTGTGGGGACGGCAGCCCCCACCCATAATACTAGGTTAGGTTAGGCTAATGTCTTTTCAAATTACTATCGGGGAGCGAGCGTGTCTCAACATCGATCGATAGGCCTAATGGGGAAAATAGGTTTTCCCGAGATTTCTAATTAATTACAAACACTATATATTGATGCAAATGACCAATTTTGTTTATAAAAACACTCGGAAAATTTGTGGTATTAAAATAACATTTTTCCCTAACAACCTTACCTAACCTAACTTAGTAATATGGGTGGGGGCTGCCGCCCCCACACCCCTGCTGGTTGGGTAAAACGGTAGAAATCCAGTTGGGGTGGAGTGAATAACCGTAGATTTTCGTAAGGGGGTAAGAGGGGGCAGAATGCCCTTATAATCCATTTCCGCATATTGCCACCTAGGCTATACCACATCACTTACCTCGTCGTACCTTCCTGTTAAATACAATAATAATTTGTTTAGTTCGTATAGGTGCAATTATAGAATAATACTGACTTTTCTTTCACCTTCGTATAATCGACAGCCAATTATTTGTTGTTTTTTATTTACTAAGAGATTAGGCTAGTACTCAACCAGCGGGGGTGTGGGGGCGGCAGGCTGGCAGCCCCCACCCATAATACTAGGTTAGGTTAGGTAAGGTTGTTAGGTTAGGCTAATGTCTTTTCAAATCACTATCGGGGGGCGTGTTTCAAGATCGATCGATGGGCCTAATGGGGAAAATAGGTTTTCCCGATATTTCTAATTACTGTAATTACAAACACTAGGCCTAGGCCTATAGGCTACAGCCTAGGCCTATTGATCCAAATGAACAATTTTGTTTATAGCCTAAAAAACACTCGGAAAATTTGTGGTAGGCCTAGGCTATTAAAATAAAAATAAATACGCTTAGCCTAGTTCATAACTTCGACCTGGTGTAAAACTAGAATAGGCTAGGCCTAGGCCTACCCCAATATTTCCTAATTTCCTAAATTCCTATCAATCCAATCCTTTCATTCCTATGATTGTCTCTCTCTGAGAGAGAATGAGTCTTTGAGTCTTGAGAGAGACTCTTGAGTCTTGAGAGAGACTCTTGAGTCTTGAGATGGTGACTCAATGACTCATAGCATGATAGCCTACAAGTAGCAGCGTTTAGAAAGTTAATTACTCAGCTTACTCTGATATTTGGCAGACTATAATGGTACCATACACCAAGCCCACAATCCTATTGTCAGGATGAGCAAGTTAAGTGAGTAATGCCTTCAGAACATAAGTAAATAACGTAGATACTTAGAGCATAGCCTACCAATAAATTATGAGCTCGACTCTCGAGTCCCAAGACATCCCAATGAAGATGAGGCGGAGAGAGCAACACCTACGAGAAATTTGAGAAAACATGGGAAGCTCTGAGTTAATACATTAATGAGGCACATAACCGAGTTACAGGGATAATAAGGACAGATAGAAGTTTACATTAATCCAAGACAATACCAGAAAAACCTTGGTAACACGAAATAAATGGCAGTTACCGGGAGACGACAAGAGGGGGCGACGTCACCACAACAGACCTTGGTCGCTCGTGAAATTGAACGCCTGAGCTGTTCAAGAACGCCGAAAGAGCAAAAGAACTCCCAGTTACTTCTATAAGGAACATATAAAGTACAGTCAAATTGGCTGCATATTATATGGTTATCGTTATTACTTGTTAATTAAGTACCTCAGATTTGTCTAATTATTACATAATGAGGATATACGCTACAATATCTCTCTCTCTCTCTCTCTCTTTCGTCTTAATTGTCTTGTCTTGGGGGGTTAAGGGCAACCTCAGGCGAATACTCGCCCGATCCAGCCCTACCGTAGTCGCGGAACTCCTAGCTAGGTCACAAATAAATTATAGTTTATAGTTATAGTTCACCGCCGTGTCACCGATAGACTACACCATGACAACCGGACAACCTTAAAATATAAAAGTCAACATCCCAATAATAGCAGGTCATCAGGTGGCGAGCCAGAGACCTATAAACCGCTGTAATAGGGCCAGAGCAATGTCTTGAAGCAAGGTGCCCTTATCAATCAACCCCAGACAGTCCAGTAGGAGTCGTCGGAAGGAATCCATCTTCGAAGCCAGAGAGGGACGCTCATCCACATGCGCAGGGGCGTGACGAGGCGAAGCTTTGGAGGCGTATGTAGGACGACCAGACGAAGGATGGGGAGGGGAAGAGCTACGTCGATCCATGGGATGCGGAGGGAAGGGCTCATCGAAGTCATACGGATCCTCAACAATAACCAGGGCACAGCCGATGCAGGGCGGACGGCGCGGGGAACCAGGTGGGCGCGGGGACTGCGCAGCATGGAACAATACAGCCGACCGGGACTGGGGCCGGGTAGTCACCCCCAACTCCAGGCCAACCTCCTCGGGCAGGTCCGCAGCAACATCCATCTCATCACCCAACGGGGCAAAACGGTTCCCCCGAGCAGCCGGCGAACCTCCCTCCAACGAGTGCCGGCCAGCTAAGGGAGACTCCTGGGGCACAGAGGGACCACGGCGCAGGTTGAGGAGGCGTAGTCTGTCGTTCATATCCCCCAGGGTAAGAGCTCCGTCACGGTACGCCTTGTGCAGCAACCAAGCCTTCTGGAGGAAAGAACACTCCCCAGATGTCACCCTGTGCGGTCCCCCACAAAATAAACAATGATCCCCATTGGAGCACTTCAGCTGATCCTTATAGCACCTCCTCATGATAGCCACTGCACTTGGCGCAGCGAACCCTGTTTCTGCATGACACTACACCGTGGGAAAATAAATGGCAAGAGTAGCACCGGAGGAGAGGGAAGGTATAATGTCCCACCCGGTAACGGACGTGGCCATGAAGCATCTTCTGGTCCGATGGTAGAGCAGCACCCTCGAAACGTAGCCGGCAAAATACAGAGGGCACCAGCGTTCCATCCTCCGTCCGAGTGTAGGAATAGGTTTTTACACCATATACCCGAAAGAGGATTTATGGAGCTCCGATCTTACTCTCAACCATCTTAACAATTTTACCAACACACCTAAACTTCGTTAGATACTGAAATAGCCTCACGAAAATATGCCTGGGTCTGGGATTGAACCCGGGACCCTTGGGCTATGAGGCGAACACTCTACCAGTGACACCAAGAAAGATATCTCACTTGGCATGGTTAGCTCAAGTTATTTCTGCATCTGGGTCTGTTTAGGCTAATCTATTTTCACTGACTTTACACGAGACCTCATTCGCTGTACCTCCACCAGCACTAACAGCTAGGAGGTCCTCACCAGCAATCTCCGTAGACACGGGCCCAATCTTCCCATATACAAACACCCCACCCGACGGAGAAGCAGACACCTTGCACGAGACGTCCCAATCATCACCCAATTTCGTCATCTTCTCTGGTGGGGAGGGGAGAAGGTCAAAACAGCTTATGGGCAGCCCCACACACAGCGCTATTCCACCCCCAGGCACCCGAACGTCACTTTCTGCCACATATTTCCCCAATGGCGCCTCGTTGAGAGCACGGGTAACCTTGACACTTGAACACCGGCCAGCAATCCTTCTCCCGAAACAGAAAGTAGACAATCATGCTGACAGGACTGGTAACTTGGCCCCCACCACCGACATCAGGAGAGCATGTGGCCGAGGTGAATTGGTAACGCTTGGAACCCTGGCGGTCTTGTTTGCCACTTGCATCGCCCAGGAAGTCCTCTCGCTGCCAGCCACGTTTCAGAGCATCCTCGGGCATTTCCACCATCGCCTCCATGGCGCCGGCTGGCACGGAAACGGCCGTCACCCCACCAAAATGGCAGTAAGTAAAGTCCTCCTTTGTCTATCGGTCTAGGTCGCACACGCCGACGACCCCAACCCACCATTCACTACACTAGAGCCCAGGCGCACAAGGTCCAAGCACATAGGCCGCTCACAAAGTAAAGGTGCCACTGCGGGAGGCACGTCTACACTGCACGACGGTCACAAGCCCTCTCTCTCTCTGTTATACCAGGTTTTCACTGGGGTTGTATTGACTAATTAGGTAGGTTCTTACTTGACTGGGGAAAACGAGACCAGAACGAACATAAGTACGAAGGCTAGAGGATAATATAACACAGAGTATAAACTTACATTATTCTTATTTGACAGTAACATATGATTAAAGGTACAATGTTAAATCAGACTTGGATAGGTAATTATGTAACTGCATGATCGACAATCCACTATAGGCGCCTCAAGGGGGAGACTTTGGGCAGGTTCCAACGGTCTTTGAAGATGCGGCTGCATTGTATTCCTGATGACGTCGTGGTGGTGATCCTGCCGTGTGACGGTTGCAGAGTTAGTGAAGACTTCCTTGAGGATCTTCTGAAGAACTTTGATGTTGAGGTCTTATACGAATACGAGCTGTTTCATCAGTATCTTACGCTCTCGAATCGTAGGTGTTGTTTCACCAGTGTCTTACGCCCTCCACTACGAGTCCTTGTGTAACGGGAAGAAATTGTACTTTCCCTTTTGGTATATGTTGTAAGGTTTGACCTGTAAGACTTTTTCCCCTTCATTCACTCTTCCCTATATTTAAGGGAAATGTATCGTTTAAGAAGGGTTAAGTAACCCTTGTCTATGTAAAGAGGGAATTAGCCTAGATCAGGAGAACTAATATTCTCAAATCTATCTAAAATACTTTCAAGCCTAATTTATCCTTTTACCCCCTTTTGTTATCCCATGTAAAAATCCTTCCTTTTCGAATTTAGAGTAATGCCCCCTTGTGTAAAAAGACCGCCAACTCCTACCCAAGCGACGCCACCCTTTGTGGTCACCCTCCCCTTTTTTGGCGGGATCCCTGGCACTGGCCCTCGGCCCCTCACTGTCGTGACCCCAGGCCTACGAGAAAGACACCTACCCACCCCCCAGTCTCTGTCATCATTCCCCGCTTCTTCTCCGGACTTAGGCTTCCTTTCCCTCCTTTCAGAGGTTCGTAATTAAGGTTTATAGTGTTATAAGGTATTGCTTATTCAGTTAAATAAGTACTAGGTGTGTAATGTAGGAGGTATTACTGTGATTGACAAATTCGTGAACTCGAGCCTACCATCGGGTTGGTCGACAGGCACCCCTCACCTGCCAAGTGCCTACAACCATACAAATTCCCCCATATTGTGTTCAGTAAAACTTAGTCTGTGCACCTTTGCTAAGTGGTATTCTGATATTTTAGACTGTTATTCCAAATTAACGTCAAATTAACTTCGTGTGTAATAATTTCAGTCAGAGGGACGCCATTTGATGGCCTTCCAATTCTTGTGTTTTTCCATAATTCCCGACCAAACTTAGGCTAGCCTATTTTGCTAGTTTGTCTTTCACCGTTTTACATAATCCTGAGGTAGTGCGAGAACACCAGTTAAGAGTAGAATTGAGGACGAAGTTGATTAAAATGCTTTTGAAGCTTGACCGCCATTTTAGCATTTAGACCATCTCGCATTTCGGAGAGACGACCAGGTTGAGTAAATTACTAATGTAGCAGTTGTATTGTATGTTTAGAACTTGTTCATTACTTTGAGTTTATAAAACCATGCATTTTGGTAAATATGATTGTATTTTAACATGTAAATCAGGAAAGGACATTCGTTTGAGATCGTGTCCTTGAGTTTTGTTTACCTTTCATGTCTGTCGACGTTCCAAAGTTAGGCCTATTCAGATAAGTATTTATAACTAATGTCTCCTAGGCCTGGTTATTGTTCATTTTAAATGTTTTTACTGGGTTATAGTGTAAAGAGTTACTTGTTATCTTGATTTAGAGGTCCTCATTTCCCAACCCCAGTACTGTCAAATTTCGGACCCCCATTGGGTCGGGTTTATTTCAGATGATTATTTGTTCTTACCTATTGTTACTTAAAGTTAACTTGTGAAAAGGCCGTTTAGGTATGGGTACTTGCTGAATTATTATGGTAGGTTATATGATTTTACATTTTTAATTAGGCTACCTAACTTTCACCTAATTGGAAGTACAGTAGGCTATTATTAATTATTGTGCATTTAGAGTGTATTTTGAGTATTGATTCCTATGATATAATTATGTTTGACATGGTCTAATGAACAGAGTTGCCTTGCAAGGGATGGAACGCTGTAGTGAGATTCTGGGCAGCTGATTTCAGGGGATAAGTTACTCGAGTTACAGTAGAATTAACGTTTAGCTTTGTTTGAGCCTTGTGTAGCACCCTCCGCATTGAGCAGTCCAACCTGTTAAGTTTGACCATGACAATTACCTTTGATTTATGCCATTATTGTATTGATTTGACTCCATAGATATGCTGTGTAATTATGTATTCCCAATTGTGTGTAGAGTACTGCTGAGTAACATATGTACCTGTACTTAATGAGAGGATCTTTGGATGCCTTAAGAGATTATTTCGGTACAGTACTGTAATGTCATAATTTGATCTGTCATTGTATTTCTGTACTTATATTAGCTCCTCTATTTTTATACGTTAATAGGAATCCATGTATTTTTATATGTTTATATTAACCTATATTTTTTATATGTATTTGTTTTAGTATTACTGTGTACCGTAATTAGGATATTGATTAACCCCATTATTAAGGATTAGCTATATGTCAACCGTGGGTTAAGAATGTATTCGAATTACCAGGGAACCAGTTTGGGACGGAGTCGATGTGATGCTGAATTGCTGATGGCGGAGAATCGGAGATTCACCCCTCCCATTGGCTGAGTGCAGGATGCTGAACTTGTGTACTGTACGAGGGTTCAAGGACGGCAGGAAGACGTATGATTACCCCCTATACCCCAGGATACGGTAGGCCGAAGAAACCTACAGGCAAGCCTGGCCGATACCGGTATCTAGCGGAATTGGGATGTATAATACGGAGAGGAATGGGGTGGATACAGACAGCAATATTCGAGTCCTACTCCTAGGTTAAGAGACTGTCCCAGTACGGTAATGGATTGGTCCCAGGTTAAGGGTATAGAGATAATTAGATACGGTACCAATATTAAGAGTTGTAAACGGTAAAATGTTCCTTATACTGTATTAATATCAAGCTTAAGATTACTGCAATATGTTTGTATCTATCCTCCCGTACCTATTTGGATCTAAATGTGTTATCAGGATGGTAAATCGGAGCCGTCAGTATTAAATTGGTCTAAGAGTAGTACCAGTAGCCTAACCGAGTTAAAGTCTTGTCAGCCAACATTGAAGGTGAAGTTCTTGATTGGTCTTTGCTAGCCTCCGATTTATCCTACTGTCCTAATGTACCTGAATAATGAGCATGAGTCACGATTGCATAAAGAATAAGAAAACCATGGGGACGGCCAGTTCACCTGAAGGTGGGCGATCAACTAATTCGAATGAATTACCGTTCCCAAAAACATCCTTATGTGATATCTAGAAAGTAGAGAATATGCTAGGTCTCAGTGGGGTTTTTGTGGTTCTTTGGTCTTATCATCGTGTCGGAGTTGCAGCCTTTCCCCTTCCTCGAAGGATGTTGGATGTGGGTCAACCAAACAGGGTTGTCCTCTCGTTAATTAGAATGCAATAACGGGTTTGTCGTCATCTCTTCCCTTCTATCCTTGAGTACCTATTTTCCACCTTCGCAGCTTAATCTATCTTTTTCTGTCTTACCCTCTCTCTCTCTTGTTAGCAGAAGAAGGGAAGTGAAGAAGGAGAGATACCCAATCCTATTCCTTCCCCCCCCCCCCCCGTTACACTTGACCTAGACTTCCTACAGGAGTCTCTGGAAGAACTTTGATGTTGGATTTTGGGTTTATACGAGTGTGAGCCGTTTCACCAGTGTCTTACGCTCTCGTATCGTAGGACTTAACACCTTACGAGCGGCCTAGGCGGTAATTTATATGTACCGCCCAGCGGGGTGTTTTACCCTAAATAGGGCTGTTTACGTGATCATTTTCATGCCTAAATAAGACCCAGAGTGTAAAACAAGTATCTATCCCTGAAAGGGCATAAACAGAGCTTTCCAATGACACTCCAACCATCCTTGTACGACCGCTAGTTTTCTTGCAACGATCGCGCAACACGAGTGCAAAAACCATGTAATTAGGTAGTTTCCCTACATAAATTCCCTGTGTAGCGAGTGGGGGAGGGTGGGATTCATGTCAGTAGGTCCGCCGCGGTGGTCTGGAGCAGTCATACGCTTGCTACTCTCCTGCCACCACTTATCTCTCTCTCTCAGCATCATTACGTGGTGAAAATGGCACACGACATAAGTTGTGAACCGCCACTTAGTCCAAATTTCTTTCACACGACATAAGTTGCGCGCCGCCAATAAAGGGTTAAGTAGGGAGTTGTTTCACCAGTGTCTTACCACTCTCCACTACGAGTCCTGACTTAGAAGGAAGCCGTTTCACCAGTGTCTTACGCTCTTCCAACCAGTCTTACTGTTTTTGTAGGTATATTAAAACTAGAGCGCTTGGTCAGTAGGCCTACTGCATACTCTAGCTAAAGTAAATCCTGTATCAAGGCAATTTAAAGATGTTGGGTGGTCACCAGTGTCGTCCAACAAGGATACAAGCAAATCCAAGATACCTTCGAGAAATGCGTTGAGTACGTTCCACCAGTGTCTTACTCCCTCAAGGCAATATCTTGGTAAACAGTCCCAAGTCTTCTTGATATCAACCCTACCAGTGTGGTGTTGATGTCTTTCCAACTCTGCTGATGATGAGGTGGGCTGAGATAGTCTTACTACTTCCGTCGTTCTCCTCGGTGGGGCATTTCACGCCTAGAGGGGCGGCTGTGCTTGGAGGAGGGTCTGGGTCGACTGCGGTAGTCCTTCTGGGAATCCACGGCGATGGTGCGTCTCAGGGCAAGAAGGGCGCATGGTGTGTTGGGATATATGCACTATTCTTTCCCACAATGTCTTGAGTGGTCATCTTTGATTTGTGCATCGTTGTCTGGTGACGTCCTCACAGGAGTGTTCTTTCCTGGGGTCGGGGGAAGTGCCTGGGTGATACATGCGACCCGAGCGAAGTGTGGTGGGGAGTCGCTTGTGCACTCTTTACTTGGTGGAGTGGTTGCTGGTGTTTGCGGGGCCCCATCATTCCCCTCATTTCTGCTTTTCCTCTCTCCCTCTCTCTCTCTCTCTCTCTCTCTCTCTCTCTCTCTCTCTCTCTCTCTCTCTCTCTCTCTCTCTCTCTCTCTCTCTCTCTCTCTCTCTCTCTCTCTCTCTCTCTCTCTCTCTCTCTCTCTCTCTCTCTCTCTCTCTCTCTCTCTCTCTCTCTCTCTCTCTCTCTCTCTCTCTCTCTCTCTCTCTCTCTCTCTCTCTCTCTCTCTCTCTCTCTCTCTCTCTCTCTCTCTCTCTCTCTCTCTCTCTCGAGTCGTTTTGATCACAAACCAGTTTGTCCACAGCCAGTTCGATCACAAACCATTTCGATCACAAATAAATTTTGTAAGATCCACTTTTTCTCTTCAAAATAATATGAGTAACTTTTTCTTCAAAGTATTATTATACAGCTGGTTGAGCAGTCAGATTATCGGTCAAGAAGTCTGATATGCAGCCTAAGAACAATTTACTAGCCTTGTATTTGCATAACCAACATGCCCGGATAGCCTCGATCCGGTATCATCAAGTCCAGGATAGTAACCCCTACAGGTCCCGTCCACCATCTTTTTCGTCCTCTTCGGGCATTAGAAAGTACGGAGATAGAACAGGGCAAACTCAACCATTCCGAAGAAATCGACGGTCCACCACCACCTCGAATCTTCCGGAGCTCTCCAATTCCGCCCAACATTTCCAGTGCCTCCCATACCTTCCCAAACATTCCGCCCATTGTGCCCACACCGACAAAGACCATCGGAGGCTGCCTCAGCCTTCAAATAATGGCCAAATCACACTGAAGAAAGGGAAGGCACAACATGTGGATACCCCAGCCACACCAACCACCACAATTATCCCTCCTAAACAATACTTCCCTTGCAGCCAGCCCAAAGCCACAACCACAGCAACTGCAGAAATAGTCAATCATAAGGAGAAACCAGGTGTACCCCACGTAACATCTCATATGAACCGACCAGACAAATCACCAGCCAGAGATGTGCCCTTTCTGCCCGGAGATGCCCCTGCCGTGACATCCCAGCCAGAAGAGACACTACCTCAGCCAGCCCAGGCATCAGCAAGCATCTAGCCTGCTGGCTTAAAACCATTCTTTGGTTGCTACACAGACAGTCTTTGTAGGAATAGGTTTTTACACCATACCCAAAAGAGGATTTATGGAGCTCTGATCTTACTCTCAACTATCTTAACAATTTTACCAACACACCTAAACTTCGTTAGATGCTGAAATAGCCTCCCGAAAATATGCCAGGGACTGGGATTGAACCCGGGACCCTTAGGCTATGAGGCAGAAACTCTACCAGTTAGACCAAGAAAGATATCTCTCTTGGCCTGGTCGGCTCAAGTTATTTCCGCATCAGGTTCTGTTAAGGCTAACCTATTTTTACTGACTTTACACCCTAAGGTTGGAAAAAACAAACTAAGCCTAAGGAGGAAAAGGCTTGTCGTAGTACCAGCTGGGGATCAGGGCACGTAACCTATAATGCTTGCTGTCCGGATTTTATCTCGGTGCAACCCCACGTAACCTATAACGCCTGCCGGGAGAGCGCGGTACTTGACTTAGACTCAGGCACCAGCTGGGGATTAGGACACGTAACCTATAACGCTTGCTGTCCGGATCCTAAGTCAGTGCAACCCCGTGTAACCTATAACACCTGCCGGGACAGCTGCGATACTCGACTTAGACTCGGGCACCAGCTGGGGATCGAAGCGCGTAACCTATAACGCTTGCTGTCCGGATCTTAACTCAGTGCAACCCCGCGTAACCTATAACGCCTGCTGGGACAGCGCGATACTCGACTTAGACTCAAGCACCAGCTGGGGATCGAGGCGCGTAACCTATAATGCTTGCTGTCTTGGTCTTAACTCAGTGCAAACCCGCGTAACCTATTATAGGCTTGCCGGAAGAGCACGGTTACTGAGTCTGACCCAGTATCACCCCGTGTTATAGTGTGGCTCAGCTGCCCTTGTCTGGCACCGAGACTGCTAATAACACACAGTCTGTGTTAGAGACTATCACTGACTCCCTGAGCAGTCACTCTTTTGTCGCCCCCAGGCAAGAAGCGACCAGGGCATGTCGGCTTTACAGTCGCCCCTCAGGTGAGCTTGCCCCTAACACCAGGAAAGACTCTGGTTGTTGCGGATGAGCTACCTTCTCTCCCCAGGCCCCAGGTTGTGTGTAAGGGAGAACCAGACGAGGCGGGACGCCAGCCTCCAGCAGAGGAGATGGAACGCCAACAGCCAGCAGTGGCGTCATTTTATTTTATTTTTTATTTTTATTTTTTTGGGGGAAGGGTAGTTTAGGAGGCCCTCCCCCTCGAAGACGTGCTTTGCATCTTCCCTTGTGCTTTTGCCTTCCAGTCACCCTGGTTGTTGGGGAACATGTACACCTGTCCTACACCGGCTCTGTATATAGATACTTCCTCGGGCCCGGGATCCCGTGACCCCCTGAAGAGGATATATAGATATGACATTGCCACTTCATTTTAACATACACCCTACACGTCAACCGAGAGTTCCTGCTGCATATCTGTGTTTACGCATATCATATCATTGAGACTTAGACATTATAGTATATTTTATTCCTGAGTTAAGATTTGCATTTATGCTTTAGAGTTTCTTGTCATTTGAACTCTTTGTGTTTATCAGTTTGGGAAGCTACTGCTTTCTCTTTTAATTACCAGTTACAATCATCCTTTGTTCTTATAAACTTTGACCTATATGTGTTCCAGCTAACCCATTCACCGTACTTTTAGGACGATTATTTGTTTGAGGTTTATTTCACCTTTTGATTTTATCTAATTTATTCTGTGTACGAGTGTCCTGTTGAACAACCCTCTGTATAATTTATATGTCTTTGTGCCTACCTAAGTGCTGTGAATAAAAACCATTGTACCTACCATCGTGTTTCTGTTCTTTGCATGGCATCTGTTTGGTGAAAATAGAGATAGGGTCAGTCCTCTCCCCGTCGAGAGTAACCTAAGTTGAACATTTCTGCACAATTCTCAGAGCTGGGTAGAAGTGGGACCAGAATATACCTCGCTCCTCTAAAGCGTGGCATAACACTGATGGCAGCGGTGTCTCAACTCGGGGGGACGGCCTTTCTGGATCTTTAAACACTTTACCAGACAATGACGGCTATAACAGGCATCATGGCCTGGAAATCTTTGGAAATTATTCCCTTCAAACCGGAGGAACATGACATCACTACGTACCTTGAGGTTGTTAAACCAGTGCTCGATATTGTTTTCAGGGATGAAGACACCCCCAAAATTTGCACTGTTGTCATGAAACTGGGGCGTCATATGTCCCTAGTTTCCGCGTATGTGTGTGACAATCCCGATCTGACCTGGGAGCAATTTGAGACTTACACCCGGAATGTTATAAATCCCTGGGGTCAGTGATCTCAAACCAGAAATTCCACGAAGTCCAGTTCGATGGGGATTTAGACACCATCATCAGCCTACTGAGCCAGCTCGTCATGCCAGCCTTCCCTACAGCTTCAGCCGCCATCCGTAAAGAACACATATTCAACACGTTACTCAGGATTTTACCATATAACTTCCGGGACCACTTCGCCGTGACAGAACCAAGAGGCTACGACCTGGATCTCCCTGTGATATGACGGATCATGGTGGTCAAAAAGAATAAAGAGAAGGTGGCCGCCATCAGCAAAACCCCCACCAAACCTCAGGCTCCAGCTCCTCAGCCTGCCTCCACTCCCGTCGGGCCAAACGATAAACCCGCAGAATGGGCCCGTGTTAAGTCCATGGAGTGGAAGCCCTGCAATTCCAGATGTCCTCTCACCCGCCTTCGTAGAACGATCAGCTACCTCATCCAAAGATGACACCATGTACCTGCACTCTGTTGTCAAATTCCTTGGATCCGCCCTCGTCGCCTAGCAGCGATCACCGAAGATGGAACCGCTCGACTGGAAGATAGCACTGAGGAGCCCATCACCAAGGACACAGCCAAGCAGCCAGCCCTGCCCAAAGAACAGGGTTTTTAACTCGGCAGCTGCTAAGCTATGGTATATGAAAGTGCCCGCCATGTGAAGGTAGGCCTATTCTGATTCATTCCTGACTAAAATCGTCAATTTACCATATATATAATTAATACTTATCCATATGCGCCTATTTTACTTTTAATATGAACATTGGAAAGCAATAAAACAAGTGGTAACAGCAATTGGCTGGTGAAAATTGTATATTTTAGCCCCGCGGTCGTAATCTGACCTTGAGTGGTGAGAGACAAACACCCTCCCTCTGTCTTGTCTCGTATCATACTGAGAGACAAGGGGTGGACTCAGAGTGACTTGGAGGGTCGGAGATACACTCCTCCACCACCCCTCTCTCTCCCACGAAAATACTTGATAAATATCGGGAATAATGGAGAAAATACCTGATAATTGAGGAGGGAGGGGAAAGGGGGGGTTGGGACACATGTGTAGGAGTGGTAGAAAGTAATGGAGGGGAATCATCTCACCTAAACACAAATTGCTTTCTTTTTAGTGCTACGCCAGTACTAGGGTGTTTTAAAAGTTTTTTTTTTTAGGCCTTGGATCTTAAGAGTCTTCTCGCAGCCGCCCAGTAAAACCTCTTAAGAGTCTTCCAGCAGCTCCCGGGTTAAGCTGCCCCCACCCCAACTACGTCCGGCTGGCGGGGGCTCATAGGGAGAAACCCCCAAATATAAGCCCCTCACCATAGAGGGCGCTAAGTCCCGCCTGTTAAATGATACAGGTACCTCCAAATCCTGCCTTTTCTCATAATTTTGCAAAAAACATGCCAAAAGATTTGGGCCCATCCAGTCTTCGCCCGTAATTCAAATAGATGCCAATGACACCGTCATCCCAAATCAAGGAGAAAGCCCCCCACTGTACGTTGCCACCACAGTGCCTGGGCACGGTCACCGTCAAAATTTCATTATTTTTCCATCCACAGAGACCAAATACGATGGATATTTTAGGATTTGATCTGTTGATAGCACTCCAAACCACCATCGACTGTACCAGACGAGTTCTAAATTTCGATCCCAAGCCCGCAAGTAGGCGCACCACCTACCCAGCAGATCATTCGCACCATCAAGACCTCCCAAGCTATCGTGACCAGAAACATCACCCTACAGCCACACCATGAGCAATGGGTACCTATCCAACCCACTCAAGCCAGCAATCTGATCTTGACTCCAAATATCCCGAGTCCCTTCGACCGAGATTGTCTAACTGCGCCAGCTCTCATCTCCGATGCCACCAACTATGTGCGGATAGCCAATATATCTGACCGGCCCTTAACCTTGCCCCGAGGCCTCACCATAGGGGAACTGGAACCCTATAACGAGACCGACTCACCCCAACCAACAGAATGACCCAGATTTCCTCCGACGCTACCTGATATTCCACCACACCTCACGCCACAACAACAAGGGGACCTGCGCCAACCTCTGATGTCTTCGTGACCTCTGCTCGAGACGTGGGACACACTAATGTCAACCAGCCCGGCCTTCGACAAGCATTCAGCCTGCTGGCTTAAGCCAACTTTTGGTCTCTGTACAAGACAGTCCTAAGGTGGGAAAGGACAATAACGAGCCTAAGGTGGGAAAGGCCAGTCGTAATTAATTCCGCGTTGTTTCTGACGCAGCTGGTCGGGGAGTTGTTCACATACCCTATAATGTGTGCTGTTCAACAATAAACCTGTCAAACCCTCGCGTACCCTATAATACGTGCCGACTAAGGGTAAATGAACTACGATTGACTCAAGGCTGTGATTCATCCCGCGCTACTTCTGAAGTAGCCAGTCGGGTAGTTGTTCACGTACCCTATAATGCGTGCTGTTCAACAATAAACTCGTCAAACCCTCACGTACCCTATTAATGAATGCCGACTAAGGGCAGATGAACTGCAGCCAAGCCTAGTAACACCTGGTATTTCCCGTGATTCTTAGCTACTTTTGCTCAGCGCCGAGATCACTCGAAATATAGTTAACCTTGTAGTAGAGAAAACCCCTGTCCTGTCAAGCAGGCACTCCCCGGCCTCTTCCTTGGCACTCCTAGACAAGAAGCGACCTGGCCGTGTCGGCTCGCCAGGCCCCTCCAAGGTGAGCTTGCCCCCAACACCCGGAAAGACTGGTGATTGAGGAGAAGCTGCTTTTCCTCCACAGTTTGAGTGACGCAGAGAGGGAGACTGCCCAGGACACCGGCCGACGAACCCCAGAGACAGAGCCCAGGAAGAGCCGCCCCAAACCACCAGGTCCCTTCCAGAAGGTGCCCAACAAGAGGCGCCTTTATAGATTGTTCGGGCCGGACTTGGACTCGAGCCCGAAACAGACGACCTTCTAGTGTGCCCCTCCCAGATTCTCCAGTGTTTTTCGAGACCGTCCAGCGTTCGCCTTGAACCAGTGCTCTCCTGTCCCAATATAAGTGTCTATTCCAGTGTGGTACAAATTGTGATTTAGTGAGGCCTAGACCTAGATGTGCCTAGACCTTGTAACTCTATCTATCTATCTATTGCCTGACACCGTGATCACCGAAGGGGTGGCCACGAACGAATCGCCCCCATGCACCTCTGTCCCCAGTCAGTCGACGCCCCTCATCCCAACCAGCACTGCCTTCATTCATATACTTCCTCACTCCATCCTTCCACCTCGCCCTCTCTGTCCTTCCACCTCGCTCTCGTACACCCTCTTAGTCAATCTCTCGCTTTCCATACGTTCCATATGGCCGAACCATCTCAAGTTGTTCCTTTTCACACTTTCCAGCACATCTACCTCCACACCACACCTTCTTACTTCCTCATTCATCTGTCTATCCCTCCATGTAACTCCGCACGCACTTCTCAAGTAACTCATTTCCACCCCTCTCACTCTTGGTCTGAGTCTCTTCCCGAACGTCCATGCTTCGCTTCCGTAAGTTAGTGTCGGGATTACCACACTGTCATGCAAGGACTTCTTCACTTCCATACTGACCACCCTATTTCTTGTTACTGCTTTCAGCGTTCCTACAACCCTCTTCCCCTGTTGCAACCTCTCCCGCACTTCTTCATTCATAGTCCCATCTTTGCTCAACACACTGCCCAGATACTTAAAAGAGCTGACGATCTCCATAGCCTGACCGTTCAACTTCACCTCACACTCTGTGTCTTCACCCCTTTCGAAGACCATAACCTTGCTCTTCCCCACATTTACCTTCAAATTCCGTTTTTCGCACACTGTTCCAAACTCATTTACCAAACCCTGCAGCTCCCATTCATTATTGCTCATCAGAACTGTATCATCCGCAAACAGCAGTATAGGCAGCTTCCACTCATTTCCCTCCCTTTTCAGCGATACACCAACATCCACTGCTCTTCTTAGTATTTCTTTCATGACTCCATCCATATATACAGTAAACGACCACGGGGACATCACACACCCCTGTTTCAACCCAACACTCAGGTCAAAGAACTTGCTCTGCTCGTTCTCCACACGTACTGCCTACTTTGCACCCTCATACATGCTCTTCACTGCTTTCAGCAACTTGCCATCTACTCCGTATATTCTAAGTACTTTCCACATGCCTTCTCTATCCACTCTGTCATAGGTCTTCTCCAAGTCCATAAAGGCAACATACACCTTTTGTTGCTTCTCCAGATATTTCTCCACAACACAATTCAGGGTAAAAATCTGATCTACACATCCTCTTCCCTTCCTAAAACCTCCCTGCTCGTCGCCTATCCATTTCTCCGTTCTCACTCTCACTCTCTCAATCATTACCCTACTGTACACCTTCCCTACTACGCTTAAAAGACATATTCCTTGGTGGTTACCATACACTCCTATCTCCCCTTTGCCCTTATATAGGGGGACTATTATGCCAGTCTTCCAGTCATCGGGTGCATTCCCCTTCTCCCATGCTAGTTTGCACATTTTCCATATCCATTCGATCACTATCTCACCACCATACCTCAACATTTCCCCACACACTCCATCTGTTCCTGGTGCTTTCCCCAACTTCACTCTTTTCATGGCTTCCCACACTTCTGACCTCCTGATCCTCACCTCCTCCTCCACTACTTCTCCTCTTCTCCCTCCCATACCATATCCAACTATGTTTGCTGGCTCTTCATTCCTTACATTTAGCAACTCGTTGAAGTACTCCCTCCATCTTTCGACTCTCTCTTGCTTCTCGGCTAGCATTCTCCCATTCTTATCTTTCACACCCTTACTGTTTCCCTTGCTACCTTCCCTAACTTTCTTGACTTCTTTCCAGAACAGTTGCTTACACTCCCTCCATTTTACACTCAGATTCCTTCCAAATTCCTCATCTACTCTTCTCTTACTTTCCTTCACTACTCTCTTCACCACTCTCTTTCTCTGCACGTAGCTCGCTCGTTTCTGCCTCTCCCAAGCTTCATTCCCTCTACTACCCAACCACTCTCTATACGCTTTCTTCTTTTCTTCCACAGCTATTTTTACCTCTTCTGTCCACCATGCTGTACCTTTCACTCCCCTCCCTCTTCTCCTCACTCCACACACCTCCTCACATGATGCACAGATCTCTTCCTTAAACACCTTGCTTATCTCCTCCACTTGTAACTAATTTAACATAATCATATTGTGGACGTTCTTTGCGTCTTCCCTTTTTCTTTGAGTAAAAGTTAACCCTGAATGCTGGGGAACACTTACACTCTATCCCAGTGGTGGGCGCGCTCCGGTGGGACCGGTAATGCGGCAGCGCTCCACGCTCCTCAGACATAAGGTAAAGTCAGTAACAAGTTAACAACTGTAACACTGTCAGTCTGTCACTATCATAGTAACACTGTATCACAGTTCACTAACACCGTGAGTAACACCGTACGATGACTGTACACGATAATGACGTTCTTGAACCTGTTGTTGACAGGAAAAATCGCTTCCGGAGCGCCAGAAAGGAGCGCAAAATTCAAGCTGCGGTCCCCGCCTGCACTCCGAGTTCAGATTTTTGCCGCTCCTTGCTCCGCGCTCCTCTATATTGGTAGTGTACACCGGATCGCAGAGCGCAGAGCGCCAAATCGGCGCGCCCACGCCCACCACTGCTCTATCCTACACCGGGCTTTGTGAATAGATATTTTCTCGGGTCCGGGCTCCCGCAACCCCCAGAAGAGGAAATATAGACACGATATCGCCGTTTGTTTGACTTACCTGTAATTCGAGAGTCCCTGCCGCATATCTGTGTTTATGAGTATATTTTCACTTAGATTGAGGTGCATAGAGTATATTTGATCTAAGGGTGAATACTTTAATTAATGTTTGAGTCAACCCTCCGTTGAACTCCTTTTGAATTAACCTTTTGGGAGTTATAGCTCCTTACTTAAATTTTGCAATCAACCTTGTTATGTCCAAATTATTATTGTTTATGAGTCATATCTGATCCACCAAGTTTAGGAAGGTTGCCGAGTTGAGGCCTATTTTGCCTCCTATTTTTTTACTTACCTGCAGAGTGTGATTTGTAACTACGACTCTGTATACTGTATTTCATGTGTCCTACTTTATACGCTAAGTGAATATAATCCATTGTACCCACAATTGTGTTTCTGTTATTTGCATGTCATTAGTTTAGTTGAATTAGAGACATTAAGGTCAGTCCTCTCCCAGCTGAGAGAAACCTAAATTGAAGCTCACTGTGAATTCCCCAGAGCCGGGAAACGCGACCATAATTTACCTCGCTCTTCAGAAGCGTGGCATTAACAGCATACTTAAGAGGGGGGGGGGGGGATTCTCCCTCATATTTAGCCCCATTAGTTTTGAGTGAGATGGGGGATAAAAGTGCAAGATGAGATGGAAACACCAGAACCAAAACAACTCCTGCCACCAGGCCGCCAAGACAAGAGGACATAAGTGCCTCCTCACCACGTCAGGCCCGGGTCGCCACCATCACCTCGCCACTTCCCCCGACACCAGGAAAGGACATAACCGTGAGGTTAACCACCAGAGAAACCAGAGAAGTCCACTACAAATGTCCAGGAATGGAAACCTTCCATAAGGCCCAAACCCCCCCCCCCGCGCCCATCTTGCCTGGAGACGCACCACCGCCATGGCGCGAATTAAGAAAAGGGCTACCGCTGTTGACACACACCCTCCTCCGCGCATAACTGCCCTTCTAGAACCGAGATACGCAGCCGGAAGGAACGACGGAACATGTAGTACCTCTCCAACCAAATCCATAAACGGGTATGGTTGAAAAAATATTATAGATCACACAGGTAGACTAGATAATTATCAGGAAGACTTGGGATAAAAACAGAGAAAGTGCTTTGAGGGAGTAAGACACTGGTGGAACTACAACTACTCAACGCATTTCTCGAAAATAGCAAGGATTTTCCGTATTCTTGTTGGGCCACACTGGTGCAACCCAACATCGAGCACTTTGCCTTTGTTATAGGAATTACTATAATCTAAGTTTGCAGCACTGGCCACGCGCTTTGGTTTTAGTAAATCTACCACCTCAGTAAGACTTGGTTGGAAGATTGTAAGACACTGGTGAAACGGCTTCCCTCTAGGTCAGGACTTTAGTAGTGGAGGGTGTAAGACACTGATGTAATAACTCCCTATTTAGTCCTTACGATACGAAAGCGTAAGACACTGGTATAACGGCTCATACTTGTAACTATTCCAAAATTCCATCATATAAGTTCCTCGAGAGACTCGCATAGAAGTCTAGGTCTGGATTGTAAGAGAGAGCGTAAGACACTGGTGAAACGGCTCCCTACTTTAATCCCATGATACGAGAGCGTAAGACACTGGTGTAACGGCTCGTTTTCATGTAAGGCCCTAACATCTACAGTCTTTAGAAGATCTACAAGGATGTCTTCCCCTACCTTCTGTCACCGTCACACGACAGGACCCTTCCCCACGGACCAGGACGTCGTAGGGAATACTAGTCAGCAACATCTTCAGAGATCGTCGGAACCTGCCTATATCTTCCCCTTGAGACACCTAGAGGATCCTTGATCGTGCTGCTATTTGGAACCTATCACTGTCTTACGTAACATTGCACCTCTACCCATATGATTTTGTGTGAATAAGAATAACCTATGTTTGTACTCTGTGTTATGTTATCCTCTATTACCTTCGTGCTTGTGCTCTTGTGTGTTCTCATCTTATCCAGTCGAGTAAGAACCTACCTATAAAGTCAATACAACCCCAGTAAAAACCTGGTATAACATGGAGATTTTGACATTTGCCCCATTAGTTTGGCGATGGTAAGACTTTTCGTGCCAATTACTGTAGGTGTCGATAATCTCCTAGCGAGCGAAAGCAAGCCTCCAATTTAGCGGTAATCGGCCTTTGGTCAGGGCATTTTTCTACCAAAATATGCACAAATTTACCTCGAAGGGGAGGAACTAAAAAAATATGTATAATAAATTAATAGATAAATACAAATCTCCGCTGGCGTCACACGAGGACGTCGCCGGTACTAAATGGGTGAACACACGAATAGATCACCCAAATACTACAAGAGTAGACTGTAAAATCTATCGGATACCAGACTCCAAAACAGATTATCGGATACCAGACTATCTCAATTGACCACTTGCGAGTTTCGTTCTATAAGGAAGTTGGAGCTGTAGACATCGATATTTATCAGGATTAACAGTTAAAATGCGGTTGTAGTACATTTATTAATACAAAAAAAAGCAATTCAACATATGTTCTACCCACCAGAAACCTACATTATTATCGTATATCTGTTTAATAGCGATGTTTCCGGTTCCAACTTCCTTATAGCCTGAAACTGAGTGGTCAATTAACCTTCCGACTTCTATATATCCTTGCTAATATGAATGAAATCGTTTAATAATAGCCAGAATACAGTAAAGGAATGCATGATCTCATCTGCCATGGGTTTATCCCAGTAGGACGGTGTTTTAAGGGCAGATTTCCACTTGAGGGATTATATTCTGGACTCCTTTCTCCCTCATGTTTAGCCCCATTTCTATAGAGATTTTAAGAAGTTCGCCCCATTAGTTTTTTTTAGAACTTTCACCCCATTGCTGTCAATTTGAATACCTATCGTGCCATTTAGGTATCGATGTTTTCCTGGCGAGTGATAACGAGCCTGTAGTTTAAGAGGAACCGGCCTTAGGCCGGGAAATTTTTCTACCGAAAAATGTACAAATTTATCTTGAAAGTGGGTCTAGGGGGTGTAATTTTAAGTTTGATGAAGGTCTAGGGAACACACTAGAAACATCTGCTTAAGGCGCTAGTTGAGTATCGGCTTGTCAAGATAAGTCGGTCATAAGGATATACAACGTCTTATATGAATTAAAGGCAGATTTGTATTTATTTATTTATTATTATTATTATAGTTTAATTTTCTTCCTAGACCTCCATCAAGCTTAAAAAATACCCCCAAGACCCCCTTTCAAGGGCTTCCAGATTAATGTATGCATTTTTCGGCTGAAAGCCGGTTCCTCTCGAAAAAACGACACCTAATTGGCACGAAAGGTCTTAAAATCGCCAAACTTATGGGGCGAATGTCTTAAAACGCCAAGAAAACATCGATACCTAAATGGCACGAAAGGTCTTAAAATTGATAACGAAATGGGCGAAACGTCTTAAAATCGCCAAACTAATGGGCGATCTTAAAACTAATGGGGCTAAAGACGAGGGAGAGAAGGGGGGAGGGAGGAGACGGGCGGTGGAGAGGAGTTACAACACTATACTTAATGGGGGGTCACCGTTTTTTTTTTTATCTTTCTCTCCTTTTCTTTCTTTCCCTGGCTTGTATCCATTCGGCCCCATTCAGCCAACTGTTTTAAGACGTTTATCCCCATCCAGGTGTCGATTTTTTTCCTGGAGAGCGATAGCGAGCCAGCATTGTATAGAGAAATCCGACTTCGCCGGAGACATTTTTCTATCGAAAAATCTACAAATTTAGCTTGCTGTCAAAACAAAAATATATATATGCTGGCTCGCTACCGCTCACCAGGAAAATATTGACACCTGGATGGGGGTAAACGTCTTAAAACAGTAGGCTGAACGGGGCCGAATGGATACAAACCAAAGAGAGAGGGAGAGAAAGAGAAAAAAAAGCGAGGTGGGCTCCCTTAAAGCTAGCCAAAGGGTACTTTTGAGACACCCATAAAGTTTGTCTTGTCAGTAGCTGGATATTACGTTTACTATCACTGATATTTTTATGGTTAGTCTGAATCCCTTCATCTGTTGGTAGCCTTTCATTCCTTTGATTAGATTATATTAAAATCCTCTGTATATTATTAATAATATTGGGGTTTAGCAGCGCGGCGTTTTCTTTTATAACTCCCGTCACAAGTTTCTAAATCTTCTTATACATGCTAGGACAACTATAATGTACGCTATGGTGGCTGTTGATTATGGTAACTTAAGGCAGGTATCCAGGTATGTCACCTGTAGTAATGTTGTGTTATGTTGTGATCCTATTCCAGTGACCAATTCCAATGACCAGAAGGAGTATAGCTGTTATATGTTGTTATTAGGTGTTCCTTCTGTTCAGCCCTCAGCCAAGTGTTGAGAAGAATTATTGTGCAAGTATTATAAATCTAAGAATACCTTTTAGAATATGCTTTACAGAAAACTACCTAAATACAAAAATTGGTTGTCAATGTTGTATGCGTTTGGTTAAGAGGAGGCAGACCGTTTTTCTGGACCCCCTTCTCCCTAATGTTTAGCCCCACTATATAGTTTTGAAATTATAAGACGTTCAGCCCATTAGTTTGGCGAATTTAACACCTTTCGCCCCATTTCGTTGTCAATTATAAGACCTTTCGTGCCATTTAGGTGTCGATTTTTTCCTGGCGAGCGATAGCGAGTCTGCAATTTTAAGAGCAACCGGCCAGGGACATTTTTCTACAGAAAAATGTACAAATTTATCCTGAAGGGGGGTCTAAGGGGTGTTTTTCTAAGCTTGATGGAGGTCTAGCAAGGAAACTAAGAAAATATATGAATAAATGAATTACTAGACCAAACAAACGGTCAGTCTCCCCTTAACGAAAATAATAAAGAACTTGAAGGTAATGGTGACAGCTGACTAGTTGTATTACCCAGTTAGGGGTGCACTATACTCTCCAGGCCTATCTATTGTGATTAATGGTGACAGCTGACTAGTTGTATTACCCAGTTAGGGGTGCACTATACTCTCCAGGCCTATCTATTGTGATTATACCTATGATTTGCAGGTGATCGGGCAGAGAGTACCAAGTTTACGTTGTTGGATGTGAGAACCTAATCGGGTTTTGGTGCTCCCCCAGCAGTTTGATCTAGTAAATAAGATGAGGTAAAAGTGGGAAGAGTTATATAGACCATGTTTTCTTTGCTAATAAGTCTGGTCTGTTTCTAAGCAGGTTGAAGACCTAGTAAGTGGTAAGCAAAGGAGAAAGGTATCACTAAGTAGTACCCACAACAGAGAGTGGTAGGCCTAAACATGTACAAGCACTATATACAGCATGTGAAAATCCTCAAGTAAACACTCACCCAGGTCAAGGCAGTGATTCAGCCGGGCTATAGCTGTGGCAAAAAGATGAGCCTACCTTTTTCCCCTTCCTTAAAAGGAGAAGCAATAACTCATGATTATATGAACAAAATCATAATAAATCAATAAATGGCTTGATAAGGACCGGAAGTCTGGGGCCACTAAGGCGGTGTTTAACCTGCACAACCTGATGTATTCGTTATTCTTAATCACTCTAAGGTTCATTGTTTGCTGAAGGTGTGTGCGTGTGTGTCACGGTGTGTGTGTGTGTGTGTGTACAAGCTGTTATGCAATTTATCATTATTACTTGAACTATAACCTCTCAAAATTATAGAAAATTGAACTATATCATCAGATTAGTCATATCATAGAAATATCTACCCACCATTAAGAATCGAATTTGTGGAATATTTGCTTGAATTCATCACCTGACAGCCAAACGTCTGCTGACAGCAGTGAGAAAAAGGTGCTGAATACTGGGTAGAAGCATAGACCTAAATCACTTTAGATCTTGAAAATCAATAGATTTTGTCTTTACCATGGATATTCTGTACATAATCATGTATGACAAGCTTAGTATAGGTGGCCTTTAATGAACTGCTAATGTGTTGCACAGCATCAGGAAGAAAGGGCGACTTTATAGAACCTTGAACATTGATAAGTTTGGATTTTAACATTGGCCTATTGTATATGCAAACATTTAAAGATTCAAAGATTCGTGGATTCACAACAACCAAAGTCCAAAGGTGGTCCACTCATTTGGGTTACGGTCTGTAAAAGGTTATGGTGTCAGAGCACTTTCAACAGCACCAATTAAATAATATCTCTTTATGTTATGGGATATACAGTAAATACACATTTGAAAGGTATATTCTGATCTTTTCAGTGCAAATATATCTGATGGATTTGTTACACCCAGTGGTTGATCAGTTTAGTCTCAATTCAGTCCCTGCCAATTATTGATTGTATTAGGATAGATAGCTTTGTTTGGATAGACTAAGAAAGTCTACAATATGCTATGCTATGTGTGCATATTGAACTAGGAGAATAGGTTAACTTATCTGTAGAGTATCCCTTATGAAGAAAAGTTAATTAAAAGTCAGCTATCTTCAAGGTGCGCTTAAGTGAAACTACCTGAATTATAGGTTTGACTCCTGTAAGGAGATAAAGAAAACCTAATATTTAGTAGTGGCCCCGTAATCATTGACGAACATGCCTATTACATAAGGCACCCTCTTCAAACACTCATCCGCCGTAGTTTGAATCTACCGCGCAGAGCATTTAAAAAACTGAGGAGCCTTCATCATGAGCGCACGCGACCTCACTCATGGCTTCAGTCATAATGAATTGGGTTCTCACTACGAAAAAACTTCGTAAAAAATAAAAACAAAAACAAAATAAGAATAACTATTCAATAAGCTTTCCATCATATCGTGGATGTACTTGTGTGGATCTTTTGACCAGACGCTACTGCAGGCGTCATTCTTCCTTCACTGACATATCAAGTAAACCAAAATCCTGAATACATCAACGAATGGGAAGGGGATGGTCGGGAGGGCCCCAGTCGTCAATGATTACGGGGCCACTACTAAATATTAGGTTTTCTTTATCTCCTTACAGGAGTCAAACCTATAATTTATTAGTGGCCCCTCCATCATTGACGAACATGCCTGATTTCTAAGACTGGAGGGGGACATTCGTAATCATATCATAACTCTAGAAAAGCAGATAATCAAACAACCACATAGTATTCTTACTTTTGTAAAAAAGAGATATTCGGGTGCATAAACTTTATACAGCCTAAATCTTCAAAAAGGGGTACAAGCAGGAGCGTGCTTCAAAGAAGCCTGCTTGAAAAAGGGTTAACTCTGAGACTCTGTACACAGATCTGCTAGTTAAGAAGGCACCCCACTTAAAGTAAGTGGTGAAAACTAAAAACTTATAAGTTTACATGTGCACATATAAACCCCATTAACTAGTGGATATATTCCTAAAAATATAACCAAACATAAATGAATTCTTGTACATTCGTAGAAGTACTGAACTCGTGTACTTATGGAGAAGTAATTACTTCAAAAGTAAAAGTCGTAGTTGCAACTACCGAGATTTCTCAAAATCTATTGCTTCACAGCCAAAGCTACTTACAACAAGAATTGTTGTAACACTACTATTGGCCTTTAGCACAATTTCCTGCAATGAATACTACAGAGAAATTTTATAATACAATGCCTACAAACAGTATCACAGCTCGTATGTTCCGAACACATACTCCGGAGGGGTCTAGGGTGTCCTATGTCACACTGACTGCACCCTCCCCCCCCCCCCTTTTTCTTGAAATTAAACAAAACGTGACTCAAAGGGCCACCTAGACCCTCTGCCGTAAAGCTATACATGGCAAGGAAGGTTTGTCCAGAGCTACTGAAAGGTATCGAGTCAAAAACTCCTGATTAGAGGCCCACAACTGTGTGGACTTAATAACTTCCACCGAAAGATTATTAAGGAAACGTAAAGAGGCTGTCCCCTTGCGTAAATCGTGGGTCTTACCCACAACGCCGGGATTCTTCTCTTTAAAGTCCTCGACCAAGAGAGAAGCCAGTGTACGCTCCATCAAGCGTTCACCCGGACTTGCGACCCATAAAGCACCCTGGTGATTTAGAGGTGCCACTCTTAAATATTTGGTTAGAGCTTGCACTGGGCAAAAAAAGATGGTGCACCTTTCCCCTTTTTAACGCCGGCACCGTGAACTCTGAAAACACGTGTTCACTGTGCTCATTCTTGGCTATGAATCCTGGGGAAGGTGCAAATGTGAATACACTCATGAAGCCTATCAAACCTGAGGCAATTAGGAGTGTTGCTCATCGCCGCCAGCTCAGAAACTCTGTTCCCGGTAGCCAAAGCCATAAGGAATACTGCCCTTTTGTAAAATCTGCAGTCTTTGGTACATACGGGAACGAGAATAACTACGATGCTTTGTCCAGAGACCATGTAGGCCTGAGCTGACGGGGAGGTGGGCGGAGTTTAAAACCTGCACTCATAAATCAATTTCAGATAAATGTTTCTGCATGAACAGATACATTAAATAATTAACAACCAACGCCACCGAGGGCACAGTTTGTTTTGTTCTAAGAATCCAAGACATAAAAGCTTGCCAATGCGATTGAAACTGTCGCTTTGTAGACTGGGTATATTGATTTGTGAATATCTTGGTCACGTCGCTACCATATGGTGCTAGCCACTTGGCCTCCTGAATGTCCATAATGAACAAGTCCGCGAGGTTTCTAGGTTGCCAATTGTGTTCTAAGTGGAACAACCCGACCGGGAGTGACACTAGGTGCGGGCACCACGTGTACAAATGCTGGTACCACACTGCACCGGCCACAGGGGCGCGATTAGCGAGACTACGCCTCGCTAATCCTGTAGTTTGTTGACTACGTGGCACATTAGAGACGCGCCTGGCGGCGGAAAATAGATAAATGGAACTCAACCTGTTCTCGTCCGTCATCAGAGCGTCAGGTCCGCCCGCCGGCATTATCGTCCGGCGGGTGAGGTACAGTGGGAGTTTGCAAGTCTTCTCAGACGCAAACAAATCCACTTGTGGATGGTAATGCTCCGCACACGCAAGAGCGCCCATTCTACTGATGTGCTTTGTCTCTGAGACAGAGCGTCTGCCCAGACGTTTGCTACGCCTGGGAGATAAGATGCGTGAAGATGAATGTTCAGCCTGTTGGCTAGTATAAAAATCTTTTCTGACACGTTTAGCCACTTCCGAGATCTTATTGACCCTTGTTTCTGAATACAGTGAACCACATTCAGATTGTCCATTCTGAAGGCCACCGACTTGCCCCGTAAAGCAGAGCCGTGAGCCTGAAGGACAGATAAGGGGACTAGTAAGTCTTTGACATTGATGTGGAAGATTTCTAAATGGGACCAAAACCTTTGACCCTGATGCCCGAGGTTTGACTAAAAGCCTCAACCTATCGTGCCTGACGCATCCATGTCCACCCATACCGACGGCGGAGGAGAGGTTCATGACATGACTGCGTGCAACATTTCTCTCGTCGCCCAAACCGCTAGTAAGTTGTGTAATAACGTTGGGATAGGCCATACTATCCCCGCCGGTAATAGTGGGAAAAATTTGTTGCCCTCCAAGATTAAACGTTAGACTTACAACCGGCCCAACTTCACAGTTAGCTGAACCCCGTTGAGAGAACCGACTAGAGATTCCCAAAGTCTCTGTGTTGTAGTCAGACTGTGGAGAAACATAAACAGTTTTTGAGAAATCTGTTTCGAGTGTCCACACTCTGACTCAGAGTGAGAGAAGCTGTGTCCTCGACCAGCCCTATCCCCTGAAATACTCGTGGGGGAACAAGGGTTTGACTTTTACTAAGTTGACCTTGAATCCTAGAGATATGAGATGGTTTAACGTAACGTAGACATGACTGATGCGTAACTTTTCTGTTTCTGCCACCACCAGTTAGTCGCCCAGATACCACCAGACCCTGATCTCTTGTTCTAACAAGGGCATCAGGGCTTGCGGGGACCTTGCTTGAATGCTTGTGCCAAATTGAAAACAGTCTTCCAAACTGCTGGTGAAATCAAAGAAGGAATTAGAACTGGAGACAGAACTACTTGGCTTGCAATACGGTCAAGAAGTTTCTTCACTAAGAACATCCTCAGATCCTGCCTTGCTCGAACTGCCTCTAATAAGGCCGTCCGAATATCTCCTAAAGACTTGGATGGAAGTCTGGAGAAGCAAGCGCCGGGAAAGTTCAATGGCTTTCCTGACTTCCGCGGCTTCTATTGCCTGAGAAGAGCGTAACAGAGACTTTGTTACTTGCTGGGAACCATATATTGCGAAAACAGTTTAAACGCTTTTCCTCTTAACCTAAACTCGCGGTCTAGGTAAGCTGGGGAAGGCGTGCTAATGGCAGCCAAGCAGAGGGGACTCCGCCGGCACCAAAAACCGGAAGAGAGAACCAAGAATGGCGTTCTGGAGGGATTTGGTGGGAAGAATAAGTCATGGTTATAATAACTTGGAATGTCCTTAATATGAACATCCAAAACATTTCCGTAACATTGCTACCCCTGACTCATCAGGCCCGTATAAAAGAGGCATAGCTCCTGTTTTTTGACTGGCGCCTTGTCTAAAGGAGGGGGAGATATGTCTGATATGACTCGCACAGTGGAAGCTGCTGTGCCTGGCACATTGGAAATTGGGTCTGACACAAGCGGATGGTTAGGTATTTTAGCTAAAGCAAAGGATGTAGCCAGAGGTCGCACATTCGTCGACATCGCGGGATCTCCCGTATCAGAAGGAGTTTCCGGCGTAGGGCCAAAGAACCTATTAAGTGCATTCAATAGTAGTCCATCAATCTCTTCCGCCGGTACATACCTAGCCGATGACGAACTCCGTGGAGATTCGACAGTACCCTGAGAGTCGCCTAGAAGGTGACTGGACTCTTCAACCTCCATCTCTGAGACCAGAGATCGTTGTTCTTCATCCGTTAAGTCTGGCTTATCATGGGAATATTCCGCCGAAGCCGGGACCTCCACATGTTGCCATGTTAAAACTGGGATAGAAGATGGTACATCGGCATCCCGGTGGATGTCAGCACTAGTTGAGTCACAAAGGGATGTGTTCTGTCCTGCCAGGACTGTGAGTATCGCCATACACCTTGGCTGTGGCTGTCCCTCGCTTGCGAGCTCGGTATACTCTCTGAAAGAGAGCCCTGTAAAGGTTTATGATAATTAAAAGCTCCCATAGCTCATTAACACATTGAAAGCAGAGCTGGTGAGCAAAATCATAAAGTATACTAATTAATTTAATTTATATTTAATTGTATTAAAATAAATTACTATAAATAAACACAATATTATCATAATATAATCATAGAAAATATATATGGTTATTATTATTCAGTGATTAAATTATTTCATTAACAAATAAAATAATATAGGGATACCTGATCTTAACGGCGTTGAACATACAGCAATGAGAGGTTCAAGTGCCGACATGACAGAGACTGGGGGAAAACTACCCCGCCCCCGGGAACTACCTGGTCACCTGGTGCAACACCGGTACTCCGCCCTGGAAAGAGAATTTTCCGGGGATTAATGCTCATAGGGTTACACCCAAAAATGGTACAAAATATGTGCCACAAAACCGCCGGTCAACGAACCGTAGCACTCCACCACTACTTTTCGTTTTCCTTTAGTTTCATATTAAAGATTTCAGGATATATTTACCTGTCCAGAAGATTTAAGCATATCTTCTGAATCCTCATAAAGATGAAGCATATCTTTATTAAAGATGAAGTCTTTCAAGTATCCCTTTACACTTGAAACACTAGTAAGATTCCGGCATCTTTTTATCCCATAAAAAGTCTAAGCCTATCCTAATCTCTAATCCGGCTTCTCCCAGAAGCCCTCATAGATCGCCGTCTTGAAGGCCGTGATACCCTATTGTATCAATCAATTGTTTGGCAAATGATCGCGAATTGCAAATCAGTTAATATAACCACCCGAAGGTACCACCGCCGGGTTTTATATGCAATGTCAAACCAATTGTACCTGCCCCAGACCTTTTTTGTAAAAAGGTCGCCGGGAGGGAAAGACTAAACAAACAAACAACATTGTTTCAATTGTTTATTAAAGATTTCAGCATATCTTTTACCTGTTCAAAAGAATTAAGCATAACTTCTGAATCCTCATAAAGATGAAGCATATCTTTATTAAAGATGAAGTCTTTCAAGTATCCCTTTACACTTGAAACACTAGTAAGATTCAGGCATCTTTTTATCCCATAAAAAGTCTAAGCCTATCTTAATCTCTAATCCGGCTTCTCCCAGAAGCCCTCATAGATTTGTTTGGCAAATTATCGCGAATCGCAAATCCGTTAATATAACCGCCGGGTTTTATATGCAATGTCAAACCAATTATACCTGCCCCAGACCTCTTTGTAAAAAGGTCGCCGGGAGGGAAAGACCAAACAAAATAACTGTGTGGAGCCCCCCTCGCCGGGAATAACACAGGAAGCCTGATCCCAGGTTCGACCACAGAAAACGCAGTTTCTGATGAGCCCTCAAGCGACCAAACTCGTCGGGGTAACTTACCTATTTTAGCCATCCTGACTAAAACTCGGTAAACAAAAACGGTGTTCTCGGAGCAACGAGAAAAACGCCGGAAAGGTAACCCCCACCAAACGAGACATTTTAACACATTTTATACAAAGGGTGTGCGCAAAAATAGGGATACTTGAACAGGAGGGCGTAATGCATAAAGCAAAAACCGGGGAAAAGGTAGCCATGACAGAGACTGGTGGGAAACTTACTCCAGGTTCTGCATAGACCCGCCGGGACCCAGCTCTGGAAAAAAAAATTCCAGGAATTAATGCTCATAAGGTTAACCCAATCATGTTCGCACACAAGTGTTAAATAACCCGCCGGGTAACGAGACGTAATACTCAACGACCACAGCTCGCTACGCGGTGGGGTTTCCTAAGTAAAGGATTTCAGAATATCTTAATTTGTCCAAAAGATTTATGAATACCCTCTGACATAATATATAAAGACCAGCATGGCGTTTATAAGTGATTAAGTCTTTCCGGTGGTGTTTGTTTCCAGATTAAATTTTGGGAAAAAAAAAACTAAAAAAGACGCCGGCCCCCGAATTATCTCGTAGATCAAAAACTGGGAAGCCTGACAAATATACGAGATCTAACTTCTGCCGAAGTATCTTTTTAGATCGCCGTATGTTGAAGGCGGCGATACAAAACGTATCCCTCAATTGTCTGGTTAACTAACTGAATTGTAAATTCGTTATTCCCATCCGTCCAAGGAGCACCCGCCGGGTGTGAATAATAGTTTAAAAAACGTTAACCCCAATTGTGCCCTAAAGCGCCGTATGTTGAAGGAGGCGATACACAATGCATCCCTCAATTGTCTGGTCAACTAAACTGAATTTTGCAAATTCGGTCATCCCACCCTTCCAGGTTGCACCCACCGGGTGATTTACAGTTTAAAAGTTAACCCCAATTGTTCCTATCCTCACTTCTTTGTAACAGATCGCCGGGGAGGAAATACAACTACAGCATAGTTTTATATTGGCTTTGCAAAACCGAAAAAACTACAAACAACACGTGTCCGTATGAACACTGTTAGATGGGTACAGCCAACCCGCCGGGAATCAGAAGGAGCCTGAAACAGGCACCCCAGAGACGCAGTCCTGGGGAGCCACAGACACCCACTCGCCGGGGAAACAAGCCTGTTTTAAACCACGCGTGGCCAAAACTTGGCAACCAGCCGGGGTTATCAAGGTGAAACCGAGAAAAACCCGCCGGAAATAACCCACCCCGTCCAGATACCATCTGAACGCAACACCGGACCGAGGCGTAGCTAAAACACAACTAACGCCGGGCCCAACATAGTCCGTGGAATTAGCCAATACACAACTAACCCAGGACACATAAATAGTCCGTGGAATTAGCCAATACACAACTAAACCAGGACACACATGACACAGTAGTACATATTTAGAAAATAAATCAATAACACTTGTATATGTGGTAAAGCTACGAGAGGCTGGCTAGGCCTAGGCAGACGGATAACAGTAACATGTCGGAATATAAACAAAAAGCACTGAATTATATCACAACAGGAACCACCGCCAACACACCACTGTAGCAAACACTTCTGGCAAAGGGAAGAACTGACTCGGGACCCAGAAAAAACTTCACTAAGTGAAGAAAATACGCTGGGAACGACAGCAAAAATACGCTACCTCATCAGAAAGATAAAAGGAAGCAATAACGTGTAATGAAAGCCGCCTGCATCACAAAGCTAGCTAACTGTGAAAAAGTTCACCTGTCCACAACAGGACCACGAGGGTACATCCGAAATAGATGCCCCAAACACACGACCCAAAATACACTGCACTGCGGGCAACCAGCCCAGGACACTCCTGCTACGCATATCCTAACCTTACTCGATACATCCCGGAGTAAACAAATGAGAAAAAACTCACTAGGGACGCAACAAATGCGGAACCCGCGGAGCGTGGGGAGACACGTCCGGGCAGGCTGAGCGCAGAGCAGAGAAGGAAGAATGACGCCTGCAGTAGCGTCTGGTCAAAAGATCCACACAAGTACATCCACGATATGATGGAAAGCTTATTGAATAGTTATTCTTATTTTCTTTTTGTTTTTATTTTTTACGAAGTTTTTTCGTAGTGAGAACCCAATTCATTATGACTGAAGCCATGAGTGAGGTCGCGTGCGCTCATGATGAAGGCTCCTCAGTTTTTTAAATGCTCTGCGCGGTAGATTCAAACTACGGCGGATGAGTGTTTGAAGAGGGTGCCTTATGTAATAGGCATGTTCGTCAATGATGGAGGGGCCACTAATAAATACACGGCTTTAGTAGGATTTAAAATGATATGTAAATGGAAAGAACAAAATCAGTTTTCGGGAGTGTGTTCCAGAGCTTGCATGTAAAAGAAAGTCTATGTATCTATCTATCTATTGCCAGACGACGTAATTTCCTAGAGGGGATGGATGCGAATGAATCGCCTTCATATGCCGAGGCAACTCATTCGATTATCTAGCTTGTTTCTGTTCACGGAGAGGATTGCTTAAGCTTGACCACTCATTGATGTGTGGGGGACTGGGGGTGCATGTGGAATACTATTGTACTGCTGGAATGATTGTGGCTATGAATGTAGTCTGTAACTAGTGCAATCAGTTTGATCATGCTGGTCAGGCGCTAACGTATATATGTGTACATGCAACACTGGTCTACTACACTTCATTAGTCCGCCAGTGCAGCCCGGAATATGGAAAGCCACGCCTACGGCCGGGGATCAAACCCGGTGCCTTCCATGCACAAGTCAAGTGAAGTAAAGACTGCAAAATTGATCACTCTATGGCTTTAGAGTTGGGAAGACTAAGGGTGAGTATAATACTGTAGTATCTACTGTATGTTATAGTATGGACTTTAGTTCACCGACTAGTTAACCCTTTTAGTGTTCCAAGACGCACGGATTATGTTGGCTATCATAACACGATTTTATTAAGATTAGGAAGGATATGTGGGTAATTAAAGGTTAATTGAGATCGTTTTACCCCTCCGATTGCTCGAGATCCTTCTTAATTGGAAAATGTTAACGTCTAATGTTAGCCAAAATAAACTGTTAAAACACATCATAATCTCTAAGTGGTTAAGTTGGCATGGGCATCGTTACTCGTTCGCCATAGGCAGTCATTGTTTAGCTTAATATAAATTATAATAAGAATTTATGCTGTATACACGAGTATTAGTATGCATTATTAACCCCTTGAGGATTACGACCCACTTTGACAGTTTATTCTGGCTATCATTAGGCGATTGTATTAAGCCCTTCTAGCACTCAAAGGGGTAAAAACTATCTCAATCATCCCTCTGACTCACACAATTCCTTCCTAAACTGAATAAAATCGCCCAATGATCGCCAAAATAACTGTTAAAATGCGTCTTAATCCTCAAGGGGTTAACTGTTTCAATAACCGGTGACGCTCTTCTTCCTCTCATTCTGGTTATCACTATAGTCTATTCATTATATATAGGCCAGAAATGGTGACTCCTAACCTCTATAATTCAAAAAGGGCTAGACCAAATGGGCTGTAAGTTTCCACACCTAAATCCCAACCAGACTCTTCACAGATGGTAACAATATTAGCTGGCTAACTCTAGTTGTTTTGAGTTAGAGAGGTTAGTGCATACAATTTTAGGCTAATCTATGATGAATGGACTATTTATTGATTATATTCAGTTAACGAAGGACTTGATTGAGCCAAAAGGGTTAATGGCGATAGTATTAACTATTTTCATTATTACGTATGGGTCGTTCCTAATCCGAATATAATCGTCTAATTGTTGCCAATATCAAATGTAGTACAATTGCGTCATCCTATTGAAAAGGTATAATAATGTGCTTATATCTCTTAACTAACATTTATATTTTTTATTTTACTTTCATCCCTTTTCTGCAGCCATTCGTGCCATGCCTCCCCTCTCATTACCTCATTCTTCTTCATTTAGTTCTCTACCTCTTATTTGTAAAACGATTTGGCAATTCTATCTCTCTCTCTCTCTCAAGTCCTATAGCAAATTGACTTGTAGGCTAATGTCAAAATTGATTGCACTGAGTTTCACTACAGGGATAACTTTTGCACATGAAATAATAGAGGAAGGAAAACATATCAATGAAAGCAAAATATATAATTATGTTAATATATAATTATATATCAATCTTCTAAATACCCACTAACATCAGCTATATTTAAATATCGTTTGAATAGTTAATAGATAGGCAAAACAATAGCCTATTGGTTTTCTTCATAACATGCGTGTTGAACTAAACACAAAATAATAATAATAATAAAAGAACAAATGAAAGCAGACACACGCTAACAATATAAGCTTTAGTATTGTTATTATCATTGCGGCTAAATACGAACAGTTCACACGATACGAACCTGGGCAGGTGTTGTGAATGAGTGAGAGGATTTAATGTTCTCATAGGCCATTGTTTCAAAGTGAATGTCTGGAACTCTGGAACTCTCTCCCTCAATCGATATTTCCTTTATCTAGGCTATGACTTAGACTATTTTAAACTTCGTGAGACACTCATTACAGGCAAACCTGCCGTTTGTCTCCTCCATACACATAGAACAAAAATGTGTAGCTATTTGCTATTCTGGTGGTTGTAGTGGGTAATACTATTAAGTCTTATTAACACTGTGTATGGTATCCGGCATAACACAATTTCCCCTCAAACAGTCATTGGAAAACTCGGCCTTCTCTATACCCCCACCTGCATTTGGATGAATCAAGTAACTTTCTTGAATCAAAAGAGGCGGGCGAAACACTAACCAATCCCAGATGGACTTTTCAATGACGTCACCAGCGACCCTCCAACCAGCGAGCTTCTGTTTGGCTGACATGACGCAATACAGTGGCAACCAATCAGGGGCTACCAGGCAACGCACGGACGCACTCACAGTCACCCACCAAACACAATTGCCAATTTAGCGATTTTATCGCTAGATCTAGAGATATATACTTTTTAATAGTAGCAATTATTGACATAATTACTTGAATTATATCTCATACTATACAAAAATGCGAGCTGTATTATGCAATATTCTACAGTTTGTAAATTAATATAGGGATATTTTGCATCTTCTACTATTTAGCAACATTGTAGCGGTTTTGGAGCACTAATCTAGCGGTTTTTGTAAATATAAGTTGGTAACCCTTCCACCAAAACTCATGCTCATCAGTTCGGGTTGGACTGTAATGTGGTGAAGTGCTATAGCTTGCTCCCGTGGCTCCGTTATCATTGGCGCCTCCCTTATCTCTTCTTCACACCCACGATCACCCATTCCCGTCGGCAACACTGAGCTTGTGTGACTGTCGCCTACATATTTCCTGCCTCTAGGTGAGTGGGTCTCCATTGACCCTGGTTTTTGTTAGGTTGCATTCATTTTAACTAACTACCCGCGAGATCCATCTGGCGCACACTGGACATCAATCAAACACTTGACTGAAAATGTGCATATAAAGCAAGAATTATATGTGCTAATTTCTTCTTTTATGAAAACCTACATGGGGGTATAATGATTATTGGTTTTATTGTGCATACTATTATTAAGGTTAGGCTAAGCTAGCCTATTTCTAAATAATAGAACATGAAATGGGTTCAAAGTTCAAACAAAATACAGGATTTATCTCTGCTTTCCTTGGAGTGGTTAAATGGAAGGTTTCAGTGATTTAATTTTGGTAGTGTAATTATTACAGTACCGAAAATCCGAAATACTAGGCATCGGGCTAGGCTAATTGAAATAGAGTAGGCAGCAGGCTAGATGGTAGTTTTGTAGCTCTTATAGTACCGTAGCGTATATAATGACTATGTTAAGAATAATTTGTTGTGGTTAGGCTATGGGTGTGGTAGTTGGGATTAGTTGATGAAGATAACATAAATGTATAGGCCTAGTTCGCCACATTAATTTGCATCCATGCCGTGATTTTATGTACCGGTATAGGCTAGAAGGAAATAACAGGCTTAGGCCATAGCCTAGTATGATTGAATTATAAATAGGCCTAGGCTATATATATATATATATATATATGTTTTTTTATGCAATAGCCTAGGCCTAAGCCTATATTAATTCATATAATTTTTAAGATTATTCTATAATTCTTGTTCATGTTATTATTTACATATAATCGTGGCGTGGGACCCGTGGGTACTGTACACGGTTATGTGGACAGTGGGCAACAGCAAGGTAGGCCTACTGGTTGTAGGCTAATGAAAATTGATTTCCACATCCGTATTTTATATATATATATATATATATATATATATATATATATATATATATATATATATATATATATATATATATATATATATAAAATTCGGATGTGGAAAACTGGAAATCAATTTTCATTAGCCTACAACATGCATATATATATACAGTAGGGTCTCACATAAAACGAGTTTATGGTCGATAAACGAGGGCGTTTTATGCGATTTCGTTTTATGTGAACACAGCATTTTGGTGGCGCAATATCGTCAATGTTCACTGTAAGCGAAAATTTTCGTACAAAGCGAACGATATTTCGTACGTTTTGTACGATATTTCGGCGCTCTATATGAAAACTCCTCGGATTTGCCCCACTTTGGCGGCGGACTCGTTTTATGTGATCACATTCGTTCTGATCGAAAATTAAATATTAATATTTTAGGTCGGTCGTTTTATGCGAACACGTTTTATGCGGGACCCTACTTATATATATATATATATTTGTTTTGTAGATGTTTAGGTGACAATCACCACGGTCGATCTGGGGATCCGCCGCTGATGAGCTCGTCCTGGAATCTTTACGATTCTGAATCTTACGATTCTGTACAGGACTGAACATGCCATTTTTATCGGCAATAGCTCAGAGAAGAGTGTTGAGAGGGGAGAAAGGGTGTTGGAGAGAGAGGAAGGTGTTGGAGTGGCTTTGTTATGTGTGTTTTGTCTGTATACGTCGTCAGGATGTCCCCTGACTGGGTGCAAGCATGTGAAACATGCTAGGACGTACTACCGCACCCACTAAATGTCCGCCGTGGCAGGGATTCGATCCCGGGTCTTTCAGATTCACACGCGAGCGTGCTCACCACGTCATATATATATACAGTATATATATATATATATATATATATATATATATATATATATATATATATATATATATATAATTGTTTTCCTCAGCCGAGATTCGAACCACGGTGGGCTCTCGTCTCTCGACCTGAATGTCCGCAGTTCAAATCTAGGCTCACATTATCATGTGGCAGTGTGGCTCACGTGTATTTTTGAGACATACCTAATTATTATGTTCTATCCAACAACCAACTCTACTCCTAAAATCGTATTAATGAAATATTACAAACACATGTGGCAGTCCGTGGATTCGAACCCAGGACGCTCACACCGAAAATCCACACCCTATGCATTGCGCCACGAAGACAGTTAAAGAATGGTGGACACTGCCTACGATTTATTATTCAACTTCGAATCCTGCATATCAATCTAAGCATGTAATGTAGGCCTATAATCACTGCAATTTGCTGCACAGACTCGCAATGCGAATAGTTATGTTGACGTACCGGTATATTAATTGTACTTCTGCTAAATATCTGTTTAGGCTACAGCTTTAATATATTTAGGCTAGGCTATAGCCCGAAAATCGCAAATCATAAATGTATTGAAGATTTACATAGCCTAGTTGTATTGAAAGGGTTAGGCCTAAGTGTTGTTTGGTAATTAAGGTTGGACGTTGGAGTAATACCACCGGGAGCCGTAAGGTTTGCTAGTGAGGTTAGGGTTTGGTTGTAACTTAGCCTAGTAGTCAGGTTGCGAATTGTGTAATGGTAGCCTATATGACGAGGGAACGATACATTCTTCTCAACTAGCCTACCACCATTTTTGGTATTATTCTATAATTGCACCTATACGAGCTAAACAAATTATTATTGTATTTAACAGGAAGGTATGATGAGGTAAGTGATGTGGTATAGGTGGCAATATGAGGAAATGGCTTATAAGGGCATTCTGCCCCCTCTGACCCCCTTATGAAAATCTACGGTTACTCACTCCACCCCAACTGGATTTCTACTGTTTTACCCAACCAGCGGATGTGTGGGGGCGGCAGCCCCCTCCCATAATACTAGGTTAGGTAAGGCTAATGTCTCTGAAACAATGAAAAAATCCGTGTCACATCTAGATTGATAGACTTTTGTCAGAGGGGGCGGAATGCCCTTATAATCCATTTCCGCATATTGCCACCTATACCACATCACTTACCTCATCGTACCTTCCTGTTAAATACAATAATAGATTTTTTAGCTCGTATAGGTGCAATTATAGAAATTTACCCCATTTTTACCATGATACCATCAAGGGACCATCATTATCTTAATTATTTCTACTACCACACTACTATTTTTATTTTTATTTCATATGTTCTGCATTTATGCTGCTCTAGGCTTATTATGGAATACTCACAATGATTCTATTTCAGGCTACCGGTGTGAGGTGCTAGAGTGACACCGTGACAGAGTGACAGGTTAAAACAGCCCATATGCCTTATATATAACTAACTAAAATCAGTTAAATCACGACTGTATTTCGATATATTTTACTTAATGTTATTGTATTCGGTTAGGTTAAGTTAGTAAATGCAATAACATTTAGTAAAAATCAACCGAAATAGAATCGTGGTTAGCGCCCGCCGCCCCGGGAGCCGTTGCTTTCTATAAGTAGATTCTATACTTTATCCCACCAAATTATTGTTATTTATAGTTATTTTCTGCATTAGTATTATTGTAAGTAGTGGTAGGTTATTCTCGCTAACGATATATCGAAAAACAGTAGTGATTTAACTGATTTTGGTTATATATAAGGCATATGAGCTGTTTTAACCTGTCACTCTGTCACGGTGTCACTCTAGCACCTCACACCTGTACTATCATCGTTCTTCTACCATTACTAACCTAACGTTAATATTATAGACTAAACTTCATGTAACTTGTAATTATAGGGTTAGGGTTGGCCCAGTTAGGTAATTTTCAAGAATACACTGCGAGATTTCTGATTATTTTCATCCCAATCTTTCAGAAATTCAATCCCGGTATTCAGTTAGTAGGCATATATATATATATATATATATATATATATATATATATATATATATATATATATATATATATATATATATATATATATACAATACAATACATACAAATTACAAATACTATGGGGGAATTTTATATACATTTTGGAAAATATTACCGAAACTACCACTAATTTTGGTAGCATTCAAGGAGACTACTGCAAGACTCTTCTTCTTCTTACCACTGACCGGGTATAGGCTATCTTAGTGTTTACTAGCCTACACCCCTTTGAAAGGACATTAGCCTAACCTAACAACCTTACCTAACCTATCCTAGTATTATAGGTGGGGGGCTGCCGCCCCCACACCCCCGCTTTTACTTAGATTTTTGGTGTATTTGTCTGTGAAGTGGGTATTTTTCAATTTGTTGATAACGAAAATCCTCCATGCGGACTATATTGAGAAAAATATGGCGAATCTATTGGTGCCTATTTTCCCTAATAAATTGTTTCTCATAACATCGCACTAGTGTCCTTGAATATTATCCTAATTTTTCCATGGTTTTGGTTTTAGGTAGTTTGTATCATTATATAGTAGTTGAAATTAGTTACAATCCCTGGATTTTTTTTCCCCATTATCCAACAACTTAAAACAATCAGGTGTATGTAATTTTCAGAGTAAGAAAAACTTGTTTTGCCTTGGGATACAGGATGGGTTGTCCTCCCCCCCCCCCCCCCATGACTTATTGAAATCAACATCTATTTTGCCAGTAAGGGGCTTAATCAGAGTTTTGCTGCCGTCAATAGGGAGAATTGTAGAGAGTTTTTAGTTTTTACTGTGCTTTACAATAATGTAGGCTACTGGTTTGAAAGTCAAATGAGCTATCGACTCCTTGAAGAGGCCGTTGAAGGACAGCCAAACTACTGAAAGGTAGAAAGAGAGGATCTGGTAGCCTATATAATGACAGAGTACGATGAGTCTGAGGGGTGTATTGGGTCTGAGACAAAGAATACACGTAGCCTAGGTCAGTGACTCGACACATTTACTTCCTTCTCGCTAACCCTAGCCGATTATATTCAACTTGGAATTAATCAGTTCAACTCATTTTAAGTAGGGTACTATCCTGCTTGCCAGCGCCAGTCGATTTTATTCGCCCTAGAAAAGTGCACTTTAATTCAGTCACTGCTTTGGGGTCTTGCCAAAAACTGCTTTTGGGCAGTATGATGTGCGGGAGTGGTGGTGGAATGTCTATTATAGGATTTGGAGAATATGAATGATTATAGACCTAATGTGTTGTGGTTTTCATTCCTTTGTAAAATTAACTGATCATTGGCGTTTACATGTCAACAAGTGGAACAATATAGGCTACCAGTACCGGTACCTCAAGTTATCGGTGCTTAGTACGGTAACTTTTCATGACTAGCTATATTCTTTTCCTCGGTGATTGGCAAAGGCAAACGTTCGATATAATAATTGGAATTTACTTAAACTATTAATTGGTTTCCGGTAGACTAGATGAAATTAATGAGTGTCAGGATATGCAAGGACAACATAATATGCAATACCGATACAGTATATAAATGGAAATACTGATATAGGCTACTAAGATTTAAAATTAGTACGGTACCGTATATATGTGTTAAAATGCATGGTTTAAACACACACACCTTATATATAAGTAATTGGGTACGGTACCGTATAATTGCTAGATAAAATTATGGACACTAATGACTGTATCATAGCCATTATTATTTATAGTGTAGCCATATATAATGTATTATCAGGTGACTAAGATTAACGCCTTCTCTACCGGTGACGTCTTTTATATTCTTTTCTAGCTGTATTTAGACGATTTTATGCAGTTTAAGAAGGATCTGTGATAGTAAACAGTGTGATAGTTCGAAGCCTGTGAATTGCTGGAGGTCCTTTTTAAACTGAATAAAATCGTGTAATAGATTGAACAGACTGTAGCCAGAATATACCGGTAGTTAAAAGGACGGCACCGGTACTAAAAGGGTTAAGAAATATTTGGAGAATCAACCATTATAGATTGAATCAAAACCATGCATTGCCATTGTGAACATTAAATTAAGCCACGCCTGTTATCAGAAGTTGAAGACGTGTATTGGGGATGAGAGAGAGAGAGCTCTGATTCTAAGGAGGTGGAGGCAAACTCTTGAATGTTTAAGAGTATAATCATCTTGTGTATGAGGATGACCGGTCGATATTATTTTCTTCTTTGAGGTGTTGAAATATAGCCTACCGGGAACAATTTTTTTTACAGGTACCCTTACCAAAGAGAGAGATATTTATTGATTTGGTATGTTTACTATGCATCAATTATACATTACAATGCACATAGAGGACCAGGCTGACATTATTTATATATAATTAATACATAGTATTAGCTAAAACACATGTATACGCTGGTACAGACTACTGGGATCACTGGCAGTACAACATTATTGCCCTTCATTATAGGACTTTGTTGTATCAGTCATGCCACTGTCACCCGTTTTATTATTACTACCATTATAATTTAGTTTTGTATCTACTTACATATTGATATATTTTGACAAAACTATAAGACGAGAGAGCGTGTGTGTGAGTACTGTGGGTAATGAAAGAAGCCGAGATAAGAGGATTGTGTAGTGTGCCTCCCACTACACTGAACCTACCTAGACGCTTTTGATATACTGCACTGAGAGTGAGTGACGGACCCGAGACTCCCTTGGAGCTATACAAATATTTATATAAAATAATAATTATTAAAAAAAGCTTCCCATGCCTTCTACAGGCTAAGTTTGTACATTTCTCGGTAGACGAAAATGTCCCGTTCAAAGGCCGAAACTTTCTCTTAAGTAGCAGGCTCGCTGTCGGTCGCCATGTCATTTTTCTACTGATTAATATACACATTTAGCTTAAAGGGAGTCTATGAGGCAAACTAAGAGAGAGAAAGATAGAACTGTGAATAATCTGGGTTATGATTATGCAAGAAGCCGGGTTAAGAGGATTGTGTGGTGTCTCCCACCACTACACTTGACCGATCTAGACGCTATTGATATCACGGTTTACCTTCCTACTATATTACATTGATTATCTAGGTCGACGGTACCGGTACTTATGGAGCTAAGAGATAAGTACAATATCTTTAGCCTTGTTATTTTGCAGATATTCTTGTATAGGATTTTTCGTGTAGTAAAATCAATCTTTCATATAAATCTATGGGATTATCCTATAAGTTTCACTTCCTTTGAGGGAAAAACTGTCTACTGTTCAAATATGAAGTTACCGTATATCAACATTTGCTCATTGTGTAATGTTGCGAGATTTACGGTACAGTATTTTTGAGAGTACCAGTAATATAATGGATTTTGCAACATAATTAGTTATTTCTTGATGTGAAAGGCGAGATTTAACCCCCCTCATATAACAAGTATGAGAGCCGAATATTTGGGAGTAAACTGAAGATAAGTTTTCTCTTATCGTTGTACCGTAATCTACAACCATAGTCTAAATCACAACAACTACCAGAGAACAGTGAAACATTCCTCCATATACCGTAGCTACCGGTACCTTACTTTGTTATGTGGAAGATGTGTGTACACCCTCAAACATAAAGGGTATGAAATGAGTATACAAGATCAATTGTACCGTATATTGATAGTGGTTGACCTTCCTAATTGGTTTAAGTTTAGTTTATTACCATCAATATACTACCATCAACGGGGTAGCCTAGCGTATTACGGACACTATATTATTTACCGTTTCCATACCCGTAATGTTTGAGTCTTAAGTAGGGTCAAACTAAACAGGAAGGCCATTATCATCTTAGTCCCCTAATCTACACTAAAAAGTAATAACTATGACAAGGGTACGGTAATTAAAGTGTTATCATAATATACCCATTTAAAGGTATATTGGTGTAAATTTTACAAGGATAGCAAGGTCAATCACCATCAATATAACCAAAGATTGTATATAACTTTTTACATACCCTTTTTATACCCTTGATTTTCTTCAGTGTACAACCCTAATACTAGTGAGGAATCCATCTACAGTATGTACCGTATATCTCTTTCTACTACTACTACTATAACTATAATAATAATGATACTGGTAATGATAATAATAACAGTCTTTTTGTGATAGCTATACAGTTGGGAATACTAAGTAGAGAGCAGGAGGTGACGTGGTTTAAACATACCGTACTGTAAGCTTACATTGAGCAACAATTTCTCACTCATTTCGGTACGTTGTCTTTGGTTCGTGAGAGAGAGAGAGAGGCAGAGTGAGAGTGGCCAAAGACAATAAATAAACATTATTATTTCCATCCCTCCCACCCTGAGAGAGAGAGAGAGAGAGAGGGAGTGAGGCCAACGTCAATAAACATACGTCTGAAAGAGAGAGTCAGTCAGATAGTCTAAGAATTATTTGTAGGGACTGATCTGCCATTAATACGGTAATGGTTTGTTAGTACCGTACTGTTACCGGTATAAAATCTATAGTTGGAAATTATGGATCTTGAATTGATAGTGGGCTTATGAGCATTTATTTTAATTTATATAGGTTTGTCCTCTATGACGTACCGGTAACATACATTTGATTACGGTACCGTTACGTTACAGTTGTTTTGATACCGCATGTTATATATTGATTTGTTTAGTATTACCGGTAGTGTTAGTATTTATATTATTAAACAAAACGCTGTAGGCTAATACAACGTGTGTTTTTTTTTCGTAGAATGTTGTATTGGCCATTCACTACGGTATGCGGTATCTATCATAGGAGTTCCTGGTGTATGTCCTTTGTAGTTGATATCTCTCAAGGTCAATTTAAAGATGATGTAATTAAATTGCTAAAAAATAGTTTCGATTGTTTTTATGTAGTTTAGAGTTGTGTAAGGGTGTTTTGATGTGTGAAAATAGGCGTAAATGCATATTTACCCATTAAACAACAATCTAAAAACACGTCCCTTCACTCGCGAAAAATAACTATTTGGCCATAACCGTTTGCCGTTGGATACAAAATATTTATATACAAGATTTATTGAAATAGTCATATATTTAAACAGTAGGGGGCAAAAACCAAATTTTCCCCAACGCTTCTTCTTCTTCTTCGCGGCGGATGTAAACAAAGCCACCCGCCTCTTGCGACGTAGGCGATATAGGCCTAGGGGATATTTTGTTTTTTTCAGGATCAGTAATAAATTTTTACGCGCATTTAGACACCTATAGGAATGAAATACATGGTATAAGAAACCTGTAGGCCACGATAAAATCGATGTATGAATTTAATTACATCATCTTTATGTTGTCCTCTCTCAATATTTATTATTCATGAATAAAAGGTAGTACGATACATACACTGTAAAAAATCAAGGCTATAAAAAGAGTATGCAAAAGTACAAAAGAGTATTGGGTGTATTGATTGTGATTTAATGTTCTACCCTTAGGGCGTACCGTATAATTATAAGATGTGTTTATTGTCACCAATGTACCTTGAAATGGATAGATTATTATGGACACTTTAAAAAATATCCATTTCATACCCATTATTTTTTTTAGTGTAGGCCTATCCTCCTTTCACTGCCGGTACTTAATATAGCGTTTTTCCCCCGTTCCGTTTGATAATGATGTCCGAGGTGATCATCCCAGACAGGGCCATAACAACTAACACCAGGTTATCAACAGAGTACACGGGTAGGGTAACCGTTTGATAATGATGTCCGAGGTGATCATCCCAGACAGGGCCATAACAACTAACACCAGGTTATCAACAGAGTACACGGGTAACCTTTGATAATGATGTCCGAGGTGATCATCCCAGACAGGGCCATAACAACTAACACCAGGTTATCAACAGAGTACACGGGTAACCGTTTGATAATGATGTCCGAGGTGATCATCGCAGACAGGGCCATAACAACTATCACCAGGTTATCAACAGAGTACACGGGGTAACCGTTTGATAATGATGTCCGAGGTGATCATCCCAGACAGGGCCATAACAACTAACACCAGGTTATCAACAGAGTACACGGGTAACCATTTGATAATGATGTCCGAGGTGATCATCCCAGACAGGGCCATAACAACTAACACCAGGTTATCAACAGAGTACACGGGTAACCTTTGATAATGATGTCCGAGGTGATCATCCCAGACAGGGCCATAACAACTAACACCAGGTTATCAACAGAGTACACGGGTAACCGTTTGATAATGATGTCCGAGGTGATCATCCCAGACAGGGCCATAACAACTAACACCAGGTTATCAACAGAGTACACGGGTAACCGTTTGATAATGATGTCCGAGGTGATCATCCCAGACAGGGCCATAACAACTAACACCAGGTTATCAACAGAGTACACGGGTAACCGTTTGATAATGATGTCAGATTAGGTTATGAACAGAGTACACGGGTAAAGCTATTCCGTTATTTTGACGGTTCCGGCAGCACAATTGCCAGCGTACAGTAGGCTAATGTCGTCATTTCAACAGTCATGAACTTAAAATACCGTGGATATTACTAGTTTGTTATGGTTTTAATGTCTTAAAAATATAGCTGAATATAGTTAATTTGGATTTCAATAGTGGAAATCTACGGTCTTCCACTGTTAATTTTACGTGTTTTTTTATACAGTATAATTTATGCGGAATACAAAAATCTAAATTTGGACCCAGCTCGTTATATGCGATAGGCCTATGCTGGTGGAATTGTTAGTGATCTGTACATACATTGACCCACTGAGTTTCGAAACCACTCTAGAACCAGTTTAGTTTGTGGGGTGGATAGGTCTACGGTACTCCTATATTAACCCTCTCCGACATATGACGCAATTTTGAGCCTATTAGGGATACTTTAAAGCCTCTATTACCATCAGGGGTATTTAGGAACCTCTAGTTTAGTTACTTCAACCTCTGCAGTTGTCTTTGAGTTAGCTGTGGGCAGAAAACTAATTTTGGAGAGGTAATTATAAGAGTGAGAGAACTCTATTTCTTATTGCTAATCTGGTAACCTCTGCGTCATATGAGTCTGAAGGGGTTAACTCTTAGGCTAGTCCGCAATAAAATTGAACCACTTAAACAATGATTTTATTATGGCTACCGGTAGCCTACCACCAGACGATTTTATTGAGCTCGGTAATAAAGTAGAAACAAAATTATTTCGGTTTTACCCCTCTGACTTCTATAGGTCCCTCCTAAGCTGAACAATATCGTCTGATGATTTCCATATGAAATATAATACAAATGTTGTCATTGAATTGAAAGGGTTAAAATAATCCACCCTACAGAGGAAGCCCAAACCCAGCTGACGGTGGAAGGGTGGAAACTAAAAAGGTCACAGTATTTTATTGTCGTGGCGCGCTCTCTCTCTCTCTCTCACACACACACGCAGATATTCCCATTAACAAGTAGTATTAGTGTAAAGCTGTAAACAAATAATAAACATATAGCCTAGTATTTGTAATTATATTAATACAGTTGCATGCCAAAAAAGTTTCTATCAAATACAGGTATGTTATACTGTATAACAGCTAATGCCAATATAATACTGTAGCCGCGTATTTAATTGCTAATTTATTTATCCTTTTATTATGTTTTTAGTTTCCTTCCTAGACCTCCATCAAGCTTAGAAAAGCACCCTCAAGACCCTCCTTCAAGAAAAATGTGTACATTTTTCAATAGAAAAATGTCCCGGCCAGGTTCCTCTTAAATTACAGGCTCGCTATCGCTCGCCAGGAAAAATCGACACCTAAATGACACGGTCTTAAAATTGACTAATACATGGGGCGAAAGGTCTTAAAATCCCCAAACTAATGGGGCAAATGTCTTTAAATATCAAAACAAAGGGAGGTAGGAAGGGGTCTAGAAAAAGCAACCATCTCCCCATAATGCTGTTTACGTTAGGGAACTAATATAATTTGTAGCGCGACTATAATAATTATGTGGATAAGGTTGGTAATAACATGAATTGGGGTGGTTGTGAGAACATTAAGCAAAGGTTAAAGGGGCATATGAACTGAGAGAGACAGGATTAATATATCTACAATCGTCTGCAAAGGTGGTACCGTACACATTATCTAATGAACAATTTCGACAGTGATGAAATATATCCCTTTAAATACGTGCCTGAGTCAGTTTGTGTTCCCTGGGGGTTAAGGGCTTTCACATTAGTAGAGGATAAAGAATGCCCCAAGTATCCTACTGCGTGTCACATAAGGCGACTACAAAAATAAGGGGGGGGGGGTAATTCCAGGCCTACGGTGATCTATACAGTTGTAATTGATCTGTGTTGAGGCTGATGTGGTGCATATAGGCTACTGTAGGTGTAGGTGGTGTACGTACAGGCTTTGTCAATATTAGCAACAGTGATGATATGATGAGTCAGTGTTATGGCAACTCTTTATTACACTACAATACAACTGCTGAAACACAACCCTGTCTGAATCATTAACTTTATCTATTGCCGGACGCATTGATCTCCGAAGGGGTGGCCATGAATAAATTGCCCCCATGCACCTCTGTCCAGTCATTTGACGCCCCTCCTCCCATCCAGCATCACTTTCACGCATATACATCTTAACTCCATTCTTCCACCCCTCCCTCTTTGTCCTTCCACTTCACTCTTGCACACTGTCTTAGTCACTTGATCGCTTCCCATACGTTCCACATGGCCGAACCATCTCAAGGTGTTCCTTTTCACACTTTCTATCACATCAATATCCACACCACACCACACTCGTACTTCCTCATTCGTCTGTCTATCCCTCCATGTAACTCTTCACGCACTTATCAAGTAACTCTTTAAGAGTTCCTTCACATTTACCAATTCTTTCACCCAACCCGATCTTATAAATTCAAAAAATAAACACTGCAATTTCTCTGAACCAGGACCTTTCTAGAATTAATGAATGGGGACAAAAGAATCTAGTTTCCTTTAATGCACACAAAACCAAGTACATTCAATTTTCTAACCGACAGAATCTCACTTGACTCCCATATATTTTTTAATGATGTAAATATTCCCACTTCCCCTAGTATTGACATTCTCGGTGTAATATTAACTACTAACTTGAGCTGGACATTATGTTAGAAGCATTGCTAAGAATGCCTCTAAAAAACTGGGACTCTGTACAGAGTTCGAGAATTCTTCACTGACGAGCAGTTGGCCGTAATATATAAAAGTCATGTGCGTTCTCAGATGGATTACTGTTCACCTCTGTGGAGTGGAGTGGTTGCATTGAGGCAGTTGGACAAAATTCAAAATAAAGCTATTAGATTAATCAATAACCCTGCAATCACACGGGACCTTCCTACATTATCCATACGAAGAAACGTTGCATTATTCTACAGATATTTTCACAGCAATTGTTCCGAGGAACTTGCTTCAATTGTGCCGCCTCTCCACATCTTTTCCCGTAGAACTAGGGCAGCTGAGAGCGCCCATGAATTTACACTTTCTCCTCCACAATGCAGAACTTCTGCTTATCAAAATTCATTTATCCCTAGAACTACTACTCTTTGGAATTCACTTCCCTCGAGTTGCTTTCCACAAACTTACAATCTACAAAAGTTTAAATCTAGTTGTTACAAACATTTTATGAATGGAGGATGCCTTTAGGCACATGGACCTTTTTGTTTTATCTGTGTTTTTCCTTCCTCCGTTCATTGTCTCTTTAAAAAAAAAAAAAAAAAAAAAAAAATCAAATCAAATCCACCCCTCTCACTCTTGGTTTGTGTCTCTCCAACAATGTCCATGCTTCGCTCCCGTACGTCAATGTCGGTATTGTTAAAACCATTGTATAAATGTACTGTATGTATTGAATGTCCATGGTCTCAAGTTAATTATATAGTAGTGTACTAGCTATTAGTACAGGTGATTTTACACTACCGGTGGCAATTTGTATAAACCAATTACAATACCGTATGTTGCTCCCCATATATACGGTGTAACACGGTGGCCAGTGCCGCGGGGGTTTTAAGCTTAAAGTGGCACTGTTACAACCTTTGGCGGGCTATTGTGGCGTTTTAGTTTTGTTATTTACCAAGAGTTCGATGATTTTTAATGTTTTCGAACATTTTATTTTTAGTTTGACCAGTAAGCGAAAAAAAACTGTCCCATATCTTAATGAAGCTTTAAAAAAAAAAAAAAAAAAATCCCTCCCTTCCCGAGTAAATATCGACACCTGAATTAAATGAAGCGTATAATAGTTGCCTAACTAATTAGGCGAAACTTGTTAAAATGGCTGAAGGAATGAGGCGAAACAGGTGGGGGGGGGGGGTATATAACAATGACATGTAGATACATACCGGTATCCCTTGAAGAAATCTGGGTATTAAAAGAGTACCGTATAATTATAAATTGTCCATAATATTCCAGGTAATTAAAGGTATAAAGGTATATATACCCATCTTATACATGGATCAAGAGGTAAACCACTGTCATTATCCCCAATGGTTTTATATAGGCCTTCCTTATAGTGTAGACAGAGGGATGAATATATATGGTACAACATGAAAATTACATCTAGATAAATAGATAGATAAAAGATATAGATGGATTTAAACAAATGTATCGTGAGATTGACCTATTAATATATAAACACATGGAAATAATGGATGTAAGTAGATAGATACGATAGTCATAGATATCATAGTTGTATAATTTAGTTTAAGGGAGATGCATGCAACTTAAGGGGATATATTTATCCTGGACCCCCTTCTCTCATGTTTAACCCCAATAGTTATGGGATTTTAGGACCTTTCGCCCCATTTCCTTGACAATATTAAGACCTTTAGTGCCATTTAAGTGTAATTGTTTTCCTGGCAAGCGATAGCGAGCCTGTAATGTATTAGGAACCAGCCTTCTGCTTGGGCATTTCTCTACCAAAAATTGTACAAATTAATCTCGAAGGGAGGTCTTGGGAGTGTACGGTATATATTAAGCTTGATAGAGGTCTAGGGAGCAAACTAAACAAAAAAATATAATAACAAAACAAATACCTGCCCTTAAATGGAAAACACTAACATGGCCGCTCAGCAACTTCCGGTACATGTGTACTTATAACTTCTTGGAGATTATTAGTTGTGTGTAGTGTAGTGCGTGTGTGTGTGTAGTGTAGTGTGTGTGTAGTGTGATTGCTAGATGGATGAAGAGGGAGAAAATCTAAGTTTACTTTTACACAGATACACTGACCGCAAGATGTTACGATCCCAGAGAGGTGGGCAGAACTTAATTTATGAGAGAGAGAGAGAGAGAGAGAGATATTAGTAATTTTCGACCTTTGTAATGCTGGAAATGTTATCTAATCAGTGAACGATTCCGATCTTTACCAAAACTAAACATAAAAATAACCTGCTGCCCTTTTATATGTACGGTATTACGCCCCTACACCTTTGACGCAATATACCTCCCACGCAGGCAGGCGCGCTCTCTCTCTCTCTCTCTCTCTCTCTCTCTCTCTCTCTCTCTCTCTCTCTCTCTCTCTCTCTCTCTCTCTCTCTCTCTCTCTCTCTCTCTCTCTCTCGTCATATTCTAACAAATTTACATAATGGATATCAACACCTTATAATGTACAAATATAATGAGGCGTGTCGCCTTTATAGAATGACTTCTTCATATGCTTTACATAGCTTAGACAAAACGTCAGCATAGAGCTAATCCTATAAAAACAAAATTGTATATATTTTGCCTTAATTCTATGTTTCTATTATATTTTTGAGCTCTTTCTATTGACCGGTATAGGCTAGTTGTATTATATTTGGCACATATCTAAGTTACAGTATATTAGTGTGCATTGTATTCTTGTCTAAATGGAAAGGTTAATATGAAAAAAATCCGAGTGTGTGGCTAGTTAGCACACACTCCGACACCTCTCCTCTCTCTCTGTAGATAATCGAGATAGTTTTTACCCCTATTGATTACTAGAGATCTTTCCTAAGCTGCATACATTTGTCTAATACAAGCTAAAAATAAAATATAGAAACTCGTTACCGGTATCATATCCTGAAGAGATTCGAAGGAGTACCGTACCCGGTACCGTTACACCCTGCTTTATAGGCAGGTCATTTGAGCATAAATCCAAAGAAGTTATCCTAACCCTTTACAATTCCTTAGTCCGCCCTCTTCTGGAATACTGCGTTCAATCCTGGTGCCCTTATTACCAAAAAGATATAAACAAGCTAGAACGAGTTCAACGTAGAGTTACCAAAATGATACCTAGCCTAAAGAACAAACCATACGAAGAGCGTCTTAGAGAATTAAATCTATTTCCTTTAACCCAGCGCAGATTAAGAGGTGACTTAATTCAAGTGTTCAAAATCATAAAAGGCATCGACAATATGAACTGTAGTAAGTACTTCACTATCGACCAATCTAATTACACGCGGGGAAACGGTTGCAAAATTATTGGTAAATCTTTTAACTCACACGAATCTAAGAATTTCTTCTTCAATCGAGTTGTCAACTTGTGGAATGGGCTTCCCCGAGACGTTATAGACTGCAGCACCGTTGATTCATTTAAACTCCGCTTAGACAAAAGGGTGCTGAGCTGGTATGGTCATGTTGAACGAATGGGAGATGAAAGGCTTACAAAGAGAATATGTGAGTCAGGTACAAGGGGAGATAGAAGGGCAGGAAGACCCCCATTGAGATGGAGAGACTGTGTAAGAAAGGCTTTGGATGATAGAGGAATGACTATAGATCAGGCAGGGGAAGTGGTGGTGGACAGGAGTGAATGGAGAATGCTTGTGAATAGTTGAGTGAACACGTGGTCATTTGGAGTAAGGGGTCGGGCGCAAGTTGGACTAGATAATAGTCCATCAGGCGCCTGGCCCGGGGAGACGATTAATATGAAGGGTGTGGGGTGGGAGGGCTTGTGGCTTTGGCTCCGCTGCATGTCTGCCTGCCGAGATCGGAACCTCTCCGGATGGTCAGGGGCCGGGGGAGTGCTGGAGCGACCTTGGTAACCCTGGTCTCTGGGTCTTCTCCTGGGTGACCTGGATGTGTGAGAGTTTGTGTTTTTTATCTGTTTATTTTTTGTTTTATGTTATTTTTGTGTTTTCCCTGTTCTTGCTCTGTCTTGAGTCGGCTACCCCCAAAATGGGGATTGGGCCTGAGCATATAGATAGATAGATAGACAAATATCTCGCATCAAACCCGCGACTGACTGCGTTTGTAAATGAATAACTTTATTTTATCCCCCCTCAGTTACTAACCCCTCTGTCCCCTACTAACTTCCTAATCCTGCCACGGACATTAGTTCTAGGGCAGTAGTTCCCTTTCCAATGTTCCCTTACCCACTCTAAACCACTGTTTGGACACTTGATCCTCAGTGTTTTGGAGGACAAGCAGCCTAGAAGGGTCACTCGACCTGTTGTTGCTTGATTTCCTTTGTACTCCTGTGTCCACAAGAATTGTACTGGAGTTTATGAAAAGGGAATTAGTAATACTTGTATTGGGAAAGGTCTTAGATAGACTTAACAAGTAGTGGTACAGGGTATATATTTAGGAAATAACTTGTATTCTTAGAGGAAATGAGAGATATGTGGTACGGTACGTATATGTTTAAGAAATATATTGCTCTGCTTAGAGGAAATGAGAGAACCTGGTCATTGTATACTAAGATATGAAAACCTTTTAGAACAAGTGTGATAGTCATATACTGTACTGGTAGTTGTTATTACCGTACTAGTATTATGTATAGTACCGGTATTAGCAGTAGTACCGGTATGGTTTCTGTAGTAGTATCTGTTTTACTTCTGCTGTTATATCGATATTATTAGCCTATTATTTTATTATTATTAGTAGTATTTTGATTATTGTGTGTGTGTGCATGTATGTGTGTGTAGGCCTATATATATATATACTGTGTGTGTGTGTGTGTGTGTGACCTTATACAAACCATATCACATTATTCTCGGAACGCAGCGTTTTTCCCATTCCATTGTTTGTAACCTAGTTTCACAAACAAACAATTGGATGGTTATATAAACTAATTATCCTTCTTGGGTAAATGTAAAAGAAACTTACAGTTGACCTATTTATTTAATGTCACAGCGTCAATAAGTAAAGTTCAAAAGCCATGTCCTATAGTTCCTTGATAACATAATAATCCAATGTGTTTTATCATTTAAGGGGAGGAGTTTGCTTTTTCTGATTGCCCTCCCTTCTCCCTCATATTTAGCCCCATTTGTTTTGAGATTTTAAGATGTTTGCACCATTAGTTTAGCGATTATAAGACCTCTCGTCCCATTTCTTTGTCAGTATTAAGACCTTTCGTGCCATTTAGTTGTCGATTTTTTCCTGGCGATCGATAGCAAGCCTGTACGGTAATTTAGTAGGAACTGTGGCCCACGAACGTAAAATCTTTCTACCGAAAAATTTATCGTGCAAATTATTCTCGAAGTTTCTTTTACATGGAGTACTAGGGAGAGAAAAAAAATATATACATATATATATATAATATATATATATACCGGTATATATATATATATATATATACAGTATATATATATAACAAAATAATAACCCCCTTAAGTAGAGATAAATGAGTTCTTTAACACACATAAACAAATCTGTTATAACATTTAGGCTAACATTTGTTCAGTGTTGTTGAGAGGTATTTTTGTCTCTTCCAAGAGAGAGAAATTTAATATAAAGCAGTGAAGATGGGGCATGATGAGCGTGACCGCATAGCCTACAATCAGAACCATTAGTTTGGACCTTTTTGTTAATTATGCCAATATACCTTGTAAAATATAAATTTAACTATTTTTAGGTATGTAGAGTAGGCTACCGCAGTGAATACATATAGTTGACGTATTACACATGAATTAAGCCCATTAAACCCGTTCACTAAGAGAGGCCTTTCAAATGGTCTACCTTAATTAGAAAACAGGGTATTATTGCTACTATAATAATCAGTGTTCCTCAGAGCTATCCCAGTGCATACCACCTCCTTTACGTAGGGCACGTGGTACCCGTCTTGCAACTCAATCCCACCCCCTACTCTGTGCAACTCTCCAACCCAAGAGTGAAACGTTACTCTCAAACTTTCTTCTACTCAACAGCTGAGCTCTGGAACTCTCTCCCAGAATCAGTCTTTCCCTCTTCCTATGACTTAAATTGCTTCAAACTCCGTGTGTCCAGGCATTTTGGCTCGAACGTCCCTTGATTTTGGCCCTGTCACTCTTTCAACTATGGGGGAGGCACTCGCTATAGGCAGTTATGCCTTTTGCCTCCCTCAATCACATAGAAAAAAAAAAAAAAAAAAAAACTATAGTTTCTTTTTTCTTTTATTTTTTTAAAGCTGGGGATAAATTGACTAGCCCCTATCTTTAATATTCAACTATTACAATGTTGTTATAGCCAAATATGCTGTTAATTGTAAAGGCTTGGCATTAATATGATACAGAGACCTAGCAGTTTCTAATGTTTCCATGCTGTTGGAGTAAAGTTTCCTCTAGGTTAATAACACACAGTAGATTAAAGGGGTTACCGGTATAAACTCGACATAGTTGTATACACTTTGAAAGTTTGACATGAGAGACATGCCATTAAATATTTCCAGAGGCAAATCGTTCGACAAAACAAAAATCTTTTCAGAGCCCATCAATTTAATTTGATGTTTTTTTTATTTTGTACCTGTTGATCTTACATGGCGTTGTTAAGCAATATAAGCCTTTTAATCAGCTCATAAATTATCTTTTCGTCATTTCAAGCCTATTATTGCATGGCTCGAACACAGAGAACCACGATTTTTTATAAGTACCTCGTTAGCCCTTTGACATGTAGTTGACCAAATGTACAGTCGAGGACATTAACCCCTTCTGTAACGGCGACGTCTCTTACATTTTATTCTAGCTATATGTGGACGATTTTGTGCAGTTTAAGAATGATGTGTGATAGTTGTTGTTGTTGTTGTTGTTGTTCCCCAAGCTGCCTGGCCGAACAGCCCCAAGGCCCCGAGTAAGGCCAAGGCCATAAACGAGCGACCCCACAGAACCCTCCCTGCCGACCACAATAAAGCCTGGGTGACCGAAGCCACTCCATGGCGGGGGGCTGAGAGGGTGCGTAAACGCCCGGGAAACCAAAGCCCCACCCAGGGCCCTGTGCCCCTCAGCAATTATGAAGAGAAAGTTGAGGGGCAAAGGAATAATGTGACGCTTTAGCTTCCAATCTTGGTAGATTGGGAGGTCAATCCACGGAAGAGACGCCGTCACTCGAGATCTAGAAAATATATAAGTAAAAGGAACAGTCAGAGTAAGCTATGGGTATGGCAGAGATCGCTCAGGTCTCACTCTGATAGACCAGCCCATCACCATAGTAAAAAGGGTTAAGTGAGATTGTTCAATGCCTTTTGATTGCTGGATACCCTAATTAAACTGAATGCAACCTTATAAATAATAGTAGCCATAATAAAGTTAAAAGGACGGCACCGGTACTGGATGGGTTAATGCTTTCTACATATTTTCCAAGTTATCTCGGGCTACACTGAATCTCGTTATTAATTGTTTACAGAATATGTGCATTAATGAGGTTCGTTTACTTAGTTCAAGGGCTCAAAAATAATCGGAATTTGTGACCGCGATTGTGCAATATTTTCAATTTCATCGGAAAGTGGGCTAGACTAGATGCAATAAATATAGATTTTTTTGCATAGGCCTACGGTATCTATATAGGCTACCATTAGTCCACAAATTTAGAGGTTATAATAAATGTTCGGAGAAATGAAACACACACACACACACACACACACACACACACACACACACACACACACACACACACACACACACACACACACACACACACACACACACACACACAGCTGACCACCATGACGACCAAATGAGCCTCCCCATCTGGTGTGAGTGAGAGAGACAATTTAAGGGAAAGGGGGTGGTGGTGTGACACATTTTCCCTTGGTGTGTGGTAGGGAGGTCAGATTAATGGGGTAGTGTTTTTTTTTTTTATATATACCGTATGTATTTATATATATATTTTATAGTTCCATCTCTAGACCTACATCAAGCTTTAAAAACACCTAGACCCTCCTTCAAGATGTATTTGTAAATTTTTCTGTAGAAAATGTTTCCGGTCGAAGGCCGATTACTCCTAGAATTACATGCTTGCTATTGTTCGCCAGGAAAAAAATACACCTAAATGGCACGAAAGGTCTATATATTGACAAAGAAATGGGGTGAAAGGTCTTACAATCGCCAAAGTAATATACCGGTAACAAACGAGTTCGATTGTTGTGTAGACAAAAATATTGGAGAGAGAGAATGTTAGATTATTTTATAAATATATTTTATTTATGTGTGTAGATATATTGATGGTTTAACCCTTTCAAGCTACCATTACGCATTTTTTCTGTTTTCTGGCTATTAGAAGATTTTATTGAGATTAGGAAGGGCATATTAAAGTCCGATGATTAATTGAGATAGCCTTTAACATTATAATTCCCACATATCTTTCCTAAGCTGTATAACATCGTCTAATGATAGTCAGAAAGTCTTTATCTTTATAATTCCCACATCTTTTCTAAACTGTATAAAATCGTCTAATGATAGTCAGAATATACGGTCAAAATGCGTCATAATCTTGAAAGGTTTAATAATTGCGAGATTGAAATACTGATGATGGAGCGACAGTTTATGGAAAAGAAGGGTGCAAGGATGTATGTGGTGGTGAGATGGTGACCTACCGTATGTTATGCTGTAGGTGAACTACCGTATGTTATGCTGCACCCCCCCCCCCCCCCTACCTCTACCCCTACCCATCTCTCTCTCTCTCTCTCTCTCTCTCTCTCTCTCTCTCTCTCTCTCTCTCTCTCTCTCTCTCTCTCTCTCTCTCTCTCTATCTCTCTCTCTCTCTCTCTCTCTCTCTCTCTCTCTCTCTCTCTCTCTCTCTCTCTCTCTCTCTCTCTCTCTCTCTCTCTCTCTCTCTCTCTCAAGGAAGGGAACTATAGAGAGGGTTTGAGATTCAGTATTGGTTGGTTAGCTGGAAGTATTGATGTAGTTAGGTAGAAGGATGGTTATTGTGTATATGTTTATACGGGACTTTATTTGTGTATGACTGTACTGTATGTGAATTTGGCTGTGTGTGTCTTTGTGACTGTGTTTGTATGACTGTTTGTGTGTGTGTGTCTGTCTGTATGACTGTGTGTGTCACTGTGTGACTGTAAATGTGTGTATGACTGTAGTGGGACAGACTGGCCTCCCCCACCCCTGTTATTGGTGCTCACTCACAGAAACCTGATACTACAGACAGAGAGAGGGGGGGGGGGGGGGGGGGGGTAGTGGATGGGGGGGTAACGTAAATTGGAAGTTATTGTGGAGAGAAATATAGGTTGAGTGCACAGATAGACGGTAGATACAGATACATAGGTAGACACTCGGGAGAAAGCTAGTGAGATGTACTGGTAATGAATATAAATCAATACCCGGCATCTTTATTCCACAGAGAAAAGATTTTAAGGAGACAATAGTCACAGTATGGTATGGAATAGTGAATCGTTCAAAATTTCGAGTTAATAGGCCTACAATAAACTATAGTTCTTCCAATTGTAAACCTATTAAAAATATAATTACGTTTACAATTAGCACTTCTGCTTTTTAGGGCATCTTACATGTCTCGTTTTGCATCGGTGCTCATTTCTGTATGTTAAGCTTTTGGATCCAGTGGCACTTTTGAGTTAGATAGATCGACACATGTATAGGGTAATCTGGGTAACAATAGCTTACCCGGTACCTTATTCTGCCAGGTTATGCCTAGTCCCCATTTACTCAATTACACTGTACTTATTGTATACATTCACTTGATCTATTAGCTAGGGTAGGCTAACCCAGAAGTCTGTATGTCTAAACAGACTCAATTTTATAACCAGCATACAGAACCACTACTACTATGAGCTACAACCACCACACCTTAAATGATCTACATAACTCAATTTTATAACCAGCATACAGAACCACTACTACTATGAGCTACAACCACCACACCTTAAATGATCTACATAACTCAATTTTATAACCAGCATACAGAACCACTACTACTATGAGCTACAACCACCACACCTTAAATGATCTACATAACTCAATGTTATAACCAGCATACAGAAACCACTATTACTATGAGCTACAACCACCACACCTTAAATGATCTACATAACTCAATGTTATAACCAGCATACAGAACCACTACTACTATGAGCTACAACCACCACACCTTAAATGATCTACATAACTCAATGTTATAACCAGCATACAGAACCACTACTACTATGAGCTACAACCACCACACCTTAAATGATCTACATAACTCAATGTTATAACCATACAGAACCACTACTACTATGAGCTACAACCACCACACCTTAAATGATCTACATAACTCAATGTTATAACCAGCATACAGAACCACTACTACTATGAGCTACAACCACCACACCTTAAATGATCTACATAACTCAATGTTATAACCAGCATACAGAACCACTACTACTATGAGCTACAACCACCACACCTTAAATGATCTACATAACTCAATGTTATAACCAGCATACAGAAACCACTACTACTATGAGCTACAACCACCACACCTTAAATGATCTACATAACTCAATGTTATAACCAGCATACAGAACCACTACTACTATGAGCTACAACCACCACACCTTAAATGATCTACATAACTCAATGTTATAACCAGCATACAGAACCACTACTACTATGAGCTACAACCACCACACCTTAAATGATCTACATAACTCAATGTTATAACCAGCATACAGAACCACTACTACTATGAGCTACAACCACCACACCTTAAATGATCTACATAACTCAATGTTATAACCAGCATACAGAACCACTACTACTATGAGCTACAACCACCACACCTTAAATGATCTACATAACTCAATGTTATAACCAGCATACAGAACCACTACTACTATGAGCTACAACCACCACACCTTAAATGATCTACATAACTCAATGTTATAACCAGCATACAGAACCACTACTACTATGAGCTACAACCACCACACCTTAAATGATCTACATAACTCAATGTTATAACCAGCATACAGAACCACTACTACTATGAGCTACAACCACCACACCTTAAATGATCTACATAACTCAATGTTATAACCAGCATACAGAACCACTACTACTATGAGCTACAACCACCACACCTTAAATGATCTACATAACTCAATGTTATAACCAGCATACAGAACCACTACTACTATGAGCTACAACCACCACACCTTAAATGATCTACATAACTCAATGTTATAACCAGCATACAGAACCACTACTACTATGAGCTACAACCACCACACCTTAAATGATCTACATAACTCAATGTTATAACCAGCATACAGAACCACTACTACTATGAGCTACAACCACCACACCTTAAATGATCTACATAACTCAATGTTATAACCAGCATACAGAACCACTACTACTATGAACTACAACCACCACACCTTAAATGATCTACATAACTCAATTATCTCAACACGAACTACAATAATAAAATGTAGTACCGGTATGTAATTATAAATTATTTGGATCTCACAGATAATCTAAAATTTCTCCCACTATGCTTGAAACCAAGTACCATACTAGGATAAGAATATAATTTAAATGATCTGAAGCTGGTTCCCGAATAACTTAACAAGCCGACTATATCAACCAGTGTCAAATCAACTAGTGCCTGACTAAGTTACCTAACTCAACATAATCTAACTGTACTAGTTGATAATTATTGATTGAAATGTTCTACTGGTTGAGTTGCCTGGCCGCTCTCTCAGCTAACTTATAATATCTACCACCACGAACTAGAGAGGCTACAAAGATACAATGATTTACCGGTATGCATTAGATCTCCCAGCTAACCTAGCTAGTTTTAATACCAGTATGGTACATAGCACCATGAAGACAGTGATTGCTAATATGTAACATTAATTTTTTGAAAGCTAAAGTGGCTGCTTATGATCAAATGTAACTTCGTTTAGGCTAGAGTTTCTGCACAAACACAATTCGTTAATGCTGGCAAGGAAAGTAAATACAATTTATAAAATACACGAAAGAAAAATCTCTGCCCAGAATCCAGCCCATCAGTATGCTCTTGTTGTAAGTGGAAAATTATGCTTACTTTGGGATCTGGCGGTGGATTGAGGTGGCTTGGTTGGTGGGCTGGGTGGATAGTGGAGGGGGGTGGGGTAGGTGGGTTACAGGATGAGGAGAGGGTGGAGTTGGGAAGGTTGATGGGGTACGGGTAGAAGGGTGGGTGGGTGAGAAGAAAGTGGGTGGGGGATATGGGTTTGGGTGGATGATGAGGTGAGCGGATGGGGATGTGGGTGGATAACGAGGTGAGCGGATGGGGATGTGAGGTGAGTGGGTTAGTGAGGGAAGCGTGTGGTATAGGTAATAGGAGTTAGTGGATGGGAATCGTGTGATTGGTTGGGTGGGGAGGGGAAGGGTATTGAGGGGCGTGTTGTGAATTGAACAATGGAGGATGGTTAATAATGAATTGGAATAGTTCAGTGGGTTGATTACAGCTTAGGTTAGGGGATTATGGAGTGTGGTAGTAGTTGAGTTGGTTGAAAGTTGAAGGACTATTGACTTGAATGGGTTAATCTGGGCCTAATTTGTTGAAGGACTAGATGTAGGGATGTTTTGAAGGCAGTGAATGGGGTGAGTGGAGATGGGTGGAGCGGGGCAGGGAGATAATTGGAGTGTTGTGAATTGAACAATGGAGTGAGCTAGTTGACTAGGTTGGGAGACTAAAGAGAGGGTTAATAGAGGAAGTGTTAATGATCTATCGAGCTGTGTGTGATTAGAGGTGATGGATGGAGTAGAGTTTTGAAGGTGAGTGGAAGAGGACAGAGGGTGGAGTGGACAGGGAGAGGGAGGTTGAAGTGGAATGTGTGTAAATTGAACAATGAAGAGTGGTTGGTAATGGAGTGGGCCAGTTGAGTGGGCTGAAGGACTATACAAGTGGGTTGGGGGACTACTGACTAGGATACCGGAGTACCGGTATACCGTACATTATGTGAGTGGGTTGTACAAGACTAAAGAGTGGGTTAGTAGAATTATACAGGGAGATAGTACAACTGATTGATGTACTGTATTGTGTGTTAACCCCTTCAATATCAGTCACGTCCTTTTCACAATTTTCTGGCAACTATTAGACGATCTTAATCAACTTAGGAAAGGTGTGGTCTACTCATTAAAAGGCGACAAACTATCTCAATTCGTCCTTTTAGCTATCATCCATCCATCCTTTGCTTCATAAAATCATCCACATGTAGGCCTAGCTGAAATCAAATAAAAAGAGACGTGACCGGTACAGAAAGGATTAATAGCCTACATAGAAGTGAAGGACTAGAGCTTGTTGATAAATATAAAGAGACGTGACCGGTACAGAAAGGATTAATAGCCTACATAGAAGTGAAGGACTAGAGCTTGTTGATAAATATAAAGAGACGTGACCGGTACAGAAAGGATTAATAGCCTACATAGAAGTGAAGGACTAGAGCTTGTTGATAAATATAAAGAGACGTGACCGGTACAGAAAGGATTAATAGCCTACATAGAAGTGAAGGACTAGAGCTTGTTGATAAATATAGAGACACGTGACCGGTACAGAAAGGATTAATAGCCTACATAGAAGTGAAGGACTAGAGCTTGTTGATAAATATAAAGAGACGTGACCGGTACAGAAAGGATTAATAGCCTACATAGAAGTGAACACAAGAAAATGGGAGTCTGCAGAAAGCCGATTGGCCTAAGCAAGGCAGATCCCTGTCCCACACAACCCCAATTACAAAGCCCAATTATAGGCTCAACACTCTAATACCCTGAGGATCATCTTACCAAAACGGTTAGAGATTAACGCAGGATTACGGGGGTCTGCAGAGCGCTGATTGGCCCAACCCTGCTGATCCCCCTTCACACCCAACCCTTCTCGTCCATATGCTTATCCAATTTTATCTTAAAGCTCCCTATCGTTTGTAATCCCACTATAGCACTTGGTAGTCCATTCCACCCATCTACAACTCTATTACCAAACCAATATTTGCCTATATCTTTTCTGAAACGAAATTTATCTAATTTGAAACCATTGGTACGAGTTCTTTCGCTATCACTGAGCTTTAGTACATTTGTCATGTCCCCTTTGTTAATCCCACTAACCCACTTGAACACCTCTATCATATCCCCTCTAACTCTGCGTCTCTCTAACGAATGTAAGCCTAATTTCTTTAACCTTTCTTTATACGGAAGATTTCTAATATTATGGATCATTTTTGTCATTCTATGTTGAAGGACTAGAGCTTGTTGATAAATATAAAGAGACGTGACCGGTACAGAAAGGATTAATAGCCTACATAGAAGTGAAGGACTAGAGCTTGTTGATAAATATAAAGAGACGTGACCGGTACAGAAAGGATTAATAGCCTACATAGAAGTGAAGGACTAGAGCTTGTTGATAAATATAAAGAGACGTGACCGGTACAGAAAGGATTAATAGCCTACATAGAAGTGAAGGACTAGAGCTTGTTGATAATATAAAGAGACGTGACCGGTACAGAAAGGATTAATAGCCTACATAGAAGTGAAGGACTAGAGCTTGTTGATAAATATAAAGAAACGTGACCGGTACAGAAAGGATTAATAGCCTACATAGAAGTGAAGGACTAGAGCTTGTTGATAAATATAAAGAGACGTGACCGGTACAGAAAGGATTAATAGCCTACATAGAAGTGAAGGACTAGAGCTTGTTGATAAATATAAAGAGACGTGACCGGTACAGAAAGGATTAATAGCCTACATAAAAGTGAAGGACTAGAGCTTGTTGATAAATATAAAGAGGCGTGACCGGTACAGAAAGGATTAATAGCCTACATAGAAGTGAAGGACTAGAGCTTGTTGATAAATATAAAGAGACGTGACCGGTACAGAGAGGATTAATAGCCTACATAGAAGTGAAGGACTAGAGCTTGTTGATAAATATAAAGAGACGTGACCGGTACAGAAAGGATTAATAGCCTACATAGAAGTGAAGGACTAGAGCTTGTTGATAAATATAAAGAGACGTGACCGGTACAGAAAGGATTAATAGCCTACATAGAATTAAAGGACTAGAGCTTGTTGATAAATATAAAGAGGCGTGACCGGTACAGAAAGGATTAATAGCCTACATAGAAGTGAAGGACTAGAGCTTGTTGATAAATATAAAGTGGCTGTTAACCCCTTCTGTACCGGCGACGTATTTTTTTATTTGATTTTAGCTACATTTATACGATTTTATGAAGCTTAGGAAGGATATAGGGTACCTAAAATGATTAGTTGAGATAATCTAGCCTTTTCTTGGGTAGACGTCTTTCCTTCTCTCTCTCTCTCTCTCTCTCTCTCTCTCTCTCTCTCTCTCTCTCTCTCTCTCTCTCTCTCTCTCTCTCTCTCTCTCTCTCTCTCTCTCTCTCTCTCTCTCTCTCTCTCTCTCTCTCTCTCTCTCTCTCTCTCTCTCTCTCTCTCTCTCTCTCGTGATCATTATCTTCTAGGCTCTACGTTTTCTTCTGTGTGTGTACGTTTTCGTGCGCTTGTACGTGTGTGTATCTAATCAGTTACTTTAAAACCATGTAAGGTAAATTTTGTCCAGCACTATACCGAGCTCCTCCCCTTTCATATTATGCAAATAGCCCTGCCAACAATGTGTGCAAGATTCCCTTTAGATATATTGGTAAAAGATTCCTGCACTATTATTACACTCCAGGTTTAGCTTATTCACACAAGGAAAAGTGTGGACTATCTTAGAGATAATATTGCTGTTTTCAACCAGATGAATTTTTTGTTGTATATATTTACAAATTTATTTTAATTAACTGTATTTTCGGTATCGCTTTCAATATAATTTACTGTTTCTCACAAAGGTAGAGTAGTTTATTCGGTCCCAAAATTAATATTTTTGCTTATTCAGACAATAATATTAGTTTATACAAGGATATATTTTATTTTATTATTATTTTTTGTTTGTGTATGGAGACAAAAGGTAAAGCTGCCTGTAACAAGTGTCCCCCCCAAAGGTTGAACGAGTGACATAGAGCCACTGACAAATGCTCGCTAGCTCCCGCGACTTCCCCCATACAAATATATACTCATCTAGACTGATGTTCAGATCAAACCAGCAATACATTAATACATTCATGATAAGTATTTATCTATACACGGCCGACTCGATCTGAAAATCAGTAAGTGGATATACAGTACCAGTATTTGCATAAACAACATCGCAAGATATCTACATTATAGGTAATTTAGAGGTTTTGGATGTCTGGTGTGCTTGGTAAGTGTAGTAAAATATATAGGAGGAGGAGGAGGTGTTCCTGAGAGTTAGCTGGATTACCGGTACTCCTTGTGTAGGTGAGGCACAAACAGACACAGTGGAGGAAGCCAGGCACAGAAGTTCCAGAAACTCCTTATCATATGCCTATGTATAGTAGTCCATGAGCCAAGACCCGAATTTTGGGATATCGGTACCACCCGGGGTGACTAATTCTCTTAGGTGTTTTTAGCTTGCTACATGTCTCTAGTTTATGTTTTGATATGATAGCCCTTGCACATTGGTAGCTTAATGGTCGTTATCACTTCTTGAATAGACATACCCTACCGAAAATTCCGAATTTTTTTAAAATGTCAAATTTGGGGACAGGAATGCCTAAATGTCAACAAAATGCATATAGTAATTGTCACATTTAATACAAGTCCTGTAAATACACACTAAGCATGCCATGGGCTTGTACATACTATTATGGCAAATTACTACTCCTAAATATCATCTACGTCAGACTCGGAATCTGACTGTTGTGCCACCGGCTCTTCTTCAATAGCCTTGTTCTGACATGTCTGTAACCTGCACATGTCCGTGCATTTTAGACCATTGCTGAGGCAAGTACACTTAGGGAGTTCGCATGACCGCACACACTTGCAAGACAGTAGCTGCATAACAGCATCTGGTGCTGGTGAGCCTCGCATCCAGTTGACGGCAAGCTTACCGTCCTCATCTGTCATCCAACCGCAGTCTGTTGGGTTCGCAACAAATGGCTGGCTCTGAAGACTTCTCCTCCAGATCGCAGCCTGGTAGTTTGCACGCAGTGCATGCATGAAGAGGCAGTCCTCACAAGGAGGGAGTTGACTTGACTCTACCTCTCCACGTCTTGCACAGAACAGCTCATACCGAAGCTTGTTTACCTTAGTTGTGTGGGTAGATGGTAGGTACATGTGGCAGGTGATTTCCTGTAGCTTCTCAAAGAGTTCAGGAGACACTTCCCATGAGCGTCCAAGTTCGTGAAAAGCATGCTGGTATGTCTTGTCCATCTTCACCTGCTTGAGTGTCGTCATCTTCCCTCGGCCAGCGAATGCACTGACGGTATCACAGCCTGTAAAGGCATGCATACCAATCAATGAATCACACACGCTGCCTCCCAGTGTGCGGCTCAGTGTGGTGATATCCAGGAATCTTGTCCGGTTCTTCGTCCCGCACTTCTGGAACAGATGGGATGGGATCTTGTGGCACATGCCAAGACACAACACCATGACGTCTGTATCTTCTGCAGTGATGATGACAGACTTGTTCCCAGATTCTGCTGCATGAAGTGCATGGAGAAGAAGGCGTGTGTCTGCTTCTTCTTGAGTTGACTTAAGCTCAGGAGCCTCTTCCCACTGCTCTTTGGTGATCTTGAAGCAGCGCTGCTCACATGTGACATACAGCTCCTTGTCCTTGAGCTTCTCCCTGTGCTGTGGTGCCTTCCATTCTTCTACCAAGAACTTGATAAGACTTGCCTTGTTGGAGGAACTACCGAGTAACTTTCTCCACTGCTGGATGTTGTGCCCAGGTTGAATGTTCTTGAAATGAATTCCTGTGCCTGCCCTTCTTTTGGCTCGTTCTGCATCCTTGATGGATGTCTCCTTGTAGATATCAAACACAACATCAATGCGCCTGCTCTTAGCACCTTCATGAACAGCGTGACTCAGTGCTGTACCTGCAAGCTGTGAAAAAGTTTTGTCGTTTCCCTTCAGTTTGTGGACCAGGCTCATCCCATCAATTATGGTAGCAGAGGGCTCGGGTATCACTTCTGCAGGAGAAACATTCCTCTCTAACTCCTTTGCGAGGGCAGCCTTGTTGGTCTTGCGGAGAGACCCATCACCGCTGGCAAGTGCCCAAGGCAAAGGCCCCAGGGGATGAGCCAAGACATCACTCATTTTGAGCTTTCTGTTCTCGGCAACAAGGATCATCTGGCCAAATAGGTTCCTGTCAGCCTTTAAGATAACCTCCTTGGCATGGTCTTGTGAGCGTGGCTTCATTCTGATGTTAGTGAACGTTCTCAGTTTCGTCTTCGTCATCGTGTCATGAAACTGTATAGTTGGCGTATCGATCTCCAGGCGCTCTTCCTTGAAGGCTTGATATGCATCCTCTCCTATTCTGTAGGCCCCTAGAAGGTCTTTGACAACTTCTGGTGGTGCCATAGTCGCAGTTGACAAACTGACAAGATCTTCTTGCTCTGCGTTGAAGGGGTTCAACCAGCTGGTCTCCATCAGTTGAACTAAAGATTGGACATCGGCCTCATCTCTTCTAATCCTGGGCATCTGTAGGTCTGGGTGGCTGAAGTCAGTATACTTTTGGCCTACTACCATAGTCCTGAGCTGCCTTAAGTACCTGCTGCGATACTCCGATGTCAGGTAGTACCTGGCGACAGCTCCGCCTTTCAGGCTGAAGCCTTTTGTGCCCCCTGGTGTCTGGGTGTCTTTGTTGATCGTCTCTTCGATTGTCTGGTCCACAGGGATCCGTCCAAAGGGATTCTTGCTACCGATCTGGACCGAAAAGCCACCTTGCATGAAGTGTTCATGGACCTCTGGGTGTTCAATGGGCAGTCGAGACATCAAGGCATAGTAGTAGGTTAGGAACCGGGCATAGTTCACTTTGTCATAGGCAAAACACCACGGTATCATCTGTCGGATTGCTCCTAGGTGGAGCATCCAGTTGCCTTCTCTGGAGGCTCGAATTAAGTCCAGCATGATCTCAACCATGTCCAGGTATGACATCCAGAATGCTGAGAGGTTGTGTTCATCTCTGAGGGTCTCAAGATAAACTTGGAAAAGCTTCATGATATGTGTGCATGATTCACTCTCCATCAGCTCTTGAAAGAGTCCCTGAGACACATTGCTGTGAAAGCTGTTGATGTCCTTCAGTGTTTCATCTAGATGGTGTATGTCCCTTGAATGGTTTTCTTCTAGCCATGAAAGGAAGCCTTTCCATGCAAGCCTCATCAGTGCTTCATACACGAGCTTGTGTAGTCTCACTGCTCTGTTGTACCTCTTGCCGTTCATCACTCCTGACACTGATCCTTCTGCGATGATACCTGATTCCACACACAGATCTCTAAGACCTGCATCTTGAAACCTCTTTCCTATGGTGGAGATGAGATTACAGATTGTGTGGAAGACGCCCATCCTGATGATAATGTTCTTGAACTTCTCTTGTTTCCAGATAACTTCGGCAGCTTTGGCATAGAGTGCTTGATCAAACACGCACACAATCTTGTTAAGCTGTAAGGACTGCATGATAGCATGCGTTTGTTCCAAGATTTCATTAACGGTGGACATTTCTGTTGCGGGAGCATTGATAGTGGGCAGGTAGCTTACAGTGTCCTGAACCACTGCAATGTCTCTGCGCATTTTGATGTTGAACCCAGTCCAACTGCTGATGGACTGGTCCTCATGGTCTGACATTCGAGTAAGAAGCCAGATATGGTTCTTTGTCTTTGAATCCTGGACTTCCTTGGTAGTGTCGACATACGCAGTCTCAATCCTAGGTGGCCCTGCCCGCCGCCCAACATTGTATATTGGCAGCATTGATGATGTCTGAGTGATGCTTCTTATCTTGGACTTGGTAATCTCTGGCAGGACTTTCTCTGGCACAGAGCCTGCAACCTTGGACTGGACAGCAATGCCATTGACTCTATGAGAAGTACCTGCTCCACTTAGGGTCTCTTCAAGTCGGTCAATGTTATCCCAGGCCAGGGTTGTGAACACACCAGGGTAGATGTTTGCTGGCAGTGGAATGTCATCCTTTGAGCATTCCAGCTTCTGGATACAAAGGGCTGTATCGATCTCCTCAAACATTGAGTAAGACACACAGTGACCAAGACGATTCAGAGTTCGGATCAGTTCTGTGTTTCCTGTCAAAGACTTTACAGCATTGGTCAGCAGTACGTGCTTGGGTGGTTTTGTCTTGCCACTGGTAACAGCAAAGACCAAGTCACTGCCAAAGGAAGTGGCAAGACGTTGAGCTCTTTCAGAGGGAGTTTCACACTCACACTCTCCTGTCAGCAGGGTGTGCAGGAATTGAGTGACTGCTGCAGGAATGACATTCTGATCTGTATCGGGAGGCCATGGCTGACTCACATCTTGTTTATTGATCTCATTCCTCAGCTGCATTCCTGCTTTGGTTAAGACATCTTCAGAGTTAGCTGCTCTTGCTTCTTGCAGGTCTTTTGCCATTTTGTGTGCTTGCCGGGCAAGGTCGTCCATTGAGAGGCTGCGTGGATAGATTAGAAGCTTTCCTTTCTCATCTGGGACAAAGCGTAGTGATTCTCCAAACTCGGTTTCAATCTTTCGGCGAACATGTTTCTTTGTCGCTGGTTTCAGTTGGATAATACCACGGGACATCATGGATCTCTCAAGCCTAGATGTGAGGTTTGTCATAGGCAGTACCTCTGGGTTGGGGAATAATTTGGTCCTTATATACAAGCAGAGTTCCTCGAGGGCTTCTGTCTCAACCTCTTCGTAGCGTGCTTCCTCGCTTTCTTCCTGATTTTCACCTGCACCCGACCTGGCGGCCGCTGGGAAATCATCTTTTGTGAAGAGTTTGTAGCACGACTTGTGGTAGTGACCCTCTGCAGCAACAAGGTCTCTGCTAACTAAACCAAGGATTCTCTGGTTGAGTTTCCTTATTGCTGCTCTGCGAATCTTCTCATCTGCTCGTAGCTCAACACACTGTATGAGTGGCTCCCTTGTCTTTGTTGTTTTTATGTACTTGCTTGACTTCTCGCAGAAGATACATACTTTGGCATACACCCTGCTAGTACTAGGGGCATCCCTTGATGCCCTCCTCCTGGGGTCGACGCTTGCTGATTCTATCTTGACACCCTTGGCAAGGATAGAATCCAGTGACTTCTTCATTGTAAAGAGACTACGACATTTACGGTGATAATGTATGTGTGGTATTCCTCCTTCTTCAAGGCCCTTGGCTGCTTCCAGGACTGGATCATGCTGCCTGATTTCTGCAGCCCTGAGCAATGTGTTCCAGGAGTCCAAATCCTGTGGTGACACCAGAGCATCGCTGTCATCATCAGAGCAGTGGATGATACAGTCGATCCGTGCTCTCTTCCTCGCAGATGGTTCCATCCTGCCGTCAAACAGTCGACACACACCTGCAAAAAATATCACCATTAAACCATGAACAAACAAACACATTACATGGAAACCACTCTACATATGTTTGCTCCTTCCAATAATAAATTATCCCCAAAATATAACAAAAAATCCCCAAATATGAAATAAACCCCTAAATATGGAGAAACTTGAAATACACATCGGAATAATTCTTGTAGAGAATCAAATAAGCTACAAGAGCTGTTAGAATATATTTTTCAATGTTCCCCATATTTAAGGATTTATTCTAGATTTAGAGGAAAATACCCAAAATATAGAGTATATTCCGAAATATGAGGAAATTTGAAAAATACCTAGGAACAACTCTGGTAGAGAATATAATTCTACATAGGTGTTCAAAGTTTCGCGATGATTGTGTGATGGATTTTAAAGAAAATGAGGAAAACGCCGAGCGTCACGCTAAAAATCTTTATTTTTGGGTAGCGCCCCTATTGCATCAAAAAAATTAGACTAAGCTACCAGTGCGAGAAGGCTATCATATCTTAATGTACTTACAGTCACTCTATAAACATTTTAGTACCATTCGTGTTTAGTCACCCCAGGTGGTACCGATATCTGGCCTGGCTCATGGACTACATGAGGCAAAACCTTTTTTTAATCGAGTCGTAAACTTATTAAATGGATTACATAATAATTTCTTTGAATATTACAGTGTTCAAATATATATTTATCTACTGATATCTCGTTCATAATGATTCCACCAATACTACGGCAGTACCACGTTCCGGAGGAACTGGTAACAATGGTAATGTCCCTTTACAGGACACCAAGTACGCGAGTGAGGACCTGCTTTGGTAAAACCAATACATTTGAAGTGCAAGTTGGCTTACATCAGGGTTCTGCCCTGAGCCCACTGCTGTTTATTATACTGTTGGATTACATCAGCAAACAGTGTCCAATGGAAAGAGGACAAAAGGTTATATACGCCGACGACATCGCATTGGCAACCAACACAGCAGAGGAACTACAGCAAGCAATAGAAATGTGGTACAATCAACTGGAAGCACATGGCATGTGGATGAGCAAGGGGAAGACGGAAGTAATGAAGGTCTCACGAGAACAGCTAGTTCCGAAACTGCAGATTGCAGTGGATGGACAGCAACTGAAGCCAACAAAAGCGTTCAGATACCTAGGAAGCTGGGTGCAAGAGAGTGGAGACCTGGACAGGGAAGTGCAAGCAAGACTGCAGGGGACAGGAAATGCATGGAGGAATGTGAGTGGAGTAATCCATGACAGATGGATGCCGATGAAGCTGAAGGCACAGGTGTACAAGACCATGGTAAGACCTGTGGTTCTCTATGGGGCAGAGACTGGGGGCAGTGAAAGAAGAGAATGTGAAGAAACTGGAAGTGGGGGAGATGAGATGTCTGCGAGCGATCAGAGGACGTGACAAGACGGTGAGAGAATGAGAAATTAAGTTATAATCTATTTTTTTATTTTTTTTATTAATTTCACCACGCCACCAAACACCTCCAATTAAATTAATGAAAGCATACATGTGATCCACCGGGATTCGAACCTGGGTTATCACACACAGATTTTTAGACACCTTAACCATTACACCACCAAGACGGTAAGGCAGGAAGTGAAGGTCACGGAATTGAGAGAGAAGATAAGAGAAAGCAGACTGAGGTGGTACGGACACGTGAAGAAGAAGGGGACGATTTAGTAAGATTGTCAGCGGAGCGCGAGGAGGTGGGTGTAAAGGTCGTTGCACACTGACACGAAAGCCCCTCCAGGCGAGTTCCCAACTAAATATTTCAGCATGATACGGCGAATCGGCAACATAATCGTGGATGGATATTAGCGTGGTGGACTCTCACGGTTCAAGCGACGTATCGGGGGTCGATACGAGATTTTGAGCTGTTCAAAAGTTTGTGGGAATTCCCCGGCAACTGTAAAAAATCGTAACTGAGTCTGGTCTCCATCACGAACTCGCGGTATCACAATCGTGTAGTCCGTATCAAAGACGTATGGTCCGTATAAAACCGTATGGCCCGTATCAACGTCTGGTGCGTAAGCCTGCCGCGTGGACCGTATCGCTTCTGTGCGGAAAATTGGCAACGGTCGAGTTGGCAACCGCGCATCTAGCCTCAATCCGGTTGCACGTCGATACGGCGTCGATACGATTCTTCTGAGTTGTATCGCAGCCTTGTGGGTCGTATCTTTTCCGTGGACTAGTCGTGTGCCCTTCGCACGACTTTTCCTATCTTATTCGTAGTATTCGTTTCTTCACCATATCGGCATCGCTAGAGTCTTATCAAGTTGTGCGGAAGAGATACGGTAGATATACGAATCTAACGATGCCAGCCATTTTCGCCGCGATCTCTAGTAAATTCGGCAAGACACAGGATTTGTATGTGTCGTGGGTGTTCGTGCCAGTCTTGAAGGGGCTGTCGTGTCAGTGTGCAACAACCTTAAGGAAGAGAGGACGACCGAGAAAGCGATGGATGGATTGTGTGCGAGATGATGGCCGAGTGGTTGATCTCAACAGAGTTGGTGACAGAGGAGAGTGGAGAGCGGTGTCGAGACGACCCGACCCCCTTGAGGGGACAAACTGATGATGATGATTATGATCTCGTTCTTAAGGATGGGCATATTTATTTGCTCATTTATGTATATTTATAAAAATTTCTAGTTTCCTCCCTGGACCTCCATCAAGCTTAAAAAAAATATGGCCCTAGATCCTCCCTCAAGATAAATTTTTACATTTTTCGATACCGTAGAAAAATTACCCGGCCGCCGGAATGCCAGTTCCTATTAAAATACAAGCTCGATATCGCATGCCAGGAAAAAATGTACACCTAAATGACACGATAAGTCTTAATATTGACAAAGAACATTGGGCAAAAGGTCTTGAAATCACCAATGAGCCGAACGTCTAAAAATCTGAAAACTAATGGAGCTAAACATAAGGAAGAAGATGGGCCAGAAAAATGGCCCACCTCCCTTTAACTCCCGAATAACTGCCCTACATACCTATAGCTCTCTATAACTGTGCCATTCTATCACAGGCCAAGTAGTTTAGTTTATGCAGCCCCGTACGGATGAATAGATCTGTTGATGCTTGTCTTCTCTCTCTATCCGCTATCTTCCTGTTTAATCTTTTACTTTATTTTTAACTCTCTGACGTTCACAAAACTTACATTAAGCGGGAGGGGGGGGGGGAGGTGCATTTATTGCTTGTTTATTTACCTTTCTATAATTATATGCTTTTTAGTTCATAATTAGACTTCATCAAGCTAAAAGAAAAACACCCCCTAGACCCCCCTTCATGAAAATTTGTAGGCTACATTTTTGCAATATAAAACTGTCCCCGCCAAAGGCCGGTTCCTCTTAGAACTCCAGACTCGCTATCGCTTGCCAGGAAAATATCGACACCTAGATGGCACGAAAGGTCTTGATATCGATAATTATGGTACGAAAGGTAATAAACCATTGACAAACTAATGGGCGAACGTCCTTAATTAAATGTTTAAAAATTTAATGGGGGAGAAAGGGGGCCAGAAAAAATTAACCATCCCACCTTTAACCCTTGTCTAGCGGGGGGGTTTTGGGCTTATTTGGGCATATTCAGGCCCTCTTGAATGATAAATCATGTATCTGCATGAAAAGAAATTTATTCAGCAAAAAAAACTAGGCGCTAAAAGCTTCAAAATGAGACCAGAACGAGCTACGTAAGCACCCGTGGTTCACATACAATGGTACCAGTAACATGGGAGTTTAGCAAATAGCGGTATATTTTTCCCCACCTAACGCTCACTATTGGCTACACTGCCGGCCTCTCGAGAACACAGGGAGGGTGAGTTAGTGGGCGGCGGCAAGCCCTGGGTGTCGGCCGTGTGGCCTGCTGTGCTCCGGCCATTTGCACTCGACTTTAACCCTTAAAACCTTAATATTGCTCCTAACTTGCTGCTTTTTGGGGATACGGACATAAGTCGGGCCCGCTCTTTAAGTGTTAAGTTAATACGAGTCCCCTTGACCCAGCGCGCACTCAAAGGTTGGCGCACCAAAGAGAAGATATTATCACTATGTTTGAACCAACAGGTGGCGTTGTGTGTGTGTAAGTGTGAGAGTCCGAGTGTAGGGGTTTGAGGACAGTGAAGCACCTGGGAACGAGGTGGCTTCAGAGATGGGGTCGTTTCGGGCCATGAGTGAGCACCGTGCCTCATGTGAAGGCAAGATGGCAGGTGCTCGTTGTACTCTACGTGCTTCACATGTCTCACTCCCTTAGACTGGAACCAAGACCTCACGGGCTTCACTGTTCATTGTAAAGCGGTGAATGTTAAGGCTCTCAGCCTATGCCCGAGAGGAAGTAAGTTGGAATATAGAAAAAAAAAAAAAAAAAAAAAAACAATAAACGCCTCTACATTGTTTTTTCTGAAGAGTGATAGGGCCAAAATCAAGGAAGGTTCGAGCCAAAATGTCTGGACACATGGAGTTTGAAGCAGCTTAGGTCATAGGATGAGGGAAAGATGGATTCAGGGAGAGAGTTTCAGAGCTTAGCTGTTGAATACAAGAAAGATTGGGAGTATCATTTCACACTTGAGTTGGAGACCATATAATTAAAAATATCTCTGCATGATACTGTGGTAATCCCGACGTTGACGTACGGGAGTGTTTATATAAGCCAAACACAATGGACGTTGAGGGAGAGGCACAATGCAAGAGTGAGAGAGGTGGAAATGAGTGCTTGAGATGTGCATGTGGGGTTACATGGAAGGATAGACAGACGAATGAGGAAGTAAGAGAGTGTTGTGGTGTGGATGTGAATGTGCTGGAGAGCGTGAAAAGGAAGACCTTGAGATGGTTCGGCCATGTGGAACGTATGGGAAGAGAGAGAATGACTAAGAGAGTGTACAAGAGTGAGGTGGAAGGACAGACGGAGAGGCAGACTGAGAATAATGTGGAAGGATGGATTGAGAAGTATATGAGAAAAAGCGGTGTTGATTGGGAGGAGGGGCGTCGGGTGATAGGGGACAGATGTGATAGGGAGCGTTCATTTGTATCCATGATGATTTGGTTTTCAGAGGAGACAATCAGTAGTTATTGTGTTACTAGGTAGACTGTGTGGCATGTACGGTCGCGCTAATAAGTCATGTCCCAGCTGTCATCACGTGGCTTGCTTTGTGCTGTATTAATGTCTGTCAGATGTTGAATAGTGTGGTAAGTGTAAGAACATGTTTGTATATTTCACTCGATATGAAGAAATGAAGCTAAGACATTGCTGATACCATTATTGATCAAAACATACATGGTGCCGAGACATCACTTATTAGCGCGACTGTACAGTAGTTAGTGTTTATATAAGCCAAACACATGGGGGTAGTGCTTGTTTTTTGGTCTATATATTTACTTATTCATTTATTTTATAGTTGCATCGCTAGACCTCCATCAAGCTAAACAATAATGGCCTTGGCCTTGCTCGGGGCTTGGGGCTGTTCGGCCAGGCAGCTTGGGGAACAACAACAACATAATACTCCCTAGGCCCCATTTCAAGATAAATTTGTAAGTTTTTCGGCAGAAAAATGTCCCGGCCGAAGGCCGACTCCTTCTTCAAATTACAGGCTCGCTATCGCTCGCTAGGAAAATATCGACACCTAAATGGCACGAAAGGTAATAATATTGACAAAGAAATGAGACGAAAGGTCTCAAAATCGTCAAACTAATGGAACGAACGTCTTAAAATTTAAAAAAATATTATGCAAAAAATGAGGGCGAAAGGGGTCCAGAAAAAGCGACTGTACCTCCCCCTTAATTACTTCCTATGCAGTGTGTCTTTAATATCACTAACGCACTGCAATATTAGTAGGTCACTGTAGGCTATTGTTTCGGCAATAATATAACCCATCCCTCTTCAACCCCCCTCCCTCCCAGTGTATCATAGCCATTCAAGTAATAAATAAATGCGGTCAAGTTGGTGTAATAACTACATTGTACTGTTGTGGGCCAATATGCATTATGCTTATATATATATATATATATATATATATATATATATATATATATATATGCATCGTACGTGCGCGTGTTTTGTTTGTGTGTGTATAATACTTGCATGTGTGTGTCATTTACCTCTCCCTCTTTTGTAGCACCTCCTCTCACCCCATCCCACCCCATCCCTCCCTCTCCCTCCCCCTTGTACTCTCCCTTGTCCTCCACCTCCCCCTCACCTTTTTCCTTTTACACCCTCCTCTCCCCCTTTCTTCCTCCCCCTCTCTTCCCCTTCCTTCCTCTCCTATTTTCTTCCCTTCCTTTGGTCTTCTCCCCTTCCTTCCCTCTCTCGGTCTCCCCTGTCTTCTTTTCCCTTCCCTTTCCTCTCTTCCCCTTCCCTTATACTCATTCTCCCTCCTACTCCCCTTGTCTTCCTTCCCCTTCCTTTCTTCTCTTTTTCCCTTTTCCTATTGTCTTCCTTCCCTTCCCTTTCCCTCTCTCCCTCCTTCTCTCCATCCTACCCCCCTCCCTCATACTACCCTCGTCTTCCTTCCCCTTCCCTCTCTCCCCCCTTCTCTCCATCCTACCCCCTCCCTCCTCCTCTCCTTGTCTTCTTCGCCCTCCCCAAATTAATCTAGGTGATGTTAGTTCAAGCCAAACATGCAATAATACCCCCTCTAATTGTCTGCCTGCCTCAAATCACTTTACTCACCTCACCTCACTTCACTTCACTTCACAAAAACCTCACTTCACTTCACCTCATTTCACTTCACTTCACTTCACTTCACTTCACTTCACTTCATCTCTATGGTCACTCCAGGTGCTTCCTCACTTCACTTCATCTCTATGGTCATCCAGGTGCTTCCTCACTTCACTTTATCATCTATGGTCACTCCAGGTGCTGCTTATTTAACTTCTCTCACTACTATTGTATATCTCCTTGCTCACTATTATTTTAGTACTTCATCAACAATGTCTTGCTTACTACTCTTATTTCACTTCACTCTATTGTATATCTCCTTGCTTCACTATTATCTTATAGTACTCCATCAACAATGTCTTGCTTACTCCTCCTCTCTTCTCCGTTGCTTTCTTCCCTCGCTTCACCCTCACCGGTGGCACCGTTCATGTCCAACCAAGTCTAAGTTAGGTTCGGTTAGATGAACTTTGTTACGTTTTGGTAGGTTTAACGCGGTGTGTCACACGAGCGATGTTTCCGTCAATTTTTACGAGCAATTGTTGTCTGGCAGCTTCAAAAATTTAAGTTTCGAATATATTAAACTACCTAACATAATCTACCGTCGATCTACTTTCCGATTCCAAAGTAAACAAGCCTCAAATAGAGAGAAAACCTTCTATCTATCTATCTATTGCCTGACGCCGTGATCCCCGAAGGGGTGGCCACGAACGAACCGCCCCCATGCACCTCTGTCCCCAGTCAGTCGACGCCCCTCCCCCCAACCAGCACCACCTTCGTTCATGTACTTCCTCACTCCATCCTTCCACCTCATATTCGGTCTACCTCTCCCCTGTGTCCCTCCACCTCGCTCTCATACACCCTCTTAGTCATTCTCTCGCTTTCCATACGTTCCATATGGCCGAACCATCTCAAGTTGTTCCTTTTCACACTTTCCAGCACATCTACCTCCACACCACACCTCCTTCTTACTTCCTCATTAGTCTGTCTATCCCTCCATGTAACTCCGCACGCACTCCTTAAGTAATTCATTTCCACTGCTCTCACTCTTGGTCTGAGTCTCTCAACCAACGTCCATGCTTCGCTTCCGTAAGTCAGTGTCGGGATTACCACACTGTCATGCAAGGACTTCTTCACTTCCATACTGACCACCCTATTTCTTGTTACTGCTTTTAGCGTTCCTACAACCCTCTTCCCCTGTTGTACCCTCTCCCGCACCTCTTCATCCATAGTCCCATCTTTACTCAACACACTGCCCAGATACTTAAAAGAGTTGACGATCTCCATAGCCTGACCGTTCAGCTTCACCTCACACTCTGTGACTTCACCCCTTTCGAAGACCATAACCTTGCTCTTCCCCGTATTTACCTTCAAATTCCGTTTTTCGCACACTGTTCCAAACTCATTTACCAGACCCTGCAACTCCCATTCATTATCACTCATCAGAACTGTATCATCCGCAAACAGCAGTATAGGTAGCTTCCACTCAATTCCCTCCCTTTTCAGCGATACACCAACATCCACTGCTCTTGATAGTATTTCTTTCATAACTCCATCCATATATACAGTAAACAACCACGGGGACATCACACACCCCTGTTTCAAACCAACATTCAGGTCAAAGAACTCACTCTGCTCACTCTCCACACGTACTGCCGCCTTTGCACCCTCATACATGCTCTTCACTGCTTTCAGCAACTTGCCCTCTACTCCGTATATTCTAAGTACTTTCCACAAACCTTCTCTATCCACTCTGTCATAGGCCTTCTCCAAGTCCATAAAGGCAACATACACCTTTTGTTTCTTCTCCAGATACTTCTCCACAACACAATTCAGGGTAAAATCTGATCTACACAGTCTTTTCCCTTCCTAAAACCTCCCTGCTCGTCGCCTATCCATTTCTCCGTTCTCACTCTCACTCTCTCAATCACTACCCTACTGTATACCTTCCCTACTACGCTTAGAAGACATATTCCTCGGTGGTTACCACACACTCCTCTTTCCCCTTTGCCCTTATATAGGGGGACTATTATGCCAGTCTTCCAGTCATCGGGTGCACTCCCCTTCTCCCATGCTAGTTTGCCCATTTTCCATACCCATTCTATCACTATCTCACCACCATACCTCAACATTTCCCCACACACTCCCTGTTCCTGGTGCTTTCCCCAACTTCACTCTTTTCATGGCTTCCCACACTTCTGACCTCCTGATCCCCACCTTCTCCTCCACTACTTCTCTTCTTCTCCCTTGCTCATGAGAAACCTTGCTCAAGAGAAATTGACGAAAAAAGCGATCGTGTGACACCGACTTTAGTTAGGTATTTTTATATGTGTGTGGCTATTTTTGTCTTTGGGCGTTTTCATTGGGACTGTTTATGTGGTGGCTATTTCTGAGCGTGGCCTTCTTATTAAGGGGGTAGTGCTTGGTTTTTGGCCTATATAATTATGTATGTATATATTTATGAGTTTCCTCGCCCCCCTATAGACCCCCTTTCAAGAGAAATGTGTAAATTTTTTCGGTTAAAAATTTCCAGGCCAATGGCCGGTTCCTTCTAAAATTAGAGGCTCGCTATCGCTCGCCAAGAAAAAATCGACAACTGAAGGGAACGAAAGGTCTTAATATTGACAACAAAATGAGACGAACGGTCTCGAAATCGCCAAACTAACGGAACGAATGTTTTAAAATCTCAAAACTAATATGCTAAATATGAGGGGAAAAGGGGCCCGGAAAAAGCGAGTACTACCCCCTTAAGTCATCAGGAAGGTATCATATTATCTCATCTCACTCCAGTTTATATTCATTCTATATAGCCTATATGTTTTAAATTCAATACCTAATATAATATTTCCCCTTTTCTTCACTCCGCTTCATCTCTCTTCTTTATTCAAGTAAGATCTCTACTTCCGTAATCTCAGCTACGTCGCTTAGCATTCACACACACTCACACACACACACTCACACACACACACACTCACTCTCTCTCTCGCACACGTACAGTTCCTTATACACATTCGTGGACCCTCTATGTTTTGCTTTATGCAATTATAACTACCTGGATTATTTTTTGGATAGAACTTGCTTTTCAATAAATAGTATATAATTATAGTTTTATATTTGATGTATGGAAGATTAAAGGCATATACATTCATTAAAGGCATATACATTCATTAAAGGCATATACATTCATTAAAGGCATATACATTCATTAAAGGCATATACATTCATTAAAGGCATATACATTAAAGGCATATACATTAAAGGCATATACATTCATTAAAGGCATATACATTCATTAAAGGCATATACATTCATTAAAGGCATATACATTCATTAAAGGCATATACATTCATTAAAGGCATATACATTCATTAAAGGCATATACATTCATTAAAGGCATATACATTCATTAAAGGCATATACATTCATTAAAGGCATATACATTCATTATAAGGCATATACATTCATTAAAGGCATATACATTCATTAAAGGCATATACATTCATTAAAGGCATATACATTCATTAAAGGCATATACATTCGTTTCCAGATATATACTTCCATAATTAGAAATAGGTGAAGTCCACAATTTGTTATGAGTGACTGTACATATGAATGACTTAGATAATGAGTACAACACATAATGATATATCGATAATGTGCTCAAAACAAATAACCATTATTTCATTTCATATTTTACTTGTGCACTTAAGGTGAAACTTGATTTAGAAACATAATCTGTCTGTGGGCTGGCGATATTACGAATTCAATAATTAATCCTCAAGACATTCTAAATGGTATGTAATGATTCAATACAAAACAATCCGTTGTTTCTATACATAATATTATTATCTCGAAGTTCTTTTAATTAATACCACAACGTTGGCCAGCGGTGCGGCCCTCCAATATGGTTAAATTGGGTTGTTGTTGTTGGTCATACGCCAACCAGGTGATACAGGTAAGGCTCAGTCAATAGAACATTCACAGCAAATCAGTTAGTTATATTGTATTTGTCTCCTTTGTATTTCGCTCCTGATTGTTCTTGTCGAATCACTCTCTCTCTCTCTCTCTCTCTCACACACACGCACACTT
>CM064498.1:26054369-26061869 GCA_032716605.1 Paralithodes platypus
TATGAAGTTTTGTCATTTATTCCGGCCAACTTATCATTGCAAAATCCTTGTTATTGCTCATCTCTTTCTGTTAACCCTCTCTGCAGAATGACGCATTTTACATTGTATTTTGATAATTCTGGCTAAAATTAAACGATTTTATGCCCTATGTTATTCTGAGCGTTACGGAGATCGTATATATTCCTTTCAGTCCTAGTTAGTTTTTGTTGTGTTATTTACAACCTTAAAAGCAAATTGATCTTATGGAAACCCAGAGATTAAGATGAAAATATCTTCACAGTTCTGAAGATGTCAATACTTGTACTTTTGTCATCACCATACAGTCTCTTCCTCCTGTTAGTGTTATGATTTACCCTCTGTAATATTAGTGATAATATACAGTAAGTAAGTAAGAATGGGAAGAAGGGGTTCTGTTTATCTTAGAATAGTGACGGTAGAACTGGTAGAGGTTTTAGACAAAAGTGAGGAAGGGATAGGGAATGATAATGATAGTCATGATTATAAATATTATTATTATTATTATTATTAATAATAATAACTGGTGATGTCATACTGTATAGCATAATAAGGTCAACTACCGGTATCTACTGCTACTCTCATTATTCCTTGAAGATATACTGTATATGCACCTTATTTCTCCTCCCAGCTACATTTACTTGTCTTCCTTAGTTATTTGTGAAGATTTGATAGTTATTCAATTAACTTTCAGCTAAATACGCGCAGCTAAGTTATGTATTATACATAAACACTTAGAATTTCTTTAATTTATTGTGTGACATAGTTTTTCTATACCGTGAATGATCAATATAATGTCATTACACATGAAATCTATGCAGTTTATAATATATTTTTTTTCTCATTCTTTGGATTTATTTGACCCTGTATAGCAGTTACTAAGCAGAAGAAAAATTACTACGAACCGTGTGGTTAGAGCAAAAGCGGGGTGGTAATGGGGTAATATTGTTTGAAGACCAAGTTGAGTGTGAGAGGAGTTACAGGGGAGACAAAAGAAAGGTTGTGAGGAGGAGGTGTTAGTTACAGGAAAAGACAAGAGGTGGGTGTGATTGGAGGGAAGTGGAGGGAGAAAGGAGTAGTAGGAGAGTTAAGGAGGTTTAAGGAAGGAAAGAAAGACAAAAAAACTTTACAGGAAAGAGTGTGAGAGGAGTTACAGGATAAGGAAGAAAGGAAAAGAGGTGTGAGAGGATTACAGGGGACAAATGAGTGGGAGAGGAGGAGGTGTGTGACAGGGAAAGAGGTGTGGGAGAGGGAGTTACAGGAAAGAGAGTGCTTGCAGATGGGTAGTACAGGAAAATGTTTACCAAGTTGCATTGTTGTAGCCACTAAATCACTTCCACGGGGCATAATAGGAACTGTGGAACATAACTTGATCTTTGCCACTAAATCACTTCCACGGGGCATAATAGGAACTGTGGAACATAACTTGATCTTTGCCACTAAATCACTTCCACGGGGCATAATAGGAACTGTGGAACATAACTTGATCTTTGCCACTAAATCACTTCCACGGGGCATAATAGGAACTGTGGAACATAACTTGATCTTTGCCACTAAATGCATTCCTTCCACGGCGGCAGTATAATAGGGGAAACTGTGGAAATGGCAACAATAACTTGATCTGTACCACTAAAATCACTTCCACGGGGGCCCATAATAGGAACTGTGGAACATATAACTTGATTCTTTGCCACTCTAAATCACCTTCTTCCAATGGGGCGCATACATAATGGAACTGTGGTGGAACATAACTTGATCTTTTGCCAACGCTAAATCACTTTCCACGGGGCTCATGGCATACCATCACATAATAGGAACTGTGGAACATAACTTGATCTTTGCCACTAAATCACTTCCACGGGGCATAATAGGAACTGTGGAACATAACTTGATCTTTGCCACTCCTAAATTCACTTCCACGGGGGGGTGGGGGGCACATAAAATGAATAGGAACTGTGGAACATAACTTGATCTTTGCCACTAAATCACTTCCACGGGGCATAATAGGAACTGTGGAACATAACTTGATCTTTGCCACTAAATCACTTCCATGGGGCATAATAGGAACTGTGGAACATAACTTGATCTTTGCCACTAAATCACTTCCACGGGGCATAATAGGAACTGTGGAACATAACTTGATCTTTGCCACTAAATCACTTCCACGGGGCATAATAGGAACTGTGGAACATAACTTGATATTTGCCACTAAATCACTTCCACGGGGGGCCCATAATAGGGAACTGTGGAACATGAAACATTGATCTTTGCACTTTTAAATCACTTCCACGGGGGCGGCATCAGAATAGGGGATACATAATCATAATATGGGCAACATAATAGGAAAGTGGAACATAACTTGATCTTTGCCACTAAATCACTTCCATGGGGCATAATAGGAACTGTGGGTGTGGCGAAGCATAACTTGGCTTTGCCAATCTCTAAATCACTTCCACGGGGCATAATAGGAACTGTGGAACATAACTTGATATTTGCCACTAAATTCACTTGCCCACGGGGGCATAATAGGATCATAATAGGAAACATGTTGGGGGAACATAACTTGATATTTGTATATACTGTATATAACAATAATCACTATAAAGAAGGGGGTTAGTTTTGAGACTGGATATGGAAAGGCTCTCGTTTGCCAGTTTGATTCATGACACCATCTAAAAATTCCATGGCACTTACACAATGCAGGCTGGTATTCGGTGGATACAATTGTGTATGGCAAGATAATTGGTGGTGTGAAATACTAAATGGCTGTGTTATCAAGTGTACAGGAACCACCGAAAGTAACGTTCCTCTTCTATAACTTCACATTTAGTTATAGTCACTGGTTATAAAGAGAAGACTGTTTTGCACCCCATCCCCCCATATATATATATATATATATATATATATATATATATATATATATATATATATATATATATCTCTCTCTCCTCTCTCTCTCTCTCTCTCTCTCTCTGCTCTCGATCTCTCTCTCTCTCTCATTCTCTCTCTCGTTCTCTCTCTCTCTCTATCTCTCTCCTATCTTCTCTCTCTCTCTCTCTCTCTCTCTCTCTCTCTCCAATATACCACGGGTTTTTCTCCTTCCTACATTCCTAACTCGCCCAAACCCGCATATCTTCACTGTCTGTCTTTATATTTCCTCCCCTCTTTCCCCCCCCCCCCCCCCCCCCTCCTCACTCACTCACTCTTTCTTTCTCATTCACTCTTTCTCACACTCACACACTCTCTCTCTCCCTGTGATTTATATTGTGCATATAAAACTGGTGAGACTAATTTGTGAATGTAGTTGTATAGCCTATGCATTGATTTATGAATCCCGTATACCATATAGTTTAATGCCTAAATTTACGTATCGATAACTCTCGATCATTATATTTGCAGAGTGGAATGTACGGGATGCTTCATATGATTGGTAATACATAACTTGTCTATGGTGTACCGCTATGTTATAAAAAATTTCATACTAAATAATCGATAGGTTGCATGTGTTGTTCATTGTTCTCTCTGGGTTCTTTGAAATTGGTTACCTTCAAACAACCAAGTACAAATTCGCCAGATTACAAATATAAAGTATACCAGTACTTGGTTATAAGATGTAATTTGCAATGTCTTCTCTATTCTTCCCTCCCTCTATATCCAACCTTCCTTTCTTTATCCCTCCCTACTCTATTTATAACTCCCACCCCTCCCTCTTTGTCTCTCATTATCCCACCCACCCCATATCTCTATCCAACCGCGCCCTCCCTCCCACTCAATGTTTCTCTATGCCACCCCTCCTTTCTCCCTTCCTGTATCTATCCTATACTCTCTTATCCCACCCATACCCTTCTTCTATATCCCTCCCTCCCTCTCTATACAACTTATACCTTCCTTCTATATCCCTCTCTCCCTCGCTCTATTTCACATACTCTCCCTCCCTGCCTCTCCAGGCGTCTTCCTCCCTCTTCCTTTTCCACCTACCCTCCCTCTCTCAATCTCACCCCCCCCCCCTTTCTGACTCACCTTTCCTCCTTCTCTAGTTCCCACCCTTCCTCTTTTCTATCCACCCCTCTCTATCCCTCTCCTCCACCCACCCTCCCTTACCTCTCACTATCCCTCCTTTCTCCCTCCCTGATTCTCAACCTACTACCTTCCCACCCACCCTCTCACCCTTTCCTCCCTCTCCAGTTCCCACCCTTCCTCTTCCTATCCTGTCCTCCCTCCCTCCCACCCAGCCACCCTCCATCACTCCCTCCCTCCCTCCCTCCCTCTTTCCTTCTATCCAACCTCCCTCCCACCCAGCCACCCTCCCTCTCTCCTTCCTTCCTTCCTTCCTCCCACCCAGCCAGCCACCCTCCTTCCTTCTATCTAACCCACCTTCCTTCCTTCCACCCACCTACCTACCCTCCCTCCTTCTTTCTAACCCACCTCCCTCTTTCTAACCCACCTCCCTCCCCTCTTTCTAACTCACCTTCCTCTCCCACCCACCCAACCTCCCTCCCTCCCTCTGTCTAACCCACCTTCATATACGGAAACTTAAGAAGTGCTTGGAAGGACTCCTTGTGCACACGACTTAGGTTAGGATATTGTTACATGTGGGAACTTGGTGTTCCTAAAGGAGAACACGAAATATGTTGTCAAACCAAATATTGGTTTGGTAACGGAGTTGTAGATGGGTGGAATGGACTACCAAGTGCTATAGTGGGGTCTAAAACGGTAGGGAGCTTTAAGATAAAATTGGATAAGCATATGGACGAGAAGGGTTGGGTGTGAAGGGGGATCAGCCGGGTTGGGCCAATCAGCACTCTGCATACCCCCATAATCCTGCGTTAATCTCTAACCGTTTTGGTAAGATGATCCTCAGGGTATTAGAGTGTTGAGCCTATAATTGGGCTTTGTAATTGAACTGGGGTTGTGTGGGACAGGGATCTGCCTTGCTTAGGCCAATCGGCTTTCTGCAGACTCCCATTTTCTTATGTTCTTAACTATGTAAAAAACCAAGAAGTCATACCTTAAATCATTATATACTGCACTGCCAACACCTAGCGAAATATAGAAACAATGTCATAGATAAGGTCGATGAACAAATTATATGGATGTTCAATCATAATATGATTACTCAAATAATAGCCAAATGCAAAAAAATACAATACATCGTAAGGTAAATATACATAAAACAACGTTTAGGATTTAGTGTTATGATTATTATGTAATTGATAGCCTCATTATATCATTATTGTTATAATAATAAATGTGTATGTATATACTGTATATTGTGAAATTTGTGTGTTATTGTATGAATTAATGTGTGTATAGGTATGTATGTAGGTATATGTACATGCATGTGTGTGTGTGTCTGTGTGTGTATGTATATGTGTATATATATATATATATATATATATATATATATATGTATATACTTTATATGTGTGTATGGGTGTGTGTGTGTGTGTGTATATGTAGGCATGTATTAAACTGGAGTGGGAGGGTCATTCTATGACATTAAGGAAAGTAGAAGGATTATAACACACCCGCGCTAAGCCTAAGCCCAGCTTAGCTAAGAGTCCTTCTTAAACAGTTAGGGACAACTGGTTTGCTAACAAGTATAGAGATAAAAACTTACTAAATGTTGTTTTCATGTTTGTGTTTATATTGTACATGTATAATATGAGTAGGGTAAAAGACTGTTTTATCACCTTTGCCCTTTTGAGACGTTTAATTATGTATTCCCATGTATTTATGCTTTCTCAATAAAGAATCAATCAATCAATCCCACCCACCCTCTCTCCCTCTTTTGAACCCCCCTTCCTCCCCCCCCCCCCCCCCACCCTCCCTCCTCCCTCCCTCCCTCCCTCCCAGCCACCCTCCCCTCCTGACTCACCTTTTCTCCCTCTCTAGTTCCCAATGAGTCACGCAAGGTACCTAACTATGCACCGTGTCGATCCCAAGGCGACATTTAAAGAGGAGGGGGAACATGTAAAAGTGTAGACACTATGATACTGCTTTACAATGATACCGGTAATACTACTTCGGTTGTAGATTGTTTTGTGATTCTTATCCTTTTTTGGAGGGTTTGTAGATTGCCTTGTAATGACGTGACTACTTTAATACTTCAATTTTCTTCTTTTCATTCTCTCGCTTTTCCATATGCTATATTTTTCATTTTCATTCTGTTTTGGTTTGTTAATGACGCAAGGTGTACCTATGATGCACCGTCCGTATCATTCCCAAGGCGATATTCAACACTTTCAGTACCAGTGCCATCTCTTTATTTTATGCTGGATACTATTAGACGATGTTATTGAGTTAAGAAGGGCCTCCAGCAATTAACATGCTTCGAAGTATTTTGTACTTGCTGTTTTTACTACTACTGGTCCTTCTCAAGCTGCAAAAAATCGTCTAAATGTAGCTAGAAAGATAATATAAAGGACGTCGCCGGTACAGAAGGGGTTAAAGGAGAGGGGTGAGGACGTGTGTATATAATATATATACAGGTATGTAGGTATAGTGCTTAGTGAGATTGGACTATAGGTTTTTTGTATTCACTGCTATACCTCTCTTTTTCATTCTCTATTAATTTATTTGTGTTTATCTTGTGTGTGAGGAGATAATTATGACTACGGTCACTTCGGATTCTCCCCTCTTCCTTTGATATATTCTCGATTCTCCTTTCATCTGTTTATTATGTGTATATTGCCTTGTGGTGAGTTATGACTACTTCTAATTCACTTCTGTAACCCTCTTTTAATTTTCCTTTTTCTTCTTTCTTTCCGTGCTCACATCTATGTTTTCTTTATTGCTTGGTGATGATCATAACTACAGGCACCGTACTTACGATTCTCTTATCTACCTCTCTTTTCAATCTCTTAAAAGCCTCTTCTTTCCTAGTTATCATTTTTGTCATGTGTATATTGTTTTGTAATGATATAACTACTGTATTTTTTTCACTTCTCTGGGTCTTTTAATTTTCGTTTTAATTTTTTCATTGTTTTGAATAGCCAGATTTTATAGCCATACAGTATATGCTGTTAATTACGAACATTTGGTAATCATAAGATGCAAAGACAGCAGTGTCAATAACTAATTGTATTAATCAGTTAAAAAGGATTTACATTTACCGTCAGCTGAAATGAAACTGATTATAGTGTTGTGACAATAAGAGTAATACTACCGTAACTAGTATTCATGTGACACGGGATATACTCAACCGATTATAGTGTTGTGACTAAGAGTAATACTACCGTAACTAGTATTCATGTGACACGGGATATACTCAACCGATTATAGTGTTGTGACTAAGAGTAATACTACCGTAACTAGTATTCATGTGACACGGGATATACTCAACCGATTATAGTGTTGTGACTAAGAGGAATACTACCGTAACTAGTATTCATGTGACACGGGATATACTCAACCGATTATAGTGTTGTGACTAAGAGTAATACTACCGTAACTAGTATTCATGTGACACGGGATATACTCAAC